>JBBPBO010001984.1:59291277-59412133 GCA_037974295.1 Cicer cuneatum
AAAAAAAAAAAAAACACAAGTGTTGCTAGCACCGAATAATGCTCTTACATCCTTAAATGAAATAGATTTACTAGCAGCATCATCAGTTAACGGAAATAACAACAACAAAGTTTAATTAAAATATTCCAAATTCCAATTAAGATATTTTAAAGAGCAAGTTTGGAACAATATTTGAAACCATAAATTGATAAATATAAATCTACACTTCATATTTGAAACCATTCTTGTGTAAGGCATATATGATATGTATGATAAAGTTTATCATTGCTGATTATTCAAACATTTCATACCATAAACGATAGAGGTATACATTTTTTTATACCAACTGAGTCAAGCCACTATAAATTTTGATGAACATTTTTACTCTCTATGACAACACATTTTTTACACCAACTGAGTCAAGCCACTACAAGTTTTGATGAACATTTTTACTCTCTATGACAACGGGAAGCTAATATAAAGATACTTATGTTTCTTCAATACTCCATAATATGTTAAAACATCGTGATATTAAGAAACTTTATATCCTTATATTTTCTTGGACCATATCCATCACCAAAGTATTGACTTGCGACTCTTAAAACTAACTAAGGAAAACAAATTACCATGTCAATATGCATAAAGCAAAAGTAATGAGTTGCTCAGGCTTGCAATGAAAAAATAAAAAAGTTATAATGAAATGACCCTAACATGATATTCAAGTTTCTATATAGGCATCAAATACATAAACCAACAAGATATGCAACAAGTCAACCACATCATCATGACAAAAATCCATAAATCAGCTTAAAAAACTTACAAGATACTAAAAATCCAAAACATCAATACCGACATACTATCCTTGATTTTATGGAAACTCAAGAAAATTTGACATCATTTTAAATACAAAATATTTCCTTTTGAATAGCTCTCCAAGTAGCTTCATCCCTTGTATGAGGTTTGGGGTGGCTGACTTTTGAATGCTTTATCTATAGATCTTTCGGTTTCTAATGGTAGCCAAAAGATTAAATAATATATTGAATTTAAAAATTTTCAAAGGAAAAAAGATAAAGAGGAACTATTACCAAATTAGCATTTGGGAGTTCTCTCAATGCATCATCAACATTTTTTGCTGTTCTTTTTTTTACCTGAGGATGGATACCAAATAAACTTGTCAAAACTGTTGAGGTAAAAACTTTTTTGATCTATATTTTAATGACAACAAATCTTATGAGTTTAGGTTTTTATGAATGGTGATCTACTGATGATTGCATTTGAGTTTTATTTAAGGAACATAAATCACATAAGTGGACAAACAAGAAGTTAATCACGTCAACAAGTGCATAAGTATTTACTCGGTCATGAAAGAATCAAAATAGTGTCAAAAGATTATTTCATTGAGATATTAGAAGACAATCTTTCAAACAGTTTTATGAACTCATGAGAATCAAACAAGTCAAAAGTTATCTTAAGAATCAAATGCAACAAGTGTTCAGAACGTTCTGAACCAAAGAATAAGTTGAATGATCATTTGATACTTTGGGAAATATGTCCAATGATATATTATAGATCAAACATATATGAAAATAAATAAAGAAGTCAAAGAACATCTTTATGAAAGAATCTCAAAAGGAATATATCATATACTATATCAATCATTCAAGAGAATGATTATTGCATCTCAAGTTAACATCTTCATGAAGAAAGTGTCTAATACAATCATACTTATACTAAAGTATCTCACAGATACTTGATGGACAAGATACAACATGTGTAACATCAAGATAAATTGTAGGAAGTATTGCTTCAACAAAAATTTATCCCCTCGTATAGAAAACAACATTCTCAATTGTTATGAAAAAATGTTCTCAAGATGAATAAGTTCATTGCAATCATAAATATTCATATCAGTTCAGCAAAACAACAAGAATCAACTTTGAAGAAGAAATCATTTCAAGATTGATTCATTTATTAAGTCGTTTGTTTCAAAAATGATGGAAGAACATTTACCAGAATGTTCTGGTTGTTCTATTAAAGAACAATTAACAATAAAGATCTATATGGAAGGGCAACATGCAGAAAATCAGTTGGCATTTTGCACATGGGTTTTCCAACGTTTAATGAGCAATTAAAAGTCAAGATTTGAAGGCTTACTTGCAAAAATAAACATCCACATTGATCTACAGAATGATACTCAGATTGATCTCCAGATTGATAACAAAATAATTACAAAATATTATGGTTCATTTTGGTTGTCTTAAATAAAATACAAGAGACAAACGAATCAGTTTCGGGATCACTAAAAGCATTTTCTATATTGATATAATTCGCACATGAGTCATCCAAAAGTAATCAAGTCTAGAACTCAAGTTGAACACCTAAAGGATGAAAAAAACCTCCAGATTGCTGATCAGATTGATCTCCAAATTGATGAGTTGTTAGCACGGAAGACAACGACACAAGTACATTGTACTTACATTATTCTGCAAAAAGCTCTACATAGTTCTAATTTAGAACAATACCAACTGACATGTGATAGCCCATTCTCACACTCATTCACGTTTTCCATCAGACTCAAAAGCAAGAACATTATGGGTTTGTCAAGAGCGTTCTTGACAGTAATATAAACATATGTTTAATTGTCTTAAAACATATCTGACACTTGGCTGATGTGTCTAACGGATATATTTAGTTTAATCTGACTATTCAAAGCCTCTTATCATCTATAAATTGAAGAACAATTGGAAGATGAAGGCAAGAGTTCAATTTGCAATCAACCAACACTTGTTCAAGTAATCACAAGTCACAAAACTCTTCAAGCAAACTTCAGCTCTCTTCACTATATTTGTGGATTATCATTTACTGAGTTTGTATTTATTTATCTCAAATAAAGAGTTGAGAATCATTAGATCTCAAACAATTTTTATCATGCACATTGAAATTAACTCAAGTCTATCTTTTGTGTTATATGAATGTGTTTGTAAAAAAAATTTCTAGATTGAAATGTGACTGTAAAAATCCTTTCTAGGTTGAAAGGTGAAGACTGTAATTGATCAAGGTGTGATCAAGAGAAAAGTGTAAAGAGAACGTTCTAGTTCTAAAGCACATAGCCCAAGTTAGGTGAATTAGTATACTTTTTGTGTGTGATCTTTCTATCTCGTATTTTCAAGTATTTGCACGCACAAATCACACTTCACTGTTATTATTTTTATTTACAACTTCTTAACTTCATATAAGCTATCGAGAACGTTCTAGTCAATTAAGGGATTACGAATCAACTTTTGATTACCAAGTTTAATCTTAAGTAAAACATCAATTAACTAAATTTTAAAAGGGTCACAATTCAAACCCCCAATTCTTGTGACTATTCATTCCACTTCAAAAAAATTTGGAATATATTAAGCATACTATGTAGAATGAACACTAAAGAGTATACCGACTATATACCACTGACACTTCCAATCGAAGGCGTTTCGTGGTGTTTAACATGTGTTTGTGTCCAACACCGACACGACACTGACACTTTAATTACATTCAATTAATTAATTTTCTGAAATTATTAATTGTGTCGACTTGTTAGTGTTGTGTCTGAAATTACACTTTTTCCCTATGCATCTGCATAACTACATAATTTCTGCAAAACAATAAAAAAAATAAGAATTCAATTTTATCTCATGAACATAAAAATTCATCATTTTAACTTATAAATTGATAACAAAAAACAAACATAGGGAGATTTTTCTTCAAAAACAAACACAAAAGAGAAAAAACAAAAAATGTAAAAAGAATAGATGAAAATATAAAAAACCACAACACTTTTCAAACCTCCATAAAACCATCATCATTGACCTCCTTCTTTGCGTAAACACCGTCAACTATCCATCACCTTATTTCAAACCAAAAAATAGTAGCATCATACACAACATCTATTATTCTCAACACTAAGTATCTTTCTACCATATTGTCAAAGCACCAAAATCAAAATTAGAACTTTTATTTATTTTTTAATTAAAAATTAGACCTTTACTTATTATTATTTCAATTTTATTTTATTAAAATGATGTTTCCATTTTTTTATATACTAGCTTATGAACAAGGGTTTAATCTCGGTGATTATTAGGAAGAAGATAGAAGGAAAGAAAAAAAAAGGGTTTCTAGCATTGACATAAAACAATGGTTTTTGGTTTTGAGAGAAAACAAGATGAACGAGTGTTTTTCTTTTAGAAAAAATTGGAGTATTAGAGCTAAGAGAGAACGAGCAGCTAGCGCTATTGTAATCACATTTTTATTTATTTTAGACAAGGTAATTAGTGCAGCCACTAGACAAGATAATAAGTGTAGCCAGTAGGAATTGATGTTAGTTTATCATGACATTTGTCTTACTTGTAGTCATCCAAATCAAACATTTCCTAAATATAAGAGGCAAATTGCATAATAAACGAGAGATAATTTCGGTGGAAAAAAAAAACACAATTTGTGTGTTTGGAAGATTATGTTGCTTTATGGTTCTATATTAGATCATCTCTTTTAATCTTATCAAGAAACTATATTTTCTTGTAGCGATCATTCTCCAAGGCTTATCGTTCATTTTCTCCATACAAACTTGAGAGCGGCGCATCCCCCCATTTCTATCTTCTCCATATTTTTATTGTCTTCTTGGTTACCAATTTTTATAACCTATTATTACAATTCTGCATTTTAAGAATTATTGCAATTTACAATTCTATAATTTAATCTTATTTAGAATGATATATATTGTTGATTACTAGTGAGATTAACCAAGAATGACAAACCAATTATTTGGTAGTCATCATCCAAGTGACCCGATAAAGATAACCTGATAGTAGATTGTCCAATGAATTTTGGATAAATTTCGATATCATCTTATAATTAACCTAGCCGTTACAAAACGATTTGTAAGGTAAGGACTACCCTCAGTTATAAATACATTGTCATATTATATTTTATTCAATATAAAATTCTTAACACACTTTCTCACTTCTAGACTTCTAAAACATAACTCTGAGTGATCTAACATAACTTGAATTGAGCTGATATTGTCTTCAATTTTAAATTCGACCTAATGCAATCCTTAACCACCTAATAGGACGATTATTCTTATCTCTATTTATAGATACACTGTGACTCAATTCGTCCACTAGTTTATTTTAATAATAATATATCATCCCAACAGTATCATACTCATTATAATATTTCATTACTTCATCATTTAAAAAAGTAGATATACTTTTCTACTTTTCAAATCACATAAATGCGGACCCTTTTTGACTTTTATGTGCGCAACAAGTAATCTGTTAGCCATTTTCTCTTGTTTATTATTTAGATTAATTAATATTTTTTTAAAAGCAAAGAAAATGGACAAAAAATTTGTTCACATATGGAAAAGTAATAATTTCTAAAAGTCTAGCGTATATGAAATGTATGTAGCAATTTAACATACAAGAAGACATTCAATCATTTCATAAATAATTAAGGTGATACTTGACAAAAAAAAAATTTTAATGTGATAATTTGACCAAAAATAATAACTAATGTAATTAATATTGTAAATATAAATATGGATAATCTTTTTGTGATATTTTATGTATATATTTATTTGATGAATTTTATTTTTATAGTTTGCTATTTCAACCATCCAATTATCGCCCTAGGTCCCAAAAGATTATATTTTGAAAATATTAAATATTAAATTAAGTGTTTATAACATGAATATTTATTATATAAATACTTAGATATTAATTATTTCTTTAACAAAAAATAAAATAAAATAAAATAAAGTCAAGTCAAGTTATATTATAAACTATAAGTTGTTTTTATAAATTATCCTAAATAATCATAACCTTTCTCAAATGGTTTTATAGATACTTATACTAATATATAAATTCAAATAAATTAATTAATATAAACCACGTAATTTAAAACTCCTTAAATATGTTATTTAATTCAGCAAAACGGGATATTGGATCATTGTGTATATAATTAACTTAATTGCCAAGAAAATAACTCCCTTAAAATTATTATTAAAAATGACTTAAAAACGAAACGATCGTACACACATGGCCCATCTTGCATGGAATAAGTCTTTAAATTATTATTTTTTTGACGCCATAAGTCTCTAAATTATAAAATGACTTTTATCTATTCTAAAATATGGGTTGGCAGCCATTGTAGTGTGTCAATACTAATCAAGAGGAATAAACTTTATGTGAGAATCGATCAAAAAGGGTAATGCTAGATATTTATCAAAAAATTGACTGAACTTTTGATAAATGTACAAATTGAATAAATTCGTCAAAGATGTCCGTACGAATTTTCCTTCCATATACTAGTAAAGTCAAAGGAAACCTGTAAGAAGAAGAGGGGCATGGTATGATATCAAACACAATAGTAAGAGAAGCAAAGTTTGAATTTTAACATTTCAAATTTTAATTAATGAAATCATAGCATGTCTGGCTAGCTATATAGTAAATTCAACTTTAGTCATTAAATAACTAAATTCACTCAACTCCAATGTAAACGTGGCATTAAAATTTGTGTTTTCATTTTCAAAAATTTGTATTAATTTTTTTATTTGTTAATAAAAAATAAATATTTTTGAAAGTGAACAACTGTTTATATATTTTTTAAAATAATGAAAATATAAAAAAATTATTTTTATTATTTTAAGAAAAGCATTTTCATTAACTAGTTTTTTATTATATTTTTGTGAGAATTATTTATTTCAAAAAATTTCACCAATATAAAATAAATACAGATTTTAAAAAATAAAAACAACAAATGTTTTTTAAAAAAAACAATGCCTAATTTAATTTCAATCTCAGCCTTTTAAAAGTATACCTATTGAGTCATTGACTACACTACATCTCCCTCTTCATTAATCTTCAAATTTGTTATGTATTATTTGTGATTTGTCAACCATATAATATATACACTAGTATACTTGTCAAAATACCTCCACCGTCTTTTCATATAATCCACACTCGTCACTAATTGACGTAACACCAAAGCCTCCACGTACATACCCTAATATATATTTTTTATTATGCATTTGAGGTATTATATTTTCTTATATTACATTTTGTATTTTGTGAAATTAATGTCACAACAATAAACCAAAACATGCCGATCTCTAATTTGTTCCTTTTCGTAACGCTGAGACATTTCATGTAACTCAAAAACGTCACCAATCAAAGACGAAGATTCGAGTGCAATTCACCACTACAAATTGACCTTGACCAGCCACGTCATCACTCTATCTTTTTTAAAGGAAAATGACCGAAACACTTTGAAAACCACATCTAGCAATTTTAGGTCTAAGATTATATATAGTCAAAACTAGTTGGATACATATCGGTTAATATAAATTTTTTTTTAAAAAAAAAATTATTATTATTATTATTATTAGACTAAATAGCATCCGTGGTCTTGATCCTTTAATTAAGATATTAATGCTTTGATTTAACTAATCAGACGATTTTAAATATTCTAACAATAAAATTGAATATAATTTAACCGTATACAATTAGGATCAACACTTTTATATCATATATTACTTTATCCCTTGTCTATTTTTATAAGACTATTTTTAAATTACAAAATTTATTAATTATTTTTTCACAAAAATAAATTTATTCAATGAGAAATTAAAAGATATATAATTCAATTCTTTCTTTTAATAATTGGAATATATATGATTTTGAAAAGAAAAAAAACATATCTAGTCAAAAAATATTTTTTTGAAAAAAATTAATTGTTATGTAATATTAGTATGAAATTTTTTATATTTTTAATATATTACAATCAATTATGAGAATGATATCATAATCATATAAATGATTGTTGTAGTAATTTTAATAAATAAAAAATCTAATGGTTTAATAATTATAATTTACAATAAAAAAACACGATATATATATATATATAAATTAATTTTTTTAAAATATTGTGAATGGATAAAAAATGTTATATTTTAAAAAAGTATATAGTACGATATAATTATATAGTTATTATTATTAATTTCGTACCTACTTGTAAGCGTGTTGGTGGAGGTTGATGAGTGAAAGAAACACCCAAAGGTGGATGAAAAAGACTAAAAAAGGAAAACGAAAATATAAAAGGAAAAGGCACGTGTCGATTGAAGAAGGCATACACCGCATGAACTTTATTTAATTTCCTTTTCATTATTCCTGTTGCAACAAAATTCCAGCCTAACTATGAATCTCTCACATGGACACGTGCCTGCACGTGGATACTTTTCATGCGTCTTCTTCGTGCCGACGTGGTTTAAACTCACGCGTGAAAAATGACTTCGCCCCCAATACACTATACTATATTCATACTATTGCTATTTCCGCAATATATAATCCCCACACAAATTGTGTGTCAGAAAATGTACTATGGATAGAAATTATGCTTCTAGAATATTGAGGTCGATTAACACGTGTCATATTTATCTCTTTGCCCTTTTTTAAAAAATTATCAAAATTGTTTATATTTATCGTTTATTAAATCATTGGACAACAAGTACATATGAGTAAGAATTCACTGAGATTGTCGTGTAAATTTTCTCATGTCCATTTGTTCTTTTGTTAATTGGCTAGAGTATGTAATAAGTAATATTTAAGTTAAACGTGTTACTTGTTCTGTAAAAAGAAAGTGTTATTTGTTAAAAGATATGTTTAATTGAATAAAGAATTTGAAAAGAACTTTATCATTTTAAAGATTTTAATTATTAAAATGATTTTTGAATATTAAAGGTCTTAAATCTATATATATTTTTATTTAATTTTAAAATTAATCCATTTGAATATTTATCATATGTCATTTTGTTTAATATTAAAAAATATGTCATTTTGTCACATAAGTTTTTAAAATAAGTTTTTAAAATAGAAACAATCATGTGATGAAAAAATGATTCAACGAATCATACAAGTGAAGGTACAAATGATTTTTCGTACATTGATTTATTTTTTTATTAAAAAGTAAAAAAATAAAATTCAGGCAAAAAAGTAAAAAAAACTTTTTTACATCTTTTATTTGAGTTGTGTGGTAATCTAGGGAATGTCACGACCGTATCGGATCCAGATAAGGTCGAGTGCAGGATGCTTTTTGGTACGGGACACGCGGCAATCTCCAAGAGGTGGGTAACTCAAGTGGACCCCACATTCCAACACTAAGACAAAGATTACCGTACCAATCTCGGTCCATATGATTGCTATAAATAACACCCTATGTCTACCGTCTATAGAGAAAAAAAAGAAAGAAAAGAAAAAACAAAGTGATAACATTTCATTTCTCACACAAGAAAAAAAATAAAATAGCTTCAACCCCAGCTACAACCTACAACACCAATTTTTCTGAACTGCAGTTCAATTTATTTGTTTGTGAAGAATATTGAATTAAAATGGGAATTCAAGATAAAGATCCTCTTTCACAATTGAGTTTGCCTCCTGGTTTTCGTTTTTACCCCACCGATGAAGAGCTTCTTGTTCAATATCTTTGTCGCAAAGTAGCTGGTCATCATTTCTCTCTTCAAATCATTGCTGAAATCGATCTCTACAAATTTGACCCATGGGTTCTTCCAAGTAAGCTTCCTAAAAATTGATTTACTTTATTAAATTGCGATATTAATTTAAATAATTTGAATTTATTTTAAAATTGAATATTATTAATTGTGTAGGTAAGGCGATATTTGGTGAGAAAGAATGGTATTTTTTTAGCCCAAGAGATAGGAAGTATCCAAATGGGACTAGGCCCAATAGAGTAGCTGGATCTGGGTATTGGAAAGCTACTGGAACAGACAAGATAATCACAAATGAAGGTAGAAAAGTTGGAATTAAAAAAGCACTTGTTTTTTATGTTGGTAAAGCTCCTAAAGGCACCAAAACCAATTGGATTATGCACGAATATCGTTTACTTGATTCTTCTCGAAACAACACCGGCACCAAGGTATTGCTTACATTCATTTTCTCAACTTCAACTATCTCAAATGCCTTTTTTTTTTTGAGTGATCAAATGAATAAATTTAGTGTATTAATGTTTGCTTAATATATTTAATACTCTTAATTAAATTATGTGGTGACAATAATAAATTAATATTATATTGAAAATTGAAAACTCATTTATTTTATGATTTTTTTTTTCAAATAGTTTTTTAATGTGGGGGAGAGAGTACACAAATAATATTACCTCTTCGTTATGATAAGCTTTTTTATTTTATTTTAAGAAAAATATATTTTTAGTTTAACAAGGCACTTCCTCTGTTTTTAACCTTTTACTGTTTTATTAGATTATTTGGATTATTATAACTTATGGTTATGTTATTGAATTGCAGTTAGATGATTGGGTTCTATGTCGTATATACAAGAAGAACTCTAGCGCACAAAAAGCCATTCCAAACGGCATCGTTTCGAGTAGAGAATACACTCAATACAGCAATGATTCATCCGCGTCTTCATCCTCCCACCTCGACGATGTTCTACAATCACTTCCCGAAATCGACGACCGTTGCTTCATGCTGCCACGTGTCAACTCATTAAGAACAATGCAACATCGTCAACAAGAAGACAAGCTTAATATTCTTAATCTCAATAATAATAATAATAATAATAATTTAATGGATTGGTCTAATCCGTCGTCAATTCTCAACACAGAGTTTCAAGAGGGACAAAACAACGGGATGATTAATTATAGTGGTTGTAATGACCTTTATGTCCCTTCTGTCTCTACGTTATGTCACGTGGACACATTAGACACAGAGAAAAAACTAATGGAGGAAGAGGTCGAGAGTGGTGGAGCGAGAGCAAATCCTGGATTATTTGAACGTGGTTCGAATAATTCAACTTATTCTAATTCAGTTGATTCGTTTGGGTTTAGGTATCCAATTCAACCGATTGGGTTTGGGTTCGGACAATAAACTAGATAGAAAATTAGTTAGAAAAAAATAGTTTGTTTATTTGTAATAGTCAATGTGCATGTGGTGTAAATAGGTTGGGATTCTTTTGGCCTAACAAGTTTGCTTTTAGAATTGCAAAATTAGAAAAGTGGAAAAATTTGAATTTTGGTCCTCAATTTCGGCTTGATATGGAAGTGGGTATACATTCTATGAATCTATTCATGAGGAGATGGGAATATTTGAAATATTGGGTTATACTTAGCCACATCAGTTAATCACGTTTTGTTGTACTTATAAATGAAATATCAATTGGTTGCAATGTTAGGCTTTTATTTCAATCTTTGATGTGATCCTTTTAGCTAACCAAGCAATTCAGTATTATATTGATCAATAATATATTCAAAAGTTTTGTTATATTTTTGTTACAATGGGAAACCAAAAGAAATATAGTATTTTTTTTTTTATATTTAACTAAAATCGAATATTGTAATATTTGGGTCAGCAAGTGTTAGAATGAGTCATCCATGGCATAATCCAATATCCAAATATCGGTGAGTAGGTGCATGCATTGCAAGTAAAACAAAACGTTTGGGGGTGGGAAAAGTAAAATATACGACTTGTACCAAAAAAGTCAAAAATACTTCATAAACATTTATAGTCAATACTTACATTTTTATTTAATATAAAAGTTTTACTCACACTTTATACTTTGACAATCTCTTCTTTTAAGTGGGAGTTGGTCCATTCATTCCATATATATTTCTCAACCACAATTTCTTTCATTCAATATATTAATCATTGTTGCCTAAGAAAATGTTTCACACAAGAAGTTAGTCAACTTTAGTCAAGGTGAGATCTAAACATTAGTATCAAGTGAGACCAAGATGTCTTTAGGAAATTAGAGTATATTACTCGTAATCAATTAAAATCACTCATGTGAACTCTACTAATTAAGTCACATTTAAAAGTTTTTTAAAAAAAATATTGAATGACACATGATTTATTTTTATTATTTGTGAATAACTTAACCACGCAATTTTTCAAACACAACTTAGAATTTATCATTTTACAATTTAACATGATATATTTCTACCAATGCCATCACTCCATGACTACCCCTAAGGGTGATAGCGAAGCACTAATACAAGTATACTTAGCAGTCATTGTTATCAAAAGGATGATTAAATTAAAATTTTATGCATCAACAAATATCATTTAAATGTAATTATGTTTATAACTATTTAAGCGGTTAAACTCTTTTGATAATTAATAGTGATTCAACGATAGTAATTTAACTTGATATACTCGGAAATATATAAATTAATTGGATAGATTTTGAAACTAAAAGATTTGAATTGTTTAAAACTATTTTACAATATAAATCGAGTGGTGAGGTGTCTAAATTTAACACACTTTACATAAAAAATATCGTTAAAATTGGTTGTTAGAAACTTTTTCTTTTGACTAATTGTCTTTTAGCAAAATAAATGGAGAATGTTTATCCACTTCTGTGTTTGTTTACCTGTCTGTAATAATTTATCGGAAGTTAGGATCTGATAGTACATTTTACACTACCGAAATCCAAAATCGAGAAAAAAATAAACATATATGAAGAGTTGGATGAATATGCACCAAAATAAATTAATTAATAAGAAACCTAAGCCCAAATTCAAAAGGATCTGATTGGCAATTATAGGGGTCCAAATCAAGCCAGACCAATTTGGGCTTTACTGTAGCGAACCTAGCATGTAATCGGGGTCCATTACTTAACGAACAAAAACAGGATTTGTTTTTTTAGTTCACAATATTAAAATTAAAAAATTAGGGTACGTGAGTTTTTGATTTTTTGTTTTGAAAGTCAATTTCAAAATTAAAATTTGTCGAATAAAATGAGTCTGATTTGATTTTTTTTACTTATTTCAAAATTTTTTCTTAGAACTAAAATACAACACAAAATTAAGTTTTATTATTCTAGTTTTTGTTTTAGAATTAATATACCACCATAAGTATTAATCTAACAACCATCAACTACCGTCATCACTACCATCACCCACCTTTGACAACTGCCACCACAATCTCCGACCACCTCTCACAATTACCATTGACCACTCACCTCCTCCACCAATACTCACCATCATCTCTGACCCCTGCTCATCACCGCCAACCATCATCTCCCATCGCTACTCACCACTTATGTCATCATCAGTCACGTTTCGATCACTACTTTCGACTATCAACTGCCTTTTTTTTACTATTACAGTCGTCAAAGAACACTATTGTGATAGTTAGCTTCCACAACTACTACTTCAAGGTTGTTTAAATTATTGAAATTAAATAAATTATAATTTTAAATATTTAAATTATTTTAACAAAATGTTAAGATTTAATATATTTTTTTCATTTTTAATTATTTGTATGTTATTTTTTATATTTAGTGAATTCATAATGAGACGGAATAAAGAGAATGATTCAATTCAAATAAAATAAAAAAAATTAAAACTCAATTAAGAATTTAAATTGAAAACTGAAATTAAAAACTCAAAACCAAAATTAAAAACTCAAAACTATAAGAGATTTTAGTTTTTGAAAATGTTATAATATAAAACCAAAAACCACTGCAAACAAAACTTTAGGGTTTGAGTTAATTTTTTATTAAATTTCAAAATATTTTGTCCTTAAAATTCAAAACAAAAAAAAAAGTTTTATAGTTCTTGTTTTTATTTTAAAATTAACATGTCACCATTAGTAGACGTAAGTATCACTCCAATAACCTCCATCACCATCTCCAACCACCCATCTCTTACCATCACCTCAACATTTGACCACCATCTTCAACTATCACCACCAACTACCCATCTCCCTCCACTACCGATCACCCACCATCTCCCACCACCATTAACCACTCCAGCCATAGTTGATCATGCACTAACTACCACCACTGACTACCAATTGCCTCTTTGTTAGAGTTGATTGATATTATATATGTTGAAATAGTCTCACATTGCTTGAAATTGAAAAGGAAAAGAGAGTTCAAGGCTAAATATGGCTCTAGTTTTTTCATTGTAATTCACACCAGTCAAAAATACTTCAAACTTGTAACATATTCTTTTTTTTCTTTCTATTATACTCTTGTGTTAGAGTGTTGTGAGGTGTATTTCAAATTTTGCTTTGGAGAGTGTGATGTACTAGAAGTCAGGCAAGGTTATGAGAGAAGTCTATGTGTTGTAATAATTTTCATATATTGTCATTCTCTGGTTGTCATTACACAATGCTTGTATTTTCTCTGGTATCAAAGCAAATGGTTTGGTCCAAAGAAATAAAGTTCTTAGCATCCTCTATGATTGCAGATTTTTCTGATCTTTCACATCGGAAAATAATGGTTATACTATTAAAGTGCTATTTGGAAAGGTTTTGGCTAGAGAATATTTGGTTATTAAGTGGTTTTTTTGGCTCACATCTATTTACTGGGAAACTACCTAGTGCACAGTTACAGTATGTCAAGTTCTGCTATGAAGTTTAGAATAGAGAAATTTAATGGAAGAATCATATTTGTCTTATGAAAAATTCAAGTCAATGTTGTTTTGATACAATCATGATTAGACAAGGTGTGGATTAGTAGATGGGCATTGGTTGACATTGATGCAATGTGTGCTGTGAATTTATGTTGATTGCTGAAGAACTTTCTGAGTAAGTTAACATGGAAGTTGCACACAAAAATTTCAGTTTGGTTTCGACGCGTAAAAGAAATTATTGGAGTGGTTTAACTTCAAGTGGAAATTATTGAAAGGTTTTAGCTTCAAGTGTAATATACCTTTTTATGATGGAGTACAATACTTTTTTTTAAATTATGATTGTCGGTGAGAACAATGAAAGTTAAAAATATATAATTTTTAATCAAGGTGGAGATCGTTAGAGTTGATTAATATTATATATGTTGAAATAGCCTCACATTGTTTGGAATTTTAAAGGAAGAGATATCTCAAGGCTATATATATGACTATAGCTTATTTTTTCATTACAATTTGTATCGATCAAAAACACTTTAAGTTTGTATCTAATTATTTTTTTTCTCTTATACTCTTGTGTTATAATATTGTAAGATGTAGTTCAAATATTTGTTTTGGAGAATGTGGATGTATTGGAGGCCAAGGGAGTATGAGAGAAGTTTGTGTTGTAATAATTTTTACATAATGTTATTCTTTAAAATGTTATTATTTAGTTGTCATTAGACGCAATCGTAGTTTTTCTTCGGTTTTGGTATTTCCACCTTATTTTCTTGTCTCTTGATTGTTATTTGAATTTATCAGTTTGTTAATTTTCACAATATTTTAATTGTTGCAAACGCCTTCGACGACATATTATCATTACAATAGTCATCTACAACTACCACTTTTAACTACTATTACTAAAAAATAATTATTAAATAAATTATAATTTTATAATAATTAAATTATTTTAAAATAATTAAAATTTAATATATTTTTTATTTTTTATATGTATCAATACTTTTTATATTTGGTGCATTTATTGTATAAATAAAATAAAAAATTAAAATTCATAATCAAAAATTAAAAACTCAAAACCGATTTTAGATTTTGAAAATTTGAGAACTTAAAACCTAAAACCAAAATATTATACACCTCGTCAACAAACTTAATTGTTGACACTTTAATATAAGAAAAGAACATATTGTTTAAAATTCACATTTGTGCGTACTCAATCCGTCAATTTAAAGATATTTTAGTTTAATCTATCTATTTAATACAAGAAAAGAATCTGGTGTTTAAAATACATATTTGTCCTTAATTAATTCACCAATTTAAGAGTGTTTTAATCTAATTCAATTTACATTTTATCTTATTTATTTTTTGTTAATCTATTAATATAAAAAAAGAACAAATTGTTTAAAATACACATTTGTTCCTATTCAATTTACCAATGTAAAGGTATTTTAGTCCAATTTAATTTTCAATTTATCTTATTTATTTTTTGCTAAAATGACATAAAACTTTTGACAATTTAATAAAAGAACATGTTTAAAATACACGTTTACCCTATTCAATTCATAAATTTAAAGGTACTTTGGTCTAATTTAATTTACAATTTATCTTATTTATTTTTTGCCGAAGTGACATAAAGATCCGGACAGTTTACATAATTTGCTACCAATTACAAAATAATATAAACTTAATGAGTAACAAATTTGCTGAGATAATTATTAATTGGAAGAAAAAAAAGTAATAAAAAATAAATATAGAATATACGAGACAAGTTGTCATTGATAAATTAAACTATGATGTTTGAGATAAGTTATCATTGAAGAAATTAAACTATCACACACAAGACAAATTATCGTACGTGAGACAGATAATCATTGAAAAATACAAAATAATCATACAAATGAAAAGTTGTCACCGATAAATATTTCCAAATAAGTATCATATACCGGATAAATTGTCACTAATGAAATTAAACTATCATACACGTGACAAGTTGTTACTAATATAATTTTGAAAATAACTATCATACATATGATAGATTGACGCTAAAAAAATTATAAAATAACAATCATATACAAGACAAATTTTCACTATTGAGATTAATTAAAATATCATATACATAAAAAAGTTTTCACTGATAAAAAACTTCAAAATAACTATCATACAATTGACAAGTTGTCATTAACGATAGTTAATTGTATAACAAATTTCAAAATAATTATCATACAATTGACAAGTTGTCATTAACGATATTGAACTGTATAACAAATTGTCACTGATAAATATTTTGAAATAGTTATTATACACGAAGTAAATTGCCACATATGATATTGAACTATCAAACACATGATAAATTGTCACAAAAAACTTACAAAATAATTACCATTCACGTGACAAGTTGTTGTTGATATAATTTTTAAATTGCTTTTTTTGAAGAAGCTAAATTGAATTCATTTCAAGGTTTTGAAGCACAAAATATACCAACAAAAGCAAAATAATTACAATCTAATTTTGTTTTTAAATACCTTTCATATATGCGATAAGTTTTCACTGATGAAATTATACTATCATACTTAAGATAAGTTGTCGTTAATATAAAAATTTAAAACAACTATTTGTAGTGACACAAATTAACCATTACATATGAGATTGAAAATTTAAAAAAAAAATTGTCTCTTTGATTTTGCTTAAGTTTTATGTGTCTCACATTTGTTTAAATATTTTCCTTTGAAGATATATTCCCAAAATTATATAAATTGATTTATTTATTTTTTAAACCATATAGAGAAATAGACTCTTATTTGATTGATGATTCATCTGTACTAAAATAACATATTGTATAAAAAAAAATGTAACTTATTATAAAATATATATCGTCTCACGGGATCTTTTACTAGTTTAATTTGTAAATTCAATCATGAACACACAAATGCTTATGCTAGCTAGCTAGCTTAGCTTGCATACATGACATCTATCTTGATTCTTGAAAGTACTTGATTGATGACATCATGACAAGTGAATATCTCTAGCTAGACACTCTTGGTCACTGGTTTAAATAAAAAATTAACCTTAAACTCTTGTTGCAAATTAAATATTTTAATTCATTTAATAACTCATGTTAGTATTTATAATTTTATTTTATTTTTATCACCCGTTAGTTTAATAAATACATAGACAGATTACTTATAATTGATCGAGATTGCAACATATGGTTATGACAGTGGTTAAGGATTCAAACACATTAAATCAACCCTTAACTTTTTTATATAGAGAAAATTTGAATAAAATTAGCGAATCCACCTTATGTTTCCAATAAATTCTACGATTAATTGAAGATTGATTACTCAATTAATTATAGTTAATCAACGAAGATCAATTGTGTATTTTTACGTACTAAATAAAAAACATAGATGTCATTAAAACATAATTAAACTAATAAATGCTAATATTTTTAAGCAGAATATTTTATTATAAATTTAACCTCAAAATCTTACGATTATTTACATGATATCATTTAAAGAGCATGCGATCAGCACATTAATTAGTCAAAAAGCACCGAATACATAGTCATACATTTACACAATTAATGGTCAATTTTTATTTAGTAATAATTTTGGATGCATGCGTCATGCATGAGCAGTATAAGCTAGTTGCTTGCAGTTAGCTATAACAAAAAATGGGCATAATGAGTTAGAACTAGACCAAGAGCATATTATATATTATTAAATATATTTAAGGACCTATAGACCCTGAACATGCTAAATCAAGATGAGTAGAAAAGGAAATTAATTAAGCTTTGAATTAATACACATAATATTTGGATCATTTTCATGGTTAGGACTTGGTGGCTTAATTTGTGGTGGTGTTTTTACTTTCGAGTCCTATTTAGAAATTTGTCATCTTTCATAAAGTGGAAAGTGAAACAATGTCATCAACATTTGACTTAAAAACAGCTATTAGTGAAAGCAACCATTAAACTTGAATTTTCATTCACATTCTGATTAAGGCTAAGCAAAACTAAATGGCTAATGCAACCTTGATTGCCTTTCTTAAGCTCTATACTTGATGAGTCATCAATCACCCCTTTGTTTTTTGTTCAAGTGTATCTTTCGGATATGAAAGCGATGTGAAATTTATAATTATATGGCATGGAATTTTAGGAGCATTAATTATACGATAGAAGACAGTGGGATTCCATTTTTCACTTTTGTCAACCAAATCACACCGTACTAAACGATTAGCAAAAATTTAAAGATCATATTTTTTTAATTCCTTGAGAGTTGAAATACGAACATATCATCATCTATTAAACATACGGTTACTATTGGCTTCAGCTTTTAACATGGATTAGTATTTGTTTGTCATTCTTGAATTTGAAAAAATTGATGAAAAATCAATTTATCCCACCGAAAATATTACTGGATTGAGTCGTGAACTAGGTCGTTCTCTTTAAGACGTTTCGCGACACTACTCAAAGTGTGCAAGACAGACTATCAACCACGAAGTCCTCAGAATAAAATAGTTCATATACACTGTATCAGAATTTCACTGCACCAGAATTACACTCTCAATATGGCAGTCGAATGGTTGTCACTCGTAATATAGTACTACTGTCACTTTAAATAAAAACAAGACGAAGAAAGAAAAAAAGGGAAAAAGCAGAGAAAAACCTCAGATTTCGGAGAGCTTTTGATGTGTTTTTCCAACTGAGTAGAATCCTCTATGTATAAAGGAAATCTCCAACTGGATGAGAGAAAAACGTGCGATCCATCAGTCTAGATCCAAAGAAACGTGCGCTCCGATCTTTTCTAGGTTTTTGACCAGGCAACAAACTGATGCGCGAAATCGGGAAAAATAACTTATCAGATCAGATGTTCAATGTTGACTCGGCGGAAGTCAGACACGTGTACAATGTATCAATGAAATAAAAACGCAAGCAGTCGTTTAAAATTAAATAAATAAATAATTTATTAATTTTCCATATACTAAAAAATAATACATCACTTAGCCCAAGCTCAGGCCCAACCGAGTCGAACGGCGATAGCGCGCGCGTGTGATGGTCTATTTGCATGTCTTCTCACCTCTTCACAAAAGTGGGTACCCCTTGGGCACACCCCAAGTTCCACCTTCACCTTATAAACACTACTAGTGTGTGTAATCTCTCATATGTGGAACTTCCTTATTTTTTCAATTCACATCACTATCTCTAACTATCATCATTTCTAAGAGTTTTTTAATTTGAAATTTAGTTGAGGTGCTTGACTAAAAGTTATCAATACAAATTTTGTTAAGAAAAAATTTTATTTTAGTCGTAAATTGACTAGGTTTACTTCATAAACTATTAAGTTAGAATTTTGAGCTTTACGAAGTTATATATATATATATATATATATATATATATATATATATATATATTTTTTTTTTTTTGTTGTGCATCTAGAATGTTAATTATAATGATTATTTACAGACTGAATGTTAAAGCATGCCAGCCATAATCTCGACTAATTAGAAATTATACTCTAATTGTCGTACTCAGTTATACTCGGGTGGTCGAGTTTGAGATCATGGTCTGTCACTACTGACCTAGTTTTCACATTTTGCGATCCTTATGTTGCCCATGTGCATTTTTGCCTCTCTCTTCATCGTGGTTCTAAAGAACTAACTGCCTCACGTTTATTCTCTTATTTCTCATTTTGTTTAGTTCAAAATTAGTTTCAAAAAGTTGAATTATTAGTCAACATTGCATTTGAATCTTATTTGACTTCGAATTATCAAATAGGATTTGGTGTGACTAAGTAATGATTGAATGTATTATCCTCGTCTAGCTCCTCTTTCACTTACGATGACCACGATTGCTTATACCTCAACTAACTCTAAAATTTGTTGTTTACCTATTCTTGACTAACAACTTAAAATATATTTAAGAAAAATTATATGAAATTTGTTTATCATAGACCACCCCAGGTCAACGATTAGATTTTGTAATTCTATTAAATCTTATTGTGCTTCTTGTACACTAGATTGCATTTCCTTCTCCTTTGTCCTTTCTCTCCTTGTCCCCCACCCAACAACCACCACCAACCACAAGGCCCACCATTACCAAAACAAGTACATTTGACTAATGATGTATGGTTTATAAGGTAAATTATTAGCTTAATTGCAATTTTTGATTTTTCTATTACCATCTGCTCAAAGAATTGATCCCCCCAACTTAATTAAATTACAAAAGTTAGTAATTTGATGAAGTTGAAAATAAAGTTTTTAAGGAGTTTTCTTTGAATATCATAAGTGTTGGTCATTCTGCATTATCATATTATATGTCACGTCATTTAAAACATGTTGAATCACCATTTTTCAGTCCAAAAATCTTATTGAGAGATCAATTCAAAACTGAAGAATTTTAAAATGGGGGCCAATTTCATGAACAATGAAAATAAGATGACTAAAACTGCAATTAAGCAAAAATTATAAAATGTGTATTATAATTTTCTTTAAATTTTTGTCTAGGATATATTCAAGATACACATTATTAATATATGTTTCTCTTTTAAATAACTGATTCATGAAAAATCATGTTTTAATAATATACTAGTGAAAAACATTTGTCTTATTTGTACTTTTTATAGTAAATATAATAAGTGCATTATTCAAAATTTATCTAGAAAATATTTAAGAAACACGACGACGACGACGACGATGATGATGATGATGATGATAATAATAATAATAATAATAATAAGAACAACAACAATAACAATAATAATAATAATTCTCTTTTGACTAACTATTTTGCAAAAAAATATCTTTTAACTAATTGATTAATGACAAATATTTGTCTCGTGTATGATTTATACAATAAATTATAATTATTGTATAAAAAATTTCTTCAAATTTTTATCTAGAAGATATTTAAATGACAAACTACTAATGAAATTACTTATTTCTCTTTTAACTAATTGATTGTTGAAATAACACTTTTTAACTAATTGATCAGTGACAACATATTTATCCCGTATATAATTTATAAAGAGATTTATAATTAAAATAATATAATTTTTTTTGCAATCTTTTCTAGAAAACATTTAAGATACAAATTGTCAGTGAAATATATATTTCTCTTTAAATTAATTAATTTCTAAAAAATATTTAAGATACAAATTGTTAGCGAAATATATATTAATTTTTATTTAAATTAATTAATTTGTGAAATATTTTTTAACTAAATAACTAATGATAAAGATTTGTCTTGCCTATAATTTCTATAGTGAGTATTTATAATTAGCATCTTATAATTTTCTTGAAGATATTTCAAACACACTACTTATGAGATGCATATTTATTTTTTAAATAAAGAATTTATAGAAGATAATCTTATAATAAATTCACAAATAACAAACATTTTTTTTCATGTATGATTTATACATTATAATTAATATTATAATTTTCATAAAAATTTTATCTAAAAGATATTTAAAAAGTATACTACTAATAAAATATATATTTATATTTTAATTAATTAGGAGTGAGATAATGAATAATAATATATAATGTCTAGAGATAGAGTAAATAGATATATTAATTTAATATGTGGTGAAAAGACAATAAGTAGATATAATTATTTGATATTGTAAACTAGAGATAGTACCAGAAAGATGGAGTGAAGATTAGTTTTTAAATTTGTAATGACACATTTGATTTTGGATAATAGTCATCATTTTTTAAAATGATGGTAGACTTCATTTTGCCAAATATGACTTTTACTTGGTTGCCAATTGTCCACCACTAGATAAATTTAGGAAGTAAAAATAAAAATTAATTTAAAGTGACATAAGATGCAAAGCTTGTATTTCTCAGTTTAATTAATCTCTTTTTAAGGTGTAATCTATAATGCTTTGAAAACTTACATAAATGGATTTATTACAACAAGAAAAATAGATGGTACGTACTACCATATAGAAAGAAAAAAATTTGACGAAAATCATGATAAGCAACGTAAACATGCTTATAAAAAATGGAAATTAAAACTTTAATGGTTTAATTTAATATTATAAAAATAAGTATTGAATCGGATTATGATCGATTTTCGTTAGAGTGCCATCTCCCTAACCAAAAATTTTATTCAT
Organism: Cicer cuneatum; assembly: GCA_037974295.1. NCBI lineage: Eukaryota > Viridiplantae > Streptophyta > Magnoliopsida > Fabales > Fabaceae > Cicer > Cicer cuneatum. The sequence goes on from JBBPBO010001984.1 coordinate 59,313,795, forward strand.
AAAAAATAAAATTAAATATGGAAATAACATCCCGAAGACAAGCATGTTGGCAAGCAAATTTTAAAATAAATTAATTACACGCTTTCAAATTTTATATTTTTATATAAAAAAACAAAAATTATGTAGATATCTTTAATGTCATATATGTTATCTTATGCGTGCGTGCAAGCATCACTTGGCGGCTTTAATCATAATTGAAATCCACATGCAAAAAAAGATTCACATCAACTTTAATTTTTGATCATTAGAGATAAGAGTCAAAGAAAGAGATTAGTTCTCTTTGATTTGGTGATCATATTTCATCCACGCACAACATGTTTTTACCATTAGATCTTTTGAATATAAATTAACCACATCCAAACATTTTTTACAGGTAGATGTAACTTTGCATCGGAAAGTCAAAATGAGAAAAACGGATAACATCACGCGCGAATCATCATGTTACAACCACCATCAAAATATGAACCTTGGTGGAACAACTTTCACATGCTAATTTTTTTTCTTCTTCTTGAAAATACCATAAAATAAAACAAATGATAGCCACATATTTCAATTTTAATTAGGCCATTGTGATATGTACATAGCAAACTTGGTGAACAAGAAACTAAATAACCTTATATTTATATTTTTTTTCCTCTAATGAAATCCGAAATTAAGATTCAATTTTTTTTTGTCATAATGGTGAACTAAATAAACAAATTGGAATAATTTTTCTGTTTTTATTTATCTACACAAAACTACATAGACTAATTTATTGTTGGTTGAATTTGGAATAGATATATTAAGTCGTCATGGTCACTTTCTTAAGGCTGGTAGAGATGACAAGACTACATATCTTAAGAGAGTAGGTATAATTTTGATGCAACGTCAGTTTGGTATCGACCGACTTACCCCTCATAGGTAGGCCTCACATGCTTATGGTACAGAGTGAGGGGTCAGTTGTCTGGCCAAATAACAATGAGAACTCATGTGAGACATAACACATATAGTTGTTAAATTGACTGGTTCGGTCCAATCTGACTCAAGAGAAAAAGAGTGCGTACATAAACAAGTATGGTATGACCCATTTTATAATGAGTTGTTAATATTTAAATACGATCATGACACTTAGGACCATGAAGAATAATTGATTAGTTTGGCACTTCAACCATAGAAAAAGAGTTCAATATAAAAGCTAAAAGAGGGATAAAATGAAAATTTTCACATATTTCAAAATATTAAATCATCTTTCAATTAGGACACCAATGACCCTGAGAGCGGCGATGACCTAGATTTGTGTTATAATAAAACAATAAAGGATCCAAGTTCACTAATGACTGCGACATTGTTCGTTAAAGATCGAATGATCCATATTTCAAATTCGATAATTTTAAAAAAAATGTTTAAAATCTAGTTCATTCAATCACAATAAGAAGATCATGCAATCACTAACTGCATAATGCGTGTAGTTAATAACAGTACCAAATCTAAATTTTGCAATAAGAAAAAAACTATAAGTTATTTTCAAGTGTTCTATTTTTCATTTATTTTTTTACAAACACGATTTTGTTTGATTTGGTTAGCTTGTAAAAGTACTTTGGTATGGTGGATAATCAGGTATAAGATGCCAAACTTATGGTTACATGAGAAAGATGGATAACACCGCAAGCCAACCGAATGAAAAGGTCTCAATCACATGTGAAAGGGTCATGCAATTGAGACCCTCTTAAAATCAGTTACAATGGAGGATGGATTTAGGCATTTTTTTTCGTGGCATTCTTCGGAGAAGCCTTTGTCTTATACGGTTGATTACTATCAAAACAAACAATGAGAAACAAATAACAAAATGGGTAAAGAATAGTGTTTTCTACAAGAAAGTTATTAAATATATGACATTCAAAATAGTAGACTAACGTGTTAAAGGTACCTTGCAAATTAAGAGAGGAGTGACCTTATGATGATTTTTTTTATTGCCCACAGAGATAAAGTTCATGAAAAATATGACAAGCTAGTGTATGATTATAAACATAAGTAACCTCTCCTTATCACCACAAATACTCTTTTTGTTACAAAATAAATGTCGCATTTACAAAAATAATTTATTCTAGAAAGATAAATGTCAAATTTACAAAAATAATTTATTCTAAAAAAAGAATCACTTTAAGTTCTTAATTTTTATTTTTTAATTGTACTCTCTAGTTAATTAATACATCGTACACCTCTCTTAATTTATTATTATCTCATTTTACATTATGATAATTAAAATACATTAATAATTATTAAAAATATTATTTTTTTCTCTTTTATTTATCATTTTTTAATATATGTAAAATGGACACTTATTTTAGGCAGGGGAATAATATGCATCTAATGCTATATTAAATTACTCAATAAATATCACAATTGTATAGTACTCCCTCCATTTGGTCATTGAAGTTTTTCATTTTTATTCTAAAATTTTAGTTCTTTTGAAAAATCAAGATACATTAATGAAGTTTTCTCTATATATCCTTGTAAAAATCACAAGCATGAATTAAATGAATTTTAGTTTTATTTAATACTTCATGTCTTATAAATAATACGTTAAATAACACATGTGGTCCCTTAACTTAATTTTAGTTAACATTTTAGTTTTTCATCTTTTTTTTTTCTCTCAATATGGTCTTTTATTTTAAGTTTAAGTGACAATTTGATATTTTATGTTTTAAAATGTCAACAATATTATCCGTTTTTTACAAAAATTCAAAAAATTCATTAAAATTTTCAACCAAAACCTATAAAATTAATTATATTCTTTAATATAATACAAATTTCATCAAATTCGTAATTCAAATCTTCAAATAAACTCATATTTTCATTCTTTATTTGATGTTGTTAGAGATGGAAATAACAAGAGTGCTTGCTTCTTGAAAGCTGGAACTCACAATTGACCTCACTGAAAACTTGAGTGTTTGCTTTGGAAGTGTATGACTCTTTTGTGATTTTCGATGATGAGTATTCTGCCTTGAGCCTCCTTTTATAGATGCAGATTAAGGCCTCTTCCAATGCTTAAATTCAAGCTGAATCTTGCTGGATTCTCTGGAAAAAATAACTTGACCAATTGGGCTTCATTTAAATAAAAAACATATCTTTTTAAGCCTCAGATTTCTTTCAAAAGATAACTGGCCAATCAAGTCTTTTAATTCCTTTCCGCCACAGCTCCTGAATTCCACAATACTTCACTTTATTTTTGTAACAAATCTTTTTAATACTTTGATCAAAATAAATTAAAATCTCCACCGTTTAATCCTCATGATTAAAGCTGGACCATTGGATCTTCTGCGCTAGTCCACATCTGGACCATATTAATTGATATGCTGTGATCCTCTGATTTCGGCCATCCTGGACTTGCACTTGATATGCTATAATCCTCTGATCTCGGCCATTGCTGGTCCACACATCTTGACCCTTTGATTTCGGCCAACACTGGGCCGTGGTCTGATCTTCTGATCTGGACCATCACTAGACCAAAGAATTTATTCTGAACCATTGATCTGGAAATCTTCCCTCTGATCTGGACCAATTCTGGACTTGGTCTGGATTAAATTGAAATTAAATCTGGACAAGTAATATTTCAGTTTGGACATTTTACCTTTGATTTTGGATCAAGTCTGGGTCAATTCTGGAAATCATTTGTTCTGGTCTGGACTTAGTTTCATGCCCTGAATCATGCTATCTTATGGTCTAGTCTGGGCTGTTTAATTTTTCACTGTCAGACAATCTTCTGGTCAAAATAACTTCTGGAATAAATCTGATATTTGATTCCTTTTGGTCTGGAACAACTCCCTCTGGCAGGCTTTCCTTTGGTATGGTCCGTTTCCTTCTGATTTTTCTTCCTTCTGATCTGGGCCATCAAAGATATCTTCTGGTGATGTTTTGACATCCTGGAGTATCTTCTGGTAATTCCAGAATTCATTTTCTGGAATCCTTTGATCTTCTGCTTCTGATTACTTCCGTTTCTGGTGGCATTTAATTTAATAATTCAAGGTATAAAATAAGATTACATTGAGTGCTTTTGTAAACATCAAAATCCTAAGACTTAGAACCAACTTGGTTCCAACACTAGCTCCCTATATGATTTAATAACTTCTATGTGATACTTCATCTAGTCTAAAATTTAAATATAAATATAAATAAATAAAAGAAAATTAAAGTATTTGACTCAATTTTTATGACAAATACATTAATTTTTTACTTTTATATTTAAGATCAGAATAAAATCCGTAAAAATTGTAATAATAGATTAGGAGAATCAGTAAGATTTAAAACGTATATATAAATGAAGCATTACATTAAATATAGAGATGGAACGTATTGACATAAATCTATACTATTCATTCTATAGATTATTTGCAGGTTAGATGGATTTATTGGATGTCATTATTCAGTCCATGGTTATAGCGACCCGTGACTACCTAAGTACATACTAGCTAGGAAGAAAACACAAGCAAAACATGACAAATTGTAATTGTTAGTTAAACTAAACTTATTACCCGTGCGTCAAGAGATAAAATTATGAAAATAATTATTTGAATTGATAGATTTGAGTTTTGTTTTTTTTTCAACACAACTTTGATAGATTTGAGTTCTTAAAAATAAATATTTTGAGATAAATAATTTGATACTAACAAATATACCGGTCATATCATGAAGATGATGACAAAATCATATGGATATAAATAATATAACAACTTCATTTTTTAAAGTCTGTTTGGGAATTAAATTTTAGAAGGAAAGATGTTAGACGATTAAATCTATATTTTGATATATATATATATATATATATATATATATATTTGACATTTTAAAAAATTAAAATATATATTAGATTATTTTTTTTAATTTTTTACAAATATCAAAATATAAACTTAACTCCTAAAAAAATTTATTTTAAAACCCATAATAATTATATGATCTTCGTTACTTTAAACTAAAGCATTATTACATGATCACGAAAAATAAGAATATTCATTAAATAATTCATAAATAAAACATAAGAAGAAAAAGTCTCCTATAATTATCAAAAGTTAAATCTAAAACGAAATGAGTTGGAAAGAGAATATATTGACTATTTATACCAAAAGTTGAAACCCCCTTTAGTTATGATCATTCTCTAGCATTGGCATGACCTCCTTGTAGATAACCAAGGATACCCCCAATCAGTTTTGCTAGTTTATACTCAATATTCATTTCACAATCGTTGATACACAATTTTGTTTTTCTATCGATGATCTCTCACTTTAGTAGATTATTCTTTGTCAGAATTCTATTTTGTAATAACAATCGAGCAAAACAAAGATACTTTGAACAAAATTAAATTCAGCCTCACTTTAGGATTGTAATTTTCAACCGCTTCAATGATGTCCGTCATAACTCATCAATATGCCTATTTTACTGAGTACGTACCAAATTATTCATCCTACCACATAACTCTATGTCCCACCCCTTCCGTAAAACCTCCACAAAAACTTTTTAAATAAAGATTCGAGTTTAGAAATTATATATGTTGGTGCTCTAAAGAAAGATAAGTAGAGCACTGATAACACCGTAAATACATATCGCAACAACTCCACTCTGCCACCAATTGCATGATTTCTTTACTCTTCCATTTTCATAGTCTATTCTTAACCTTATTTACCACTGACTCCCACACATTCTTACAACTCATATTTGCGCCACTTGGTAACCGTGTATACAAGAAAGGAATTTACCCCACTTTGCAGTTCTAAAAGGGTATAATCTCCAAACTAAAGATGTGAGATTAGATACCCTCGACTACTGATCCTATATCATTCTAAAAACCCTAATTCCTCTAATCTCTTCAAATAGCTTTCAATATCTTTCTACAATCATTCTACTATCCAAGTCCTTCATTCATCACATAACCCCATTTTATGCACAATAAATTATAAATAGCTCTAATCTACCGAATCATTCTTTTTTTTTTTTAAATCTACTTTAAAGAGTATTGTCTTCTTTTTTTTCTCTCCTCATCCACTAGTTCATTAGCAATCAGGATCTCATTCAAAACATATGTATCCTTTACAAAAGTTGGATAGGTCTTTGAGATTACCTTATAAAATATTCTCTACAATTTATTTTCCAATACCTTAACCAATAATGTGTACATATGTAGACCCAATTAGGGAAATAGGTCGATATTCTTCATTTTTTTTGGAGATTCTCTCTATTGGAAGTCAAAACAATATACAAACTTTTTCCTCCTTTGACGATATGCCTATAAGTATGGAATTCAATGACGTATTTGAGGCAATCGCCATTGATGTCTCCCCAAAACTCTTTAAGAAAGCCAAATGATACTCCATTCAACCCTTGACTCTTCAGGCTATCTCTATTCCATGCTGCATCCCAGAATTCTTCCTCTAATAATAACGCAATCAATGACACATTGTCCTCCCTACTAATTTGATTAAAATTAAAATTCTTTAGCGTCGACCTTCCAACATCTACCCTCTAATGTTCTTTGAAATATCCAACGATCCTACTTTTTAGCCCTTCAATGTCTTCCCTCCTATCTCCACTTATCTCCACACTTAACAATTCACTACATTTTCTTCTTTTCTCAATACATAAATGGAAGAACTTTGAGTTTGCATCACCCTCCTTTAATCAATGAACTTTCACTCTTTAATGAAGAATGTTACAGTTCATCGAAGACAAGCTAAATAATTGGGTTGAACATTCTCTTATGGCTAAAATTTCCTTCATCATTCAATCCACCTAAGTCTCTTATTAGATCTAGTCTTTTTTGTTGGCAAGAATACACCTTTAGTCCTTTAAGTTTAGCTCAATTCTCACTTAAGTCCTTTAAGTTTGTCTTTTTCCTAATTTGGTCGTTTAAGTTACATTTAGTTTGCACCATTACCCTTTAAGTTATATCAAATTATGCATAGAATCCTTTAAGCTTAACAATTTTCTCAAATTACTGTCATTAAATGTTAAGATCTATTAAAAATATTACAGCGAGTTGACTATTTAAGCTACTTTGCACGTAGAGGAAGGAAGTTAAACACATTATTTGTGTGAATATACCTTTATTGCTTTGTTTTTAAGGTTATACATGTGATAAATAGTTGTAGAAAAAAATCCAGAAGTGTAGATCATTTATAAAGATTGATGAATATTTTTTGAAGGATTGATACGAGAGACATATTATTTTTTACATTTGATAGAGTTTATAATGATCAAATGTTTTAAATTGCATTAATTATTGTTAAAATTGATACAAATAACTAACAGAACTAACATAATATAACTTAAAGGACCAAATCAAGATAAAAAAATAAATAAAAAATAAACTTAAAAGACCTAAACGAAAATTGATATCAACTTAAAAGACTATAAGTATATTTTTTTTCCTTTTTTGAACTTAAAAGACTATAAGTATATTTGTTCCCTTTTTGTTCCTTCTGTGACTCCCAAATTCTTTCACCCAATTCAATCAAATTAATAATTCCCAAAATAATAAGAATACTTCTAAAGTGCCTAGCTATATAACTAGATTCTAATTAAATTTCCTAAACAAATAAATGAAAATGAATAGTGAAAATGTGAATAATATTCCAACAGAATCAATGAAATTAAGGATTTTACAAGTACAAAATGATGATGTGAGTACGTTGGATTAAGTATGGGTATCTTGTGTATGATGTTTTAGGTACTGTCAATGTTTCTTTTTTACTTCGAGTTACATTTTGGGATAATATAGACATAAATGTGGTTCATAGCATACAATATGAGCTAAACATTGATCCTTCAAAACCACAATGCAAAATTTTCTTTGGTAATATTCTTTTCACCAATTTACAAAAGACAACTTTGTGATTTTTATATTGGGAATGTGAAGTACTACTAGTACTATATAATTCTGTAAAATAATGTACTACTATTTAATATATAGCTCTCAATTATTTTTTTCACTAAAAAAAAATATAGCTCTCTAAGTCTAACACATCACCCAACTAACAACTGCTAATAAAAGGTAGAGAATAATAGAAATTAATTAATGTATATAACAAACATATTACTATAATTAAATCTTCCTCAGTCTCTTACCTAACTTTTCGTCGTATGTGGTATTAAATAAACACTTGAAATTAATTAAAAGGGCCATTAGTCTTTTACTCTAAAGAAGAAAAACAAATTGTACTTGAAAGTAAGAATAAATTAGTACTATTGACACATATATGTATAAGTGTGTTTAAATACGCGCATAGCTCTTGAAAAATTAGGTGGTTCTGTTTTTGGTTTTGATTTTTGAGAGTCTAGTTGCTAAATCTATATACACAAAATGTTGAAAAGTAAGAAATTGTAGGTTTGAATATTCATCTCAGCATATTAAATGTTTTTGCTTCTTTATTTTCTGAGTTAGATTTATGGGACGAAAATTATGTGATTCTATACTACATTTACCAATTAAATATATACAAAATCACATTCGATTCATAAATAATTGCAAATCCAAAATTTAGCTTATAACAAACTAGCATATATTGTTCTATATATGCATTAGGGTACTATATATTATATATTGAAAAAAATACATATTTTATAGAGCTATATCCCTAGGGTACTATATATGTTATAGGGTGACAAGGGATGGTGAGTAATTAACCGTGAATATTCAAGAAGTCAATGCAATAAAGTACATATTTTATAAATATAGTGTTGAGGAATTCGTAACATAACTCACCTAAAGAAAAAGAACCCAAATTTTATTCTTAAAGTCACTTGGGAGTTATCCAAAGAGAATTAGTCCAACAACTTGAAGAGATGTCTAAGCTGTGAGAAACTATAAAGAAGATTTCTACGATGCTATTGAAAAATCAATCATTTTGATATAGTTCTTTAAATCAATAGTTAAATAAATTATATATTTTTTCATATCAAAATATATATATATATATATATATATATATATATAATTATAGTGCCATTTAAAAATTAAAGAAACAAATATCTCGAAAATGATATAATCACGAAAATTATTTAGAAAAAATTAAATGTTTTTGGGTAGTTGTTGTGATGCATGTATTTTTTTACAAAATATAAAAAATTTAAAGCTATGTTCGGATTGGTTTTTGATTTTATGTTAAAACTAAAATTAGTTTTTATTTTGAGTTTTCAATTTCTAGTTTTAATTTTGTAATGAGTTTTAATCTTTTTAATTTTTTAATTAAAACACTCTTTAAGTTTACCTCATCTTATTATGAATTCATCAAATATAAAAATAATTAAAAATAAAAATGTAATAAAAAATAATTATTTTAATATATTTCATATATTATAAAATTATAATTTATTTGTTAGAAGATGTCAAGGCTCTTCTAAACCTTTACCATCTCTATTTGATGGTGTAATTTTTTTGAATGAGATATTTGCCTTAGGAAACCAAAACATGCAACTACTCTATATTTGAATTTTAAAGTTACTAAAATAATGAGAGCGAAAACTACATAGCAATTGTTGTGGGCATTTGCACACTCTGGAAACTAACATTCTCTGGTCTATACATTCTATCACTCATAATAATAATTAAAAAAAACAAAGTACATGGATCATAACTATAGGTCCTGTATATTTGAGCATATATGTATCATAATATACTATGTATCCAACCCAAACATAAAGCTTAATGAATAAACTTATAATATTTATGTTTATTCAAGTTTCAAACTTAAAAGATATTTTTCAATAGTCAAATGTGTACACTGAATAAAATTAAAATATGAGAAATATCACATATAGAGTTTCATAAAATAATATTGTTCTTATAATGAAAATAAGATACAGCAACCAAGTCACATCTTATTTACATGATTCTTAAATTTTGATAGTGACATGCCTTTAGTCAAAGGATCACCAATCATCAATTCAGTGCTAATATGCTCTATAACAATTATTTGATATTTAACGCATTTTCTTATGGCTAAGTACTTAATGTCAACATGTTTTCTTCGACTTTCATTTTTGATATTAGCCATAAACACTGCAGCTGAATTGTTACAATACATTTTTAGTGGTCTTGAAATTGAATCCATAATTTTCAACCCAAATATGAAACTTTTCATCCATATACCATGTGATGTAGCCTCAAAACAAGATACAAACTCAGCTTCCATTGTGTTAGTAGCAATCAAGGTTTGCTTTGCACTTTTCCATGAAACTTTATTGGCTAACATGAAAATGTAAACGAATATTGATTTTCTTGAATTAATGCAACCAGCAAAATCTGAATCCAAGTAACCATTGACCTTGAAATTTTCAATTCGTCAATACATAAACATGTAGTATTTGGTTCCCTTAAGGTATCTCATCACTTTATTTGCAACTTCTGAGTGTTCCATACCTCGATAACTCTGTTATTTGCTTAACATCCCAATTGCAAATACAATGTTTGGCCTCGTGCATACCTAAGCATACATTTGGCTCCCTTTCAAAATCATTCTTTGGGCATTTGTTCAAATTGAACTTATCACCTTTCACCATGGGTGCTATACTAGGTGAACAATGTTTCACCTGAAATCTTTTATTGATATATACTTCTCGTGATAAGCTCATAATTCTACGAACTTAATGTCAATGACATAAGATGCATCACCATATCCTTTATATCAAAACTCTTAAAGAGAAATTATTTCACCTCATATAGAAAACATTTATCAATGGTAGCAAGTAAAATGTCATCCACATACACAATAAGGAAAAAACAATTTACTCCCACTAACCTTCTAGCATATACAATAATCCATAATTTTCTCTATGAATTCAAATGAAGAGATGACATTATGAAATTTCAAATACCATTTACGAGAAGCATGTTTGAGTCCATATATGGATTTATTAAGCTTGCATACCAATAACTTATCACTACTAAAATAAAATCCTTCTGGTTGCTTCATGTAAACCTCTTCTTCTAGATCTCAATTCAAAAATGCAGTTTTCACAATCATTTGGTGTAGTTTTAAGTAAAAATGAGCAACTAATGTTAAAATATATGAAGAGAATCCTTCTTAGATACAAGAGAGAAAGTATCCTTGTAATTGATGCATTCCTTTTGAGTGAATCCTTTAGCAATGAGTCTTACTTTAAATCTCTCAATGTTGTCTGATAAGTCTTTCATAGTCTTAAAGACCCATTTACAACCAATGACTTTTAAACCATTAGACAACTCGACAAGATCCCAAACTCCATTGCATGCCATGGAATTCATCTATTCTTTCATAACATCATACCATAAATTTGAATCTGTATAACTCACAGCTTATTAAAATGTTTCGGTATCATTTTCAGCACCAATGTTATAGTCTGATTCTTGTAAATATACCATATAATCACTAGTTATAGTCGACTTCATTTCTCTAGTAGATCTCCTTAATGTTGACTCAACATTTTTTGGAAGATCGTGTTGTTCAACCGTTTTTGAAATTTGTTGAATATTTTCATCTACTAGATTTTCATCGGCCACTGGTGGAACTTCAATGATTGTTTGTTCAATACTTGTTTGAACTTTAGAGGTATTCTGAATAACAATCAGTCTGCTACTTGATATAGAAGGTTCAACATCAATAAGATTTTTTTTATCGAAAACAATATCCTAAAATTGATTGCTCCCACTAATCAAGTCATTTTCAAGAAACTTTCCATTTTTTGATTCCACAATCCTAGTGCTATGAGATGGACAATATAATTTATATTATTTAGATTTTTCGACATCTGCAATGAAATACTCACTTATAGTTGAAGGTGCAAACACGAGAAGGGGGGTTGAATTGTGTTTGACTTAACTTGAATCTTTTCCTGTTTTAATACTTTCAAAACAAAACTTGATGTATAATTAAAACAGAGTTAGCAGCGGATAAAAATAAAAATAAAAACTCACAGATTTTATACTGGTTCACCGTTAACGAGGCTACGTCCAGTCCCTTCGCCTTGAAGGATTTCACTAATTCAATCTTGAATTACAACCTTGCTACTGACCCTCCAAGTCAGTCTTCTCAAATAGTCTAACAATCCTAGACTTCTTTGAGGAAAAACAACTCATGTTCTTCAGCCAATCTGACACCCCAGATTGTAGAAGAAATCACAACACTATGAATCTAATTGCCAAGTAACCTGCTACCTCTGCTGACTCCCACAACTTGTAGACTCTACTTCAACAACTTAGATTTGACACAGTGGAACGAAAACAACAAGAGTACTTGCTTTAAAAACTGAGACTCAACAATTGACTTATATGAAAATTTGAGAGTATTTGCTTTTGAAGTGTATGACCCTTTTGTAATTATCGATACTGAGCATTCTGCCTTGAGCCTCCTTTTATAGATGAAAATTAGGGTTTCTTCCATGATCAAATTCGAGCTGAATCTTGCTGGATTCTCTTCCAAAAATAACTTGACCAATTGAGCTTTATTTAAAATAAAAAACATATCTTCAGATTTTCTTTCGAAATAACTGGCCAATCAAATCCTTTCATTGCTTCCCGCCACAGCTCCTGAATTCCATGCTACTCCACTTTATTTTTATAACCAATCTTTTTAACACTTTAATTAAAATAACTTGCAATCTCCATCGTTGATCAATTCTGGACCATCAGAATTTTGAGCGCTAGTCCACATCTGGTCCAAGCCAAATGTTATGTTGTGATCCTCTGAATTCGGCCATCCCTGGACCACACTTCCTGACCCTCTGATCTTCTGATTTCGGCCAACCTGGATGCGCGCCTGATATGCTGAATTCTTCTGGACTCGGCCATTTCTGGACTTGCACATTCTGTCCCTCTGATTTCGGCCAACACTGGGCCATGGTCTGATTTTCTGATTTGGACCATCACTGGACTCAAAAAATTATTTTTGAACCATTGATCTGGATATTTTTACTCTGATCTGGACAGATTCTGGAATTTGGTCTGGAACAAACTGAAATAAACTTGATCAAAAAATATCTCAGTCTGGACATTTTACCTTTGATTTTCGACCAGGTCTGGGTTGATTCTGGAACTTATTTCTTTTGTTATGGACTTAGTTCCATGCCCTGAATCATGCCATCTTTTGGTCTGGGCCAAATCTGGATTGATCCTTTTGTTCTGGACTCATAAACATACCTTCTGGTCAAGTCTGGAACAAGTCTGGGCTGTGTAATGTTTCACTGCCAGGCCATCTTCTGGTCAGAATACCTTCTAGAATAAAATTGATATTTGATTCCTGTTTGTCTTGATCAACTCGCCTTCTGGCAGGCTTTCCAATGGTATGATCCATGTTTCCTTCTGATTTTTTATCCTTCTGATATATGCCTGCAAAGATATCTTCTGGTGATGTTTTGACATCCTGGAACATCTGGAAATTCCAGAATTCATTTTCCTTTGATCTTCTGCTTCTGATTTGTTCATATTCTGGTTGTATTTAATTTAATAATTCAAGATACAAAATAAGTTTACATTGAGTGCTTTTGTAAACATCAAAATCCTAAGTCTTAGAACCTACTTGGTTCCAACAATAGTCCTATGGTCTAGTTTCTTTTCTTATGGGTCGTAGACTCTTACTTTATAAGGGTATCTCCAACCGTGTATATGACGCAAACTCGATTTCCATCCTTTGAATAACTCGAAATGCAGGTTAAGAACAACCTTGGTTAGAACACGATTCAATATATACAATATTGTCTTAAGTACTTCATTCCACAAGAAATTTGGAAGTCCGGAGTTGCTGTGCACACTCCTAACGAAGTCCATCAATGGTCGATTTCTTCTTTCTGCTACTCCATTTTTGTCCAGAGAACCAAGCATGATGTATTAGGAAACTATCTCATAATCTTTAAGAAACTTCACAAATGGACAATGGTCGTTTTCTTCTTTCTGCTACTCCATTTTGGACCGGAGAACCAAGCATGGTATATTGGAAAACTATCTCATTATCTTGAAGAAACTTCAAAAATGGACCTATGGCTTGTCTACTCTTAGTATATCTACCATAGTATTCTCCGCCTCTATCAGTTCTCACGATCTTTGTTTGCTCCTCAAATTATTTCTCAATTTCAGCATTAAAACATTAAAGACATCAACTGTTTTGCTCTTGTTATGAGGCATGTATATATATATACATATATCGTGAGTAATCATCAATGAAAGAGATGAAATATTTCAGACCTTGTGTGTCCATATTTGGATAACATATATCTGAATGTATGGTTTCTAATATGTCATTACTCCTCTTTGCACCTTTCTTATACTTGTCAGTCTGCTTTTCCTTAACCTAGTTCCCACAAGTATCAAAATCAGCGAAATCTAAAGTATCAAGTACTCCATCATTCACTAATCTTTTGATTCTCTATATAGAGATATGTTCCAATCTCTGGTGCCACAAAATCGATGATTCTTCATTTATAACACCTCATTTTGTACCAGCACGAACATGCATAACATCATTAGTGGCACTATTTTGAAAATTAAGTGAGAAAATACCATCTCACAATACACCATTTCCAACATATTTAGATTTCTAAAAAAAAACTGAAAGAAGTTTCATAAAAATTAAAGGAGTATCCACAAGGAAACAGAAATTACATTTCTAAGGAAACTTGAAACATAAAATATCTTTTCTAAACTTACAACAAAGTCACTACTTAAAATTACACTGCACATACTAATAGCCTCCAAATGCAAACACATCATAATACCTGAATAGATGTCTTGCTCACTTGAAAGTCATTTCCTTAGACTTGTCATACCTACAAGGTATTCGAAATATGGATTGTAAAACTAGAATCGATCCACCATGTGTTATAAATAATATCAATCATATTAGACTCATAATATAACATCCTTTAAATTTATTATTTAAAATAATTAAGACCTAAAAAAATAATATTTTTCAATATTAATTTAGGTGTGATAATTATTTGCCTTGTTCGACTTATTGTAGTTGATAAAATTATTAGTAAGAATTATTTAATCAATGGAGAAGTTTTATATAATTATATATATATATATATATATATATATGTAGATTTTTTTTTTAGTACAATAAGAATTTGGGTTAAGGGTTTGTGGTCTGGTGTGTCTCAACCCATAATAAAAATTTGGGCTTGGAGTTTGTGGCTTGGCTTTTGTATGATCAAGCTTAAGAAAAAAAAATAAAATAAAATAATATTTTCTCCCTTCTATTCTTTATTCCGGCCCAACATTATCTACCCAATAATCTCCACTTTAAATTTTCTCTAAAGTCCACAATATTTTGATAATAAGTAATAATAAGCATAAAGGAATACCGAAACCCTAGTCGTCATCACCTTCACACCTCCTCTTCTTCGTTCATCAAAAGCTTGGAATTTCTTTTCTTGTGAACAACTTCGTGGCGGCTTAGAGCTTTGTACTAGGAAGAAAAGCGGTCAAGGTAAGGGTTTTTCTCCACACAAATTATAGTTAGACCGTTAGTTGGATGACATGAAATTAATAATTGTGATCCCTTGCTTTTTGAAAGGAATAAAATGTAGACTAATGAGTTAAAATAATGAAACTCGGATCCTTTGCATTGAGTCAATATATAATATAGGATTTTTTTAAGAAGTAAAGTATGAATTTTTTTGTTATATATGATAAAGTTTTAATTTTTATGAAAGATATGAAGTAAAATATGAATTTTTATGTTATATATATGAGGTTTTAATTTTGATGATGTATATGAGTTGTAGTTTGAATTTTCTTGTTATATATGTTAAAGTGCTAATTTTTATGTGTGTATGATATCAAGTTTTTGATTTTTATGTGTATGTGGTGAAAGTTATAATTTTATGATTATTTGTTCATGAATATGTGATACTCATGAAATGAATGTGTGGTATGTGTTCTTAGTGATATGTGAATAAGATGATGATTTTAAAAAAAGTGATTTTGAATGCATATGACATGATTTTTAGTGGGCTGTGTGGGAATATATCTCTTTGATAATATATCATCATATCATGACATATGCATCTTTGTGGGAGTTGCCTTAGTGGCAAGTTTATTTTCTTCATTGGTATAGGTGATCTTCTGTTGGAAGTTGCCTTAGTGGCAAGTTTATTTTCCCATTGGTATGAGTGATTTTTCTGTGTGGAAGTTGCCTTAATGGCGGATTTATATTCGGATCATATAGTTTTAGGAGCATGCATTATATATATGTTTTGATATACAATTTACCGGTTTGCGCATTTTTTTCTTTTAAATTGAAAGTTTTTACTTTTATATGTTTTGTATTATTCTTCTATATATTTAACTTTGGTTTGATGTGGATGATGGAAAAAACTGACCCTTACAACAACATTTTAGGTACTAATGAGTTCGAGGAGATTTCAAGAGTAGTTGATGAGTATTAACGTGCGGCGAACGTGAGGTAAAAATGGGTTTTTCAAGACAATTTTGTAATAATAGATATGCCACGATATTTCTAAGTCTATTTTTTAAATCTTTTGTTACCAAACTTTAAAATGCACTCGAATTATAGAAATACGGAAGTAGGTTCCCTCTTGTTAAGAATAATTGTTTTTTTTTTGTTTTAGCTTTGAATAAATATTTTTTAATAAAATTAAATAAATGTGATTGTTACTAATTATTTAAATGGATAAATGTTAGATATTCTTAAAAAAAATTATCGTAAATTTTTTAAAAGTATTTTAAAGTAACGTTTTGGATTCAAAAAATCCAGGGCGTTACACATAACAAATAAATGAGACTGATTTACCTTTCTTCTCAAGCCATTTCTTAAACCTAGGGCAATCCTTCTCCGTGTGTCCTTTCTTTTTACAAAAGAAGTATTTGGACTCTTTCTTAATTCTACCTTGAGGTGGTATTTTTCCTTTCCCATTTTTCTTGACTTGGTTCACATTCTTTTTCACAGTTGTCATTAGAACATCTTTACTCATTTCCATCACCAACCTTTTTTCTTCTTGAACACACATGGTCATGAGTTCATCGATTGACCATTTTTGTGTTATAAGAAATTTTAAATGGTCCATATGGTGGTGGAAGAGAGTTCAAAATATAATGCACAAGAAATGAATCTGACATATCAACCTCAACAGTTTTCAATTGTGCTGCAATGTCTTTCATTTTCATGATGTGCTCATGCACACCTTTAGAGTGATAAACTTTGTGATTGAAAACTTCATAAGTAAGGATGCTAGCAAGTGCCTTATCATATGTTTCAAATTGATCATCAATGGTCTTTTGTAATACTCGAAAATTATCATGTTGATCAACACAACCACGAATATTAGCATAGATATTGGTCTTTATGAACATCACACTGAGACAATTAGATTGCTCACACAGTTCATAACAATCGACATCATCCAGAAGTCTAGTATCAGTCACATGAAGTGATTCGTTTTTCCGAATAACATAATCAATATTCATACACCCTAAGTGAAGAATAAGGGTCTCATTTACCATGTTTTACTAACGTAATCATGTTTCAAATTATGAAACTAGTGATATAAAACTTACCGGTAGACTAAAATCTTATTCAATTAAATTTATATATATATATATATATATATATATATATATATATAATGATAAGACTATCAAATTATGTTTTTTTCCTAATTCTTGTTGGTAAATTAGAAAATATAAATTGATATTTTATCTTAATTAATTATATAAACATAATAAAAATTTATGTACGATAAAAGTGATTGCGTTCGATATAATAAATTACTATAAAATGTTACAAATATCATCTTAAACACTTAATATATATAATTTTGCATAATTAAAGATGTTGTAATTATTCCTAAATAGTTCAAACTTATATCGGTCATTATGACACTAAATTCAAAATAATTCAATTTAATTATGTTAAATATTATTGTACGATTAAATCTCAAGATAATCATATTTGTACATAATACAAACAAGCAATATATAGAACAAAAATGCAATAATTATACAAAACAAGTTGTGGCCCAATGGTAGGGCCACTCTTATTAAACTACTGGCATTAGGCTCAAAAATAGACTTTGTCAATAATAAAGAGTATTTTAACTTCCCATCGAAAATAATATAAGTTTGTATTTATCTTTCTTTTTTTTCTTTATATTTATATGAGATGTAATTTAATTATTTGTTGTTGGGATTGTAGAATGTATAAGAGAAGTCTATTATTGTAAAATATTTCACACAAAATAGTCGTTATTTTATTTTTATTGTTTTGAAGTTTTCAACGTTATATTCTATTATTTTAATTTTATTTTTTTTATTTATGTATTTTTTTTAATCAAAATTATATATTTAATATTGTTTCTATTTAAAAGAATCTATATAAATTACACAAAGAGACAAATAAAAGAAGGAATAGCAACGGGACATGTTGGTGGCGAGTTTTGCTTCCCCAACTCTACATCCAACTAATTGAAGAAAATTCACACTCGCCTCAGTTTCTTATCAGCTGCGAAATTTAAGTTATCATTTTCGTCCTCGACGAGGTTCGAGTTTTCATTTATATAAAATAACAAATTTAAAAATTATATTTATTTTTAACTAATAAAATAAAATTAAAAAAAAATATTAAAATCATATTTTCTATAAAAATGAAATTATAACTTATAATATTTAAAAAAATATTAAATATATACATGTATATAAAATTTAAAATTGTAATAATATTATTAGCAGAAAAGACTCGGGATGGAGTGGATATCAACTCTTAATATTCTCGCATCCAAGTTTTTATTTTAAAAAAAACTCACACATACAATTAATTAAATCGGATTTTTCTCACTTGACAGGTTCAGATATATGATGCTCGTGCCAAGGGAATCTTGGACGAAACTATGTGTTGGTACAACTTGAAAAATGAAAATATATGGTATCAAGTCAATCATCATCATATTTCAACTTTTTGTGATGGGATGAAAATAAATATTTGCTTCTTTTACTTTCGGAGAAATCCATAATATCCTGTTTCCTAAAGTTAACTATTACTTATTGGAAAATTGAATATTAAAGGATACAGAGAGAGACAGAAAAGGGATTAATGTTGATCTTGCTGAGCCATAATCTCTTCCCATTAACTTATTTATTTAAAAAAATGAGATGTGAATTGAATGAATGCAGCTTGTAACAGAAAAAGTTGGATGGCTTTACGGTTATTAGGAGCTGTCAAACCAATTCACATGCATCTACCAATTAAAAGTCTCTTTTTTTTTCTTCTTAATTGTAAAAATCCCATTTAAATTTATATTGATGTACTATGACTTTTATTGCATCTATCCATTAATCAAATATACCAAAGACTTCTCGATCACCCTATTGTTAAAAATAAAAATAATAAACTTTTGTTTTGTTTTTTTAAAATAGTTAAATTAATAATACAAAGCCGTGAGTGGTTAAGTGGACCAACACAACATATAGTTTTACAGTGAATCGTTATTTAAAAATTATTCAATATTCTAATAATAATTTGCAACATTTCTCATAAGTAAAAGTTTACGATCCTCTTCATCTTTACAGTTAATGACATGATTGATATTGATTCAATGAGGTCAATATGTGATCTTTTTTTTTATAATATTTTAGAAAATTTTAAAGAAGACAATATTAAATTAAGATGCATAATATGTGATCCACAAGCATAATAGTCTAATCAGGGTTGGTGGGGTGAATAAGCATGGTTTGGTTTCTGAGATAAATTAGACAAACATAATAGGTATTTGATGGTGCAGAGATGGGTGAACCATAATCGCTTCTAAGCGATTCTTGGCATATACTCTTTTTATCTAAAAATATAAATAAATATTAATTAAAAAGTTAATATATTATAAATTAAATATATTAATTTTATTTAATTTATTTTTGTTTATATTTTGAGACAAAATAGTACAGCGGAAGAAGTTTTACGAAATATTTTGTGGTATAATATATTTAGTTTTTTATAGGTAAGTATTACAATAGTTAATTTGTTAGGGCAATGACAAATTTAATTTGTTAAGGGAACGAATTGAATCCTAAACCACTGTCGTAGTATATATTTTCTCAGTGTCTCAATTTATACTATTGACTTATGCTTGGATATCTATATTTAGTTTTATGATTTAGATAATTGTACCATTACAATATTTATTGTTGATAAAAATATATATAAAATAATTAGGAGTTTGTTGATAAAAATAATTAATATAATTAAAAATTTGAAGAAGGTTTTATAAAAAGTTATAAGAGAAATTTCTCAAGATTATTTTAAGGAATGAGATAGTGATAGACTTGTAACATGTTAGAGTATCCTTTATATTATAGTTTCCCTTATACTCAATGACTTTTGCTAGATAAAAAATTAGTCTAAATTCATTAAGGTGTATCTGAATTAATTATGTTAACAGATATGTGTCTAACAATCAAATCAATGATTCTATGAATAGGAAAGGCTAATCCAAATCAATTAAATAAGTTTATTTTTTGTCTTGGTCTAAATTAAATCAAATTTAATTTATATTTATTTTAGTATTGATTTCATATCATTTAAAATTGATTATATGAATCTAAATCAAACTATTTACTGTTTGTGTTATTTCAAACTATTATTATTTTTTATTTCACATTATATTAATAAAAAATTAAATTTTATTAATACTTTTAAATTAAGCATGAATTTCGATAAATGACAATGGATTTTGGTTGCTACTAGGGTTTGTTTTTTCACCTTGTGTTATATATATCCACCTGGTGTCAGGATCATATAGGTTATAATAGTAAAGGATTCCAAATGGGACCATGTGGTCGCTCATGAAATCAGCATTTGGACCCCACCAATACATCTACCCTTTGAAGATTTTTGTAGCCTCCATGGGTTTTGATTGGACCATGAGTCATTGTAGGAAATGGCATTTTTTTTGTCTTTATGCTTTCTTTGCATGTGTCGCCATGTACATCACCTTCACCCCTCCTCCCCCACTTTTGATCTTAGACATTAATTTTAATTGTAATATATCAACTTTGTCAACACAAATTTTGTTAGTTCTAAAAGGATGGTGTTTTCCTCACATTATCACATATATATAGTGACATCATAATTGTTACATTATCATAGAAAATATACTAGTGTGTGTATATATATTGATTAATATATATTGAAACTTTTATTTCTTAATTTGATGAAGATACAATCTAGTGTCCAATTTCTCTAACCACTAGGCTTAATTGTTATGAAACTACAAACAGTCAATGTAGTTTCTAACTATATGCATTGAATCTCACAAAGTTTCTAGTGACTGCAATTAATCAGTATCATATATATTAATGTTGAATTATAGTATGCAAGTTGAAGTTTTTTTCTTAATTGAAAATTAAATATATTTTTTTGCAAAGTAAAAGTTAAATACTTTTTGACAATTTACAATGGCTTATTATTATTTTTGGGTACATTTACAATTTCTTATTAATAGTGGTGGTGGAGTCATAATTCCTTCTTATTTTAAATTTTGACAAAAAATTCCTTCTTATTCAAGTTTTAATTGTTGTATCCATAGAGATTTAATTAGTAAGCTGTTTATAATTAAAATTAAGAAGTATCTTTTATATAAAGAACCTACTAAAAAAATTAGTAGGCTAAAAAAAATGTCCCTAGCTTCTTGAATATTTAATTACTATTAAAACAAATATAACATGAAGAGAGCTAGATGTAAATCTATTTGTGAGTATTTAATAGATTATAAGATCTTCTCTACCTTGTATGGAAACATCATCTTTTCACTCTAAATGATTTTTATAAAAAAAAACAATTATGTATACAAAAATTTGTTTCCACTAATCTTAGAAAGTGTTAAATTACCATTTTATAAATACGATGAGCTCAATATTCCCATGTATGTTAAATAAAAAATACAAATATAATAAATAAATTAGTATTTTGTAGCTCAACTTCCTTTAGTACTAAAATTGAACATGGATTTCTTTAACCCAATAGAGTAAGGAGTATCGGAATTAGCATAAGTAGAATATATTCTTTTATAGTTAATATATTTAGAGATTAGCCTATAGATGAAAAGGAAAAGCAATTAATATTTTCCTTGCATCAAAAGAGATATGGTATGCCTTTAGCAAACTGTCATTCATCATTTTTGTTTCTCATATAAAAATATGATCTATATATGTAAAAAACAATTATAAAAATTTAATCAAATTTCACTATAATAATTTCTTTTGTATATGATCAAAGTAATGAGCAGATTGTCCATTAAATATAGTTTAACCAATAATTATAAGAATATTGATATGTAAAAATTTGAACTCCATTTCTAACTATATAAGATGTGTGAGGCGTTTAGCCACTACTATTTGACAAAGAAAAGTAAAAGTGGTTTTGTGAATGCCACCTAATATTTGATCTATATCTCATACTTTAAAATTTTCATATTTAAAAGATATATGACTAGTTTGTTTATTGTTGTAAATTAAGAAAAGTGATTTTAATTTTATACTTTAAAAAATTATTTATATAGAAATCTACTAACAATACAGAAGAAGAAGTTATTTCGAACTCATTTGTTATAAATTAAAAAAAAAATTTGACATTCAATAATTTAGATATTCATTATAAGAGATTTTAATATAAAAAAATTATATTTAAAAAAAAACATATCTCACGAAATTGATTTTTATAAAAAATTAACCATATTTTTAAAATTTAATTATTCAAAAAGTTTTTTTTTAAATAAAATATTTAAAATTATTTTTTACGATAAACTATTCAAATAAATTTTTCATTTGACTTTTTTTGGAAATATAGTTTAAGAGTCATAACATAAAAATAAAATACTTTAAAAAAATTGTAACAGGTAGATAGTACTTTGATGTATTTCAAATCTTCAAAGAAAATAGTGTCTATATAGCTAAACATACTTAAAAAAACCAAAACAACCATAAAAAAAATTCACTTTGCAGAGGATATCCGAAGAAGAAAAAAAATGAATAAAAATAAAAACACCTTCCAAAATATTTCAACAAATATTTTGAAGTCATATATAGATAGAACAATTGTATAAAACCTTATTTACAACCCAGTGATCATTAAACTGAAAAATTAGGATGAATCTAAATTAATTTGGTGGTGTCCCATCTCTCTATACATATTACTGTACTTTAATCTATATGATGATGATGCTCACCTTCAATTTAATCTAAATTAGGATGAATCTAAATTAATAAATAAAAAAGGCACAAAAAATGAGATAAGTAGAACAAATAAAGTATATTCTTTCTCCTTTTTTTATTTTTGTCGCATATAATTTCTTACTCTTTCGATGTAAAAACAGTCAAATTTCATTTATTCTTTTTTGTCTCTACTTACCTATACATACAAAACAATGAAAGATGGAAGGTGGAAGATAAACTCATCATCAAAATTAATTAAGACAATTTAATTTTTACACTTATGACTAAGATGAAGCCATATATACCATACCATGCATGACTAACAATGATGTATTATTCCTACCATTCCCATTGATGAAAATTGAAAGTGGGATTATAAGATGGGTCCCACTTGATTAAGCTAGGTTAATTAATTTTGTTATTAAGACTCTATATAGTGTTGTAGTAGTGCTATTTGTTCAGAAAAAAGCAATAGAGAATTAAGAAGAAGAGAGGAGACCAAAAATCTTATCATCTCTCCATTCACCACTGCCACAACCTCACACTTATCCTTTCCATTGACCCCTTTATTATCTTTTCACAAACCATAATTAAAATCACAATCAGTGAAAAATAGAAATAAAATAGAAAAAGATATGGCACTTTCATACTTGGTCCCACCCACGTGTCATCCTTTACATGATTTGGAATCCCACGTGTCAACTTCTCAACGGCCTGAATTCTACTTAACGTCATCATCAAGTACCCACCTCTCCTCATGCACCCGCAGCCAATTCAACTTCCAGACTATTGAAAAGACAATTATACCCCTAATATTACAACACGTTGCGTGTCTATATTAACTTGGCATGAACATGCACGTAGGTGATTTTATTCCCAATTTGCTTACCGTACCAATATAAAACACAAGCTTCACTCTCTGTGGGGTAACAAAAACTACAAACCAATTTATTTTCGTTGTTGTAACTATCATAACATGTCCTTCTTCTTTCAAAACCATTCAAACAAATTTTGAACAAAAAATAAAAAAATCTGCAACCATGGAAAGTACTGATTCATCTACCGGTTCGCAACAACCGAATCTCCCGCCTGGATTCCGATTCCACCCGACCGATGAAGAACTTGTTGTTCATTACCTCAAGAAAAAAGCAGCTTCAACTCCTTTGCCTGTAGCCATCATCGCTGAAGTTGATCTCTACAAGTTCGATCCATGGGAGCTACCAGGTTTGTCCAAAAAAATACAAATTTTCAATCTTTACGTTCAAATTCAAAATGGGTTTCTTTCGTTTTCAATCTTAATTTATTAGTTTTAAACTTTTTGGGATACCCTTTTGGGATTTTTTTGCAGCTAAGGCAACGTTTGGAGAGCAAGAGTGGTATTTCTTTAGTCCAAGGGACAGGAAGTATCCTAATGGTGCTAGGCCAAACAGGGCTGCTACATCTGGTTATTGGAAGGCAACTGGTACTGATAAGCCCGTTTTGACTTCTGGTGGAACACAAAAAGTTGGTGTCAAGAAAGCTTTGGTTTTCTATGGTGGAAAACCACCAAGAGGGATTAAAACCAATTGGATCATGCATGAGTATAGGCTTGCTGATAATAAGCCCAATAATAGGCCTCCTGGCTGTGACTTGGGCAACAAGAAAAACTCTCTAAGGGTAAACTATCTAAATTAAACTCTTTTTATTGTATTTTCTTAAATCAACTACGAAAAATTAAAAATTAAAAAAAAATATGAATTTTTTCTTTTTAGTCTCTTGTTAAATGTTAAAATTTAGAGACAATTTTTTTTTTTGTAATTTGTAATTTTATCGCTTATTCAACTTTTTTTATGATTTGATTTGAAATTTTTATTGTGTTTTTTTGAGTATAACTAAAAAGTTTTTTTGATTTTTGTGGTTGCTCCGTGTAGCTTGATGATTGGGTGCTATGCCGAATCTACAAGAAAAGCAACACACATAGGTCACCTGTGGAACATGACAGAGAAGATTCAATGGATGATATGATAGGAGGAGTACCTCCATCAATAAACGTGGGACAAATTAATGCAAGGTTTCATTTTTCAAAGATGTCAAATAGCTACAACAATACATTGTTGGAAAATGACCAAAATTTATTAGAAGGAATGATGCTAAGCAATAACAACAACAACAACAATACCGTTGCTACTTTGTCATCACAACTAGTAGGTTCTGCTTCTACTTCCAATGTTTCTGCTTCAAAAAGAACACTCTCTTCACTTTATTGGAATGATCATGAAGATGTTGCAGCTTCTAATAAAAGGTTCAATTTGGAAAGTGATCAACAACAACAACAACATCATCATCATGGAAGTGTTGTGAGAAATGATCAAGAAAGCGGAACCGTCGCTACATCTTTCGCATCTCTCCTTAATAATCTCCCTCAAACACCTAATTCATTGCATCAACAAACAATGTTGGGATCAATAGGTGATGGTTTACTTAGAACAACACCATATCAAATTCAAGGCATGAATTGGTATGGTTAAATTAGTTCAATTAAATTATGTTATTGATGCACAAGGTGGTATGGTATATGGTACTAAATGAAATCAAGAATTAATCTTCACATGATGGTGCCTTAACCTTACACACTATATACTCTCTCGATCGCGTGCCAACTAGATTGTAAAGAAATTTTTAAATGGGGTATTGAGATTTTGGTTGTTAGGAATTTGGGAGAAAGTTAGAGTTTTAATCAATTAGATTGGTCTCAAACTTCTTCAAGCCATTGGAAGCAGTTGCATCAGGCAGGTGAGGCCATATGGATATTTTTAGTTAAATTTTAATATAGCTTTATACATATATATAGATATAGATATAGATATAGATATAGATAGTGTTGCTTGTTTTTTATTTTTATTTATATAAAATAAAAAAAAATGTTGGTAGCTCTTTCATATGTACAAATTGTTTAAAAGGGAGGGAAAAAGATTCAGAGAGAGAGAAGAATCATTAGTTATGTTTTTATATTTTTATTATATTATACATTGATTTAGGATACATTTGTATATAAGATCATATACTTTAGAACAAGATCTACTGATGATGCAAGAATTTAATTAAAAAGCAAATAGTGACTATGGTTTGTCAATGTATTTTGTGTTGTTCTTTAAGATCTTGATATTGATTTTATAAATTAAATAATATACTATGATTCTCATTATAAAAATTATATACTATGGTCTTGAATGTTAAGTAAGCATATATAGTAGTAACAAAATTTTGTAGTTTGTTAAAGTGTAATGATAAGTGGAATCAATTCTTGGTCACGTCTATGCATGTAATCTATATAGCTAGAAGGTTATTAGTCTTAGTCATGTCTTATTCTTTTTCCCAGAATCATTTCTTATGAATCTAAATTAGTTGCTACATGTGTATCAAGTAATAAACACATATAAAGTATGCAATATTAAATTTGTTTGTTATAAAATGATTTTCATCACTTCATATATATGAGTTGTAAGAAAACAAGATCTACATGAGCAACTTTTAAGGGACTTTTCTGAATTTTGATACACCAATATTCAGCTTACAAAATTAAAAAACATCAAATTAATTCACAGTCAATATTTTTTAAGAAAAAAATTCACAATCAATAATTTTTAAGATATAATTCATTATTTAATACTTGATTTTATAAAGATATATAATTAGTATATATATGCTAAACGTATCATTATCTCTTATTATTTAAAATATGATGTGTGATGGGGAAAATACCATCTTATATAGGAGCTATGATCTTAATTAGTGGAATTTGGATGTTGATGCATTAGCTGCCCATAGAATTAATCATGGATTTCTGGTTTGTGATAATGTTATTAAAGATTTATGGTTAGTGATATGCCATGATTATCATGAGCTAGTTTTTCATGCTATCAATTTTTGTTTCCCAATTTTCTAACTTCTAAAAATGACATGGGCTCGTACACCACCAAATCTCATGATAACTTACCCTTTATATTTTTCCACAACTACAATACATTTAAATTCACAAATAAATTTTTTAGATACCTCAATCTCGTGAAAATTTGACATTGCATCACTTATTTGATTGGTGGTTGTGAGATTGATAGAATCACAGTAAACTATTGTGATTTAGCAAAACAACATTTTAAAAACATTATAAAATCACGCAAACTCGACATCAATCTTTTTATTTTTTATTTTTGCAAAGGACAAGCTCAACATCAATCTAAATATGTACTTATGATGATCAATTTGACATTGGCACATCAATTTTCTGTATGACATACTTCTATGTTTCTTAACTTGAGTTGTCATTTTAATATTTTTTTACATATATTAAGATAACCATTAAACTTTTCTATTTTTAATAAAGTTATTTATTATTTTTTATAATATTCTTAATTATTTTAATATATCATTCTATTTTTTATATAGCATATGTATATATTGTCAAAAAAATATTAAAATAATTGTAAGAATAATGAGTAATCACTAATAGTCTTAGAAAGAGAATCATTAAAACTTTCAACATCAATTACTATTAATCCCACAAGATAAATATAATATAATACGAAAACTCCAGAAAATGTCCTAATTAAATGACACCCGTAATCACACGGAAATAAATTCTCTACAATAAAAAGTTGAGTGTATAGATTTTTTTACCGATGATAATAATACAATGGTTAATATCAATTAATAAAATTATTATATAAATTATCTAATGGTGAATAAATTATGTTGATCTATCCAATTGCGTGAGTGCAAGAGATCGTGTCTATACAAACAATATATTAATTTTGAAGGATGGAGATTCAAGTTGTAAAACAAACAATTTCACATCAATACAACTCAATATGTACTATTGGATACAAACATCTTTTTCTTGACAGGTACCCAGATAGCTGGAAATTAAAATTTGATTTTTTTCTTCTTCCTCTCAAATATGTTCTTCAATACAGAATCGTAAGGTGGACAAAGTTAATAATTGCCCTCAGGACTCATGAGAGAAAGAAAGTATATATACTCAAGGAGTGTGGTCAAAAAATAAATAAAAATCATACTTAATTAAATTGAATATATAATACTTTTTTGAATTTAATTTTTATACACTATCATAATAAAAAAATTTATACATTTTTTTTTTTACAATAAAAGTAATTATAAATTCAATTCTATTCTTTTTACCTTTATACTTTATAGTTTTGTGCCCACACTGGCTTTGATTTAAATCAAAAAAGGGTATCAAGATTTTTGAGCATGGGTGTCATTTTCTTTATTTCGTGGGACGGATAAGACATATTATATATATATATATATATATATATATATATATATATATATATATATATATATATATATATATTATATATATATATATATATAAAAAAGTATATTTCACCACTAAGAGGGTGACGCAAATAGACAAAAAAAAGTGGACCTCACTAGAAGCTAGCTTTCTTTGTGGCTTGAGACTAAGGAAGAAAAGGGACCATTTCTTGCTACCATCTAAAGGAATCATTATCCTAATAACCACACAAAAATTAATACCCCTTTTAATTGCATTTCCTTTCTAAGGAAAGAATACAAACCAACTTTATAAAATTTAGCATGATTTGAGCTTCGATTTGGAATAGATATCATATGGATCGATGAATTGCACTATTATTGATATTGGTATCTTGAGTTGTGCGTGATGCGTTCACACAGCCTAAATGCATCACATCTTATCTATGACATCTTATCTATGAATTATGCACACACAAAAATTAAAAAAGGTAGGAAAAAAAATGAAAGAGAGATGCACCAAAAACAAAATAAGAGAGGGAGGAAAAATATCTACAAGCCATAACCTACACACATAGTTTGTGCCAAATAAAAAGTGATTTACTTCTAAATGAGAATAAACCCTCATTTAGATAAGTATTATCACTTTGTCTTCTAAATAATTTTTGCATGAATTAAAGCTTAAATTGTACTTATATTATTATTATCCCAAAAAAATCTTAAATTGTAATACCAAAATATAGTTTTTCCGAGTAGTAAAATATTAGTCACTTTAAACAATTGATCAAGGTAGACATTTTCGCTCTTTTGCAAGAAAAAAACCCTAAAGAGAAGTTCAATGCAAGATTATGAAAATAATTAATATGATATTATTTGTATGATTAAAGAATAAATTTATATTGGATTTATTTGAATCATTAAATTGATCAAATTAATTACTATCACTTTTTCAAAAACGAAAATAATATGCCACCTACTATAATTATTTTAATGTAACATCGAAATGGCAATTCTTCTTTAGGGACTAAACAATTTTAATGTAACAACTAGTTGAATATTTCACTCAGATCTAATGTGATTTAGGTTTATATTTAAAATTCTACAAATAGTAGGTTATATGTAAATTTTATTATAAATCTATAGAGAAGTTTGTAGTTCTCTTTACTTTACATGAAAATGTGTCTAGTTTAAATTAAATTTATTACTATAAAAAGAAAATGTGGGCTTTTAAATTAATTGTACAGCGATAAAAAAAAATAAAAAAAGTCAATAATACATGTAATAGTCTATAATAGACATATATAATATTGTCTTTATCATTTTAATCAATTATAGTAATATTAAATTATAAAACAAAAGAAAAGTTGAGAAAAAATTGAGTGGTGGAGTGGTTTTGATCATGAGGAAAAAGATTTATATGATTTTTGACTTGTTTCATTTATGTTGATAGTAGGGGCATTAAAGGTTTTGTTCCTTTTCAATCTTCATGGATGGAACTTGTCAAAAAAAAAAAGAAAGAAAAAATGAAGGTCTTGAATTTGATTGATGAGTTTGTAACCAGCCAACAAGAAAAACCATGCAAAATGATACTATATGAGAAAGTAGTCAATTAGCATCAAGTCAAAATTGGCACTGTCCCACCACTATAGAGCATGTAGGCTATAAGTCCCTCACACTCTCCCATAAAAACACTGTTTATATGTTAGGCCTCTCCTGCCTTTGGTAACATGCACCAGTTGGGAGAAAAGGAAGAAAAAAATAAATGAACAAGAAAGTAAGATAATCATAATCCACTTTGGGAATGTGTAATAGACTGTGTCAATCATTGAAGTTGTACTATGCTGTCCAATTATTTGCAAGAGAAAAATAAATGTAGGATTATTCAATTTCAATATGTAGCTTTTATATAAATGTAAATTCATACTATGAAAAATGTTTTACAAAATTCTTTGTAGCCAAAAATTTCAGTCTAATGATTTAGATAGTTTGATTTTAATTGAATATCTTACAAAACGAGCAGAATTATTAATTTCTTTTTTAATTTTGAGCAAAATTATCTCGTATTATTATGATCCAAAGTATTAATTATCAATTATTAGACAATATAAATCCTAAAAATAAAAGCGAAATGAATAATACTAATTAATATAATGATAATGATAAATAATTATCATAAAATGAGGGAGTAGGTGGCAGTAGGTTGGATCCAAATAAAAAAAAGTTGTGAAAAATGAAAGTCTTAGATCTTAATTATCTGAAGCAGAACCCAATGTGCCCAACAAATTAGCCAACTAAGCTTTTCAGATAGGATTTAGCTGTATACCTTATTTTGTGAACAAAAATAGTCTATGCTAGACAAGAGAGAAAGTAGAAGATAGATATGATATGTGGAGTCAGATTCTCCTAAAAATATAATTAAATTAATGCCAAATGGGCTTCATGGCCCATTGCCAGATACTTCAGCTCCAAAACATAAGAAACAAGTTAAATACTAATAAATAAATAAATAAAAATGTTAACAATACTAACAAGTGTAAAAGTGTTCTCTCGAAAAACACTACTTAAGTATCTAAATATAGAAAATTTATATTAAAAATTATATATTTAATTACTAAAATATCAAAATTTATTCTTTTTAATATAAAATTTTTACTTTGTATTTTTTAAATTGTTAAAATTTGTTTGCATGATTCATAAATAGACAAGATTAATTGTCATTTACACCAATCATATATATATATATTGAATCCTAAATAAATATCCAACTTATTTAATTTTTTATTCCAACGGAATCCTCAAACGTTCGAATTTCAAAATTGTGTTTCACACAAGCACGGGTGAATTGACCAAATTTGAAGTACAACAAGAGAAGCTAGCCAACACGTATTATTACCGGTCAAATAAAATTGTCACTTTATATTAATACACACCCACTTCATATAGTATTATATTTATTTACATAGTCTTCTTCTAATTCAAAAATCAACAATCTCGTTACTAAGTCTTCAAATTGGTCAAGTCTTCCAAACCCATAAACATTCATGAACCTTCCTCATTCTTTTTTAACCCTTTTCTTCATATAAATTCTCCAACTCCAAAACACAAACCACAAACTTTATTTTTATTTTTTGTTTCATATATTTTAGAAATGCAAGACATCCTTCAACACCAAACTAAACAAAGTTCACAACTTCCACCAAAGATGTCGATTTCCGGTCCAAACGTGAACGAGGGTTACTTAACCATGTCTCAACGGTTCAGACCGAGTTGTACTTGCTCGAACCGGCCTGGTTCGGTTCGATGCGCGCGTCATGGGTATGTTGTGCCAGGGGAGAGGTTGAAGAAGCGCGTGGCGGCGAGTAAAGAGATTTTGAGAAGAGCGTTAACGCCACCACCAAAACGTTTAGGACTTAGATGGTTGAATTTCAAACCAACACCGAGTAGACTCTCTAATATGTCCATGGCTTCATGTTCTTTCTGATTTTCTCTCTCCTAATTCTTGTTCTTTTTTTTTTGTTATGATTGTACAAGTTTAAGGATCCAATTAAATTAGATAATTCTACATGTGTTTGTTCTTTATAAAGTTTCAATTTTTTTAATTGGGTCATATAGTTTTGTACCTTCTCTATTTTCTTGGGTACCTATGTGTTCCTATTGGTTAATCTAGAGTGAAAATTTTGAAAATGTTTTTATTTTTTCCTTACTTTGATTCGATATCTAATGTTTTAAATTAGATAAAGTTGGTGATTTGCACATGTGTTAATTTGTTTCTCTCAATCATGGCCAATTGATGCATCAACTTAAAATTTGTCATTTTTTATCATGATGTTGCAAATTGAAATGGGTTTTAAATTTTAGAAGTATTTGATTTGATTTGATTTTGAATATTTCAAGGGATAAGATATGCGTTCTGTTCTTCTTTAACTGAGCTTTGATTTCTTTTATCAAGGGTAAGAAAAGGATCTGAGATTATAATTTTTAGATCACTTTTGAGCTGCAAAAGTACATATGAGCTGCAATATATCAGGTAGTAAGTCCTACATGACACTGAAGCCCCTGACAAATAAATGAACATGTTTAAAATATTATTCAACTCTATAATTCCATACTTAAATGTACTAGAAGATTGGTTATCTAAGATTTGTGTGTGCATCATACGTACATTCTTGGAAATCTTAGATATTTCTAATCTGTGTGGGAAATGCAGCTGTTTAGAAATAATAATCATAATTTTTACCATTACCTACCTATTCATTGTCATTTGCACCAAAAACTAGTTCAGTGAATCATATATTGGATACTGGCTTGACAAGAAAGTGTTTGTCGATTAGCTGACTCGTAACAGAATTGGCTCATATGGGCTTTGGGATTATTATTGATGCTGAGGCAAAATCTCTACGTTGATGTTTTGAGGATAACAAATTTCGTTGATTAAAGATGAATTAGTTTCTAATCATATTTATTATGTAACTAGTGTATTTGAGTGCATTAATCCCAAGACATCTTTATAGATGATATCCAATATATTCTTAAAGGAACTCCCAAATGATCATCCTCAAGTGTGAAACATGAATATCCTCTTAATGAACACATTCATCACCAATGATTGACGAGAAAATGATTGACGAAAGTATTAAAAAATAAATATCCTTTTAAAATAACATCTTTATTAAAAGTATTTAAGAAGGAATAAGACATGTATTAAGAACAAGAGAACATTCTCATGCTCTTAAAGCTGGAACAAGACTAACAAATGATGGACACATCAACATAAAGGATCTACGCAAAAGTTGAGGATGATTGTCACTAGCAGACAAAGTATATGATCAAGTACCAAGTTGAGAATGTTCAAGAACATTCTATGAACATTTTCGTAAATGAGGACATTGCTCTAGACAAAGTTGAGAACAATCAGTAACTTCCTTTGCCACCTTGGGACATGTTCAACGGTCACAAATGTCCTCTAAGTCAATTTTAAGTCATTATAACTCTACAAAAACTAGAGACTTCTAATTTCAAAGATCAAGAGACTACCCTTGAAATATAAATCACTTTCATAAATGCAAATTTATCGAGCTCTCTTCATCCATTATCAAAACACACTATTGATCTTTCAACACAAACCACGAAGTTTTTTTTTTTCTTTCAATTTTAGTTCAGACTGGCTTGTACCACCCAGTTCGGTTCAATGCGCGCGTCATGTGTATATAGTGCCAAGGGAGAGGTTGAAGAAGCGTGTGCGCGAGTAAAGAGATCTTGAGAAGAGCATTTAAGTGACCACCAAAACGTTTAGGACTTAGATGGTTGAATTTCAAACCAGCCCCCAAGTAGACTCTCTAACATGTCCATGGCTTCATGATCTTTCTCTCTTCTAATTTGTGTTCTTTTTAAAATAAAAATTGAATAATTGTACAAGTTTAACAATCCACTTAATATAGATGATTTCATGTATTTACTAGTATTGTTTATAAAGTTTGACTTTTTGCAATCGGTTCTAGTTTTGGACCCTTCTCAATTTTCTTCTTGAAAGGTGAAATGAGTATTTATGTGTTAATTTCTTTTGGGTAATCTAGAGTGAAGATTTTGAATATGTTTTTTGTTTTTCCTTACTTTGGTTCAATTGGTAATTTTTTAAGTTGGGTAAAGCTGGTAGTGATTTGTACTTGTGTTACTTTGACTCAATCATAGCACTCAGTTGATCTATCAGATTATCTTTATCAAAATTTGTCATTATAGTAGCTAATATGATGATGATGTTGTAAATAAATGAGTTTTGAATTTTAGGAGAATTTGATTTGAATTCTTCAAGCAGGGGAGGTGTGTGCTCTGTTCTTTGATTTTCAACATTTCTTTAAGCTTCTAAAAATTATCAAAATCTTAAAAAATATAAATTTAGATTGTAATATAAATAAAATTAATTTAAGTAGCTTCTGATAAATAATCTAATCATAATGAATGTGATATCGAAAGTTGAACTCAAGTATCTTTTATACTCAATTTAGATAGAACATTAATATGTATGAGTAGCTTTGGGAGAAATAGAAAGATAGAAAAATCTCACTTTTTTGGGAGAGTAGCTTTGGAAGGATTGATATAAAAATACTTATGAGTAATAATTTTTTGTTTTGAGAAACAGAATTATGAATTTGAAAATTCATTCAAAATCCTCCAAAACTCTCTAAAGACTTCCTTCAAAGCATTTTTTAAGTTCTCACAAATTGGAGGAGTTTAGTTCAATAAAAATAAAAATTTCTCATGTAAGGTGGAGAGACTACTCACCTTTCAACTTTCCTTTACTTCTTCCTTTATCTTCTCCCTCCAAACTATTAAATATAACTTAAGGGAAGACCCTTGGACTCCCATGTCCCAAATCACCCATGTTCATTCATCCACTAATAAGAAGATAAAATCAGTTGTAACATTTTAAAGAGCATGAGTAATGTTACCTTTGTCTTCCCTCCATTTATTTCAAATCAAAAGAAGGTAAACCAACATTAAATTGATTCTAGTAGTATTAAACTTGGATCATTTAAACAATTTCTCAGGTTCAAGCCATATAGATAAATAAAAAATGTAATTTTAAAAAAATATCTCACTAAAATGATCAGTCAGATTTTTCAGCATGTAATAATTACCGATAAAACGAATAAATACTTTGCACCAATAAAATAGTTATTAAATAAATAATCAAAAGTACTATTCATACATATATCATGCTACTTGAAAACAAAATGGTCTCCTAATCTAGAAGAAGTTGAATTTCACCATCTAACATGACTTATAGTCTCATTGCTTCCACAATGAATGCTCCACAGTTGCCTCTGGCCTGTAGAAAACTCATCCTCCATCATAGAGTTTATTTTAAATTTTATAAAAAAAATTGTTTTATTTAAAAAATAACCACTTTTAAGGATCTACAATGTATTTATTTAGGATTTTAAAAATAGTCATCCAAAAAATATACAATTTGAGTATGTCAATAAACTAATTTGAATAGCTTATGAAACATAATCTAGCTATTATAATTAGTGATAGGAGTGCCACCCCAATTGAAGTCAAGTGTTTTCGTAATCGATTTGGACATCATTTTAAGGGAAATCATTTCCCTCCAAATCACAAATGAAACATCAAAATAATATTTTATTATTACAAAATCTCTAAGCAACTCCCCTAAGTGATCCTTTTTTTTTTTTTTTGACAGAAACACTAGAGATTCTCTTAGAAGCAACATTAGAGAAACTCTCATCATTTGTGGGAATTGTATGTGCCGCCATCTAACTCGGTCATCTCTGTTTTCATAATATACATAATTTTGATCTGTTTGATGGAATGAATCCTATCTCAACTACATTCTAATACAAGCAAGAAGGCAAATTCCAATATAAATTGTCTATTTATACATTTTATCAACAATTACATTGTGTAATGGTTACAGGAGAGTTGATAATGTTACCTAACATACATGAATTTCCGTAGGATGCAACTTATACACATACAATCATGGCTTCTCCATATTCTGCAGTATGAATCTATGTCCAAACCAAATTAAGGTCCAGCACTATGAATTTGACTCCATTATAACAATCTTTTCGAGAAAAGACACTTTCCTCCCACTACTTCTGATTGACTGATTGTAAATCTCTTCTCATTACTCCTGATGAATATAAGAAAATATTTAAAAAAATCTAGAAGCCATATGAATGTTGTGTACCAAATTTATCAAATAAATGCATGAAATAAATTACAATTAGTTTATCATGTACCTCAGATGTAGTGGAATTCACATCTGCAGGAACCGAAGAGATTCTTGCTTCTGATTTTTCATTTGAATATCTAATTAACACAAAACTACATATTAGAACCACTGCAGAGATTTTCAAAGGACTATAAAGTTTATTTTGGACTTTATACATAGGAGCATTTCAAATGAGAGGACTTTTATAGTGACAAAGTGAGAAGAATAAAGTTTAATCATTGATAAAATCATGAATAGCTAAGATTAGACCAAAAAGTCATGTGACATTTTTAAGTGATCATGTGATCCTTAAATAATTTTAATTCATGACAATCATGTATGGTCATATGATTTACTCCTCTCACCCTCTCATATTAAAACTTCTCTAATTTGATACATCTTCATTATACATAAACATTTATGTTGTGTAAATGTTTGGAAAGTTTATAAAAATAGCTTATAATATGTTCAAAAGCTATTTTCAGCTTATTTCTATAAGCTACACATGATGGCTGAACATTCTCTCTTTGAGTATGAAAATATCTTACACGTAAATGTCTATATTCAATCACGTGAAGAAATCTTTTATGCAAGATAGGTTAGAGCCATATTGTGCATTTTTACACATTCACTTTCAGCTCTTCTGCCTTTCACTATACAATTTCTACTGGAAGGAAACTTCTATGCAGCAATTCAAAATAAATCAAGATCGACTTACGTTGAAAGTATGGTCACCCAAATAAGCTCTATCATATCCACCCAAAGAAGTCTTTGCTCAACTGGTATTACACCGTAAGTAATTAGATGAGCAAATGGCCACAGCTTCCATCCTGCCTGTGTAAGAAAATTTAAGGAAACATTAATAGCAAAAACTTGCAAGATAATGTTACCACCACCACTGGTTTTCAAAGAAAAACAAGAACTGTTTCCATGCAACAGATAAATAGGAATAGCCAGAAGATTCTCTTACAGTCAACATGGGGAAAAATGTTGCCGTCAATTCATTGAAAATATTGATTGGCGAATCAAGACGCAGGAGCCCCACAACCGTATAATAAATGCTGTTCCAAACTGCCGACCATGCAGTTTGATCGAAGGCAACTTTGACAGGAACTACCCACCATTCTTTGTAAGGAAATAGCTCCTGGTAAAACGAGAAGCCGCGTAGCACATATCACCAGAAGTTAGACAATTCGAGAACAACGCAAAAACAAGGAAAAGAATATTGTTACTATGGTCTACATACCTCGCAAAACTGATAGTAATAATGAGAAAGAGAGCCATGTAGAGCAAAACCAACAAGCCCCGATCTGAACATCCGTGCACGATCAAACTCGAAAAGAGGCTTTCCTTCAAAGCACTGCAATAATCAGGAGAGTTTAAGCCATTGTGAATTATAAAAAGATTGTTTATTCAACTAATTTAAGATTTAGCTGTACATGAAATGAAATACACAAAAAACTCACCTGTGCAATCCAGTCTCCTACAGAATAAACAACCCCACTGATCACCATCTTGGCAAAAACAGGATTTGTCTTAAGAGCTTCCTCATAAGCAGACCAGTTATGCTGAGGTGCATATCTTACTATCTCATAGATTGTCCATCCCTACATAGCATTAAGAAACACAAATCCTAACGTATAAGGAAAACCTCAAGTCTTCAACCCAAAATATAATCAAATTTCAATTAACATAGAGAGATAACCTAAATTAGCAACCAGCACACGTTTAAATTAGCATATTTGAAATAAATAATCAACTTGGAGCAAATTTGAATAAACTTCAAAATAAAATTAGAGTGACTTTAGCTTATTTGTTAAACTTCAATTGTTTGAAATTAGTTTCTGCATCTTAATTTTTTCATGAACTTATCATCCAACTTCAATAATCTTCTATAAGCTTGTAAGGACACTTTCGTAGATGGAGAACGATAAACCTTTTTATGTAAAACCAAGGTAAGCTAATTTCCATGACCCGACATGCAATTCGATGTAACTAAGATTCGCTTTTAAATTCGACTTCTACCAACACATGTTTTTACAAACACTAGCTAGGGATCGACCCCCCCAACCAAATGTTGGACTCTGAAGTACCTACCACTCTATCACACAATGATGGTAACTATAAAGTATAAACTAATTCTGATTGAGAAGTTTATGCAACTAGAAATCAATACAAACTTAGCCATAATAATCACTATATCTATAATTCAACTACAGTCCATCTATAAAACTATCATGCTGTTACAGTTCCATAATTTACTCAAGTATTTAGTCTTCAAAATTGCAAAATTAGTATCAAAATTTCCACAACATAACCAAATTCATTCATTTCCAGAAACATAATTATCCAAACAAAAACACACAATTACAAATAAGCATAGTTGAGTGGTTCTAACTTACATGCCAGTAATCACTATCAATAGTAAGAAGCTTTGTAAGAGCAAAAGTACCAGCAGCAAGAACAATACTAGCATTAATAGTCCTATCTAGAAGCTTCTCCACACTCTCTTCACTCTCATTTCCAACCAAACCCGAAGAAGAAGAAGAAGGAGGAGGAGAAGAAAAACCTTCCAGCGATAACAAACCTTCATTCGCTCCAAATCCATTCACTTGCGTCGCTAATTCACCATCTCCAGCTTCCATCTCCACACGCCTCACCATCAAACCTTCTTGTTGATCCGTAACATCGTCGCTCTGAACCGCTATCACGTCGAACTCCTCCGCCGATGATTTTGTTGATACCAATGCACGTTTATTAATCGGATTCGTCGAAAATCTCGACGCCGGAAAGTTTTGCGACTTGGAAATGGAATTCGGTTTTGATTTTGGTTTGGAAATTGAAGGGAAGAAGCTTTGCGGAGGGACGGTGCTGTGAACCGACGCCATGGCCGCGAGTTGGTGAGTTACGAGTTACCGAGTCACTGAGTTTCGTTTTCGTAACTTGGTCTCTTTTCTGAGTTCGGCGTGCTGAGAAACGCGTTCGTTTATAGTCGTTTGGAGATCTTGTGTGTCGCGGTTATGTGTAGTTTGGTGTGGCTCTGGAGAAAATATTGAAGTCAACGGTGTTTTATGTTTGACTTGCGATTTTATTGGTTGTGTGTGAGGAGGTGTAGGTTGATTCCGTGAGACGCGAAACACGTGAGTTTAAGTTCTGATTTTTTTTTTTTAGTCAAGCTTGAGTTCTAGAACAAGGATTATGATGAATGGTCTCCACATGAAAGATGTAGATCAGTTGGGTATCATAAAAATTAAAAATTAAAATTAAATTAATTTAAATACATGTAGATAAAGTTTGCTTGCCACGAAGAAAAGGACTTCCATGAATATTTCTTCCACAAATAATCAAAGAATAATATTTGTAAAAAACAAATAAAAATATGATTCACTTTTCACCTCTAACTAAATTAATAATTAACTAAAAATATTTACCATTTTAAAAATAAAAAATAAAATAAAATACTTATAAATATAACAAAATTAAATTGTCTGAAATACTTATACTTTTAAATTTGTAATCAAAAATAATATTACACTTAGACGAAAAAATTATATATAAAACACAAAAAATTAAATTTAAGTAGAAATTATTTATTTAAATAAAATAAAATATAATTAAAAAAAAGTGATTTTGAATATGAGAAAAAAGATTTTAAATCACTTCTAACTAATATTTTGTAACTTGCATAATTTTATAATAACAAGTGTTTTGTGTGATATAAGTATTTTAAAAAGAAAAAAATAATAATTCAATTGATATTGCAATTATCTTTCTTAATATGCATATTTTTTTAAGAAAAAAATATATATTATTTTACTTATTTTAATCTTCAAGAGATCATTTTTTCGTAATGTAACGACGATAAAAAGCACAAGAAATTAAGGTTAACACTTGGTCGCACCATGAATCGCACTGTGAAGATTCCACATGCAACCTTCAACACATATATTTTTTTTCTTCACTTTTTTGTATTAATTGATAAAATAAAAAATAAATAAATAAAATATTTTTATTAATAATAATAAATTAATTAAAATTAATACAAAATACAAAATATCATAGAGATTGAAAAGATTTATCGATAATAAGACAATACTTTAACAAGTCCCTTCTATTTTGCGGAATATTCACTTCTTAATTATTTACTTGTGACATTACAAATAAATTAAAATAGTAACTTCATTCTAATTTTTAGTTTGTGGTTTTTGCAATCAACTCCCTCCTATTTTACAATCAATTTTATTTATTCAATTGATATTGGAATTATCTTTCTTAATATGCATTTTTTTCAAAAAAAAATAAATTACTGTATTTTGAAGAAAAAAAAATATCATTTTACTTATTTTAATCTACAAAAAGTCATTTTTTCGGAATGCGACGGCGATAAAAATCAAAAGAAATTAAGGTTAACACTTGGTTGCACCATGGATCGCATCGTGGATCGTCTTCCATCTTGAACATCTCATACTGTTTGACCGGTATGTTAGCCTTTGCTTCTTGAATCTGCTAGCTTCCTTCATAGGTCAGAATCAGACTGTCGAATATGCTCTTTGTTGTTTCTTTATCTGTGCATCTGTCAAGTTCCTTGAATGTGATGGCACTAATCATGATGTTTCTGGACTTGTGATGCAGTTTGAATAATTTGCTCTAGTCTGGTTTCATATCTTCCATGTCCAGTTCTTTAGTTGGATCTCCTGGAACAATAGGAGCAGTGTATCCTTTGACTACCAGCTTCCATAATTCAGGATCTTGAGATATGAAGAAACTTCTCATTCTGTCCTTCCAATACTCAAACCTTTCTCCATCAAACAGTGGTGGTCTGTTGATGTTGCCTCCCAAATCATCTTTGGATTCTGCCATGTTGAACCCCTTGGACCTTTCCTCAAACACTATTAAGTGCTCAGCCTTGAGACCGAGCTCTATTGCCAATTGAAGGTGCAAACACGAGAAGGGGGGTTGAATTGTGTTTGACTAACTTGAATACTTTTTCTGTTTTTGCAGTTTTAAAACAAAACCTGATGTACGAATAAAACAAAGTTAGCAGCGGATGTAAAGTAAAAATAAAACACAATTTTATACTGGTTCACCGTTAACGAGGCTATGTCTAGTCCCTTCTCTTTGAAGAATTTCACTAATTCAAAACCTTGAATTACAACAATACCACTGACCCTCCAAGTCAGTCTTCTCAAACAGTCTAACAATCCTAGACTTTTGAGGAATACAACACCTTGACTTCTCAAGTCAAATCTTCTCCTACCAATCTGACAACCCCAGATTGTAGAAGGAATTACAATGCCTTAAATCTAATTGCTAAGTAATCTGCTACCCCTTCTGACTCCCTCAGATTGTAGACTCTACTTCAACTTAGATCTAACCCAAGGGAAAGAAAAACACGAGTGCTTGCTTCTGGAAAGCTGGAACTCACAATTAACCTCACTGAAAACTCGAGTGTTTGCTTTTGGAAGTGTATGACTCTTTTGTGATTTTTGATGCTAAGTCTTCTGCCTTGAGCCTCCTTTTATTGATGTGAATTTGGGTCTCTTCTAAGCTTAATTTCGAGTTGTATCTTGCTGGATTCTCTTGCAAAAATACTATGGCCAATCGGGTTTCATATAAATAAAAAACATATATTTTTAGCTCCAGATTTGCTTTCATAAATAACTTGGGTCAATCCTGTCTTTAATTAATTTTGGAACAAATCTTTCTTCCCGCCAATAGCTTTTGAATCCCACAAGACTTCACTTTATTTTTGAATCAAATCCTTTTAATACTTTGATCAAATTTAATTAAATCTCCACCGTTTATCATCATGATTAATTCTGGACTGTTTGATCTTCTGCTCTCATTCACATCTGGACCATACTAAGTGATCTGTTGTGATCTTCTGATTTCGGCCAACCCTAGACCACACTATCTGATCTTCTGATCTCGGCCAACCTGGACTTGCAAACTTATCTACTGTGATCCTCTGATCTCGGCCAATGCTGGACCACACGTTCTGACCTTCTGATTTCGGCCAACACTGGGCCATGGTCTGATCTTCTGATCTCAGCCAACACTGGGCCATATACTTAAATCTTGACCATTGATCTGAACCTTTTCCCTCTGATCTGGACCAATTCTGAACTGGGTATGGATTGAACTGAAATTAAATTATGGACAAAGGATATTTAATTCTTGACATTTACCTCTTGATCTGGATCAGGTCTGGATTAAATCTGGACATCATTTCTTCTGGTCTGGACTTAGTTTCATACTTTGAACCATGGTACCTTCTGGTCTGGACTAAATCTGGACTAAGTCTCTTGTTCTGGACCCATTAATTTATCCTATGATTAAGTCTGGATCAAGTCTGGACTGTTTATCATTTCACTGCCAGACTATCTTCTGGTCAGAATAACTTCTGGACAAAATCTGACTTTTGATTCCTTCTGGTCTGGATCAAGTCCCCCTCTGGCAGGCTTCCTTCTGGTCTGGTCCAGGTCTCCTTCTGACTTTGCTTCCTTCTTATCTGGGCCAGGAAAGATATCCTCTGGTGGTGTTTTGACATCCTGGTGTATCCTCTGGTAATTTCAGGATGCATCCCCTGGTACCTTCTGGATGCATTTTCTGGTGGCATTTAATGTAATAATTCAAGGTACAAAATAAGATTACATGGAGTACTTTTGTAAACATCAAAATCCTAAGTACTTAGAACCAATTTGGTTCCAACAATTTCCCCCTTTTTGATGATGAAAAAACCTTAACTTATTTTGCTAGCTTATAACTCGATGACTTGAAATACTCCCCTTCAGACCAATCTCTCCCCCTAAGTCTAATAATGACTTTTTCTTCTCCTTTTCAACTGCTTCTTTATTCTCTCTTTCTTTTCTCTCTTCACATTGCCTCTCATTTTCAACTCCTTCTCTTTTCACTCTTTCTTTTTCTCTCTTTATTTTTCTCTCTTTATTTCTTTTTATCTCTCCTTTTTTACTTATTTCTCCTTTTTCTCTCTCTCCCCCTTTTTGTCATCAGCCAAAAAGAGGTCCTTCTATTTTTGTATTTTTTGTTTTTCTCTTTACAAATTACAGAAAGTAAAAACAGAAAAATAAAAAGCATAAAATAAAACCATAAGAAAATTAAAAACTCATAAGGTGACTACTTGAGCTAGTCAGATATGGAGGTAATGATGAGATGCTTCTTGATGAACTCGAACCTATCTTCATGTAGTGCTTTCGTGAAGATGTCAGCCCATTGATGATCAGTGTCCATAAACTGGATGCTTAAAGTCTCTTTTTGAACATGGTCCCGAATGAAATGGTGTTTTATTTCAATGTGTTTGGCTCTAGAGTGTAAGATAGGGTTCTTGGTTAGGTTTATGGCTGAAGTGTTATCACATAACAAAGGGATATTGGTTTCAAAGATGTTGTAATCTTCAAGTTGATGTTTCATCCAGATTAACTATGAGTTGCATCCTGCTGCTGATATATACTCAGCTTCAGCTGTTGACATGGCAATGGTGCTTTGTCTTTTGCTTGACCAAGAGATCAAATTATCATCGAAGAATGTGCAGTTGCCACTTGTACTTTTCCTTTCCAACTTGTCTCCAGCATAGTCAGAATCACAAAAACCTCTTAGTTTGTAGTAGGTGGGGGTTTTCTTGTATAACAAGGTGAGGTTGGTGGTTCCTTTAAGGTATCTCAAGATTCGTTTGACAGCAGTTAAATGGGATTCCCTAGGGTCAGCTTGAAAACGGGCACATACACAAACACTAAACAAAATGTCAGGTCTAGAAGCAGTTAAGTAAAGAAGGGATCCAATCATACCTCTGTATGTTTTCTGGTCTACCTTTTAGCTGGTTTCATCTTTCTCAAGTGAGCAGGTTGGGTGCATGGGGGTGGCCATAGGCTTACAGTCCCTCATCTTGAACTTTTTGAGAAGTTCTTTAGTATATTTAGATTGGTGAATGAGTATACCTGATTTACCTTGGTGAATGAGTATACCTGATTTACCTTGGTGAATCTGAATTCCCAGGAAGAACTTAAGTTCTCCCATCATGCTCATTTGGAACTCTTTCTGCATTAGGTCATAAAACTCCTTGCACAAAGTGCCATTAGTAGATCCAAAGATGATATCATCAACATAAACTTGAATAATCAAAATATCATTTTTAATGGATTTCCTAAATAGAGTATTATCAATCTGACCTCTATCAAATTCATTCTTAAGCAGAAAATTACTAAGTCTGTCATACCATGCCCTTGGTGCTTGTTTTAAACCATATAAAGATTTTTTTTAAGTTTAAAAACATGATTTGGAAAATCAGAATTTTCAAATCCAAAGGGGCTGTTTGACATAGACTTCCTCACTTATATAGCCATTTAAGAATGCACTTTTAACATCCATTTGATACAGAATTATGTCATGATTAGCAGCAAATGATAAAAGAATTCTAATTGCTTCTAACCTGGCCACTGGAGCAAAAGTCTCAGTGTAATCTATACCTTCCTGTTGACTGTATCCTTGAGCTACAAGTCTGGCTTTGTTGCTTACCA
Organism: Cicer cuneatum; assembly: GCA_037974295.1. NCBI lineage: Eukaryota > Viridiplantae > Streptophyta > Magnoliopsida > Fabales > Fabaceae > Cicer > Cicer cuneatum. Next base: position 59,358,502 of record JBBPBO010001984.1, read on the forward strand.
CTTCACCTTTTTATTGAGTTTATTCCTGAACACCCACTTGGTTCCAATAATGTTTTTGTTTGGTCTGGATATCAGATCCCAAACATCATTCCATTGGAATTCATTCAGCTCTTCTTGCATTGCAAGTATCCAACCTTCCTCTGCCAAAGCTTCATCAACATTGGTTGGTTTGCATCAGCTTCTGGTTCTGGAAGATCTGTAACAGCTTCTGATTCTGGTAAGAATCCAGATTTCTCTTCTGACTTATCTTGGTTGTTTCTGACTTGATCAGTTTTATCTTTTGAAGATTTGTCATGTGTTGCTGACTTGCTTGTATCCTCTAGCTTTCCAGGTACTTCTGTTTCTTTTGCTTCTGCTTCTGCTCCCTACACTATCTTTATCTTGCTTTGATTTGTCAAGATCAAGCAGTTTGTCATATAACATAATGCAAATCAAATAATTTAAAATTGAACTCAATACAGCCAAACCATTAATTCTGCTTCTGGTGGTTTCTGCTTCTTTTTGAAACCACTGGAATGTTGTTTCTACTGAAGTGTTCAATTCGTGTGAATCACCTGATTCCTCTGACAAACTGAAAACCTGCAGAATACTAATCTAGCTTTGATTTTTTAAGATCAAGCTTCTTGTTATCACAGTAAGCATAAATATCAAACAATAATAGTATTTACAACAAGATGTAACCTCTAGTTTCAGTTTTACTCTGAAAATCCTCTTGCTTCTGATTTTCGGATTCCGAATCTGTATGTTCTGTGATTACATGGTTTGGATTAAGGGATTTGAATTCCCTTCCATGTTTGTAGTCTTGATGAATTTCACTGGAGTGTTTGAAGAACTCTCCTGATTCTGATTCTTCTTTTTCTGCTTTGGCTGATACACCATGTTCCTCTGATGATTCTGGAACTTATGGTGATTCTGGTAATTATACTGGTTTTGGTTCTTATTCTGGTTCGGGTTCTAGTACTGATTCTGATTCTGATAATTCTTGTAGTTATACCGATTCTGATAATTAGAGTAATTCTTATGATCATATCTGAACCTTTGATACTAGTTCCAATTCTGGTTCCAGTTCCTTCTGATTTTGGTTCCAGCGTTGGTTCTGGTTCTAGTTCCTGTACCTCTTATATTGGTTCCAGTTCTGATTCTGGTTCCAGTTCCTGTTCTGATTTGTGTGATATGTGTGATTTCTTTGATATTTCCTGTTCCTCCTATGATTCTAGTTCTGGTTCTGATAGGTATTGTGTTGACCAGTTCTTCTTCTCCTAGAGTCAATTGGCTTCTGTTTGGTAGATGTTGGAACATAAACCTTCTTCTGCTTGTGCATTGCCAACATCCATTGTCCAGGCACCATTGTTGGTGTCTCCTTCTGGTTGCTCAGAATATCTACAACGTAGACAATTTGATCTTTTGGTACCCAGAACTGATTGGGTCCAGGTTTGTTAGTTTTAACAGCTCTCTGATCTTGTTCAGATTTTACCATTGGACAAGATAATTCAGAGTGACCTTTCTTAGCACAAACAATACATAAAACATCAGAATGAACAGTTTTAGTTTCAGCAATAGTTTCTATAGAACCAAGACCTCTCTTTCCAATGTTACTATTTCCATAAATCATAGATGCATATTTACTTCTTTCCATTCCATTAGAAATAAAGTTTTGAAAAAATTGCTCATGCATATCAGATTCACAAACAGATTTGGAAGTGGAACAAATATTACTTTTGAGAGTTTGGTTTTCAGATTTGAGTCTTGCAATTTCAGTTTTAAAATCCTTGTTTTCAGTTGCATACTCAGAATTTCGATTCTTTAAAACTTGGACTTCTTTGGTCAGATTTTTCTTATCTTCCCTAAGAGTTTTCAGTTTTAAAGACATCTTATTGTTTGCATTTAAGAAATCCTTTAAAGCCTCAATTAATTCCGATTTAGTGAGATCAGAAAATACCTCATTGTCTTCATCTTCTGAATCTGTTCCAGAGCCTGAGCTGTATCCAGAACTTGAGTTGGTATGAGCCATCAGAGCCAAAATTGCTTCCTCTGATGTGCTTCCAGGCTTGCCTGAATGACTGCTTTGATCATTCTTCCTTCTACCTGCTTTCCTCTGAAATTGTGCCTTTATGATGTCCAGAGGCAGACCTAATGTGTGCCATCATTGCTGTTTCTGCCTCTTCTTCATCAGATGATTCTTCTTCTGATTCTGATACATCCCAGGCTGCCATCAGACCCTTCTTTCTGAATTTAGAACTCTTCTTGTGCTGTTTGCCTTTTTCCAGATTTGGACATTCTGACTTGATATGTACAGGTTCATTGCATCCATAACAAACGATACTCTTCTTGTCAGATTCTTCCTTTCCTTTGTTGTTATGTTTCTTGTTGAAGCTTCTCCTCTTCCTATTTTCCCAGATCTTAACCATCTGTTTGGTTAAGTAAGCCATATCATCACAGTCACTGTCGCTATCCTCTGATTCTGATGCTGCCCTTGCAGCTTTCTTCTGTTTCAACTTCAGGGCCAGATTCTTTTTCTACTTTGGTTCATCTGCTTCTAGTTCTATTTCATGAGACCTGAGTGAGCTGATCAGATCTTCAAGTTTTAAGTTATTCAGATCTTTGGCTTGCTGAACTGAAGTAACCATTGGTCTCCACTTGGTTGGTAAACTTCTTAGAATCTTCTTGACATGATCTGCTGTTGTGTAGCTTTTCTTCAAGACCTTCAGTCCAGATATCAGAGTCTGGAATCTTTAGAACATTCCATCAATGTCTTCATCGTCTTCCATCTTGAACATCTCATACTGTTTGACCAGTATGTTAGCCCTTGCTTTTTGAACTTGCTGGCTTCCTTCATAGGTCAGAACCAGACTGTCGAATACAGCACCTTGACTTCTCAAGTCAAGTATTCTCCTACCAATCTGACAACCCCAGATTGTAGAAGGAATTACAATGCCTTTAATCTAATTGCTAAGTAATCTGCTGCCCCTTCTGACTCCCTCAGATTGTAGACTTTACTTCAACAACTTAGATCTAACCCAAGGGAAAGAAAAACACGAGTGCTTGCTTCTGGAAAGCTGGAACTCACAATTAACCTCACTGAAAACTCGAGTGTTTTGTTTTGGAAGTGTATAACTCTTTTGTGATTTTTGATACTAAGTCTTCTGCCTTGAGCCTCCTTTTATAGATGTGAATTCGGGTATCTTCCAAGCTTAATTTCGAGCTGTATTTTGCTGGATTCTCTTGCAAAAATACTTTGACCAATCGGGTTTCATATAAATAAAAAACATATCTTTTTAGCTCCAGATTTGCTTTCATAAATAACTTGGACCAATCCTGTCTTTAATTAATTTTGGAACAAATCTTTCTTCCCGCCAATAGCTTTTGAATCCCACAAGACTTCACTTTATTTTTGAATCAAATCCTTTTAATACTTTGATCAAATTTAATTAAATCTCCACCGATTATCATCATGATTAATTCTGGACTGTTTGATCTTCTGCTCTGGTCCACATCTGGACCATACTAAGTGATCTGCTGTGATCTTCTGATCTCGGCCAACCTACATTGCAAACTTATCTGTTGTGATCCTCTGATCTCGGCCAATGCTAGACCACACGTTCTAACCTTCTGATTTCGGCCAACACTGGGCCATGGTCTGATCTTCTGATCTCTGCCAACACTGGGCCATATACTTAAATCTTGACCATTGATCTGAACCTTTTCCCTCTGATTTGGACCAATTTTGAACTGGGTCTAGATTGAACTGAAATTAAACTCTAGACAAAGGATATTAAATTCTGGACATTTACCTCTTGATCTGGATTAAATCTGGACATCATTTCTTCTGGTCTAGACTTAGTTTCATACTCTGAACCATGCTACCTTCTGGTCTGAGCCAAATCTGGACTAACTCTCTTGTTCTGGACCCATTAATTTATCCTCTGATTAAGTCTGGATCAAGTCTGAACTGTTTATCATTTCACTGCCAGGCTATCTTCTGGTCAGAATAACTTCTGGACAAAATCTGACTTTTGATTCCTTCTTGTCTGGATCAAGTCTCCCTCTGGCAGGCTTCCTTCTGGTCTGGTCCAGGTCTCCTTCTGACTTTGCTTCCTTCTGATCTGGGCCAGGAAAGATATCCTCCGGTGGTGTTTTGACATCCTGGTGTATCCTCTGGTAATTTCAGGATGCATCCTCTGGTACCTTCTGGATGCATTTTTTGGTGGCATTTAATGTAATAATTCAAGGTACAAAATAAGATTACATGGAGTGCTTTTGTAAACATCAAAATCCTAAATACTTAGAACCAACTTGGTTCCAACAAAGACAATATTTTAACAAGTCCCTTCTATTTTGCAAAATATTCACTTCTTAATTATTTACTTGTAACATTACAAATAATTTAAAATAGTAACTTAATTCTATTTTTTAGCTTGTGGTTTTTGTAATCAACTCCCTCCTATTTTACAACCAATTTTATTTATTAAAATATAAATTAACATTTATACCAATTTTATTTATTAAAATATAAATTAGCATATATACCGTAAAAGATTTGTACCAAGTTCAAAAGTTTATTGATATACTCAACTTTTATTTATTTTTTGAGAAAAAAAGAAGATACATTTGAAATAACAATATCAATCGCAAATAATGGGAGTTTGAATTGTGATCCCTTTTAAAAATCTTAACTCCTGAACTTAATTCATATTAACTCAAGATCAATTTTGATTTCAAATAGAAAATCCATAAGATTCTTGGTGAGTTAATGGTAAATAAAGCGGATTATTTCTAGGTGATATGTGATCGGTGAATGAAAAATAAATAAGGATAAGAAGATTACACAATGATGTATCCCGGTTCACCTAAGGTGGATTACGTCAAGTCCTCACAATCTATGAGATTTTCCACTTATGTGCTTAGTGAAGTAGCAATATCGATTTACAAGGAAGGGGGGTTTGAATTGTAAATCCGCCCTTTTAAAATTTCTGTTAAAAACTTAAGAAAATAACTCAAGATTGATCTTGGTTGTGAAAACAGAAAACAGATAACGTTCTTGGTTTTCACCAGAAAACAGAGAACGTTCTTGGTTAGTTGAAATCAACAGTTCAGTTTATCTATCTAACTTGATAATTAACAGACTGAAAGTAAATAGGGATAAGGGAAGAGATATCACACACAGATATATCCTGGTTCACCCAACCCGAGCTACGTCCAGTCCTCACCACGGTGAGATTTTCCACTAAGTGTTTAAAACAAGAACCTTCTTGGTTTTACAGCACCTAGCCTAGATCAACCTTGATCTTTGTTTACAGAACTTAATCTGATTCCACCTGGTATCAGATTAATCAAATCACCTATCTGTCTTGATAGGATTTCTTACAATCTACCTCAAACTATATTAAACTCTTATAGTTTGAGTTTTACAATAATAATGAGATTGTTTAGAATTTGAAATGTCTCAACTCTTGTTTGAGGTTTCAATTCTTTTACAGATAAATCAGTATGAATATATCAGAGTAAGAAGAATTTAACTACAACTGATTCTGTAAATGATTTGCAGAATTCTAAGTATGTGAATGTGAATGATTTGGTGATATATCTTGGCACTTGAATGTCTTTGATTTTTGGAAAGAATCTGAGTATGCTCAACTCGTGTTTGAGATTAGATTCTTGACAAAAGAATTCAGTAGATGATTCTGATATGAAGAGGAAAAAACAGAACTGAATCTTTTGTTTATGATTGAGAAGCTTTCAAGTATGAAGATGTATGTGAGTGATGTTTTTCTCTGTACTTGAAGTTGTGTTTCTTCCTGAACTTTTGCCTTCCTTTTATAGGAGTGAGCGCATTTAATGATGTTCAAAATATAGCTGTTGTTAATGCCTTTTGTCAGACTGGATAGGAGGCATTATTTCTGAATAAAAATAATCCCACTTGACTATTTTTATTTCACTGTTCAGGCTTGGGCTGTGTTGCGTTTTGAATCAATCTTTCTTGAGTAATTAATGATCTTTCAACACTTCTGATAAGTGATAATATTGTAGGCTTGAACTGGAGCTTTTGAATCACTTAAAACAGATTGAAAAATGATCACAGAATGTTGTTGCAGAAAACTGTAGTTGCTGGAGATTGATGATCAATCTGGAGCTTTAGCTTTTTGGATATCCTGGAGATTGATAATCAATCTGGACTGTTTTTCTGAACATACTGGAAGCTGTCTTGATGCATTGTATATTGTTAAGATTGTTTATCAATCTTGACAGTAGAACTGGAGTTTTGATTATGTCAAAACAGCTTGGAGAATGATGATGAACTTCTGCAGAATGTTAATGAAAATTCTGGAGATTGATAATCAATCTGGAGTCCTAGTATTTGAACTTTCTGGAGATTGATAATCAATCTGGAGGTTCAGTTTTGATCATTCTGGATGTCTTCCTCTGAATGTATTTTCTGGAGATATCCTCTGGTATCGTTTTCTAGATGAAGTAAAATTTGACTATCATGCTATGTTCTGGTCAGATTATCTTCTGTAATACTTATTACATTTGATTACTTCTGAGCTGGAACAACTCTCCTCATGGCAGTCTTCATCATGGTGTGGTCCAGGTTTTCATCTGATATTTCTTCCTTCTGATCTGGGCCAGCAAACATATCCTCTGATCCATTTTGGATCAAGTCTGGACAGTTTTGATATTTCACTGCCAGGCTATTTTCTGATCAGCATAACTTCTTGATTGCTTCTGATATTTGAATTCTTATGGTATGAAGCAATTGTCCTTATGGCAGGATTCCCTCTGGTGTTTATAAGATATTCTTCTGATATTGTTTTCATTTGTTCTGGGCCTCCAAAGTTACCTTCTGATGATGTTTTTCGACTTCCTGGTTTATCCCTTGGTATTTCCAGAATTTATCCTCTGGTTATTTCCAGAATGTATCCTCTGTTAAATTCCATAATGTATCCTCTGGTAATTTCCAGAATGTATCTTCTGGTAATTTACTTCATGAGGTATCTTCTGGAGTCTGATAATTACTGTTTCCAGAACAGTCTGGACAGGCTTGTTTGAGAGTCTTTATCTTTCTCAATTCGAATGTCCTCTTGATTTGAATTGAACCTATGTGTTCTCTGCTATGTAGTGATCATATCCATGTAACTTCCAGAGCCAACAACTTCGATATAGTGATGAAGAAAGTTAGGTTTTTAGGCTGTCATGGACTGGCGAACATTCTCCGTTTTCCAGAATATGTGGAGAATGTTTTCTGCTGCTGTTTTCTTTGATTCTTGCTTTGTTCACTTATGCTTTTATGTTCCTTAAACAAACTTAAGTGAAATCATTAGTAGACAACCATTCATAAAACTTAATCATTTAATTTAAAAGGTTTGTTGTCATTAAAACATATATCAAAAAGGTTTTTTCCTCAACAATCTCCCCCTTTTTGATGATGACAAACCTTTTGAATAAATCATAAGTTTTATGGATGGATATAAATAAAATGCAAGAATGTTCTTAAATATGTAATTAAACTCCCCCTAAACACATGCAAGAGTTTAATTCTTATTATTCTAATTAAACTCCCCCTAAACATATGCAAGAGGTTAATTCTTAACATTCTTCATTAACTTCTATCATTTTATAACCATCATATATTTCTCTCCCCCTTTTGACATCTATCAAAAAGGTTGGGAAATAGACATAGAAGAAAAAAAAAACAAAATGGAGTAATAGCATGAGTGCACTACACATAGAATTCAAGTGGTTGACTGGCAATTATATATCAAACTAGTCAAGTTTGCATTTAGCATTAAAGAACATAGCATATATGATGATCATATCATTGTAGTCAATATTGCAATCAAGATATGGATAATGATAGCAACAATAATATGACAAATTGTATGCAAGCATTTTAACGCACTTTGAAAAAATAGTCAATGAATATATATTCTTCTCATTTTTTAGAAAGAAAACAATGAGTAAACTTCAGTTTCAAGAAGAATAATATTTTCTAAAAACTCCCCCTGAATTAATTTTTTAAATAATTCAAAGTTCCATAAAATAAGGAAAATGTCACTTTGCTTTTTGTCCTCTTTCACAAAAGATCACCTTTCAATTTGAATATGATCAAGCTTATTGTTAGAAATAGATTCATTTATTCATTTTTAAAAACTAGAGAGAATAAGCGCATACAAGGAAGCGAAATAAGATGAATCAAATATAATTTCTCTCTTTACAAAACATTCTTATTCTAAGAATGTTTGTATTTTTCAAAAACTAATTTTTAAATGGATAATAAAAAATATGCCAAAGGATTTGCTTACATTAAAGAAATGTTTTTCACAAAGTTTTTTGCAAACACACAAATAAACAATAAGGCATATATTCAAGCATACTTTCAAATTCATAAGAAGGTGAATGATTTTAATTCATTTAACATGATAATTTGAAAGATGTTATTGTGCAAAGTGTAAAAAAATGTTTAATGAAGTATACTTGACAAAACAGCCCTTTGTCTAACTATTAAAGACACTAATTTATTTTAAATGTCTTTATAACAAGAACAATAATGTTTGAATATCAACCCAGATTTACACACTTGTTTATATCATCATACAAAGTGTATGAACAAAGAGTGAAAACATGTTGAATATAGAATAGAAATTAGGCATATGCATGTACAAGTAATGTAATCAATTTAAACTTTTTAAAGTCATACTTGCATAAAAAATAACATGCATTTTTAACTTTAAGAACACCCAATCAATCACATGATATAAAAAAAATATTCATTCTTATCATGATGCAAATAGTATAAGAATTTTGGATTGAGTGTACCTCCTTTAGTGGTCTAGTTCAATGACAAGAGATCTTTGAATATTTTGGAGCTTATCTTCATTCTCTTTTATTTATCTTGATTGATGGTTGAAATGAGACAATCTAGCTTTTGTTGTTGAGAGAGTTCCTCCATTACGACATTAATTCAAGATTGCTCTTTTTGGCTATGTTTGAGAAATCGTAGCCACGTTGTTATCATATTTTTGTAATATCAATTGAAGTAGCAACGTTGAATGAAGAAGGGAGAATGTTTGTTGGAGGTGAAGAACGTTCGTGAGGGGCAGTTGTTGTGGTTGTATGTAAGACCCTTAATTTTAAATATTAATTTTGGAATTATTGTCAAGGGCATTTTGGGAATTTTTGTAAATATTTAATATATGTATGTTTTGAGTGAATATATATATATATATAAATATTTATTTTGGAAGAGGAATTAAATTATTGGATGAAGAATTAAATTAATTTAATTTCGAGTAATTAAATTAATTGGACCACTAATTAAGGATTAGTGATTAATTAAAGGATTAAGTGCTGAAATGATACAGCATTATTTTATGAGTATTTTCAAGAAGGAAGGCACTCAAGTAATTCTATGAGTACACGGCAGAGGAACTGAGCAAAGACCAGAACACACACTCTCCTATTTTGCATGTAATGAGTGATTGCATGCAACAGTAATTTTCCTCCCATTTCTGCCCCTGGTTTCTGAAAAACAGCTTCACGGGTTCTTTAAATTCAGAAGAGGGAATTCCTCCAACACCATAAACTGGAAATCAAAACCTCAAACCAGAAAACCCACAATAGTAAAGTTAATCCCCACTCCATTACGAAGCCAAAGAACCCAGTTTTGCAGCAGCAAACTCAGGGAACAGTTTCACCGTCTCTGGACGCCGAGAAGGGAACGCAGCAGAAAACAGAGGAAATAGCAAAGCACGCTACAAGGGTAAGGGCACCTTCCAACTTTCTAGTTGCACTAAGGCTGTAAATGCATGTTATTTCAGTTCTGTTTTGAAAGAAAAACATGTTTTCGAAATGACATCTTGAAAAATGAAGAAAATGCATTTTTGTTGATATGTGATGATTCTGTGATGGCTGTTGTTGGTGGAATGCATTAACCTCTGGAATTTAATCTCGAATATAATCTCGAGGTTTTAACCAGTAGCTCAACCTCTGGATATTCAATCACACCTTCTTTTAATTTTTTTCCCGTTGCTAAATACTCTCAACTCTCTGCGATCCTGAAATAAATTATGCAAATACATATAAGTTAAAAAAATATAAGTTAGATAAATTATGCGAATAAATATAATTTAAGTTAAATAAATTATGCGAATAATTATAATATAAGTTAAATAATTAATAACTTATAAAATTACCACACCATTCCATAGATTATTCACGACATGATCAGCAAATGTCCTCAGGACTGACGTGTCAATCGGACCACCAGGATATCCATCATACTGCGGAGGTTCTTCCTGTGGAGGATCAATATATTCAGCATCCTCTTGGGCAGCCGATTGTGCCTCTTCCTGTTAGGCTTGTTCAGCTTGTTGCTGCCTTATATGACGTTGTTCCTGCTGGACACTATGCGCCCGTGCCAAAGCGGTTGGTCTAACACGACGACCACCATCCCTAGAAGTACCGTCTGTTGAAGAAAAAATCTTTTTGATATATGTTTTAATGACAAAAAACCTTATGAAATAAATGATTAAGTTTTATGAATGGTGGTCTACTAATGATCTCACTTAAGTTTTGTTTAAGGAACATGAATGCATAAATGAACAAGCAAGAATCCATTCACTTCATCAAAATGCACTAGTATCCACTCAATAATGAAATAATCTCAAAAGGAATGTATCATATATCAAATCATTCAATAGAATGATTATTACATCTTCAAGATAACATCTTCATGAAGAAAGATGATCAAATACATTCATACAACAAATCAATGATCAAACTATGCTATAAATCAAAAGCAAGACCATTTGAAAGAAGCAAAATTACAAAAATCGAACGGAGAACGTTCTTGACAGAAATCTGGAAAACGGAGAATGTTCTCCAGGTTCAAATATGGTCATGACAGCATAAAAATCAATCAATCTCCATCAATTGAAATAAGATATTGTCTCTGGAATTTACATAAATATTATCACTACATGACAAGGAACAAATGGGGTCCATTCTAATCAAAGAAGTCATTCGAATCACAAAGAAAAAAGGCTATGAATCAAGCTATCCAAGCAAGACAGATATAGTCACCAGAGGATGATGTAAGACCCTTAAATTTAATATTAATTTATGGAATTAATATTAAGGGTATTTTGGGAATTTTTGATTAATATTTAATATATGTATGTTTGAGTGAATATATATATATATAAATAATTGTTTTTGGAAGAGGAATTAAAATTATTGGGTGAAGATTTAATTAATTTAATTATGAGTAATTAAATTAATTGGACAATTAATTGAGGATTAGTGGCTAATTACAAGGTAAAAATGTGCTGAAGAACCTAGCCTTATTTTAATATTATTTTGGGGTGAGGTGGCATCACCAAAAGCCTATAAGAAGGGTGAGCATGATGGTGAAATCAGAACACCATCCCTCCTTCCTTGCTGCCATACTGCATGTAATAGTAACCCATTTTCCCTCCCATTCTGCCTCTTTTTTCTGCCTTCCCATCTCCATTCACGAGTTCAAAGAGGAAGAGAGGGAACTCTTCAAAGTATCATTACTGGAACATCCAAACACTGAAACACCAAAACCCTAGTACAAAAGTTAATCCCCACCTCAATACGAAGATAAAGAACCCAGTTTTGCAGCAGCAAACTCAGGGAACAATTTCGCCGTTTTTAGACGCAGAAAAGGGAACGCAGCAGGAACAAGAGAAATAGCAGAGCACGCAGCAAGGGTAAGGGCACCTTCCAACTTTCTAGTTGCATTAGGGTTGTAAATGCATGTTATTTCAGTTCTGTTTTGAAAGAAAAACATGTTTTCGTAATGACATCTTGAAAAATGAAGAAAATGCATTTTTGTTGATATGTGATGATTCTGTGATGGCTGTTGTTGGTGGAATGCATTAATGCTGTTTTACTTGTGTGAGAAAACTGAAGATGTCTTGCGTGTTATTTTAAAGATGGTTAAAATACATGTTCATAAAACTGTTTTGGAAAATAGTTTTAAAAATGCAAAAATGCATTCTTTTGGTGTTTTGCTGCTGTGTGATGATTTCTGTTTTGGTTGAAAACATTGGTCATGTTCTGATGATTGTAAAAGCTGAAATGCTATGCATGTTATTCTGATGTTTGAGGAAACTGAAATGCTTTGCATGTTGTTCTGATTGTTTGAAAAGCTAAAATGCTATACACGTTATTCTGATGTTTTGAGAAAGCTGTGATGCTTGCATGTTTGTTCTGATGATTCTTGTATGGATCATTCTGTTTCTGTTTCTGGTTTTGATGATCCTTGTGTGGATCCTTCTGTGTCTATTTCTGCTTCTGATGGTTCTGATCTGAAACATTCTATTTCTGCTTCTGATGGTTCTGATCTGAAACATTCTGTTTCTGCTTCTGATGGTTCTGATGTTAACCATCTTCTGATGATTCTGATGTGAACCATTCTATTCCTGCTTCTGATGGTTCTGATCTAAAACATTCTGTTTCTGCTTCTGATGGTTCTGATGTTAACCATCTTCTGATGATTCTGATGTGAACCATTCTATTTCTGCTTCTGATGGTTCTGATGTTAACCATCTTCTGATGATTCTGATGTGAATTAGTCTGTTTCTGCTTCTGATGATTCTGATGTGAATCAGTCTGTTTCTGCTTCTGATGGTTCTGATGTGAATCATTCTATTGTTTCTGTTTCTGGTGATTCTGGCATGAACCATTCTGTGCTTCTTCTGATCAATTCTGGATGAAGCTAGGCGAAATCTGGGTTATTCAAAATTCGATTGTCATACCATGTTCTGGTCAAATTATCTTCTGGATTACTTCTTGCTTTTGACAACTTATGGCCTGGAACAACTCTCCACATGGCAGGCTTCACAATAGTATGGCCCAAAGAATCATCTAATATTTATTCCCTCTGATATAATCCATCAAAGATATCTTCTGGTCACTTCTGGACAAGTATGAACTGTGTTGAAATTACACTGCCAAACTATGTTCTGATCAGTATAACTTCTTGATTGCTTCTAATATTTGAATCATTCTTGTTTAGAGCAATTCATATTATGGCAGGCTTCCCTCTGGTATTTTCCAGATGTTCTTCTGATTTTGTTTCTGTTTGATATAAGCCTCCAAAGTTGTCTTCTGGTCGGTTTTGGACATTCTGGTTTATCTTCTGATAATTCCAGAAATGCATCTTCTGTAAATTCAGAATGTATCCTCTGATACATTCATCTTCTGATGGTTCTAGGTGAATCATTCTGTTGTTTCTGCTTCTGGTGTGAATCATTCTGTGTTGCTTCTGATGATTCTGGTGTGAATCATTCTGTATTGCTTCTGATGGTTCTGGGTGAATCATTCTGTTGTTTCTGTTTCTGATGATTCTGATGTGAATCATTCTGTGTTGCTTCTGATGATTCTGGTGTGAATCATTCTGTGTTGCTTCTGATGATTTTGGTGTGAATCATTCTGTGTTGCTTCTGATGATTCTGGTGTGAATCATTCTGTATTGCTTCTGATGGTTCTGGGTGAATCATTCTGTTGTTTCTATTTTTGATGATTCTGGTGTGAATCATTCTGTGTTGCTTCTGAAGATTCTGGTGTGAATCATTCTGTATTGCTTCTGATGGTTCTGGGTGAATCATTCTGTTGTTTCTGCTTCTGATGATTTTGGTGTGAATCATTCTGTGTTGCTTCTGATGATTCTGGTGTGAATCATTCTGTGTTGCTTCTGATGATTCTGGTGTGAATCATTCTGTGTTGCTTCTGATGGTTCTGGGTGAATCATTCGGTTGTTTCTGCTTCTGATGATTCTGGTGTGAATCATTCTGTGATGCTTCTGATGATTTTGGGTGAATCATTCTGTTGTTTTGCTTCCAATGGTTCTGGAGTGCATCATTCTAGTTCTGTTCTGATGTTAATCATTCATTCTGGTTTTGTTTTGATGTTAATCATCATTCTGGGTCTGTTCTGATGTTAATCATTCATTCTGGTTCTGTTCTGAAGTTAATCATCATTTTGGGTCTGTTCTGATGTTAATCATTCATTATGGTTCTGTTCTGATGCTAATCATCATTCTGGTTCTGTTCTGATGTTAATCATTCATTCTGGTTCTGTTCTGATGATTAATCATTCATTCTGGTTTTGTTCTGATGTTCTGGTGTTGATGATTCTGATTCTAATTATGTTTCTAATGTTCTGATTCTGGTTCTGTTTTCTAATGATTTGATATAGATCATTCTGGTTTTGTCTTCTGTATTCGACTACAGGCAATCTGTATTCGAATACAGAATGTTAAAATTGCATATTTTCACTAGTTTCAGCTTATGTATTCGAATACAGAGAAGCCGTATTCGAATACAGATTCGTAAAATTACAGAAGATCCTCAGTTTTAAACTCTGTCATTGAATTTTAAGAATCTGGGAAAAACATTTCAAGGTGTTAATGATTAATGGGCTGTTTAATCACGATTGTGATGATGCTAATTCTGACTATGCTGAAATATTTTAAACATGATGAGAAGCATGAATTTTCTGATTTTGCATTCTGTTTCTAGAGAAGTGAAACACCGCATATTCATGCATTGCATAGTCAAGTGGTACCCGCGGTGGGCCATAGAGTAATGCGCAACCACGTGCTGATCTGTTGAGCGATTGCACGAGTGCTGGACTGTTAAGCGTCTGCACTAAGTACTGATCTGTTGAGCGATTGTACTTTGGTATATAAGTGCTAGACTGTTGAACGTCTGCACTGGTACTGGACTGTTGAGCGTCTGTACCCTGAAATGCGCAACCCCGTGCTGATCTGTAGAGTGATTGCACGAGTGCTGGACTGTTGAGCATCTGCACTAGGTACTGATCTGTTGAGCGATTGTACCTTGGGTGATGTCAAACGTGCTGGTCTGTTGAGCGACTGCACGATGTGCTGGACTGTTGAGCGTCTGCACTGGTGCTGATCTGTTGAGCGATTGCACCCTGGTCATGAGGGCCGTTGAGATGTGTTGGTCTGTCGAGCGACTGCACCTTGGTAATTCCAAGAAAATTATGCATGAGCATATATGCATTACATTGTGGGATTTGACCGTTGTGTCATGATTGTTTATATGATAAATGTTGGAAATTAATGCGTATGAGTGCTGTCCAAAATCTGAAATTTCTGAATTTATGATTGTGTCTTGCTGATGTGTTGGCTGTACTTACCGCATATTCATAATCATTAACTGCTGTTTGAAAAGGCATGAAAGTCATAAATTTCCAAAATGAGCATTATGATTTTTCTCATGAATTATGCCATGATTATAAATGTTGTTGTGCAATACATGCTATGTGAATATTTGTTATTTTCGGTTGGTGACCCCCTTGCTATTATATTGTGGACTTTGGGCTTTGCCATCAGATGTTACCCAAACCCGTCCTACCGACGGATACACTAACGACGGAAGCGTCGTTAGTTTCCCCTGATCTTTACGTACGGAGTCTACGTGGACAACGCAGAGGGACGGACGGTTGGCTGAAGACGAGACTTATAGAGGATACGGTGGAGACCGTGCTACTGTAGCTTAGTGCATGATGAGTCTAGACTTTTGTATAGGGTCTTGAGTTTTGGGAAATGTAATTTTATTTTGGGAATTAATGTATTATTTTTTCCGCTGTATTATTCTGCACTCTGACACTAATTGGGTGATAACCTTTGAAATGAACTGATTTTATTTTAATTCCCTTGATATTAATTTTGGAAAACTCATTTTAATTAATTATTGAAAAATAAAAAAAATGCACCCGCGCTGTGTTTTAAACTCGGGGTGTTACATTGTACAAGATGGAGAACATTCTTGAGCAATAACAATGTTATTCTCAATATCTGAGATTTCTTTTTCACCTCCAGCAACTTTGGGACCAGTAATAAATTCCTCCCAATTAGTTCTTCCAATACCTTGATCATGAGGAGATGCTTTTTGAAGGGAAGGTTAATAGTGAGGTAGGTATAGGAGCAAATGGTTCAAGGTTATTGTTGATGTTCTTCAACCATATCATCATGATGTGCAACATTAGTTTTGATTGGATGTTGCATATAAACTGTGGAGAACATTCTGCTCTTGTGGAGAACATTCTGCTCTTTCCTCATGTGGAGAATATTCTGGTATGAACCCCTTTTCTTTTCCCCTTTTTTTTTTGCTTAAATTGATCATTCTTTTAGATTCTTCTTCATCTAGCTTGTTTCTGAATACCCATCTTGTTCCAATGATAGATTGATCTAGAACAAGAATCCAGATTTTTATCTTTGTCAAATTGTAGAAGTTCTTCCTTCATTACTTCAATCCAAGATTGACAACTATGACTTCTTTAATTGATTTTGGTTCAATTTGGGAGATCATTGTCATGTTATTGTTGACGACATATTTGAATGACATTCTTGTTCTAATACCATCAGTTGTATCACCAATTAATTGAGTTTAAGGATGATCACATATCGTTCTCCAACTTTTAGGTGGAGACTGAAACAGAGACTATTTATCAATCTCGGTTTCCTTCAGTTCATTTTGTTGCTGCATACCAAATTGTTCTTCTTCTTCTTCCTCATTTTTCTTACCCATATCCAAATTATCAAATTCATCAAACAAAATATGCATACTGATTTCATCTATAGTTTGGGCCTTGAGATTTTATATTCTATAATATTTATAGAATGTAGAGTATTCAAAAAATACACTTTGATGGCATTTTAAAACAAATTGCTCATACTTTCTTTATTATGTGAAACATAGTAATGACATTCAAAGTATGATATGTTTTGCAAAAAATGATATGAAGGCACGTCAAAGATATTTTCTACTAAAGCCAAGATTAAGAACATGATAAACAATTTTTGTGGCTTCTCTCCAAAATAGTCATTACTAAACCTCTGCAAGTTGTCGGTTCAGATTGAATTCTATTAAACACACGTGCTATTTGGTCCAGAAATGATTGTGAAATGTTAGTCTTTTATCTCAAAAGCATGCTAAACTTTATGCAAAAAGATGCAACAATAGTGTACCCATGTTCTTGTTGTCTTTGCTCACAGCTCATCAATCTGGAGGTTGTTTTACTTCTTTGGGCCTTCAACTTGAGTTTTGGGATTGATTATTGATTTGAGCAGTCCTGATACTCTTTAACTTGAGGTTTAGCATGTGGATAATGATTTGTCTTAATTTTGTCTTTAAAAGATAATAACTATAATGTTCTTTTATAAAACTAGAATGTTCTTCTGATCAATCTTCACTTCAAGTAAGATATGATGTTCTTGATTTCTTTTATGGTGAGATCATTGATTTTTTTGTAAATGTATTTGATCACCTATCTTTGAATAGATCACTCAAAAACACAAGTTAAATCGCAACATAATCAGAATCATGATTAATCATTAATTAATTGTTTGTTTATTCTTAAAACACTTGATTTAAAATTTTGTCTCAACATTATAAATAAAATAGACATTATGAATAAAATGCACATCATATATGAACTATATTGATTAATCGATCATAATCCAAAATATTATCTGAATGTTACCGACAATTTCACTCGATCTCTGTATTTTTATTTTTTTTTACTAATGTTAAATAAGTTTATATTATTATTAATTAATAAGTGATATTTTTAATTATTTGTTTATTTATTATTTTATTTTATCAATTAATACAAAAAAAATGAAAAAAAATATATATGTGTAGAAGGTCGCATCTTAGTTCATTTTTTTTGTTTCACATAGTCGCATATTGGAGATGCAACCTCTTGAAGGTTAAAATAATTAAGACATTTTTGTATATAAATTTTAAAGTAAGATATTTTGTTAAAACAATTAAAAAAAGAGGATATTATAGAGAAAAAAATCCTTAATATTGTAATAGTTTATCATAAATTAAATTTTAAACATTTAAAAATTAAAAATATAAAATCATATATTTAATTAATAAGAATAACATTATAATTAGAATCTCAAGAATCAAAATCACTTACCATGTTAATCGAGATAATTAAGTCATGTAGGTCTCTTTAAAACCTAAATAATCTTTATAGTTCGTGGTCCACAAACATGTCCACTCGAAATATAATCGAACCCAAATAATCTTTATAACTCAATGGTCCATAACATGTATACATGATATCAAACAGGATGAATAATAATATTATTAACATAAGTTATTATTGCAAAATATTTATTGATTTTGTTTGGCTTGAGGAAGTTGGTAACCACATTTAGTTGGGTCTTATCTTCTAATAATATTTTTTTTATCTATGAGATTTGAATTCAAGATATTGTTAAAATATTCAACTCCAATTCCACTCGAATCAATGTAGTGTTGGTAAATAATTAGAATTTATTATAATTATAATGTATATTTTATATACTAAATCACATCAAAAGTCTCACATTGTTTGGAAATTGAGATTATGATATTTTATCAATACTTACACTCTTCAAACTCATTAAATCGCCCTTAAATAAGGGCAAAATGTGAAGACTTACACAAAACCCAAAATTGATAATATATCTTATAATAACAATGCAAGAGACTTGAGGTAGAAACATTGACATGTCCAATAGAGAGTCTAAGCCACTCACGAGGGATAACACACCGTTTAGCTCCATAGCCTCTACTTAGAGACTATTGTTTTAGTATAGCAAAAAATATCATATTATTTGAGAATCGTAACTAAATGTAGTTTATAAATACCCACACTTGTTGAGACAAAATCTCTTTCTAATGGTTTTAATGATAACAAAATGAAATGATTATGATTCTTGTTAAGACTAATGTGTGCTCTTGAGTGTATTATTATTAGAAAACAGGTTGTTCTTCAAATGAGATAAAATCTATGTAAATTCAACAAGTTTTCAAACTGGAGGATGGATCTTCAAAGAAGATGAACCAACTATTAGTCAAAATATTCAGAACCACGTTAACTTTGATTTCTTTCCATATGCAAAGTCAATTCAGTGTTAAAGTTTGAAAGAAAAACAAAGTCAACTGAAGAAAAAGAAAGGCAGAGGATGAACATAGAAATTTGGAATATAGAAGAACGGACCTCTAGCTCTATTCATAGGCTTATGATGAAAATGGTTCTACCTTTTCAAATGCACATAAAGGTTATACTAAACAAAGCCCAAAATAGAATCTGACATGCCTTGGAGAACGAAAAAGCAAAAGGACAGCTAAGACACGAACTTCTAGGAGGTTTGTATCTGCCATACGAGGATGGACTGTATTCTCATCCTCCTGCACTCAAACAAGACAAAAGACA
The DNA here is from genome assembly GCA_037974295.1 of Cicer cuneatum. Classification (NCBI taxonomy): domain Eukaryota; kingdom Viridiplantae; phylum Streptophyta; class Magnoliopsida; order Fabales; family Fabaceae; genus Cicer; species Cicer cuneatum. The sequence goes on from JBBPBO010001984.1 coordinate 59,377,774, forward strand.
GCTGCATAGAATTTCTGTAATTTAGAATACTGGCCTTGACTTTTTGATCAATGTGCCCAACGGACATGAAGCACCAAAACACATTGTTAGACCTTCTTACAACTCTATAAAAGCAATGGTGCACTTCTTCATTTGATACACAACTACAAAGCATTCAAAGAAAAAGGCTGAGAGCTATCAAGTGTCATTCTCATCCTCTCTTTATACTTTCTATTGTATTAAACTAGATCTTTGAATCATCCTTTTTAGAAAGTGCTAGAAAAGAGAAACATCAAAAACACCTTCAAACAATACTGTAATTTCTAAGTGAGTTACACTTAGAAATAGTTGAAATCCGTGAGAAGATATTGTAAGCTTGGTGAAGCTTAAGAACACAAAAGCTGTAACTAACCTCTGTGAGAGGTTGACTGTTTTCTTAGTGAAATCTCACAAGTGTGTGAGGACTGGACGTAACCCGTTTTTGGTTGAACCAGTATAAAGTTGTGTGTGTCATTTTCTAATCTCTCTCTCTTTTAAAAGTAATATGTTCTTACTCATAGTTTGAATTTCCAACCTCTGACTTTCATCCTCTCGAAGAGGATAAAGCTTTAAAACTTAAAAGAAATTTTTAAACATCAAATATCTCTATTCAACCCCCCTTCTAGTGATATTCTAGCTACTTAAATTGGCATAAGAGCAAGGTTCTCTAGAAAACTACACCTAACAGTGTAAGAGAAAAAGATCAAAAGAAAAATGTCAAAAGCTAAGTATATTCTTGAATGAGGATCATCCAGCAGACCTCCCTACTTCGATGGCACAGATTACTATCACTGGAAAGGAAAGATGAGACTGTTTCTCATATCACAAGACAACAACATGTGGTCTGTGGTTAAGAATGGAAATCACGTCATTAGAATCAACAACACAGATTCATCCTCCGATGAAAAACCTCAAGCACAATGGACAGCCGAAGAAAATGCTAAGGTACTTCTAAACTCTAAAGCTCATTTATTTCTAACGTGTGCTTTAAGCAGGGAAGAATATGACAGAGTGGAAGAATGCCAAAGTGCTAAAGAACTATGGGACATTCTGAAAATCCATAATGAAGGATCAAGTCATGTTAAAGAGGCGAGGATTGACATGGGTGTTAGAGAATTTGAATTATTCGAAATGAAGGAAGAAGAAACTATTGATGAAATGTTCTCAAGGCTAACAATCATTCTAAATAACTTAAGATCTCTTGGAAATGAATATTCTGTTCAAGAGAGGATAAGGAAAATTCTGAGGAGTTTACTGTAACACCCCGAGTTTAAAACACAGCGCGGGTGCATTTTTTTTTATCAATAATAAAATGATTTTTCAGATTTAATTAAAATAAAGTTTTTCGTAAAATAGTACGCCGCGGATTAATCGATGAACGTAACAAAATAAATTCATTGTAATCTCAATAAATACTTAATTCTGGAAATTTAATAATAAACAATAAGACATTTTTGAAAGATAATAATGTCATAGCATTCCCAAAAGACAATATCAGAGTGCAGAACAAGTAGTACAACAATTTTTTTTTCAAAATAAAAACAAAATACATTTCCAGCTCAAATCCTATACATCAAGTCTAACTGATCATGAGCTAAAGCTACAGTAGCACGGATTTCCTCCGCATCCCAAGCAAGTCTCCTCCGAATCTTCCGCTCGCCTCGACGTGACCTCCTCCTCTTCCTCATCATACAGAGAGGGGTCGGTCTCCTCAGAAGTCAGATCAATACATAGTCTCGGTCGCTTCGGCGGAGCCGGAATCTCATAACAATCATCGGAGATCCTAGACGGACCCAGAATCTCAGCTGCTACTGGCTTCGGCTCATCATTCTTCCCTTCTGCCTCGAACTCATGTACATCTCCTCCAATCACCGGGTTGGGAGTCACCACTCCTACGGTGGCCTCCGTCTCAACCCCTCTAACTGAATCCTCAGCATCATCGAAAATTTCGTGCGCCTCCAACACCGGGAAGGCATAGGAAAATCTATACTCGTATGAGTGCGCTCCACGAAATCCTCTACGCCGTCGGTCCTACTCGTCCTCTCCAACCACCCCGTGTAAGTCGCCCTGCTTGAGATGGGGTCAAATACCCAAGCAGTGCGCGAATAGCGATCAAGGAAGTCTAACGACGTTTCCGTCGTTCGGGTACCCACGGGTGGCATGGGTTTGAGGGGCATCTGAGGGCAAAGTCTAATTTCCACAATATAATAGCAAGGGTCACCGACCGAAATTAACAAATAATCACATAGCATATATTTCACAGCAACAAATATATCCATGGTATAACATATGATGAGGAAAATAATAATGCTCATTTGAAATTTAATGACATATATGCCTTTTCAAAAACAACAACCAATTATTATGAAGTATGTGGTAAGTACAAACAACACCTCAGCAAATCGCATTCATTTAAATCAGAAATTCAGATTCTGCACAGTACTCACACACATCAATTTCCAACCATTCATCATATACTCAAACGTGACCCACCGGTCAATCCCTCAATGCAATACGTATATGCTCATGTATACAATTTTCTTGGAATCACCAAGGTGCAGTCGCTCAACAGACCAGCACAATATGTTTGACTTTAACGGCCCTCAAGGACAAGGTGCAATCGCTCAACAGATCAGCACCTAGTGCAGTCGCTCAACAGACCAGCACTCGTGCAGTCGCTCAATAGACCAGCACGTTTGACATATACCAAGGTACAATCGCTCAACAGATCAGTACCTAGTGCATTCGCTCAACAGACCAGCACTCGTGCAATCGCTCAATAGATCAGCACGTGGCCGTGCATTTCAGGGTACAGACGCTCAACAGTCCAGTACCAGTGCAGTCGCTCAACAGACCAGCACCTATATACCAAAGTACAATCGCTCAACAGATCAGTACTTAGTGTAGTCGCTCAACAGACCAGCACTTGTGCAATCGCTCAACAGATCAGCACGTGGTTGCACATTACTCTGTGGCCAATCGCGGGTACCACTTGACTATGCAAATGCATGAATATGCAGTGTTTCACTTCTCTGGAAACAGTATGCAAAATCAGAAAATTCATGCCTTTCCATCATATTTAAAAATCTCAGCACAATCAAGATTATCATCATCACAAACATGACTAAACAGCAAAGTATTCATTAACATTTTGAAATGTTTTCCCAAACTCTTAAAATTCAAATACAGTGTTTAAAACTGGGATTTTCTGGAATTTTACGAATCTGTATTCGAATACAGCTTCTCTGTATTCGAATACAGAAGCCAAAAACAGTGCAGAATTACACTCTATATTCGAATACAGCCATCTGGTATTCGAATACATAGGCAGTCTCAGTACACACAACACAACTTTCACTACATCAGTAAAGTCTCAAAAACTTCATCACTACAACTTCAAAATATCACCAAAAGTTCCATTTTAATTCACCACAACAATCCCAACATTCCCCAAACACTCAGGGTTTACAAAACACTCGTAAAAACTTGGAATTTTTGAAAACTCGAATCTGTATTTGAATACAGACCCCTTGTATTCGAATACAGAAGCATGAAACTGCAATTTTAACATTATGTATTCGAATACAGCATGCCTGTAGTCGAATACAGAAGACCAAACCTTGAAAAATTCAGCATTTTCTCCCAGGTCATTAAAGGTTTTCAAAACATCATCCTCTCCTCTTCAAAATATTTCAAGAACTACATTTAAAATCACTTTAACCCTTCTCAAGGTTTCCCAACACTTTAGAATTCACAAGGTAGAGTTTAAAACTTGATTTTCTGGAAAACACGAATCTGTATCTGAATACAGCTTCCTTGTATTCGAATACAGAAGCTAAAAACTGAGCTTCTGGAAAAACACGAATCTGTATTCGAATACAGACCCATTGTATTCGAATACAGAAGCTGAAACTAGTGAAAATCTGCATTCTGTATTCGAATACATCATGTCTGTAGTCGAATACAGATGCGAATATAGTGTTAAAATCCCACTTCTATATTCGAATACGACATGGTCGTAGTCGAATACAGATGCTAAGTCAGAAGCAAAAATCCTTCCTCTGTATTCGAATACAGGGGCTCGTATTCGAATACAAGTTTGAAAACTTAAGTAAAACAAAAACTTGACAGGTTGTAGTCGAATACACACATGTTGTATTCGAATACACCTTCGAAAACCAGTGAAATTTTCCTGAGATTTCAACCCTTTCCAAACTGTTTTCTTTTAAAAACAAACAACCAAACATCAAAACAGATTCAACACTTTTTCCAGACAATACTTTCCTCATTAAAATCTCTTTTCTTTTTAAATCATCAACATCATTAGAATCACTCAAAACAGAAACAAAATCAAAATGATCAACATCAGAACATCAGAAACAGAACCAGAATGATCAACATCAGAACATCAGAAACAGAACCAGAATGATCAACATCAAAACATCAGAAACAGAACCAGAATGATCAACATCAGAACATCAGAAACACAACCAGAATTAGAATGATTAACACCAAATCATCCAGACTTTCAAACCATCAGAACATCATACAGCATTTCAGCTTTCTCAATATCAGAATAACATGCAAGCATTTCAGCTTTCACAACACATCAGAATAACATGCAAGCATTTCAGCTTTCACAACACACCAGAATAACATGCAAGCATCACAGAGCAGCAAAACATCAACAGATTGCATTTTTGCATTTCAAAACCATTTTCAAAACAGTTTTATGAACATGCATTTTAATCATGTTTAAAATAACATATAAGACATTTTTTCCACTTTTCCACATAAACAAAACAGCATTAATGCATTCAACCAACAACAACCATCACATATCAACAGAACGCATTTTCTTCATTTTTCAAAATGTCATTTCAAAAAAACAGTTTTTCTTCAAAAACAGAAATGAAACAACATGCATTTACAGCCCTAATGCAACTAGAAAGTGGAAGGTGCCCTTACCCTTGTTGCGTGTTCTGCTACTTCTCTCGTTTCTGCTGTCGTTCCCGTTTTCGCGCCAAAAACCGGTGAAACTGTAGCCTGCGTTTGCTGCTACGAAACTCGTTCTTTAGCTTCGTAATGGTATGGGGAATAACTTTTGTACTGGGGTTTTGGTGTTTCGGTGCTTGGATGTCCAAGTAATGGCACTTTGAGGAGTTCCCTCTTTTTTTTGTTTTGAAATCGTGAAACAGCTTTTTAGAAAACAGGAGGCAGAATGGGAGGAAAGGGTACTGTTACATGCAGAATGGAGACGTATGGAGTTCTGATTTTTCTCTGCCTCCTCACATGTATTTATAGAGTTACTTAGGTGCCACCTCATAAAAAATAATGTTAAAATAATGCTGGATCCTTCAGCACTTAATTGTCTTGTAATTAGCCACTAATCCTCAATTAACTGCCCGATTAATTTAATTACTCGTAAAGTAAATTAATTTAATCTTCATCCAATAATTTTTATTCATCCTCCAAAATAAATATTTATATATATATATATATATTTACTCAAAACATACATATATTAAATATTTTACAAATATCTTCAAATACACTTAAAATTAATTCCATAATTTTAATTAAAATTTAAGGGTCTTACATTTACCAAAAGAATGGAGACCAATGGTGACGGCCATCACAGAAGCAAGAAACTTGGCCACCATGAGGTTAGAAGATCTGGTTGGGACTCTTAGAGCTCATGAACCTTTGCTGCTTGCTGAAAAACCAAGCAAAAAGGGAAAAATGATTGCGTTAAAATCTAGCCAAACTAAAAGTACTTCCTCCAAGAAGAATGAAGATGTCATAAAAAGAGAAAAACTCAGAATATCCTCTATCTGATGAGGAGGATGAACTCGCTCTGATTTCTAGAAGAATTCATAGGATGATAATTAGAAGAGGACAAGAAAAAAGGTCTCCTCAAAAAGAAAAAACTGACAAAAGTCAAATAACCTGTTTTGGATGCAACAAAGTGGGACATTACAAAACTGAAAGTCCTCTAAACAAAATAAACACCAGAAGATTTCAAAATAAAAATAAATCTATGATGGCCACCTGGGATGACAACGATGGATCATCCTCCGAGCAAGACAAGGAAGAAGAAGCTAACCTCTGCCTTATGGCAAACTCAGATACTGATGAGGTAACCATTACTGAACTATGTCGCTCTTGTGAAAAATTAGAAATTGAATTTGACAATCTCTTAAATGACTCAAACACTTTATCTCATAAATGTGGTTTTCTTAAAAACCAACTTTATGAAATAAAGAAGTTAAATGAGGAACTCCAAGCTAAGAATGATAAATATCAAAAAATCATTCTGGACTTGCAGGCATCTCATAGAAAATTGTCAGAACAACAAAAAGTTTTGAACAAGAAAATTGTCAACATTCATCCTCCAGAAGAGGATACAGAAAATAGTGTTTTAAAACTAAAGGTAGAAGAACTCAAAAAGGACATTACCAACTTTGTTAAATCCACTGAAACATTTCAAAAAATTATGGGATCTCAATCTGGAATTTTTGACAAAGCTGGTATTGGATTTAAAAGTTCTCAAAAGCAAAAATTATATGAAAACTTCTTTCTACCAAATAAATAAGAGGACAGACCTAAATGCACTTTTTGCAAAAAACATGGACATACTATCAAAGTTTGTCATGCTAAGAAAATGACTGAAATTAACAAAAGGAAATGTTCATTTTGTGATAAGTATGGACACCGTGATTCCATTTGCTACCATAAAAAGAAAATCCTTACAAGAGGACGAACTAACTACCAATGACCCAATTCCATATGGGTACCTAAGTCACTCCTAAATTCTGACACATGCATATCCTCTAATCAACAAAAGAAAGCCATGGTTCTTGGACAGTGGCTGCTCAAGGCATATGATAGGGGATAAACATTGTTTCATTTCACTAGAAACAAAAGATGGAGAATCAGTCACATTTGGAAATAATGATAAAGCTCAAATAAAAGGTACAGGTATTATTGGTAAAAATAATTCTGCAAAAATTGAAAATGTTCAGTATGTAGATGGTTTAAAACATAACTTTCTAAGCATTAGCCAACTGTGTGACAGTGGATTTGAAGTTATCTTTAAACCCACTCTATGCGAGGTTAAACATTCATCCTCGGGTAGAGTTTTCTTCTCTGGTTTTCGAAAAAAGAATTTATATGTATTATATCTGGATGATTTGCCTACTGAATCTTGTTTTATTTCTCTTGAAAAAGATAAATGGATTTGGCACAAACGAGCCGGTCACACAAGCTTAAACACCATTTCTAAATTATCAAAATTGGAACTAGTCAAAGGTCTTCCAAAAATTGACTTTGAAAAAGACAAAGTGTGTGAAGCTTGTGCCAAAGGAAAACAAGTCAAAAGTAGTTTTCATTCAAAAAATATTGTTTCAACAAATTATCCTCTTGAACTTCTTCATATTGACCTCTTTGGTCCCATTAAAACTCCAAGTCTTAGTGGAAAAAGGTATGGATTTGTGATAGTTGATGACTTCTCATGATTTACATGGGTTTTATTTTTAAAACACAAACATGAAGCTTTTGATGCATTTCAATATTTCTGTAAAAGAATTCAAAATGAAAAAACAACTAAAATTATTTCTGTGAGAAGTGACCATGGAGGTGAGTTTGAAAATGAGTCTTTTAAAATATTTTTTTGATGAAAACGGTATTTCCCATAATTTTTTCTATCCAAGAACTCCTCAACAAAATGGAGTTGTTGAAAGGAAAAATAGAACTCTACAAGAAATGGCTAGAACTATTTTGAATGAAGCCAACATTGAAAATTACTTTTGGGCTGAAGCCATTAACACAGCTTGCTATGTTTTAAACCGTGTATCCATCAGAAAAATTTTAAATAAAACTCCTTACGAACTTTGGAAAGGTAGAAAACCAAATATTTCTTATTTTCATATTTTTGGTTGTTATTGCTACATACTAAATAATAAAGACAACTTGGGAAAGTTTGATCCAAAATCCGATAAAGGTATATTTTTAGGATACTCCACATCGTCAAAAGGTTATAGAATTTATAATCTTAGAACTCAAACTGTGGAGGAGTCCATGCATGTTATTTTTGATGAGTTTGATGACTTGTGTCTAGAAAATATGGATAAAATAGAAGAAGATGAACATTCATCCTCTAAAGTACACAGTCCAAACGAAGAGGACGATTCTGATCCATCCTCACAGCAGCCTCCAAGAGGATGGAAGGTAGCAACGCATCATCCTCTTGATCTGATTATTGGGGATACGACAGATGGTGTGAGGACCAGACAATCCTTTGCAAATAAGATGGCCATGATATCACAAGTTGAACCAAAAAATATTGATCAAGCAATATGTGACAAATCATGGGTAGAAGCCATGATGGAGGAACTATCACAATTTGAAAGAAATAAAGTATGGGATCTTATGCCCCATCCTCTGGACAAATCCATCATTGGAACAAAATAGATCTTTAGAAACAAATTAAATGAAGATGGAGAGGTCATTAGAAATAAAGCAAAACTAGTGGCTCAAGGGTACAACCAACAAGAAGAAATAGATTATGATGAAACATTCGCTCCGGTTGCTAGACTTGAAGCTATTAGAATCCTCCTAGCTTATGCTACTCACAAAGGTATCAAATTATTTCAAATGGATGTCAAAAGTGCCTTTTTGAATGGTTTCTTAAATGAGGAGGTGTATGTTCACCAACCTCCTGGTTTTGTTGATGAGAAAAAACCTAATCATGTTTTCAAACTCTCTAAGGCTCTTTATGGATTAAAACAAGCTCCTCGAGCTTGGTATGAGAGGTTAAGCTCATTTTTAAAGGAAAATAGTTTTTCAAGATGACAGATTGACACCACACTCTTTAAGAAAACTCTTAAAGAGGATCTGTTGATTGTGCAAATATATGTTGATGATATAATCTTTGGGTCCACAAATGAAAAAATGTGTGAAGATTTTTCTAACCTCATGCAAAGCGAGTTTGAGATGAGCATGATGGGCGAACTGAAATTTTTTCTTGGGTTACAAATTAAACAAATGAAGTCTGGCATCTTTATTTCTCAAGAAAAGTACACAAAAGATCTTCTGAAAAAATACAACATGGATTCAGCAAAACCCATGGGGACTCCTATGCATCCATCCTCCATATTACATAAAGATGATGAAGGAACCTCCATATCTGAAAAGGAGTACCGAGGGATGATTGGATCCTTACTATACTTAATTGCAAGAAGACCTGACATTGTGTTTGCTGTTGGACTTTGTGCAAGATTTCAATCCTCTCCGAAGGAATCTCATCGTATAGCTGTAAAAAGAATTTTCAGATATCTGATTGGTACCACTGATGTTGGAATTTGGTATAAAAAGAGTTCAAACCTTGACCTCTTGGCATACTGTGATGCGGACTATGCAGGGGATAAAGTTGAAAGAAAGAGCACAAGTGGAACATGTCAATTTCTTGGGGAGTCTCTCATAAGTTGGTCATGCAAAAAACAAAGCACAATTGCTTTGTCAACCACAGAGGCAGAATACGTATCAGCTGCCCACTGCTGTTCACAAATACTTTGGGTAAGAAATCAATTGGAGGATTATTCACTAAGGTATGCAAAAATTCCCATCCTCTGTGATAATACAAGTGCCATAAATCTTTCAAAAAATCCCATACAACATTCTCGATCCAAGCATATCGAAATTAAACATCATTTCATACGAGATCATGTTCAGAAGGGAGATATTGAGCTAATTTTCATTGAAACTGAAAAACAATTAGCTGATATTTTTACCAAACCTCTTCAGGAGGACAGATACAAAAATATTTTGGAGAACCTCTCCATCATAAGTCTGTCCAAAATTCTTTAATTTTTTTGTTTAAGACTTATTGCTTATTTTTAAATTCTTTATTACTTTTTAAATATTGAACTTCTTGGAAAAATCATTGTGCATCTAAATGTATCACGAGAGGATCATTCATTAAAAAGGAAATAAGTTTGGTCCCTTTCAAACTCCTAATTATGTCAAACCATTTTTTTTGGGTCAAAATTTGAATTACTTTGTCCAAACTGATTCTGCAAGTTTCAAAACAAAAACATGTTTGTCTTTTTTGGTGAAAAGGCCCAGAGTCAAAAACTGTCGCGCACGTTTCCCTTCTATGTGCAGTTTTCCAGCCAAACTCCTTGGCTTCCGTCATGCATTAAATGCTGACGGCTGAAAAGTAACTGCTCCTGTCACACGCGCGACCTAGTCACCAGCCTACCTCATTATACCCTCACGTCCAATCCAAAACTGCTGTAACCTCTCTCTTCCCAATATTCCCTTCGTCTTCCCTTCATCAAATCGTGAAAACATCCTTCCCTTGAAAACTAAAATCCCTTCATCCTTCTCTTTCAAAAATCTCAGCAAATTTTTTTTTTCCTCATGGCCCGCACTAAGTTTTCTGCAAAACGAAAATTCGTTGAACATTACTCTGAAGAAGAATACGATAATTATTCAAGCACCAACGAGGAGGATGAAGAAATCCTTCAACCCGAACCAATGACTACCATACATCCTCCTCTCCATTCAGCCACAATCCCTAACATTGCCTCAACTCTCCCTCACTTAAAACGGACCCATTCTTCTTCATCCAAAACCTCCATATCTGCTCCTGTTCGACGATCATCCAGAATCATGTTTGGAATCCTCTCATCCAGAAAACCAACCAAACAAGATAACACCATTCATGTAATTGACTCTGATGATTCAGAGAAAATCATATCTGCTGACTCCATTCCTTAACCACCTCCCAGCAACACTTCCTCTCTTTCACCTAAAAACTCGTTCATTAAAAAACCCTGTTCCAAACCCACATCCAAACCACAATATGCTTCCACTGGCTCTCTGTTTGAAACTCCAGCTTTGGAGAAAGTCTATCTCTCTAAATGGCACGACAAATCTGTCGTAAATGGAAAGTTTATTGATTTTTCTGACCTAAGGAAATGAGGCTTCAACATTGAGGATGTCTTTGATCAGATTGGCTGGACCTTCGTTTTAAAAATTAATGAACCTCAATATCCTCGCCTTGTGCGAGCATTCTATGCTGCGGCAACTGGGTCCAAAGGCGATACTGGATTCAATATTGTTCTTAAAGGTGTGCATATGGAGATTAATCCTATCTCCTTATGTCACATTCTGGACATTCCAGATGAAGGCTCTCTGTGTTTCTCTGAAAAATGGTACTCTCAGTGCCATGTCTCCAGAACTGATGTGCTTCAAAATTCACTCATTCACTCCCCTAAGCCTCAAGTGGCCTCTAATCTCCAGCCCTTATGTAGAATTCTTCATAACATCTGTGTTCATTCCATTGTTCTAAGGGCAGGAAGTTTTGAAAAAGTCGTTGAACTCGATCTCCTACTCATCCATCACCTCACGACAGGTACTCCTCTACATTTGGGGAATATTATTTTTAACTTCATGCTAAATGCTGCCATTCTGGGACGATCTGCCCCCTATGGGATGCTCTTGACAAAAAATTTTAAATTTTTTAAATTGTCTCTTGAGGATGAACCCTCTGTCGTCTTCAACAACAGTTTCTCTATGCGCAATATCAAACAGATGAAGCTCAAACCTGTAGATATGTCTTCCTCCACCAAAACATCCATTCCTTCAAAAAACAAATCATCCAAAACTCCACCATCCAAAAAGACGAAAAAACAAAAAAAATCTACTCCTGCTACTCCACAAATTTCAATAGACCAAATTCATCCTCCTACTAAAGATACTATGTCTCCTAATCTGGAACCTGTTATTAATGTTGATTGAACTCCATCTCCTCCATGTGATTTTGACATTCCATGTCCCACTCACTCTTCACCCCTGACTATAATTCCATCCACATTAGACTTTGTCACTAATGCCACCGAGCCACCGGAGGATGCTCCCCTTCAACTTATGGAGGATGGTGCCGAACTTTACTATGATCTAAATCTGCACCATCACACATTCTCTCCACAGATTCCAACTGAAGAAGAGCTTGTTGGTATGAATTTAGTTGACTCAGTCACAATTATCTCATCCTCTCCACTGCCGCCTCATGAAAGTTTGCCCACAGGTACTCCTTCTGTTCCTACTCCTAACACTTTTGGTTCATCTCACTTTAATCCTCTTGCTGGTGAATCCTCTTGTTGGTGAGTCCTCTCAACCTCCTCCCGAGGTTCCAGGTCATTTTAACTCTACCCATTCCTTCTTGGCAACATCTGATGTTCCCAAAGAAGATTGCTCAAGCCACAAGAAGAAAGAGCGCAAAGATAAAAAACAAATGAAAATGTTGAAAAAGATTCGCAAGAATCAAAAGAAGATGTTTGAAAGCTTCACAAATTTTCAACATCAGCTCACTCATTTTGGCCTCCTTCTCAATTGGATCACCAACCATTTCATTCCTACCATTCTCCCAGGAGACCGTCCTCCGGTTCCATAAGCCCAACCACCTCCGAATGCTGCATCTCACCCTTCCACATCCTCCTCCTCAGATGACTCATCACCATCTACCTAATCTTCCTCTAGCCGTCCGCCCTCCGCTTTTTGTTGCTGCCTAAATTCAGGGGGAACAAGATTATGAAGACTTTAGCTTGTTTTAAAATTACAATTTCTTGGTTTTGTTAAAAACATTCTGCCTCTTGTCTGTAATAACTTTGACATATGTTTGTTATAACTTTGTGAATCATGCCATCTAATTGTTTGTCAAATTGAAAGTTAGCTCATTTCAAAAAAAAAATTTCAAAAGATTTTTTTTTACAAAAATACTTGAAAAAGAAATTGTTTAAATCATTTCTTATAATATTGAGGGGGAGCTTATATTCAGATTTATCAAAATCTATCATAATCTAAAAAGAATTTTGTCATCATCAAAAGGGGGGAGATTGTTGAGACAAAATCTCTTTCTAATGGTTTTAATGATAACAAAATTAAATGATTATGATTCTTGTTAAGACTAATCTGTGCTCTTGAGTGTATTATTATTAGAAAACAAGTTGTTCTTCAAATGAGATAAAATCTATGTAAATTCAACAAATTTTCAAACTGGAAGATGGACTAGAGGATGGATCTTCAAAGAGGATGAACCAACTATTAGTCAAATATTCAGAATCACGTTAACTTTGATTTCTTTTCATATGCAAAGTCAATTCAGTGTTAAAGTTTGAAAGAAAAACAAAGTCAACTGAAGAAAAAGAAAGGCAGAGGATGAACATAGAAATTTGGAATATAGAAGAACGGACCTCTAGCTCTATTCATAGGCTTATGATGAAAATGGTTCTACCTTTTCAAATGCACATAAAGGTTATACTAAACAAAGCCCTAAATAGAATCTGACATGCCTTGGAGAACGAAAAAGCAAAAAGACAGCTAAGACACGAACTTCTAGGAGGTTTGTATCTACCATACGAGGATGGACTATATTCTCATCCTCCTGCACTCAAACAAGACAAAAGACAGCTGGATGGCATTTCTGTAATTCAGAATACTAGCCTTGACTTTTTGATCAATGTGCCCAACGGACATGAAGCACCAAAACACATTGTTAGACCTTCTTACAACTCTATAAAAGCAATGGTGCACTTCTTCATTTGATACACAACTACAAAGCATTCAAAGAAAAAGGCTAAGAGCTATCAAGTGTTATTCTCATCCTTTCTTTATACTTTCTATTGTATTACACTAGATCTTTGAATCATCCTTTTTAGAAAGTGCTAGAAAAGAGAAACATCAAAAACACCTTCAAACAATACTGTAATTTCTAAGTGAGTTACACTTAGAAATAGTTGAAATCCGTGAGAAGATATTGTAAGCTTGGTGAAGCTCAAGAACACAAAAGCTGTAACTAACCTCTGTGAGAGGTTGATTGTTTTCTTAGTGAAATCTCACAAGTGTATGAGTACTGGACGTAACCCGTTTTTGGGTGAACCAGTATAAAGTTGTGTGTGTCATTTTCTAATCTCTTTCTCTTTTAAAAGTAATCTGTTCTTACTCATAGTTTGAATTTCTAACCTCTGACTTTCATCTTCTCAAAGAGGATAAAGCTTTAAAACTTAAAAGAAATTTTTAAACATCAAATATCTCTATTCAACCCCCATTCTAGTGATATTCTAGCTACTTCAACACTCCTTAACCTATTGAGACGCCTAATACAAATGACAAAACCGTGAAGATTTAAGTATGACTTAAAGTGGACAATTCAAACATAAATATACGATGTTGTTGGCTTGAGGTCTGAACATTAACACCATCTGTGGAGATCGAAGACCTATAAATTACCTGCGACAACCGACTCTTAATTAGCCTATTAGCTTTAATTGAGAGACTATACTTCTGCTACACTAAAAAATTTGACGGAACTTAAAATCGAGACTAATAACTGTTTAGAAATGGTCAATCTCCTCAACTCAATTATATGTCATTGTGCTTACAAAATCTTTTTTTATTTTCTTTCTCTTTTATTTGATTTCCTCTTTTTTCTCAAACTATTTCAAAGTGCCTTTAACCAAATCTATTTCTCTTGATTCAAACTGCTTTCTATCACAAATTATATTTCTAAAATTACCATTGTTTTATGTATATTTCATCTATCTTATTTTAAATGTTTCATTTGTTATTTTTTATTTTAAATTGTTTATCATTTTACAATACCAATATAACATTACTTATTTTTTTTACTAATATATTATTATTTATTGTATTTCAACTCATCAAATTTTTTAACTAACTGCAATTAATAAGAGTATTTAAATAAATAAATTTTATTTTTATTATTAAAATCAATGAAGCTAATCATTTTCTTAAAAAATACAATAACTCAAATCAAGCAATTAAAATAAGAGAGAAGATTCTTTAAATCTAATTCAATTGACAAATTTTGAATTATTAAACTAAATATCATGTGCCAAATTTAAATTCAAACATTATTATAGTTATGTGGATGTTTTCTTTTTGGTACAATCATTAGGGGTATGTTAATTTTATTTTCCTAACTTTTCAGCATTATGGTCCACATTTGTATCATTGAATTATGTGCATGTTACTTGTGTTTTCTTTAACTCTTTATATATTAATTAATTAATTGAACTAAATGTCATTTGTTGATTGAATAAGATATATCTTGATGATTGTAGTACACCGCGAAGCACTGGATCTCCGGGGCGTGACACTCCGAACTCGATCACCGAACTAACTCACCATACTCTCACTGCACTGAACTTCACTCCGTTGCACTTTCCTTCTCTCTCTCTCTGATTTTCATTTCCATGGATCTTTGCTGATTTTACAGATCCAACATGTCCAACTTCCTCGCTCAGTTCCAAACCATTAAGAATTCCTCCGATCGCCTCGTCATTTCAGGTATTTTAATTTATCTTCATTTCTTCTCTCTGCAATCTTAGATTTAGATCTGATCACATTCCTTTCTCGATGCACAATTGCTTACCAATGCTCCTTTCTCTCTTTAACGATCTATCTTTGGATTACGAATATCTATGTTGTTATTATTTAGGGCTTTTACTTTAATTCAATTCCACTGCAATTTATATCATTCTTGCTGTGTCATATTATGAATAATCGTCGATTAAAAAAATTCATATCATTAAAATTACTCCAACTAGCAAACTTAGTAACACTATAATTTCAATGTGTTTTCTGGATCGGATGCTCAGAAATGGATATAGATAGCATCTTCTTTTAATTATGCAACTTGTTGTCTCAACAATTCTTTCACTGCTGTCAAAAAATAAAACAATGCTTTCACTGTTGCCACTGAATTAATTTGGTTAACAACTATAGCTATACATAACCTATACACTAAATACAACACTAGTACTTACACGCAAACACCGTTAATAATTCAAGAAAATTATAGTGACCGAAAGTATCCACTTAAGTCGGACATCGGACTCATTTTTAATATCAAGTGTCAGTGCTACATAGACTATAATTGTCAATGATTTAGATGCGTGTGTATTTGTGTGTGTTTGTATTCTGAATTTGGATTCTGTGCAGTCACAGAATGGCTGCTGTTGGGCAGTCAGACAATCCGTGACCGTCCGATCGAGATCGGACAATTCATAAAAAGGTATATTTTAATTTTTTTTAAACTAAAATTACCGACTTTGAACTCCGGACCGTTCGATCACAATCAGACGGTCACAGACCCCTGACTGCATGACTGCCCACAATCTCTGACTGCACTGAGATCCGATTCCTGTATTCTTGTATTGATCCTTGATCAAAATGATTGTCAGTGGAGGATGTGAGTGACTTGTGGCCAACTGTCAAGCCTGCATTTGAAGCGCAGTTGCCGTTCAAAAGGGCGAGTTTGAATAACAAGACAAGGAACCCTGTCTTGGTTGAGAAATTGTCAGCCGAGTTCATATTA
This sequence comes from Cicer cuneatum, assembly GCA_037974295.1. NCBI lineage: Eukaryota > Viridiplantae > Streptophyta > Magnoliopsida > Fabales > Fabaceae > Cicer > Cicer cuneatum. The sequence continues at coordinate 59,394,197 of JBBPBO010001984.1, forward strand.
ACGACAGATTCAAGGCTGCGTAGCCGGTTCCCTCAGGAGCAGTTGCTATTCTGGTTTCGAGAGCCGTATGCAACTGTTGTGCTTGTTACCTGTGAGGTAATATGTATTTCTGTTGAGCATAAAGTTATACTGTTTTGATAACTTCTGAGGTCAGATGAGGGAAATCCACTATGACTTTTGCCACGGTTTATAGCTTTATTTTTTTTGATAAAAAATAGTTTTTATGGAAGCTTTGATATGTAACTTAGAAATGCTGCTTTTTGTGTGGCTCTATGAAAGAAAAAAAATAAGTAAATAGGATTAGCTCTTTTTTTTTTAAAAAAAGGACCAGCTCCTCTAAAGTGAAAGTAATTCATATTACATGTATATGCATAACAAATCATGAATGTACTAAAATTTCAATCAATGATGAGACTTTAGAGGAGCCAGATTCAAATAAATAACATGCAAAGCATATTGATTAAATTCCTACCTATTGGAAATAAAGATTTTCATGGTGCTGATGAATTAAGTGTAATTGCAGTACATTTCATAACAACATTTAATTATATACAAAATTTGAGTTGTCTTAATCCAATCCTTTTGGGGGGGAGGGGTGGTGGTGGTGGAAATATTCCAGCAGATTTATGAGTATCTCCATTATAGACGCATTCTTGGGCTTGCACCTAACTTTTCAGCTTTAAGGAGAACTGGTTTCTTGCATAGTATCATAGCCTTTTTAGCACAAGGTAATGGAGGGAGGCGGTGTTAATATGCTTTGTCCAAACTTTAAATCCAAAGAGCTTTAAGGTGAGGGGGCATATAAGGGGAAACCCCATCTTTAGGTTTCATGTAACAACTTTTAGCTTTTAGAATTACTACCACTAGTTCCATGGCAGCCTATTACGTATTCTATTCAAACTTTTCGTAGTATTTACAGCCATGATAGTTACTATCAATGAATTAGTTTGTAGGATTTGTCTAAGTTTTCTTCTTCATTGATGCTCTTCTCAATCTCATTTGTAATTGTTGTTGGACACAGATTACATTTTAAATTCTATTAGTTTTCTTGCTTAAGGGGAAAATCAATACTGTTTTTTTTCTCTCTCCTTTTTTTGGAGCTTTTACAAATGCTGGAAGAGTAATTATTGGTAATATGATGCCAAAATCCATCATAAGAATCTCTATTTCATGCTGTTGACCAACAATCCTACTGTCATATTTCTGGCCATAATTCTTTGTTGAGCTTTAGACCCTTTGGGAAAAAAATCTAAATTATCAAATACCGATTTAAATTTGTTTCATTTAATAACTTTTGGTTTATAATCTTTTCATCGTTTCTGTTGTGGAATCTATTATGTAATTTAACTCTTAGTTTCTCTTCTCAGGATCTTGATGAGTTTAAAACCATCCTCAAACCACGCCTCAAATTAATTGTCCAGAATGATGAAAGGGAATGGTTTATTGTATTTGTATCTAAAGCCCATCCAGCTAATGATCAGGCAAACAAAATGGCAAAGAAAGTATATGCTAAACTCGAAGTTGAGTTTAGCTCCAGAAAAAGAGAAAGGTAAACTTGCAAAATAGGACTTGTGACAACTGTATTCTCCCTACCCAACATAAATTAGACTATTAGAATGACCTTTTGGTTGACACTTGACAACTTTTCCAAATTATACTTTCAACTCAAGGTTTTGTCGACATTTTTTATAGACATTACAGAGTACCGTCAATGTATAGCAATCTTACCAATCATTTAATTGCATACTGTTCTTGTTATTATTGAGTAGATGTGGCAATAATTAATAGAAGTGGCAATACTTGATGTGCCCTTCACTTAACATAAAGGAAGGTATATAAATATTGTGGAATCAACTGTTTATAATACATGTGAGTGGTTGAGAATTTCATGTATAATTAGAAAGAAAAAAAGAGAAACTGTTAAAAGAGATGCTTACCAGAAATTCTGACCACTCGCAAATTAAAAAAGAGTGATTGTTGATATCTTTTTCTCATTCATTCCTAAGTAAATGTGTAGTTTAATTGTATTATTATTGATATATGATAAATATTACGTTTCTTCCCTTTTGATGCTTTTAACACTGTTATCCTTATTTAGATGCTGCAAATATGATATGCATTTCCCTGAAGCAAATTTTTGGGATGATCTGGAATCAAAGATAATGGAATGCATCAGAAATACACTGGATAGGCGCGTACAATTTTATGAGGATGAGATACGGAAGCTCAGTGAACAACGCCTCATGCCAGTCTGGAACTTCTGTAATTTTTTCATTCTGAAGGTTCATCCTTTTCTTATGAATTGTGGACCTAAGAGTACGATAAATTGTTCTGAAAGCCCAACCTTTGTTGTTTATTAATTTTCCCTTTCAGTTCATTCTAGGAAACTGTGGCTTTTTTTAACAAATTTGTATTCTGTACTCAGGAAAGCTTGGCTTTTATGTTTGAAATGGCCCACCTTCATGAAGATGCGTTACGGGAATATGATGAACTAGAACTCTGCTATCTTGAAACAGGTGCACAACACTTTATGGAACGTATTGTGCGTTAGACACCTTTATGGAACATTAGATATTCAGAGCGATCTTTGATCAATGGAAATTAGTTCAAACTTCAAATATGTCTTGATTTAATGCAGTTAACATGACTGGAAAACAAAGAGACTTTGGTGGGGCAGACCATGGTGACGATCAAGCAGCAATTCTCAATCCAGGAAACAAAGCATTGGCGCAGATTGTCCAAGAGGATTCATTTAGGGAGTTTGAATTCCGACAGTATCTGTTTGCCTGCCAATCAAAGGTTTGCCCTAGTTAAAGCACTTATATTACACGAAACATGTTGTATATGCTAGCAGCTTAGTTGTAAAGAAACTTCAGATTGATGTATCCCATGTCTTCTTTGTTGTTTATAAACTTGAATGCTTCTAAAGTTCTAATTGTAGAATTTCTTCTATGATTTAAGATGGATTTAGTCATTTTACAGCTGAATTTGACCCCTTGCATTAAATTTAAATTAACAAAAAATATGCATAAAATATTTTATGCCTTTGGAGAGTAATTTGTTTTTCATTATTTTCACATTCCCTTGTTCAATTGCTTTATATGAACTTTAAGGCAGGGCATCCTGCAACATCTTTTACAAGATACCATTGAATTCCTTTAATAATTAAAAGTTTTTCTCTTTTATTCATTTTGTTTAGTAAAACATGAAAGTCAATTGTGTCATCTAAATATTGGATGAATTGAATCTACGCTCGTACTCAAACAGTACTTTTGGAAATACAAACTCATAAAACAAGTTCAATGTATCTTTGGAAGTAGTGCTAGCGTAATCGCTCCTTTGTAAATTGCATCTTTTCATTTATTGTCATTGTAATTTCCATGTATATAAATTAAGCAAGCATGCTGCTAAGGGCTAAGCAATTCAAGCACATTCAAAAAGTTTGTCTTTCTATTTTTCACAAGTACTGTTGTAATTACCAATTAACCATGCATAAATGCTGTATAATGAGTCTTTTCTGTTTTTAATTGAGAACACAAACTTCATTACTTAAATATCAGACCATGACATCTGCCGGATATCCATTGTCTTTCATACATACTAAAGTGTGCATTTCTGACCGTTAAAAATGAATATGTTAAAAGATTTAATGCTCTCATGTTTGATGTGTGAGAGAGATATTAGGAGATAAAGAGAGGGAAAAGCATTCACTTTCATATATCACAAGTGCTCTTTCATCATTAATAAGTTAAAACAAAAAGTTTTAATGGTTAAAGTTCCTTCACCGTTTTGGTTCCTAAAGTTTTATTTGCAGTCTTCTTTGCTGATTTGGAGATTTATATCTTCTGAAGTCGTAAATTTAAATTGTAATGTCTTGGATTCTTTGAGAGCTATGTAATTGAGTTCTCATCAACATTTTTGGTTTCTGCTGCTATCCCAATGAGTGCTTAATCAGATCCTTGTGACTTTCAGCAACTATTTATTTGTTCAGCCTTCTATGATTTACTACTTTACTGTCATTTTGCAGCTCTTATTCAAGCTAAATCGACCTATTGAGGTAGCATCACGAGGTTATTCGTTCATAATAAGCTTCTCAAAATCCTTGGCATTGCATGAGGTATTTGATTCTATGTTGTTTCTAAGTTCTCACGTGTATATTCCCAAATTATTTCAATTTGAACTGTGTATTTTGTTTGTCCAATGTTGACTTCTATATAATGTTTCTTCTCAGTGTATTCTACCTTTTTGTATGCGTGAAGTCTGGGTGATAACTGCTTGTTTAGCTTTAATTGAAGCAACCACTTCCAACTATAGTGATGGACTTGTGGCACCTGACGTAGAGAAGGAGTTCTTTCGTCTTCTTGGTGACCTATATTCTCTAGCCAGAGTTAAGGTGAAGTTCTCTTCTCATGAAGTCATTAAATATTGTGTATCTATTTTGGTTTGATGTTTGGCTTAAATCCACCACTGAGTTGTAAATGGAGTTGAATCAGAAACATCGTTTTTCTCCCCCTTTCCTTCCCTATTTAGTTTGCTTGGATTATTACTGAATACATTGATATTGTGCGCCATTCCAATGTTAACTAGTGTTTCTTAATGAATTATATATATATTGGCAGTTCATGAGGCTAGCATATTTAATTGGGTATGGAACTGATATAGAAAGAAGTCCTGTCAACAGGTACATTTTCATAATCTGATCAATTTTGATTCCTTTCATGAATCATGTAATTCAACCAGATACATCACATTTGGTTTCATTCTCCTGGTTTGATGGTTGTTTCTTCTCTTTCTTTTGAGCAGTGCTTCCTTAAGCTTGCTACCTTGGCCTAAGCCAGCTGTTTGGCCTTCAGTTCCTGCTGAAGCATCAGCAGAGGTGCTTGAGAAAGAAAAGGTAACTTGTAATTATTATAACGAGTATGAGGTCGCCAAATTTTTTTTTACCCTACCCAAATGATATTTTTTAGTTTTAAACAAAATATTGTTCATACTTGATTACCTGTATTGCTTTTTAACGTCTTCTGTTAAATATTTCAGTTGAATGTTAAGAATGCGATTGTTAGCAATGGATGTAGTTATCCCATCTGAAGATGATATAAATAAGACTATATAATTTGTAACAATCACAATATTTCTTCTAACTGGCCTGTCTTACTTTCATCAGTTAGCAAAACCATTCTCATCAAGGGGTCTGTCTAAGATCACAAGCTTGGAGAATACATCATAGCTCACAAATTCTTGAAATTTGAAATTGAAAGATTCATTCCTTAAAAATTCATACATTTAGCACCAGCTAAAGGCACCAAAGAACATCATATGGCTAACTTGTAATGAAAATGCTTTAATTCTGCCTTTTTAACAAAATCTATTTCACTTAATTCTTGGTTGGAGGCTCCTTGCTATTTCTTTATTCCCTTTTATAAAGCATTTTACTTAAACTAACAAGAGAGAAAAAAATTCTTGTCGCCCTTCATAGAATTAGAAGCTTACTTAAAAAAAAGAGACAGATTTTTTTTGCATATCAAACCTGTTGAGCACATGTTGTATGTTTTAATATTATTATTATTTTAATCACCCCCCTGATTTTTATCCATCATGTGTTCACCTAACATTATGTGATTATGTCTTGGCAGTTGATTCTCCAAGCGACACCTATTACCAAGCACTTCGGTATCCAGAGGAAACCCTTGCCCCTTGAACCTACTGTGCTTCTACGAGAGGCCAACAGGCGGAGGGCTTCACTTTCCGCTGGAAATGTGTTTGAAATGTTTGATAGCCGCCAAGCTTTAATGGAAGGGTAATGAAATGCTATATATTGTTCCAGATGGAATCATGTGCAGTAAACTGTTCAAAAGTCCTATAATTTCTGTTTCAATTTGGGCTTTTATAAATCTCATTTATATGCTGACAGATCAGGTTTTGATGCATCCCCCAAGATGTCACCACAAAAAGTACTTTCGAATTCCATGACACGCACTAATTCTTCTCCAGGAAACTTTGATAACTCAATTGGCAGACCTATGAGGCTTGCTGAGATTTATATTGCTGCTGAACATGCTTTGAAGCAGACAATTTCTAATCTTGAGATGTTAAAATCATTATCATCATCTGAGGAGTTTGAGGTATCATCACATGCTGATGGATTAATATCCATGTCTTTGATTGTGTGCTTTATCAGTTTTCTCCTTCATGAATTCATAATGCATATTAGCTTGTCAATGATTGTTCATATCTAGTCACATTTGGACTACATCTTCATTAATGTTCTTTTATATTTGTCTCTTGTCATGTGCAGAAAAAATATTTAGAGCTAACTAAAGGTGCTGCTGACAATTACCACCGTTCCTGGTGGAAAAGACATGGAGTTGTCCTTGATGGCGAGATAGCTGCTGTTTCCTTTAAACATGGACATTTTGACCAAGCTGCAAAGTCATATGAGAAGGTTTGTGCACTGTATGCTGGTGAGGGATGGCAGGAGTTGTTGGCTGAGGTCCTTCCCAATTTAGCTGAGTGTCAGAAGATTCTTAATGATCAAGCTGGCTACTTGCTATCCTGTGTGAGGTTACTTTCTCTTGAAGATGGATTATTTTTGACAAAGGAGCGTCAAGCTTTTCAGGCAGAAGTGATTCGTCTTGCTCATAGTGAAATGAAGGACCCTGTACCTCTTGATGTGTCATCATTAATTACATTTTCTGGAAATCCTGGGCCTCCATTGGAGTTATGCGATAGGGATCCTGGTATCCTTTCGGTAAATGTCTGGAGTGGTTTTCCAGATGATATAACTCTTGACTCAATCAGTCTTACATTAATGGCAACATATAATGCAGACGAAGGTGTAAAGGTATTTATTGTTAGGTGTTAATTTACTCAGATCAACAATTGTATGGGAAGTTTATGGTTTTTAATTATTTCCTCCCTGAATGACTCAAATTTTTCATTTGTTCTAGGCATTGAAAAGTTCTACAGCTATTGTATTACACCCTGGTCGGAATATTATTACCTTGGATCTACCACCTCAGAAACCAGGATCATATGTTCTTGGAGTTCTTACTGGGCAGATTGGACAGTTGAGGTTTAGATCTCATGGTTTTTCAAAAGTTGGTCCTGCAGAGAGTGACGATGTTATGAGTTATGAAAAGCCAGCTAAACCCATTTTGAAGGTATCCTCTATTCTAACAGGATGAAAAGGAATGTGATGATTCAATAGAATATAGGGAGTCTGTTCATATGAAATTCCTCTTCCTCCCTTTGATATTTTCCTCTTGATCTTTTCCTATGTAACTTCAATTTTCTTTAGGATTTTGGTAAATATATTCTATCATTTGTCTTCATTAGTGCTGTTTATCTTTGTATGAACAAAACCGAGTTTATGTCAAATATCTAATATTTCTGCTTACCTACTCTTAGGTTTCCAAACCTAGAGCCCTTGTTGATCTTGATGCTGCTGTTTCATCTGCTTTGTTAATAAATGAACACCAATGGGTTGGCATTTTAGTTCGGCCGTTAAATTACTCCCTCAAAGCTGCTGTCTTGCATATTGATACTGGTCCAGGATTGGAGATTGAAGAGTCACACATAATTGAGATGGAAAGCTATGCTGGTGTATCAGAGAATGATGATGACCAGGTGCAGAAGGCTGGTGCTCAAATAGATTCTTTAAATTCTGAGAAAAAGTTTGAACGTTTGACTCTTCATGATGGTAAAATAGTGTTTCCGAATTGGGCAAACGACGTGCCTTCTATACTTTGGGTTTTGATTCATGCCATCAGTGACACGCTCAATAGAGGATCATCTTCAGGTTAAAGACTGTGATAGAAAATCATGATGGTTTCATATATGTCATTTATATTTTATATTAAATCATATGTTCTTATTTATTTTTGTTCTTTTCAGTCACAACAAGGAGAGAGAGTATTGTAGATGGAATGAGAACAATAGCTCTGAAACTTGAATTTGGAGCATTCCACAATCAGATATTTGAAAGGTTTTTCCTTTTCCATGATTCTTATATTTTAATCATCATATAGATACTACTGTTGAATTATAAGTGCCCTGCATTTGGTTTTTGCATACTGTTTCTTTTTCTGCCATTAGGTACATAATAATATTTTACCTTGTTATCCAGGACCCTTGCAGTGCATTTTACACATCCTTTCTATGTGAGGACACGTGTTACTGATAAATGCAATGATGGTACCCTTCTTCTGCAGGTATGGGTCCTTATTAATTATTCTATTAACACTTGATTGTGAACAATAGACTACTCATTATCACGAATAAAATATATGGGAACTTAGGCACAATATAATAATTTATAATAAAAACACTTTCCCTTCCATTGCTTTCTGTGCTAAAATTGGAAATGAAAAATGTTGACTTTTTTCATTTGAAGGAAGTTTGATCACTCTTTGATGAGAGGAAACAAATATTTGATTGATTGAATTTGTAAATTTGAAACGAGTTATCAGTTACCTCACAATCATAAGAAATGTAATAAATATATTTTCAGCACAGAGTTGTACATATCTTTACCCAAACAGCTTAATATTTATTGTTGGTTTATGATGCAAGGTATTAGGGGCTCTATTATTACCATGTGGTTTAGAGTTCGATCCTTGTTATCCTCATTCTTCTAAATAAAATTTTAACATTAGATGGGGCAAGCTTATGTGTTGTCCACGCTTCAAGCACAAAGGCTTAAGAGGGGGCATGTCAAATTTGAAACAGCTTAAGATTCTGAGATGGTTTATGACAACATTCAATTGGCAACAATATACCAAAAGTCTAAGCTGATTTAAAAGCCTTTTTTTTGTTTGAAGATTTTTATGTATCAATAAAAATTGTAACAATATTGTGTTTTGTATGCATTTAGCCATTAAAATTTATATGACCAAATATTTTACATATGCATTTGTTTGGTTGATAAGCACCTACTGGTTCATATGACTTCTAGGTAATACTTCACTCTGAAGTAAAGGCTACATTGACCATATATGATGCTTGGCTCGACCTTCAAGATGGATTTGTTCATTCTGGTCAAACTGAGGGTAGACCTAATTCGAGCTTCTTCCCACTAATAATATCTCCCACTTCCAAAGCAGGAATTTTGTTTAGTATCTTCCTAGACAAGATAGATGCAGAAGGTAATTTCATTTGGCCAGAGATCAGTGAAACAATGTTACTGTTGCTTTTTAATATAGCATCAAATAATTCAACAATGCCCTAAATATCACCGTATGCAGAATTGAGGAACTGGTTATAACAATGAGATCCTAGCGTCTTTACGTTTAACTGGAAGTGCATTTCTATAATTCTATCCTTTTCAGAGGTTTCTTGTTGGTTGACTTATTCTAATTCAAGTTTAATGATTTGTGCACCAGTTGTAGCTGTCAATAACTTGTCTAAATTTTTTTCCTGTCAAATTTACCAATTCCTTATCAATCTTTCTGAGTGTGAATGAAAATTGTCCTTGTGCCTTAACCTGTAGTCTATATTTAACACTAATGGTGTAGTTTCCTTTTTTTATTAGTTGCAATGACACAATGGAGGAGTGATTTTTTTGATGATATTACCATGTCAGTACAAAAATTCTTATTCATTATGTTCCCTTAAGAGATTTTACTCATCAAGAATGAGGGGCATGCCAAAAGACTTCTTTGGTTGTGCAATTCCTTATCCCCTTTTTTTATTTTTTTAAATTGATACAAATAAGAATTTATGGCTTTTCTTGATTGACATCATAGTCATAGCCTGATTTACACAAGGCACCCATTTTCATTCCAATAGAACTATTTACCTGTGAAAATAATTTTACCATGATTTCTGGCCTTCTTTCTATTAATCGACTGGTTTGGTTTTTCAAAAAAAATAAAAATGCAGAAGCCAAGAAGCAACCAGAAAGCATATTAAATATTAAATATGGAGTTTCTGGTGATAGAACAATTGGAGCCCATCCTCCTTTTATAAATGAATCTACTGAAGTTGACGGTGCTAGACAGGAGTTGATCTTCAAGAGTGCAATTACTTTGCAAAGGCCTGTGCTTGATCCAAGCCTAGCCGTTGGTTTTCTTCCTCTCCCTTCAGATGGCCTAAGAGTTGGACAAATAGTTAAGATGCAATGGAGGGTGGAAAGGTTGAAGGATTGGAATGAGAAAGAAATTTCTGAACAGAATGTAAGTGCCCTGAAAACAGAGAGAAGAATGTTAGCTACTTTTTCAATAATTTTGTATCTTAAACTCCGTTATTGTGGCTTTTGAACTTCCAACTTCATCTTTTTTATTTGCATAATTTTATTTCTAGTTTCTCGGTGAAGTGTAGTCATAATCACTTCCTTTCTGTGCCCCTCCGTAGGATCTAATTGCAGGATGCTTAAACAACCTTGAATGGTTGATATTTGACAGCATTTTTTATTTGTTTGGGAACAAATTTAGAGGACACAATGTAGAGGCTATTCTTTCTTTTGAAAAAGAAGAATGATTTTTTAGGGGGAGGGCATTTTTTTTTTCTTACTTGTTTTGTGAAACAACTGAGCCAATGATGATGATAGAAAGTAATCTCCCTTTGCTTGGGGACAAGAAATAATGAAAGAAAGAAAAGTTGTATAGATCTGTCATTGGCTCATCCTTGTGTGATCGATTTAGTTGGTCTATTATAAAAATCATTTTTTGTTGTTGGGTCTTTCCATATCTTTAATTTTCCAAATATAGTAATAAAACTTGTTTTTCCATTTCGTACTTAAACAATGTTATTTGTCCAACTCTTCCCATACAGCAAAACATACATGATTATTCTTGTAGAATGATGTCAACACGTTGATGTCTCTATCTCTGTATTTTCTTTGGAAAAACAAGAGAGAAATCTGTCAAATATCTGGTTTCTGAAGGGTTGTTTGTTTCAGTCCTGAATCTGGTTGAATGTTGTGAAGTTGTGTGCAATTCTTGTCTACTCTTCCTGTATGCTGTTTGGGATTTTGATCACACACAGTAACTGCGTGCTGATGTTATTAATTTCAACCATCTCAAATCAACGGTGAAGATTATTTTGTTATAATTTAGTGAAGGTGTAATGTGAGCCAACCGATCTCAAATCAATGGCAGAGATTGATTTATGTTTGATGCTATAATTGTTTCAAATTTTGACAGGATGAGGTGCTGTATGAGGTAAACGCAAATTCTGGAAATTGGATGATTGCTGGAAGGAAAAGAGGGCATGTATCTCTCTCCAAAAATCAAGGTATTTGTATGTACTGACATTTTGTTTAGAAAAATACCTTTTTTAGGCAGTTGATAAATGATAATAACATATTTTGCATCAGGATATTGTCTGCATTAACTACTTGCACTGTATTATGCTTTTATTGATTTTTGAATTTCTTTCTTATGGTGATAGGTGCAAGGATAATTATCACAGTATTATGCATGCCACTAGTGGCTGGTTATGTGCGTCCTCCTCTACTAGGGCTGCCAGAAATTGATGAGGCAAATATAAAGTGCAAACCTTCTGGGCCACATCTAGTTTGTGTTTTGCCGCCAGTGCTCAGCTCATCCTTCTGTATTCCGGTTAATTCATGATTTTACACGGTGTTTCTACTCAAGCTCGATTGAGATTGTTCCATAGGAAAGTGTAACTTTTTGCCTGTAGTTTTCAACTCTTCATTACATGAAAAATCTCCATAGCTAGATTTGTGTTGCTTACAGCTTTCCAGGCAGTATTCTGAATCAAGAGTGTCGGCACAATGGTTTATGTACAGTGGAATTTTGTCTTGTACGATAGATACATAGACCATTACATTTTTTTTGTCACATTAAATTAAAAATGATATAAAATGTTGGAATCATAGACATTTGTGAGTTTTACATTCTCCTTTAAACTTCACAATAATTACCACATGATGATGTTGCTATAATGTTGCCATTTCATGATTATTTATGCCAAGTCACCCATATTATTCCACATTTGCCAAAATCTGATGTGGCACTCCTAACCTCTACCTATTTGATACCAAACCTTCACAAGGATCTTTTCCTATTTAGTCTACTGCTGCATTAAGAATTTAAGTCTTCCACTGTTACTAGTTGGCTCAATCTGTTTGTATCCAAACGTCTCACCCACTTTTGCGACCTTCTCCTTACTCATTCCCCTTCGCCTTCCTAGTCTTCATGGCAAACATCACAATTAATATTTTCCCCATTCACATATAATCTACAATGACTCTTCTCTAGTCACATACAACCCTTGCCTTCGCAACTATTATCCTTTCCGGTACCAATAGAGAACAAAGTGATGTTACTGTGATGCAAAATGGTTAGCAGCACTTTGCCACAAGAAATTATGTTTCTGTAGGTGAAAGCAGAGAGCCTTGACCATGGAAGATTAGAAGTCTATTCAACTTTCAAGTCAAGTAATGAAGGTTTGATTTCTAGATAATAGAGATTAAATACGTGGCTTGTAAAAAACATGCCATTGAGTAGTGATGTAGTAATTTTATGAAATTCCAATTGTTCAGTTTTACCAATATTTTTTCGTCAACGTATTTGTTAGAGTGTTGTCATTGGAAGGTTCCGGTAGAATGCCATTGATGCTTTTATCAGTCTAGGCATGTGCCTCAGGAAACTAATTAACAAGTTGTCAATGTATTGGATATATTTTGAATTTGTTGTTTTACTTGTGTTTCCTATTGCACTTGATTCTGTTAATTTTTATCTTTTCAAGTCTTATAGGTGATTTTTTTTTTTAGAATTTTCTTCTCTCAAAAGAATACTCAAAGTATGTAACACATTTATTTCTGTCTGTGTATTTCTACTATAAAGTCCTTATTTCTCCAAATTCCTGACAGTTATTTCCATATTCATTATTATCTTTGTATCAATGAACATGCACACTACTTAGTTTGCAGAACTATCAACTATTAGGACAGTTTCAATATAGCGTGATTTATAGACATTATTTTCTTCCATGTCTCTTGATAAAAGGAAAAAATTTTATTACTTATTGAGCATCATTGTTTGAGATTATCGTAAATATTAAGAAAAATTTCACAATTGTAACATCATTAAAATCATCCCATAAATTTACTTGAGACTCAATTATGACAATTATTTGATGGGAGAAATAGAAATCATGTTTGTTAGACCCTCTTTAGTGACAATTTCGCCCTCACTTTCATCCATTCATTAAACTATTATTTTTTGATAATCTCATGTGAGCATTACAATGTGTAGTATCATGATTATTGAATAGTAAAGGACAAAAAAGATATATCTGAAGATAGTCCTTTTTATCACAAAAAAAAAATTAATTATTGAATATGTGTATTTATATTATTTATATAAAAAGGTAATAAAAATTATTACAACTTGAAAAAATATACTTGAGACAGTAAAACAATAATACTTGAAACAATAAATTAAAACGTAAATCAGTTTCAAATTCTTAGAATGAAATTAATTCCGCTCCTTTTATTTATTCTCTTTGTTCCATTCTTCTTCAAAAGTCACTGTCTACTTTAATAAACAAAAAAGTTATTGTCTACGATACATAATAATGGAAGTATGAGACACATTATATTTTTGTTCCAAATAGACAGTAATCTCACAAAGAGTAGACAATATATATTTTTCAAATATCACATACTAAATTAATATCCGAAACCGGTCTAACGATAAAGTCACTGATGCAACCATTTTAAGTCTCTGAAAATAAATAAATTCTTATTTAATAAAAATACTTCAATAAACATTTTGTACTTTAATAAAAAAGTTTTATATTCTCATATTTTTAATTAAAAAAAGTAAAATATTATTTAAATATAATATTGTCTCAACAAATAATAAATTAATTGGCTTAATTATCAATTGACAAAAAAATATTATACAAAATGAATTATATTAATTGAATAAATAATTTTTTATTCTAAAGTGCCTAAAAAAATAATTTTCCAAAAATAATTTAATTATTTACTAAAATATTATTATAAATTTTAAAAAATCTATATTTAAATTCGTCTTAAACTTCCATGATAGACTGACCTACTATATGGCATACAATTGAAATTAAACCCTTATTAATTTTTCTAAAATATTTCGTAGCATCCACGCAATCTTGATCATTGCTGACTCATTAATCAGTGGATCTTCCTTATGTATTGCCCCTTACAACAATCTTACTCATTTGAACTCGGGTCACTAGATTCAGAGTCCAATGTCCTGACCACTAGACCATGGGACCTCGTCGAAGTTCTGTTGAAAATGTCATATTAAATTCAATAGAACACAGCCTAACCTAAGTTGTATGCAATAGAGATATTTTAGATATTATAATTAAATAAATTTTTAGTTTCTATAAATTTTAACATTTTTTTTTTTGTCATTTTAATTTTTTTTCCTCAATATTATAGTCTTTAAAAGTTTTAGGTTTTCATTTTTGTATTTTAAAACCAATTCATGTCTATCTTTCAATTTTTGAATGAATTTTTGTAGTCATATTTAAGACATTATAAGTATCTTTCACACAAAAATTTAGAAATTTTTAACAAAATATTAATTAAATATGAATTTGTAAGGGTTTGGTGCTTAAAAAATCACATTTTGTTCAAAAATTCTAAAGTTTTGTTTGACAAATTTGTATAATGTTTTTAACATACCTGCGAAAAATTATTCAAAAATTATAAGAGTATATGGGAATTGACTTAAAAATAAAGACAAAAAATGAAAAGGAAATTTGTAGAGACTAAAAAGTTAAAAAAAAAAATTTATAAAGAATTAAAGTAAAATGGTGAAATTTTATAGGGACTAAATATTTATTCAACTCTATAAACTAACATAATAAAGTAACATTATATTATAATGATTTGATCTATGTATGTAAAAAAAATCAATATTATCAATCTGTAGAAATTAATATCTTAATTTTCAAATATTCTTATGATACTTATTAGTAAAACCTTTTACTTTTTTATAATTTTTATTTTCTCATTGTCGCACCCAACATTTCATAGAACTTAAAATTGAGTTCTATGATATTTTATTTTCAGGTTTTAAAAATATCATATTATTTAATAAAATATAGTCTCAATTTTATATAATAATATTTTTTTGAATTTTTTATTTCATTTTACGAAATACCGTAAAATACAGATATTGAACTCTATGAAATATAATAAAAAATAAAAGATATTGATGAAATTATAAAGCTTATTCTGTAAACTTTGAAATTTAAGTTTAGAGAATATATAATTAAAAGTAAAATGAATATTGTTAAAGTTTTAGAAAAATACGTGTGAGGACTAAAAGTTTTAGAAAATATGTGTGAGGACTAATTGTAGGTGTGCTGAGTTTTTTTTCCGCCTGAATTGCAATTTTGATTTATTTATTTTTATAAATTTATGAAATTGATTTCATATTATAAAAGTCTACAGTTTTGGTCATTCACTCGAATTTTTAAACTAAAAAACGACGATTTGATATATTTTAAATAACATGACATACAATTCCATGGTATAGAACCATCTAGATGCATTAATTATTCATATGTCATTGATTAAATTACAAATATGGAAAAAAATTAAAGTTAAAAGTTAAAAGGTGGAGGGTTTGACAAACCTAGTGATTCGGGGAAGTACAACTGAATGAACCTGATCGTGGAGGGCTACAATCGAACCGTAAAATAAGATTGATAGAGCTTGAGGGTACATCTAGTTGGGAATTCCTAAGTGGATTAGTCGGTTATTCCCTAAGGCCGGGAGCTACCGTGCAAAACAAGAGTACCCCGACCGTCGCGTATATGTGTCTCGGGTTGAGTTGAGGGATCTATGAGGACTCGGCCATTCATGAATTATCCGTCCACTCTTGTAGTGACATAGTATCATGCCTCCTAACCAAGTACTTCAGAGTAGAATTGTAAGACCCTTAATTTTTAATTAAAATTATGGAATTAATTTTTAGTGTATTGAAGATATTTGTAAAATATTTAATATATGTATGTTTTGAGTAAATATATATATATATATATATATATATATAAATATTTATTTTGGAGGATGAATTAAAATTATTGGATTAAGAATTAATTAATTTAATTACGAGTAATTAAATTAACGGACAGTTAATTAAGGGATTAGCGGCTACTTACGACGGGATTGGTTAAGTGCTGAAAATCAGACAAGTGTCGGGTGAGGTGGCACCACAAAAGTCTATAAATAGGAGTGAGAAGGATGGTGAAATCAAAACACCATTCCTCCTTTCTCACTACCCATACTGCATGTAACAGTGCTGCATGTAACAGCACTCTTCCCTCCCATTCTGTTTTCTGTTTGCAAAAAGCTGTTTCACGATTTCAAGGAGAAAAGAGGAAGTTCCTCAAAAGTGCCATTACTTGGAAATCCAAGCACCGAAACACCAAACCCCCATTACAAAAGTTGTTCCCCACATTATTACGGAGCTAGAGAACCCAGTTTTGTAGCAACAAACGCAAGCGGCAGTTTCACCGGTTTTTGACGCGCGAATGGGAGCGAAAGCAGAAACTTGAGCAGAAGCAGAAAACGCAACAAGGGTAAGGGCACCTTCCACTTTCTAGTTGCATTTTAGGACTGTAAATGTATATTTGAGGTGTGATTATATTTGAGTTTCTGTTTTGAAAAAGAAACTGTTTTACATGACATTTTGAAAGATGAAAGAAAATGCATTATGTTGAGGTTTTAAAAATCTGCAACATGCTGTTTTGGGTGATTATTCCAATACTGTTTTGTTTATGGGGAAAGCTAAAAAATGCATTGCATGTTATTTTGAAGAGGAGTAAAAAGCATGTTCATAAAACTGTTTTGAATATTGCAAAAATGCATTCTGTTGGTATTTTGCTGCTATGTGATGCTTGCTGTTTGACTGAATGTGTTAATATTGTTCTGAAGTTTGAGAAAGCTGAAATGCTTTGCATGTTGTTCTGGTGTTTGAGAAAAACTGAATGCTTTGCATGTTGTTCTGATGTTTGAAAAAGCTGAATGCTTTGCATGTTGTTCTGATGTTTGAAAAAGCTGAAATGCTTGCATGATGTTCTGATGGTTTGAGAAAGCTGAAATGCTTGCATGCTGTTCTGTTGATGAAAATCTGGTGTTACTAAGGATTTCAAAATAAAAAGGGTTTTAAAACTGATGAAAATGTTTCCTTCTGGAAAATCTAGTTTGATGTAAAAGTCTGAGTTTTGTGGTTTAAAAGAGTGATAAAACTGTTTTGGAGTTGTGCTGATTTTTTAAAAGAAACAGTTTGAAATGTGTTGAAGTCTCAGTAAAATTTCACTGATTTCGAAGGCGTATTCGAATACAACATGTGTGTATTCGAATACAGCCTGTCAAGCTTCTGTTTTACTTAAGTTTTCAAACTTGTATTCGAATACGAGCCCCTGTATTCGAATACAAAGGAAGGATTTTTGCTTCTGATGATTCTGGTGTGAATCATTCTGTTTTGCTTCTGATGATTCTGGTGTGAATCATTCTATTTTGCTTTTGATAATTCTGGTGTTAATAATTATGTTTTGCTTCTGATGATTCTGGTGTGAATCATGCTCTTTTGCTTTTGATGATTCTGGTGTGAATCATCCTGTTTTGCTTCTGATTATTCTGGTGTGAATCATTCTGTTTTGCTTCTGATGATTCTGGTGTGAATCATTCTGTTTTGCTTCTGATGATTCTGGTGTTAATCATTCTTTTTTACTTCTCATGATTCTGGTGTGAATCATTCTGTTTTGCTTCTGATGATTCTGGTGTGAATCATTCTCTTTTGCTTCTGATGATTCTGGTGTGAATCATTCTCTTTTGCTTCTGATGATTCTGGTGTGAATCATTCTCTTTTGCTTCTGATGATTCTGGTGTGAATCATTTTGTTTTGCTTTTGATGATTCTGGTGTGAATCATTCTGTTTTGCTTCTGATGATTCTGGTGTGAATCAT
>JBBPBO010001984.1:59412287-59902370 GCA_037974295.1 Cicer cuneatum
TTCTGTTTTGCTTCTGATGATTCTGGTGTTAATCATTCTGTTTTGCTTCTGATGATTTCTGGTGTGAATCATTCTGTTTTGCTTCTGGTGTGAATCATTCTATTTTGCTTCTGATGATTCTGGTGTGAATCATTCTGTTTTGCTTCTGATGATTCTGGTGTTAATCATTATGTTTTGCTTCTAATGATTCTGGTGTGAATCATTCTATTTTGCTTCTGATGATTCTGGTGTTAATCATTATGTTTTGCTTCTAATGATTCTGGTGTGAATCATTCTCTTTTGCTTCTGATGATTCTGGTTTGAATCATTCTGTTTTGCTGCTGATGATTCTGGTGTGAATCATTATGTTTTGCTTCTGATGATTCTGGTGTTAACCATTCTGTTTTGCTTCTGATGACTCTGGTGTTAACCATTCTGTTTTGCTTCTGATGATTCTGGTGTTAACCAATCTGTTTTGCTTCTGATGATTCTGGTGTTAATCATTCTGTTTTGCTTCTGATGATTCTGGTGTTAACCATTCTATTTTGCTTCTGATGATTCTGGTGTGAATCATTCTGTTTTGCTCCTGATGTTCTGATGTTAATCATTCTGATTCTGGTTCTGTTTCTGATGTTCTGGTGTTGATGATTCTGATTCTGGTTCTGTTCCTGATGTTCTGATGTTAATCATTCTGATTCTGGTTCTGTTTCTGATGTTCTGGTGTTGATGATTCTGATTCTGGTTTTGTTTCTGATGTTCTGATGTTAATCATTCTGGTTCTGTTTCTGATGTTCTAATGTTGATCATTCTGGTTCTATTTCTGATGTTCTAATGTTGATCATTCTGGTTTTGTCTTCTGTATTCGACTACAGGCATGCTGTATTCGAATACAGAATGTTAAAATTGCAGTTTCATGCTTCTGTACTCGAATACAAGGGGTTTGTATTCGAATACAGATTCGAGTTTTTAGAAATTCCAAGTTTTTCAACATTGTTTTGTCAACCCTACGTGTTGGGGAGTATTGGGAAGGTTTATGACGAATTAAAATGGAATTTTTTGTGATAGTTTGAAGTGGGGGTGATGAAGTTTTTGGGACTTTACTGATGTAGTGAAAAATGTTGATTTGTGCACTGAGACTGCCTCTGTATTCAAATACAGAAAGTAAATCTGCATTGTTTTTGGCTTCTGTATTCGAATGCAGAGAAGCTGTATTCGAATACAGATTCGTAATTTTCCAAAAATCTCAGTTTTAAACACTGTTTTATGAATTTTAAGAGTTTGGGGAACAATGGAAAGACTTGAGATGATTAAGTATGGAATTTGTGAGATAATGTGAATTGTTAATGATTGCTTGACTGTTTAATCATTGATGTGTTGATGATGATATTGATTATGTTGAGATGTTTTGAAATATGATGGGATGGCATGAATTTTTCTGATTTTGCATACTGTTTTCAGTGAAGAGAAAACACTGCATATTCATGCATTGCATAGTCAGGTGGTGACCGCGATGGGCCACAGAGTTGATGCGGTGACCGTGATGGGCCGCGAAGTTAAGTAGTAACCATGGGTTATAGAATAGTTCCGCGTGTATTAGACGGTCTGTTCTATCCGGGATCAGAGTAGTTCCACGTGTATTAGACGGTCCATTCTATCCGTGCGAGGATTTAACTTCTGTGTATTTGGCATGTGAGAGGCTAATACATGTAATTGTAGCGACCATGATGGTTTATAGAATAGTTCCGCGTGTATTAGACGGTCTGTTCTATCCGGATTTAGAGTAGTTCCGCGTGTATTAGACGGTCCATTCCATTCGTGAAATTGTGCTGGTCTGTGAGCGACTGCACTGGTACTGGTTTGTGAGCGACTGTACCCTAGTATGTGTATAACGTGCTGGTCTGTGGAGCGACTGCACGAGTGCTGGTTTGTGAGCGACTGCACCTTGGTAATTCCAAGATATTGTATACATGAGCATATACATATTGCATCGGGGTGATTGACCGGTGGGTCACGATTGGGTTATGTGATGATGATTGGAAAGTGATGTGTGTGAGTACTTTATGAAAACTGAATTTCTGATGAATGATTGTGAATGCTGAAGTGTTGGCTATACTTACAACTTATTTTCCATCTTAATTGGTTGCTGTTTTGAAAAATACATGTCATGAAATTTCAAATGAGCATCATTATTTTCATCATTGTTATATGATATGCCATGTGTATATTTGTTGATGTGAAATATATGCTATGTGATTATTTGTTAATTTCGGTCGGTGACCCTTGCTATTATATTGTGAAAATTGGGCTTTTCCCTCAGATGTTACCCGAACCCGTCCTACCGACGGATACACTAACGATGGAAACGTCGTTAGTTTCCCCTGATCTTTACGTACGGAGTATCCGTGGACAACGCAGAAGGACGGACGGTTGGCTGAAGATGAGACTTATAGAGGATACGGTGGAGACCGTGCTACTGTAGCTTAGTGCATGATCAGACTAGACTTTTGTATAGGGTTTTGAGTTTTGGGAAATGTAATTTATTTTGGGAATTAATGTATGACTTTTCCGCTGTATTTTCTGCACTCTGATACTGTTTAGTGGCCACAGGCCGGGTGTTCTCTTTTGAAATGAACTGATGAAATTTTTATTTTAATTCCCTTGACATTAATTTTGGAAAACTCATTTTAATTATTTATTGAAAAAAAAATACACTCGCGCTGTGTTTTAAACTCGGGGTGTTACAATTGTGGTATCAGAGCATTTGGTTAAAGTTTTGGGTTAAAAGCTCTGATTAAAGTATTTGTTTTGAGTCATTAGTTGATCATGCATAGGAGCAAGTAGTTAAAGTGTCAAGTCTTGTGTAAGTTGTGGTGTGACTGAAGTGATGACGTTGTTAAGTTTTGGAATTATTCCGAGAAGTGCGAGATTTCTACTTGATGATGGTTTTGTAAGGAACAATGCTTCCAAAGAAGAGACGACACTACAAGAGCCAACGTCAGTCGGGACGATCGGATGGATGAAGCGATGAATAACATGGTTGCGTCTGTTGCTGCACAGACAGCTGTGAAGACTCAACGAGATCTGGAGAAGAGAGAAAGAGAGATTCGTGCTGCTGAATCGAGGGGACTAGAGGATTTTCGTCGCCATAATCCTCCAAAGTTCAAGGGTCATGAGGGTCCAGAGAGAGCGGACCAGTGGATTCAAGAGATGGAGAAAATATTTGAAATGATTAATTGTTGGGCAGCGGTAAAGGTCAACTATGTCACATATCTGCTGTTATGGGATGCAGAGTATTGGTGAAGAAGTACAAGGCTACTAATGGGATCAGCTCACAAGGAGGTGGATTGGGAGTCGTTCGGTATTTGGCTGCTAACAGCTCGGAGTGTCACTAAGAGAAGAAACTCAGGAATTTTCGTCATTGACTAATGTGGAGACCAAGATGGATGTGAGCATAGAAGGTGTGGTGTTAGTCAAAGAATATCTGGACGTATTTCCAACAGAAATTCTAGGATTACCCCTGGTGAGAGAGGTGGAGTTCTTCATTGATTTGCACCCAGGAACTGGACCTATTTCAATTGCGTCGTACCGGATGTCGCCATTGGAATTAAGCGAGCTTAAGGGTCGGACCAGATAACATTCTAAGATGTAATGGAAGAGTTTGTGTACCGGAAGTTGCATATTTGAGGAGAATGATTTTGGAGGAGACTCATAAGAGTAAATGGAGTATTCATCCTGGAGCAACCAAGATGTACCAGAACTTAGGACAGAATTACTGGTGGCCAGGAATGAAGGGGGATGTAGCGGAGTACGTATCGGCTTGTTTGACTTGTCAGAAAGCGAAAGTGGAACATCAACGACCTGCTGGAATGTTGCAACCTCTGGACATACCGGAATGGAAGTGGGACAGCATTTCCATGGATTTTATAACAGGACTTCCCAAGACAAGGAAAAAGAATGATTCAATTTGGGTAATTGTGGATCGATTGACAAAGTCCGCGCATTTCCTACCAGTAAGGACCACTTATAAAGTAGATAAGCTGACAGAAATCTACATCGCTGAGATTGTAAGGTTACACGGCGTTCCATCGAGTATAGTATCGGACCGTGACCCAACGTTCACATCTCACTTTTGGGGAGCGTTGCATGAAGCGTTAGGAACGAAACTGAAATTGAGTTCCGCTTATCATCCACAAACAGACGGACATACTGAGAGAACAAACCAGTCCTTGGAAGATCTATTGAGAGCATATATGTTGGATGACAGAGGAAACTGGGGTGAGGTGTTGCCATTGATTGAGTTCACTTACAACAACATTTGAGAAACAAGGAAGCCCCACTAGTCAAAGTGATTTGGAATCCGACTACAGGTGACGCGACTTGGGAACTAGAGAGTAAGATGAGGGAACAATATCCTCAGTTGTTTACTGATATGTAGTTTCGAGGACGAAACTAATTTAAGGGGGTAGTAATGTAAGACCCTTAATTTTTAATTAAAATTATGGAATTAATTTTAAGTCTATTGGAGATATTTGTAAAATATTTAATATATGTATGTTTTGAGTAAATATATATATATATATATATATAAATATTTATTTTGGAGGATGAATTAAAATTATTGGATTAAGAATTAATTAATTTAATTACGAGTAATTAAATTAACGGACAGTTAATTAAGGGATTAACAGCTAATTACCACGGGATTGGTTAAGTGCTGAAAATCAGACAAGTGTCGGGTGATGTGGCACCACAAAAGCCTATAAATAGGAGTGAGAAGGATGGTGAAATCAGAACACCATTCCTCCTTTCACACTGCCCATACTGCATGTAACAGTGCTTCATGTAACAGCACCCTTCCCTCCCATTCGGTTTTCTGTTTGCTGAAAGGTGTTTCACAATTTCAAGGAGAAAAGAAGAAGTTCCTCAAAAGTGCCATTACTTGGAAATCCAAGCACCGAAACACCAAACCCCCAGTACAAAAGTTGTTCCCCACATTATTACAGAGCTAGAGAACCCAGTTTCGTAGCAGCAAACGTAAGCGGCAGTTTCACCGGTTTTTGACGCGCGAACAGGAGCGAAAGCATAAACTTGAGCAGAAGCAGAAAACGCAACAAGGGTAAGGGCACCTTCCACTTTCTAGTTGCATTTTAGGACTGTAAATGTATGTTTGAGGTGTGATTATATTTGAGTTTCTGTTTTGAAAAAGAAACTGTTTTACATGACATTTTGAAAGATGAAAGAAAATGCATTATGTTGAGGTTTTAAAAATCTGCAACATGCTGTTTTGGGTGATTATTCCAATACTGTTTTGTTTATGGGGAAAGCTGAAAAATGCATTGCATGTTATTTTGAAGATGAGTAAAAAGCATGTTCATAAAACTGTTTTGAATATTGCAAAAATGCATTATGTTGGTATTTTGCTGCTATGTGATGCTTGTTGTTTGACTGAATGTGTTAATATTGTTCTGAAGTTTGAGAAAGCTGAAATGCTTTGCATGTTGTTCTGGTGTTTGAGAAAAACTGAATTCTTTGCATGTTGTTCTGATGTTTGAAAAAGCTGAATGCTTTGCATGTTGTTCTGATGTTTGAAAAAGCTGAAATGCTTGCATGATGTTCTGATGGTTTGAGAAAGCTGAAATGCTTGCATGCTGTTCTGTTGATGAAAATCTGGTGTTACTAAGGATTTCAAAATAAAAAGGGTTTTAAAACTGATGAAAGTGTTTCCTTCTGGAAAATCTGCTTTGATGTAAAAGTCTGAGTTTTGTGGTTTAAAAGAGTGATAAAACTGTTTTGGAGTTGTGCTGATTTTTCAAAAGAAACAGTTTGAAATGTGTTGAAGTCTTAGTAAAATTTCACTGATTTCGAAGGCGTATTCGAATACAACATGTGTGTATTCGAATACAGCCTGTCAAGCTTCTGTTTTACTTAAGTTTTCAAACTTGTATTCGAATACGAGCCCCTGTATTCGAATACAGAGGAAGGATTTTTGCTTCTGATGATTCTAGTGTGAATGATTCTGTTTTGCTTCTGATGATTCATGTGTGAATCATTCTGTTTTGTTTTTGATAATTCTGGTGTTAATCATTCTGTTTTGCTTCTGATGATTCTGGTGTGAATCATTCTGATTCTGGTTCTGTTTCTGATGTTCTGGTGTTGATGATTCTGATTCTGGTTTTGTTTCTGATGTTCTGATGTTGATCATTCTGGTTCTATTTCTGATGTTCTGATGTTCTGATGTTGATCATTTTGGTTCTGTTTCTGATGTTCTGATGTTGATCATTCTGGTTCTGTTTCTGATGTTGATCATTCTGGTTCTGTTTCTGATGTTCTGATGTTGATCATTCTGGTTTTGTTTCTGATGTTGATCATTCTGGTTTTGTCTTCTGTATTCGACTACAGGCATGCTGTATTCGAATACAGAATGTTAAAATTGCAGTTTCATGCTTCTGTACTCGAATACAAGGGGTTTGTATTCGAATATAGATTCGAGTTTTTAGAAATTCTAAGTTTTTCAACATTGTTTTGTGAACCCTACGTGTTGGGGAGTATTGGGAAGGTTTATGACGAATTAAAATGGAATTTTTTGTGATAGTTTGAAGTGGGGTGATGAAGTTTTTGGGACTTTACTGATGTAGTGAAAAATGTTGATTGTGTACTGAGACTGTCTCTGTATTCGAATACAAAAAGTAAATCTGCACTGTTTTTGGCTTCTGTATTCGAATACAGATTCGTAATTTTCCAAAAATCTCAGTTTTAAACACTGTTTTATGAATTTTAAGAGTTTGGGGAACAATGGAAAGACTTGAGATGATTAAGTATGGAATTTGTGAGATAATGTGAATTGTTAATGATTGCTTGACTGTTTAATCATTGATGTGTTGATGATGATATTGATTATGTTGAGATGTTTTGAAATATGATGGGAGGGCATGAATTTTTCTGATTTTGCATACTGTTTTCAGTGAAGAGAAAACACTGCATATTCATGCATTGCATAGTTAGGTGGTGACCGCGATGGGCCATAGAGTTGATGTGGTGACCGTGATGGGCCGCGAAGTTAAGTAGTAACCATGGGTTATAGAATAGTTCTGCGTGTATTAGACGGTCTGTTCTATCAGGGATCAGAGTAGTTCCACGTGTATTAGACGGTCCATTCTATCCGTGCGAGGATTTCACTTCTGTGTATTTGGCCTGCGAGAGGCTAATACATGTAATTGTAGCGACCATGATGGTTATAGAATAGTTCCGCATGTATTAGACGGTCTGTTCTATCCGGGTTTAGAGTAGTTCCGCGTGTATTAGACGGTCTATTCTATCTGGGCTACGGGATGGTTCCGCGTGTATTACACGGTCCATTCCATTCGTGAAATTGTGCTGGTTTGTGAGCGACTGCACTGGTACTGGTCTGTGAGCGATTGTACCCTAGTATGTGTATAACGTGCTGGTCTGTGGAGCGACTGCACGAGTGCTGGTCTGTGAGCGACTGCACTGGTACTGGTCTGTGAGCGACTGTACCCTAGTATGTGTATAACGTGCTGGTCTGTGGAGCGACTGCACGAGTGCTGGTCTTTGAGCGACTGCACCTTGGTAATTCCAAGATATTGTATACATGAGCATATACATATTGCATCGGGGTGATTGACCGGTGGGTCACGATTGGGTTATGTGATGATGATTGGAAAGTGATGTGTGTGAGTACTTTATGAAAACTGAATTTCTGATGAATGATTGTGAATGCTGAAGTGTTGGTTGTACTTACAACTTATTTTCCATCTTAATTGGTTGCTGTTTTGAAAAATACATGTCATGAAATTTCAAATGAGCATCATTATTTTCATCATTGTTATATGATATGCCATGTGTATATTTGTTGCTCTGAAATATATGCTATGTGATTATTTGTTAATTTCGGTCGGTGACCCTTGCTATTATATTGTGGAAATTGGGTTTTGCCCTCAGATGTTACCCGAACCCGTCCTACCGACGGATACACTAACGACGGAAACGTCGTTAGTTTCCCCTGATCTTTACGTACGGAGTATCCATGGACAACGCAGAAGGACGGACGGTTGGCTGAAGACGAAACTTATAGAGGATACGGTGGAGACCGTGCTACTGTAGTTTAGTGCATGATCAGACTAGACTTTTGTATAGGGTCTTGAGTTTTGGGAAATGTAATTTATTTTGGGAATTAATGTATGACTTTTCCGCTGTATCTTCCGCACTCTGATACTGTTTAGTGGCCACATGCCGGGTGTTCTCTTTTGAAATGAACTGATGAAAATTTTATTTTAATTCCCTTGACATTAATTTTAGAAAACTCATTTTAATTATTTATTGAAAAAAAAAAATACACTCGCGTTGTGTTTTAAACTCGGGGTGTTACAAGAATGGTACCAAGTGATGAAAAAGTATAGAGTATAGGACATGCATAACATTTTCTCCCTGTGACTGTTTTATTGTGATTGAATTAGATCAACCTTTGATATTATGTTCTGGAATGTTTCTTAGGTTTGTGTTAATTTGATTACTTACATGTTCTTCTCGTTTACGTTATACTGTTACATAATTTCGATACTCACCCCTCGTTGTTTGTGTTTGGCGTTTGCAATGGACGCAAACGAGCTGCAAGCTGCAGGTGAAGATTAATACTCTCAGAGTGTAGGAAGTCGTCTCATCTTGAAGACTTTTATCATTTTCCTTCTGTTAATTTCATATTTGAACATCTTTTATTTTGGGAAATTTTGCTCTGATAGTGACATCGGGTTGGGACTACATTTATAATTATCAGTAACTTATGTACGTGTGTTTCAAAAAGAAGTTAATTTGATCACTGTTATGACTTTCGAATTGTTAAGCTGATGGAAACTTTGGATTAATATGACTTGTCCATGATTAAGTGATACTTTTGTCTTAAAGAAATCGTTCGAAAGTTTTATTTATTTATTTATACTTTTTTTATTTTTAAATTAAAATTTGAAGAAAAAAAATTTAAAATAAATGTGGGATTTAGGATTTCACAGAAGTGACAATGTTTAAAAAGATGGTAGCTTCTTTTCTCACTTCCGTATATTCTCAAAAAGCTCTAAAATATACATTTGGATTATTCAATTCATAAGGTGTTTTTTTGTGTGTGTGTCAAAATACACATTCGAATTGGTCAATCCGTAGAGCATTGGAGTAAAAAAATAAACTCTCTAAAAACATACATTTAACCCTTTCTCTCTTGGCTATTATGGGTCTGACATAGTCTTTAATCTCTTGTTAATGAAAATTTTTGTTAGAATTATGCTGAGAGTAAGAATCAAACTTCTGATCTCATTATCACTCCGCTTCTTAACACATCGACACAAGCCACCCAATTTTTATATATTTTCAATGAAATTTGGTTTCATAAGCGATTTTTATTTATTTAATTTTTCAATTCTTAAAAGACGGATTTCGACCGAGAGATAAATAAAACCGAACCAAAAATTATTTCAGTTAGAATTTGAATTCTCCTAAACATTTGTCCTTAATTAAAACTCGTTAACATTTGATCTCAATCACTTCATTGATTCTATAGTAATTTAGATGCATGTCAAGTGTGAATAGATGTATGTCAACGGCACAACCTAGCTTCAAGTTTTATATATTATTCTTTCTTTTTTTTTTTTTAACTTATATATTGTTCTTATTAAAAATTATAAAAAATATTTTAACTTTTATCATTTCCTTATTCAACATAACATCCTATCTAATAGTACAATACAACGATGACCAATACAAGAATAATATTTCATTAGTTTTTATGCTTAATCATATCCAAATTAGTTGTAAGGAATCTAGAGATATACAAAAGACTCTTGTCAATAAGTAGTTTGCACTTTGACATAAAATAGATAGTCAAAGAAAATATCCTCGTATTAATCTATTATATCTTTCCTTCATATGAGTTATATTATTGTGGAATACTAGTCTCTTTTATAAATAAATGATAATTGTAGAATAATAGTTTAGTCTCCTATTTTTTTAAGACATTATGAAGTTTAATAGTTTAAAATCATAATCTGTATTCGCAATTGCAACTGCAAGTTCATAAATGTGTAAGCTTCACTATTGTATTCTAAAATTGAGTACTTAAAACTTTTGAAAATTTTGTTCAAAACTAATTCTAAGTACTTAATTTAACATGGTTGATCTAATAAGTCTTAGGTGTCAACTTTGCTTGAAAAATACTTTTGTTTCTAGCCTTTCAAATTCTTCGCAAACACAAACTATAGTACCAAAAGTTTATGCTCTATGACTCTCCCTCTTTGTAAAAGACTCGAGAAGTTTAATAGATAATTACTTCCAACATTATGAAACACATACTACACCCTTAATCATTTGGCCATCTCATACACCAAGTTAATGCAACAATTGAAGAATAAATGGTTGACCCACTCAATCTCCCCACACCCTCCAATACATTGTTGATTTATATTTTCTAAGATCCCTATCTTAACCGAGTTATCTCTAGTAGGAATGCGATTTTGTACTATTCGCTACACAAGAGAAACGTACTAGGAGTGATGGGTCGCTCATGCCAAATTAGTTTTGCATATTTTAATTTGTCTAAATGATTTTTTGTTTTTGTTAAATTGAATTAAACTAAATATTTGTGAAAATGATTGTTTTTACTATAGTGCAATGTTCTTTAGTGTTATAAGCTCATTATTAAATGAGTGTTTGAAAATTATGAATTTATTTATACAAGTGTTCATCATAATAACACCATTTCTTGTTTTTTTATTGAGATACAATAAGACCATTTTCGTACTATTCTGATCGTGACAACCACATTTTTTTGGATTTTTAATTTAGTTGTAACAGAAGTAGTACCACTATAACAAGATGCATCTCACTAATCACTACCAAAATAAAAAAATAAAATAAAGATTATGGACACGTTTGTTTAAGATTTTTATTTAAAAATAATAATTTTTATGATAATTTATTTAAGAATAATAGAAATTATTTGAGATTAATTTGTTTAAAAATAGTAGAAGTTATTTGAGATTAATTTGTTATCGATTAAAAAAAATAATTTTGACATTTAATAATTTAAATATTTATTATTAAAGATTTTAATAGATAAAAATTACATTTTAAAAATAAATGTATATTTTAAAAATAATTTTTATGAAGAGTTTATCGAAATACTTTTCATTTTTGAAAATTTCATTATCTAAAAAAAGTTGAAGAATGAAAACTATTTCAATCAATTTTTTATTTGAAACTTTATTTTTAATTTTTTTAAAAAAAATATTATAACAAAAAAATAAAATACAATAAAAATTATTTTCAAATTTTTTTTAAACAAACTGATCTTATATTTGGTAAAGTCAAAAAACGAACTTATAGTTTATAGTTATAAGCTATAACTCAGTTTAGTAATGATCATTTATGAATTTATAGTTTGTAACTTATAGCGTTTTATCATAAGTTAATTCAAGTAGTCATTTTTTATTTCAATTTTATCTTTATTATTGTAACTAAAATCATTTTCTATTCTTTACAAATTAATTTATTATAATTATAATTTAAAATAAATAATTTTAAAATATTAAAATAATTTAAACAAATGATGTATTTATAAATAATTTTAGTAAATAATAATTTTAAAGTACATAATTTTAAATAATTTATTGATTATAATTTTAAATTTTTTGTAAATAATTTAAATTTTAAAATATCTAGTATTATAAAGAAAATTATTATTTATTTTAATTTAAACTAAATAAAATATATAAATAAAGAATATATCAGATTAATTAAAATACATAAATAAATAAATATCAATTTGATAAAATTTAAATTAATAAAAAATAAATCTTGAAATATTTTCAGTATTAATTAATAAAATTTATTTTTAATTAAAAATATATTTTTATATCATTTTATATTTTAAATTAATTAAATTGTTAATTTTATTATACACTTCAATTAACTTATCTTAAATTAAACTGTCCGATGTAAGTGAATAACATGTTGGAACTGTCGGGAGGAGAGATCTACTCCAAAAATTTATAATGCACATGACCAAATGGCATGTTAGTATAAAAAAATTAAATAGTAATATTTACTCCTAATTCATAATTCTACTAAATATTCCAATTCCTTTTTCAATGCATAGTACAAGTGGTTGGACTGGGCGATATTAGAGTTTGAGAAATAATTTTCGGATTCAAAATATGATTAAACATATTAACAGTTAACATTTGTATTTTTAAAAAAATTACAAATATAAATTTTTATTTTGGTCTAGAAGAAGACAAGTATGATTTTTCTTTGTTTAGGTAGAAGACAAATATGATTGTTATGGAAGACACTTGTTATAGAATTCTAATCCCTTAATACATATAATTACGATTGAAGGATTCTGGATATATAAATCTGAATGTTACGTCGAATAAAATGAGATAAATATCCACATTATTAAACCTAACAAAGGAAAAACATGGCCTCTTAAATGTTGAGTACCAAATGATCGTTGATTTTGGGATAGCATGGCCCCATTACCCATTCTCTTGTGTCAGGATTAGAGGGGCACATGCACCATGTGGTCCTGGGGCTGCTAAAGGTTATTCTGTGTGCTAGATACTAAGGTCATTATAACGTCAGTGAAGTGAAAAATGATAAATTTAAGTATAAAGACTTTTATTAATATTGTATTTAATTGTATTTAATATACACTTTTAATTAGTATCCTATAAATTTGTTAACATTAACCCTAATGGCCTAACCTTCATATAAATATAAATCTTGTTAACAATTTTCATTAACGGGGTTTACAAAAGTAAAAACTAATTCATTTAAAATGAAATATAAATAAAAATAAAAATTAAAAAGTTAATATAAAGAGATATAGATAACTGTACAATGTGACGATTAAAAACGTGGTTACTAAATGGGTTTTTAACCACTTTGTATGTCAATTGTTTTTAGTTATTTTGATTGAGAACCAATAATATCATAATAAATATTCTTTCATACACATAAAGAAAAAATTTCAAATCATATGTTTATAAATTTGATTATTTATCAAATGCATCAAGTCATATTCATAGTATTAATTATTAAAATTTGTCATAAGTTCTAAAGTATAACTTTAACCAAAATTACAGTAATTTATTGTGATTTTGTTAATTTTACTGTTAATTAAAATATGCTTGTATTTTTATTACAAAATTGAATTTCCCGCAGGTAACGACTATACGAATTCATTCAATAAGTGACGATATGATTATCCAAATTTTTAAAATAAAAATACAAAATTTAAAATATAAACCATTTGATCACTATGGGACGGTCATGCGATTATTGACTACATAAATGTGTGTCATATAAGAAGACACGACAAAGAATGCTTATACCTTTATGTTTTACCAAAAAGTAATTTTGAAGATTTCACCTAAATTGATAAAAATAACAAAGATAAAAAAACAGTAGAGATGAAGTATAAATGAGGCAAGTGTAATTTATTGCATACAATTATGGTTCAATAGAATTAGCAAACAATTTAAGTAGTCTGCAGCTAGCAATGGTTTGAAGGCATGAGATGTAAACTTCCAACAAACTCGTCCACCACGTTGTTGAAATTTCACCATCTAAAATCTTTGATTACGACTATCCATTCTCTAAAGGGTTGCCACCACCATTCCATGCGATCATTTCAACTCGTGATGTCCACAAAGTTGAATCGTACTATAAAGAAATATCACTAAAAATAAAAACTACTTTTTCCAATCTATTTATCGCCATTTCCTTTCAACTTTTTCTATTTTAAATAAAATCAATCCTCACATGGAGGGAAGAAACTCGTCACCCCAAATAATAAATACGACAATGACATATCTTAGCTTAAATTTCAAAAAGCAATTCATTTATCCCATCCCTAATTCCAGATCCCTGTTCTTTTACCTTAAAATTCAATCATGATTTAAGGCTTTTCTTCTTCCAATGATAAAATCATTTCCAATTTTGATTAAAAAAATTGCAACTAAAACAAAAAACATAGAAACAGTGAGTCTCAATGTCTTTATAAATATCATATTGACTTCATTAAATATAAGATATATATTTTTTTTTTATTTTTATCCAATAATTTAAATTACTGTAATAAAAGTGAAGACAATTATTAACATTTACATTTAATTGAACAATCTGTATGTCATTGTTAAAATCTTAAACACTTTTTAAAATTAATCCATGTGAGGAAGACATTACATGTATATATATATATACAAACGTACAAGACTTGCAGAAAATTGGAGTTGCAGACTTGCAGTAAGCACTTTTACATAATATCTTTTTTTTTTTGGTTTCTTTGGAGGCTCAAGGCCAAAAAACCAATTACAATCTCAAATTAAAAAACAGAGGAATCGTTTTTTTACCCAAAGAGAGCAAAGCCTCCCAACAAAGAAAGACTAAAAACTAGGTGGCAAGTGAATTCCAAATAACTCTGTACTTAAGGCATCAACAACAAAATCAATACTAAAATAAATAAAAAAATCTTGCAATTGTCAATTAGTAGTTCCTAACCTAAGCCAAATTTAGCAACACTATCAGCAATTTTATTATACAGAGGAAACTTGCTCTAATAAAATATCCCCAACTATAGAAATGGCACCCAGGACAGGATCAATAAGGTTATATAATATCAGACATTTTATCATCAGACTAAAAATAACACCACAAGGTCCAAAATCAAATTTGTATATTGTAATCGCAATTTAAAAGCATTCCTAATACTAATTTTACATACTCACACATGCATCAATTTCATTGAAATTGAAACTTAAAATTCAAACATAAAAGCAAGAACCATATATATAAAGACTAATGTACATTACAATTTCATTGATATAATGTAAAAGCATCAGCACATAAACAAAAATAAGCTCATTCTAAACATCTGGTTCGACTTCGCCTCCCCAGCCATATATATAATATATAAATTGTATATTATATCTTTACCCTTTGATATTCATACTAATATATATAAAAAACATCATAATAATAAAAATATTTATATTTTCTGCGTCGGTCGGTAATAAGTAAGATAATTTAATTCCACATCAGCATAATCTCCAATCCAAGCGAACCTCAGCGGGTCCATGCACGTGCTGACTTGGTTTCCTGAAAGATACAATGTGACTACTAACCATGAAAGCGGTTACACGTTCAGAAACTCTTACATCTTCCATTTTCAATTCCTGCAACCGTAGCACGTACTCCGGCACGTGCACTAGGTCCCACACAACACCTACGCCACCAGGTTTCATCACTCTAACCATCTCCGCTACCGCTCTCATCCTCTCCGCCGCCGCCTCCGCCGTCCTCTGTCCGTACTCTTTTCCAACGGTGTGAACAAACACGCCGGAAACTACTACGTCGAAGTAGTTATCAGGAAACGGTAACCGGCGCGCGTCTCCCTCACGACACGTCACGTATTCACCGACGCCTTCCATTTTCGCCGACCGAAGCGTGGAAAGCGTAGTCCGTTTCGACCGGTCGAGTCCGACGACACGGCCGGAACTTCCTTCCTTCTTCAGCTGCGTCGCGACGGCGTTGAGGAGGATTCCGCGGCCGCAGCAACCTAAATCAAGAGCTAGTTTAACTGAGGACCAGTCGTTTACGGCGGAGACGATCCGCTGCGCCATGTCGTAGTGAAGCGGAACGGCGGAGTAAAAGAAATTCGCCGCGGCGAAGAATAGACACAAGGCGGAGAGCGCCGTTACGGAGCCGGTAAATCCGGAAGCGAATCTCGCGACGGCGGCGTTGGAGATTATTCGCTCGAAGAAAACGCAAATTGAATCAAAGTAAACTAAATAGAGAACGGATAGTACGGAGAATAAAATTGCTTGACATAAGAGGAAAATTAGGGTTTGCCATTGCTCCATTCCATAGATCGTGTTCATCTGCGTCCATTCCTTGCTATTGCTCGTTGATTTTCCCATAATGATTCAGTTTCAGTTTAAGCGAGTAACTGAATTTGAATTTGAATTAGATTGCGTTTTGTATCTGCAAGATAATTTACAGTTTTCAGTAAGATTATGCTACTATATATATGTTTGATTTAATGTCACAGATCATTGAATTTAAATTTGAATGTGTTACTTACAGTTAAGAAATTGAAGGTTTGGAATCAGATCCAAATTTTCACGATGAAATTCATGAGTGAGTGAGTGAGTGAGAGTGGACGAGTCTGTGCTACGGGGTACAGTTGTTGATTCTTTCTCTTTCTATTTAGAAGACGCGTTTTGATTCGTCGTTTTGCTATTTTCGGTGTGTCAGAGTAAAACGGCAAGGTTCTTCTGCGTTTAATGGCATTGTTTTGTGAGTGATGGATGATGAGATTGAACGGTGTTTGAGAGAGAGAAATACTGAACTGAAAATGTTAAATGGGACCCAACTTCGTTGTTGGTTGTGTTTTTGATGCTACACAAGAACGTGTTTTATATAGTGTGTACGGCGGTGTCTCTGTGTGTATAAACCCTTTTGAAACTTTGAAGGGTTCACCGGTTAACCGGTTAAGGGGGTTGCTGATGATTTTGTTTTGTTTGGAAATGGAAATGTAAGTGGGAAGGGAACTTGTTTTTTGATCGGGTCCTTGTAATGTTGGTAAGCCTGCAGTATCACCTTCCAAGATTGGTTCATTTATTGTGCGATTAATTTTCAATTTTTTTTCATCATCTTAGTTTTAATTTAATACTCTATAATGGACTTTCTTCCGTCAAAAAGATATTATTGACTTTTTCTTTTGTGTTTATTCAAAAGTTAATGGAAAACTGACTCTTTTCTTTACACCATCACATTTATTTGGATAATATTATTACTCCCTGTGTTCCTTAAACAACTTTTTTTTTTTTTGACTGAACGTTGCTTTAGAATCTTCATCAACTATATTTTGGAATAATACTATTAAATGAAATAAAATTAATTAATTTTTTTTACATTTTAGATCATCAAATTTAATAATTTATTACTTATATTTGAAATTTGAGTGTATAGAAAAATTTAATTTATTTTTTAATTATATATATAAATATTATCCTCTTAACTGGTCACAATTTAATTATCACATTATTAAAATACTAAAATTAAGAGTCGTACTAGTATATATATTTCAAATGCAAGAGCAAATTCACCTCTATAATTTTCGATTGTATTCCCGATTTCATTTGTCTTGTTAACTATTAGGGATGTTGTTGTCTTTTCCCAAAGTTTTTAGTTTTTTTTTTTTGAGGTTTTTTTGTTAAATAAATTATTTTTAAAAAAAAATACCAATTCATGAAAATTAAATTCCAATTTACTTTTTAGAATTAGTAAGAGGTTACCATTCCCAAAAATAATTTACTAAAGGATATTACTTTATATTGTTTATTGAATTTTTTAAAATTTTGCCATCATCTAAAATGGTGATTCGATGGTTCATATTTTTTGTTTGTTTTATTTTAAAATTAAAAACATAAAATAGATTATTACTCAATTGTAAATGTCGATATTGTTATGTTGAATATTTTATCTTAAAATCTCGCAATTGTGTGAGTTAATTATAATGAAATTTGTTATTTTTTTAAAATAAAAAGATAAGATAAATTAATGATTAATAATTCATTAAAATTGATAAAAAAAGTATTTAAAAAATTACAAAAGTTGACTAGAGTTCTCAATAATATTATTTGCACCAATGTTTTATAGTATATGTTAATTGATATAGTCTAAATTTCTTCACATTTTTTCTTTAACATCTATTTCAATTTTAATGCAGGTACTAATTAAGAATGAAGTCGTCATTTTAAATGTGACCTTGCAAAGAATTTAAAAAAATAATAATAATAAACAACCCAAAGTTGCCATTTAAAAGGGCAATATGTCTCAATAAATCGATTTTGTAAATGGCAAACTTTCACTAATCCCAAAAGTAGAGTAGATTTATATTTAAATTTTAAAATAAAATATATTAGTTTTATTTATTTTCAAAATAGAATTATTTTAAATTAAAAAAAAAAAAAACCCTCTGTTGGAAGCTTAGCCTATTTTCTTCGTTAAAAAAAAAGTTTATCTTTTCAGGAGTTAGGCTAACCCATTTTATTTTTGCTTCCCCTCTTAATTGAACGACGGATATGTTTTCTTGAGATATTTAATTCATACATTCTTGTGATTTTATTTTTGTATAAAAGGAAATATATATTTAAGGTTAAAGTTTTGAAGCAAATGTGTAAGGTAAGATTAAAGTTGCCAATATAGTTATGCGTTCTCCTTTTTTTTTTTTAATTCTTTGTCTCTCTCTTCTGGTCCTCAACAAGCTCTTTAATTATTCACATAAGTACAAGTTTATTCTTTTCTTAAACTATTGAACAAGACATTATTATTAACATTTGAATGACACATTACATATCGCTTTATAAAGGTTGTTTCAAATAGTAGTAGCACAATACTCGAATTGACAATTTTTTATTTGTATGCATAATATAAGGAAAGATTCACAATAGAAAATACGTAACATTATTGCGTATATATTTCCAAATTGAATATATTTTTGATATTTTAAAATTCAATAAGCTTGACTCTTTTTTGTAAAAATCAATTTTGTATGTTATACTATATTACCATTTTATGGTGCTTGAACTTGACTAGAGTCACTTGCGTTGAGATATTTTGGGTAGAGTGCTTCTACCTCATATTTTCGAACTATTTCACCAGTTGTGTTATTAATACAAGAAGAATCTTTGCAGGAGTTTTACATAGACTTTAGATCATCAACGGTGGAATTTCACCAATCACGTGGAGCTAATAGATCAAATTTTGAGCAAAATTTCTTATGATTTGTTATAAACATTTGTTTAATATCATTAAAGCAAAACAATATTAATTATTTATCTCGGTAATTATTTATTAATAATTTTTATTTATAATAGTGGAGCTCACAATTCACAAACTTTCCTGGGATATTGTAATTTGCTTTAAATTTAAAAGTAGTAAACACGTAACCCACTTTAAAGATTTTTCTATCGCCCAAATGATCTAAGCGACAAAGATGCCTTATTGTGTCCTTTATTTAACCTTCACATTTCACATTCTCTTGCTCAATAATATTATGATTTTTTTAACAATATATTAATATGTGTTAGAGACTGAAGATTGAATCTTAAACTTTATTATCATTTTATTTTTCAATTCTTTCACTTTACTTTAATTATCAAGTCAACTAATTGTTCCGTAAAAAATAATAATAATTCGTCTAATTTGGTAGAAACACAAAAAATTAGGCCAATAACCATATGCTTTTGAAATTAATTTGCCTAGTAGCGAAGTAGTTCCAAGAGTGTGACATTTTGTAAACCAACAAGAGAGAGAGGGGAGTTGTACTTTAGTGTATTTAACGCTCAAAAGTACGTAGTTGAAGGGGAAAATCTTGTAACTTTTTTCCGGCTAATTAGAGGCCTAAAGGCCACCAAACAAGGAAACCTAATACGTTGCATCCAAAGAAAAAAAGGAAACCTAATAGTATTAGTACCCACTATATAGTATATAGGGTGTCCATCCCCACCCCCTCTTATTTTTCTTTCACAATTTCTTAGAATAATAATAATAATAAGAAGAAGAAGAATGTAAAATAGTTTTGTACCCATTTTATTTAAAAAGCAAAATGAGGTAGTACAAGATGAAATACTTAGGCTTATGAGAATTTGAGGTAGTACAAGATGAAATACCTAGCCTTATTTGATTCTTATGTTAAAGAATTCTATTTTAGTTTTTTAAAATTTAAAAACTAAAAAATTTGTTTAAATTACTTGTTTTTACAAATTGTTTTGTAAAACTATTTTTAAAATTATACTTTTTAAAACTAAAAAAAAAACAAAAACAGATAAATGGTGTTTTACTTCTCATTTTTTCAGTTTTTTTAATTCTCTAATCAAAAACTGTTTTAAAAAATTAGATTATCAAATAAGTTTTATGTTTTTCTCATCTTTAAATCTGTTTTTAGAAACAACTCTCTCAATCAAGTTTTTTCTTTAATTCTATTCTTTAATACAGTTTTCTAAATCAAATTTGTAAAATAATTTTTAAAACTAAAATATAAAAGTCACGATTTGTTGTGATCAATGTTAAGTTCTTTATGTGTTTTAGGTTATCAATCTTGACAAGTGAGATAAATTTCCTCTATTTAAAAAGGTTGAGAGATGGAGTCACCAAAGAAAAGAGGTACGTGCAATGAGAAAGTTTAAAACTAAGTGTTTGTTTAAAATACTTTTGCATTTTAGTTTTTGAAAAATATTTTATAAATTTGATTTTAAAAATTGTTTTAAAGAAAAAACTTGTTTCTAAAAACAATTTTAGAAATGAAAAAAAGAGAAAACTTATTTGATAATCAAAATTTTTTAAAACAGTTTTTTACTAGAGAATTAAAAAAACTGAAAATTGAGAAGTAGGGACCTGTTTGAAACACTTTTGTATTTTAGTTTTCAAAAAAAGTTTTATAAATTTGATTTTAAAAATTGTTTTAAAAAATAGAATAAAAGAAAAACTTGTTTGAGATACGTGTTTTTAAAAACAGTTTTAGAGGTAAGAAAAAAAAAACTTATTTGGTAATCTAAATTTTTAAAACAGATGTTGACTATAAAATTAAAAAAACTGAAAATTGAGAAGTAAAACACTATTTAACTGTTTTGCTTTTTTAGTTTTAAAAAGTATAATATTAAAAATAGTTCTACAAAACAGTTTTTAAAAACAAGTAATTCAAACAAATTTTTTAGTTTTTAAATTTAAAAAAACTAAAATAGAGTTTTTGAGAGGTGAATCAAACAAGCCCTAAAACACTATTTAACTGTTTTGCTTTTTTAGTTTAAAAAAATATAATATTAAAAATAGTTTTACAAAACAGATTTTAAAAACAAGTAATCCAAACAAATTTTTTATTTTTTAAAATTTTTAAAACTAAAATAAAATTTTTAAGAAGAAAATCAAACAAATTTTAAATCATGAGTTTATGAAAAGATAATCACTGTAAACTCATAAATGTTTTGAATATGTGGACTCAGATGAACATAACTTTATAGAACTCATATAACAGTTTAAAAATACAAGGAAACAAATCAACATAAACAAAAACCCTCCACCGTAAGCTATTTGAATCTATAGTATCGAAGAATCAACCTATTGAGGTTTGAGTGATCACAAATACCATTTGAAATAGTATACCGTGAATACAAATCATGCATTTATCTGAAAAGTCTTATCAGTACAATCATTGGAACTTTTTTATTTATTAGTTATAATCAACGGAAACAATTTTAAGTTCTTCTCTAAAGATCACCAACAAGAACGTTTTCTTGCAGCAACAATGTAAAATTGTTGTTTTACCTCATGTCAAAATTGTTCTCTAAAGGAAACAATAAAAAAAAAACGATTTAAAATTGTTCTCTATGGTATAATACATCTTAGGCTAGTGGCTACTACTTTCTATGATATTTGTCTTTCCAAAGCAAAATCGTTGTCTAATGATTAGGCAACGCCTCAACTTACCCCAGATAGAAAATCATTCTCGGAGGTAACTGCAATGGTTGTTTTGCATTATACGACAATTTTTTTGGTGTTGCTGTAGTGTAAATTTTAAGTAAACTAATATATCTTTAAATAAATTAATGAGTTAATATATTAATAAAATTAAATTTTAATTTGATATTTAATATGACTTATTATAGAATCTTTATATGACATTTTATTTAAATATTATTTTATAATAATATATTTAAATATTTATAAATTAATGTATGTTAATATGTTTAAATTAATAAAAAAATGTTAGTAAATTTATTTATTTTTTGGGAAACATTAATAAATATATTATGTAACACAAAATACAAAATCTTAAAAACTATATAATTGTAATAAAAAATATTATTTATATTTATTTAAGTAATTATACCTGCCTACAAAAAAGTAATTAGACCCAATAAGTGTAAAGTCTTTTTTATTGCTTAAAACCCAAATTTTTTAGGTAAATAAATTTTTAAAAATCATTATTGAAGGTGCAAACACAAGAAGGGAGGTTGAATTGTGTTTGTCAAACTTGATTTCTTTTGCTGTTTTGTTGAATGTTAATGTGAATTATTCGATATATAACTAATCAGATTCAACAGCGGATAATAATATCATAATAACACAGCAATTTATACTGGTTCACCGTTAACTAGGCTACGTCCAGTCCTTCCTCCAAAAGGCCTTTTCACTAATTCAAACTCCTTTGAATTATAACACCACTGACCCTACAAGTCAGTCTTCCCAAACAGTCTGACAACCCCAAACTTTTGAGGAACAACAACACCTTGACTATACCAGCCAAGTCTTCTCAAACAGCCTGACAATCCCAGACTTCAACACTATAGGATTTAATATAAGGGATCGAAATTAGAACTGAGTAATTACTTCTGGAAAGTTGATACTCACAATATGCTTAAAGTGAACTAGAGTGTTTGCTTCTGAATAATTTATGATGACGATCAACTTCACACTCTAAGAAAAGAATACTTAGAAAATATTTATCATTTAAGCATGTGTTTCTCTCTTTTGAACTCTCTGAATACTTATGAATTTTTGCTTGAGTTCTTCTATTTTTCGATGCTTTATTCTTCAACATTAAGCCTCTATT
This sequence comes from Cicer cuneatum, assembly GCA_037974295.1. NCBI lineage: Eukaryota > Viridiplantae > Streptophyta > Magnoliopsida > Fabales > Fabaceae > Cicer > Cicer cuneatum. Next base: position 59,434,948 of record JBBPBO010001984.1, read on the forward strand.
TATAGTTGAACTTTAGGGCTTCACTGATGCTTTACTTCAGGAGTGTATTTTGATTAATCTGTTTTGAGAATATTCTGGAGTAGTTTGCTCAGATTCTGTTTTGAGTCTTTTGCTCACTGATGCTTTACTTCTGGAGTGTATTTCAATTAATCTGTTTTGAACATTTTGCTCCGCTTCTGTATTGAGCATGCTTTTAGCTAGATTCTGTTTCTCGAGTCTTTTGCTCCAATTCTGTTTTGAGCATTTTTCTCAGATTCTGTTTTGAGCATATTTTTAGCTAGATTCTGTTTCTCCAGTCTTTTGCTCCAATTCTGTTTTGAGCATTTTTCTCTGACAGATTCCTCTGATGATATCCTCTTGTGACGTCATCATCTGATTTTTGCTTCTGGTGACGTCATTTTCTGATGACATCCTCTGGTGACATTATCCTCTGATTTCTTCTTCTGGTGACGTCATCCTCTGATTTATGCTTCTGGTAACGTCATCCTCTGATCTATTCTTCTGATGACATTTTTCATTTCTTCTTATAAGTCAAATATGTTATTTTCATAAAATAAATTTGTTAACATCAAAACTTTAATTGCAAGAACCAACTTGGCTCCAACAATCTCCCCCTTTTTGATGATGACAAACAATGTATTTTTTATAATAGTTTTTCTTTCTTTTGACTTTGACTCCTCCTAAGACTAAGCTTCATTTTATATTTTCTCCCCCTAAGTCTAATGCCCATATATCATATAAAATACATCATACATCATCTTCTCCTCCTTTCAAATACATCATCTTTTCCCTCGGATATTTTATCAAATACTACATCTTTTCCCCCTTTGTCATCAGACAAAAAGGATTGAATGAAGAAAAGAGATCCTCTGTTTTTTTTTGTTTTTTTTAAATTATAAAAGTACATGAAAAATAAAATAATATAAAAAAATTAAACTAAGCTATTAGGTTAGGGATGAAGATAAGATTAAGATTTTTCTTGATGAATTCAAACCTATCTTCAGGTAGTGGTTTAGTGAATATGTCAGCCCATTGATGATTAGTGTCTACAAATTGAATGTTAAGTACCCATTTTTCAACATAATCTCTGATGAAGTGGTGTTTAATCTCTATGTGTTTGGCTCTAGAATGTAGGATAAGGTTTTTGGTTAGGCAAATTGTAGATGTGTTATCACAATAGATGGGTTTGTTGGATTCTAATATTTTGTAGTCTTCAAGTTGATGATTCATCCAGAGTAGTTGAGAGCTGCAGCCAGCTGCTGAAATGTATTCAGCCTCTACTGTTGACATGGCAATGGTGTGTTGTCTCTTACTGGACCACGAAATTAAATTGTCTCCTAAAAAGGTACAATAGCCACTGGTGCTTTTTCTTTCAAGTTTATCTCTAGCATAGTCAAAATCACAGTATCCACTCAGTTTGTATGTAGGAGTTTTCTTGTAAAACAATGTGTGATTGTTAGTGTTTTTCAGATATCTAAGAATTCTCTTAACAGCAGTTAGATGAGATTCTCTAGGATCAGATTGAAATCGAGCACATACACACACACTGAATATGATATCAGTTCTAGAAGTAGTAAGGTAGAGTAATGATCCTATCATTCCTCTGTAAATTTTCTGGTCAACTTTTGTTCCTGATTCATCTTTAACAAGTGAACAAGTAGGATGCATTGGTGTAGCCATAGGTTTGCAATCACTCATCTTAAACTTCTTGAGAAGTTCCTTTGTATATTTAGTTTGGTGAATGTAAATACCTTCTGGACTTTGTTGAATTTGTATTCCTAGAAAGAACTTAAGTTCTCCGATCACACTCATTTGAAATTTATGCTGGCCACTGGAGCAAATGTCTCAGTGTAATCAATATCTCCTTGTTTCTGACAACTTCACCTTTTTCATTTAGCTAATTCCTAAAGACCCACTTGGTTCCAACAATGTTCTTTTCTGGTCTTGGAACTAGATCCCACATATCATTCCTCTTAAATTCATTTAACTCTTCATGCATTGCAATAATCCATCCATCATTTGCTAATGCTTCACTAACAGATGTAGGCTCAATCAATGAGATTAAACCAAACAGACTTATATCTTTCAATGATGATCTAGTTCTTAAAGAATCACTTCCACTTCCAATGATCAGATTTTCAGGATGAGATTACTGATATTTCCATCCAGATTTCTCTTCTGACTTCTCATAACTAATTCTGATTTGATCGGATTCTTCCTTTGAAGATGTGTCACATGCTTCTGATTTGCTTGTATCCTTCACTTCTTCAAATTCTGCTGGTTTATCTGCTTCTGCTGGTTTGTCTGTTTCCGCTTCCTTTGATTTTGTTAAATCTTTCCATAATTCATATGGTGTTTTAAACAACATAGACCTAATAAAAACTCTATTCTGAATGTAACATGCAGTGTTGATTGCTTCAGCCCAAAAATGTTTTGCAACATTTAAATCATTTAACATAGTTCTAGCCATGTCTTGGAGTGATCTATTTTTTCTTTCTAACTTATCTTCAGATTTATCCTCTATAGACTTGTCGTATGCTTGCTGGCATCTTCTATTTCTTCAAGTTCTTTTGTCGCATCAGCTTCTGGTAGATCTGTATCAGCTTCTGGTTCTAGTAAACCTGCACCAGTTTCCTCTAGTTCTGGTGAACCAGCTTTGGTTTCCTCTGGTTCTAGTTCACCTGCATCAGTTTCATCTTGCTTTGACTTTTCAAGTCAAGCTATTTGTCATATAACATAATACAAATCAATTAATTTAAAAATAAACTCAATATAGTCAAACCATTAATTCTGCTTCTGATGGTTTCTGCTTGTTTTTAAAACCACTGAAATATTGTTTCTGTTGAAGTGTTCACATCACGTGGATCACTTGGTTCCTCTAACAGTTTGAAAACCTGCAGAATACTTATCTAGCTTTGAATTTTAAGATCAAGCTTCTTGTTATCACAGTAAACATAAATATCAAACAATAATAGTATTTACAGCAAGATGTAACCTCTATGTCAACAATTTCAGTTTTACTCTGAAAATCCTCTTGTTTCTGATTTTCAGATTCTGTATCTGTATGTTCTGTGATTAGATGGTTTGGATGAAGGGATTTGAATTCCCTTCCTGGTTTGTAGTCTTGATGAATTTTACTGGAGTGTTTGAATAACTCTCTTGATTCTGATTCTTTTCTTTATGCTGATATATCAGGTTCCTCTGATAATTCTGGAACTGATGATAATTCTGATTCTTCTGGTTCTGGAACTGATGGTAATTCTGATTCTTCTGGTAGTTCCAGGTTTGTTGATATGAGTGATTTATCTGTCTGTTCTGATTTGTGTGATATGTGTGATTTCTTTGATATTTCCTATTCCTCATATGATTCTTGTTCTCGTTCTGATAGGTATTGTGTTGACCAGTTCTTCTTCTACCAGAGTCAATTGGCTTCTGTTTGGTAGATGTTGGAACATAGACCTTTTTCCCTTCATATGTTGCCAGCATCCATTGACCAGGCACCATGACTGTTGTTTCACTTTGGTTGCTTAGAACATCTGCAACATAAACAATTTTATCTTTTGGTACCCAAATCTGGTTGGGTCCAGGTTTGTTAGTCTTGAAAAGTTTTCTTATTTTTCCTTGTATTTAGCATACGACAAGACATTTTGGAATGACATTTCTTGTAACACACAGCACACACAATATCAGAGGGAACAGGTTTAAGCACATGTTTAGGTTCAGTTATAGTTTCTTCAAATCCTATACCTCTATTTCCATTCCTACTGACTCCATAAATCATAGAAAAATATTTGCTTCTTTCCATACCATTAGCAAGAAATTCTTGAAAAACTTGTTCATGCATATCAGAATTACTTGTGGTATTTTCAATTGCTGTTGAATTATGATTATTTTTCAGATTTAAACTTTCATCTTTAAGTTCAACAAAACTGTTTCTCAAGCATACATTCTCTGTTTTCAATTCTGCAATATCAGTTTCAAGAATGACACTTTCTGTTTTAAATTCTGCAATCTGATTCTTTAAAACATTAACTTCTTCCGTTAGATTTGTATTTTCTTTCTTAAGAGTTTTCAGTTTTAAAGATAATTTGTAATTACTGTTTAAAAAATCATTCAGAGCAGTAATCAAATCAGATCGAGTGAATTCAGAATATACCTTAATTTCATCATCTTCTGATTCTCTTCCAGAATCAGATTCTGTGTTGGATCCAGAGTTGGTGTGAGCCATCATAGCCAAATCTGGTTGTTCATCTTTAGAAGATTCATCAGATTCATCCCATGTAGCCATCATGCTTTTCTTCTTAGTTCTGAAATCTTTCCTCTGGTACTTCCCTTTCTCCATATTTGGACATTCTGCCTTGATATGTCCCGATTCATTGCATCCGTAGTAGATGATTTCTTTCTTGTCATGTGTATAATTACTTTCTTTGTTGGACTGCTTGGAATATCTTTGGGAAAATTTCTTTCTTCTGTTGTGCCACATCTTTTTGAAATTTCTGGATAAGAAAGCAATCTCTTCTTCCTCTGAATTCAAACTTTGATCGTCTGAATCACTATCTTCTGATGTTGCTTTCAGAGCCTTCTTCTACTTGGATTTCAGTGCTAGAGTTTTGTTCTTCTTCTTGGGTTCATCTTTTTCCAACTCAATTTCATGTGATCTGAGAGAGCTGATTATTTCTTCCACCTTTAGAGTATTCAGATCTTTAGCTTCTTGAATAGTAGTAATCTTTAGTCTCCACTTGATTGTTAGACTTCTAAGTATTTTCCTTACATGATCAGCAGTAGTGTAGCTCTTTTCTAGTACCCTTAATCCTGATACTAGAGTCTGGAATATGGAAAACATAGTTTCAATGTCTTCATCTTTTTCCATCTTGAATAACTCATATTTCTTGACTAGAATGTTAGCTTTTGCTTCTTGGACTTGCTTACTGCCTTCGTAAGTCAGAATCAGACTATCATAGATGCTCTTCGCTGTTTCTCTGTTAGTGCATTTGTCGAACTCCTTGAACGTGATTGCATTGATCATGAACATTCTGGATTTGTGATGCAACTTGAACATCTTCTGATCAGCATCCATATCTCTTATGGAAATTTTAACACCATCAGCATCTTCTGGAGCAGTATAACTGTAACACCCCGAGTTTAAAACACAGCGCGAGTGTATTTTTTTTTAAAAAAAAAAACGAATACATAAATAAAAGAGTTTTCAGAATTACGTTTCAAGGAAATTAAAATCAATTCAAATGAAATATCATTCGACTTCGTAATCAAAAATAATAAGGTAATTAAAACAACATCACAATTAAATCGAATGAGATATTTGTGGGAATTTGATCTTGATAATATACTAAAATAAAGATACATCGACTGGATTCTCAATCCACCAAAATATTTATCAAAGTGCGGAAGAGTTTTACAATAATTCCCAAAATGAATATTTACAACCATTGAGCTCAAAAACCCTATACATAAGTCTAAACTGATCATAAACTAAGCTACAGTAGCTCGGTTTCCACCGTATCATCCACAAGTCTTATCTTCACCAAGCTGCCCATCCCTTTGCGTAGCCCACAAAGTAATGATCAAGAGAAATTAACGACGTTCCCTGTCGTTAGTGTGACCATCAAGGGTACGGGTTTGAATCTCATCTGAGGGCAAAGCCCAATTTTCCACAATAATTGTAAAGGGTCACCAACCGAAATTAACAATTACCACATAGCATTTAAATCAGCAATCACAAACATATTCATGGCATATCATATAACAATGATGATAAACAAGGATGCTAAATTTTGAAAATACATGACAATTGTACTTATTCAAACAGCAATCAATTTAATATGAAAGTCATGTTGCAAGCACAAACATCAATTCAGTAATCACACCAATTGATCAGAAATTCCAGACTTCATCAAGTACTTACACACACAACAATTTCAACCATCATTATATAACCAAAACGTTACCCACCGGTCAATCACCTCGATGCAATATGTGTATGCTTATGTATACATTCTCTTGGATTCACCAAGGTGTAGTCGCTCAACAGACCAGCACATTTACATATGTAAGACTTTAATGGCCCTCAAGACCAGGGTGCAATCGCTCACAGATCAGCACCAGTGCAGTCGCTCATAGACCAACACTCGTGCAGTCGCTCACAGACCAGCACGTTTGACATAAACCAAGGTACAATTGCTCACAGATCAGTACCTAGTGCAGTCGCTCACAGACCAGCACTCGTGCAATCGCTCACAGATCAGCACGTGGTTGCGCATTTCAGGGTACAGACGCTCACAGTCTAGTACCAGTGCAGTCGCTCACAGACCAGCACTTATATACCAAGGTACAATCGCTCACAGATCAGTACCTAGTGCAATCGCTCACAGATCAGCACGTGGTTGCGCATTACTCTGTGGCCCATCGCGGGTACCACATGACTATGCTATGCATGAGTATGCAGTGTTTCACCTCACTTGAAACAGTATGCAACATCAGTAAAATTCATGCATTTCCATCATTTTTCAAAACATTTCCACACAATCAATATCATCATCTACACATCAATGACTAACCATTTAAGCAAACATTAACACTTCTCATTACCTCAAGTTTCCACTCTTAAATATCAGAAGTCTTTCCCCAGCTCCCAAAATTTAGAACCAGTGCTTTAAAACTACATTTTCTGGAAAAACGAATCTGTATTCGAATACAGCTTCCTTGTATTCGAATACAGATGCCAAACAGGGCAGAATCAACACCCTGTATTCGAATACAGACTCCTTGTATTCGAATACAGAGGCTTTCACAGCGCAAAAGTCAGAATTCCACAACTTCAGTAAAGTCTCAAAAAAAACATCATCACCACCACTTCAAAAATATCACAAAATGTCATTTTTATTCACCACAAACCTTCCCCAAGGTACCCCAACACTTAAGGTTTATAAAACAATGTTTAAAACTTGAATTTCTGAAAAACACGAATATGTATACGAATACAGCTCCCTTGTATTCGAATACAGAAGCTAAAATAGTGAAAAATCAGCATTCTATATTCGAATACGAGGTTGTCGTAGTCGAATACACATGCGAAGTCAGTGACAAAAGTTGCAAATCTGTATTCGGCTACACAGGGTCGTAGTCGAATACAGATGCTAAAAAAGAAGAAAAAATTGCTAATCTGTATTCGACTACAGAGGGTCGTTGTAACACCCCGAGTTTAAAACACAGCGCGGGTGCATTTTTTTTTTCTTTTTTTTTTTTAATAATCAATGTTAAAAATGAATTTTCTAGATTTAATTCGAAAGGAATTAAAATACAATTTCCGTAAATCAGTAAGTACTCAATTTCGGGAAATTTAATAATAACCATTAAGGCATTTTTAAAATGTTAACAATGTTAGAGTGCGGAAAATACAGCGGAAAAATAATACATTAATTCCCAAAATAAAATTACATTTCCCAAAATCCAAAACCCTATACAAAAGCCTAGACTGATCATGCACTAAGCTACAGTAGCACGGTCTCCACCGTATCCTCTATAAGTCTTGTCTTCAGCCAACCGTCTGTCCCTCTGCGTCGTCCACGTAAACTCCGTACGTAAAGATCAGGGGAAACTAACGACGTTTCCGTCGTTAGTGTATCCGTCGGTAGGACGGGTTCGGGTAATATCTGAGGGCAAAGCCCAAAGTCCACAATATATAGCAAGGGGTCACCGACCGAAAATAACAGATAATCACATAGCATATATTGCACAACAACATGTATAATCATGGTATAACATATGATGATGAGGAAATAATCATGCTCATTTGAAAATTTATGACTTTCATGCCTTTTCAAAAACAGCAGTCAATGATTATGAAGTATGCGGTAAGTACAAACACACATCAACAAAACACAATCATTAATTCAGAATTTCAGATTCTGAACAGCATTCACACACATTAATTTCCAACATTCATCATATAAACAATCGTAACACACCGGTCAAATCCCTCAATGTAATGCATATATGCTCATGCATAATTTTCTTGGAATCACCAAGGTGCAATCGCTCACAGATCAGCACCAGTGCAGACGCTCACAGTCCAACACACCGTGCAGTCGCTCACAGTCCAGCACACCGTGCAGTCGCTCACAGACCAGCACGTTTGACATAAACCAAGGTACAATCGCTCACAGATAAGTACCTAGTGCAGTCGCTCACAGACCAGCACTCGTGCAATCGCTCACAGATCAGCACGTGGTTGCGCATTTCAGGGTACAGACGCTCACAGTGCAGTACCAGTGCAGTCGCTCACAAACCAGCACTTATATACCAAGGTACAATCGCTCACAGATCAGTACCTAGTGCAATCGCTCACAGATCAGCACTCGTGCAATCGCTCACAGATCAGCACGTGGTTGCGCATTACTCCGTGGCCCATCGCGGGTACCACTTGACTATGCAATGCATGAATATGCAGTGTTTCACTTCTCTAGAAACAGAATGCAACTCAGAAATTCATGCTTTCCATCATGTTTAAAATATAACAGCACAGTCAGAATTAACATCATCACAATCATGAATTAAACAATCCATTAATCATTCACACTTTGAAATGTTTTCCCAACCCCTCAAAATTCAGACACAGTGTTTAAAACTGAGATTTTTCTAGGATTTACGAATCTGTATTCGAATACAGCTCTTCTGTATTCAAATACAGAAGTCAAAAACAGTATAGAATCACTCTCTGTAGTTGAATACAGCCCTCTGGTATTCGAATCCAGAGGCAGATTTCAGTGCATAAAACAACCTCTTTCATTACATCAGTAAAGTTTTTAAAACTTCATCACCACCACTTCAAAATCTCATCAAAAGTTCCACTTTAACTCACCACAACATCCCCAGTATTCCTCAGACACTCAGGGTTTTCAAAACACTCTTAAAACTTGAAATTTTCTGAAAATTCAAATCTGTATTCGAATACAGTAGCAGGAAACTGCAACTTAACATTCTGTATTTGAATATAGCTTGACTATAATCGAATACAGGAGTTCAACCTCTGGAAAATGCAGCCTTTTCTCCCATGTCACTTAAAGGTTTTCAAACATCTTTCTCTCCTCTTTAAAACAATTTCACAGACTTCTTTTCAAATCATTAAAACCTTCTGAGAGTTTCTCAACACTTCAAAACTCACATGACATTGATTAAAACTTGTTTTTCTGGAAACACGAATCTGTACTCGAATACAGCTTCCTTGTATTCGAATACAGAAGCTAAAAACTGAGTTTCTGGAAAAACTCGAATCTGTAGTCGAATACAGCATGCCTGTAGTCGACTACAGTTGCGAATACAGTATTAAAATTTCACTTCTGTATTCGAATACGACATGATCGTAGTCGAATACAGATGCGAATACAGAAGCAAAAATCTTTCCTCTGTATTCGAATACAGGGCTCGTATTCGAATACAGGTTTGAAAACTTTAAAATAAAACAGAAACCTGGAAGGTTGTATTCGAATACACACATGCTGTAGTCGAATACACCTTCGAAAACCAGTGAAAGTTCAACCCTTTTAAAAACTGATTCTTTTAAAACAAACAGCCAACATCAAACAGATTCTGCACTTTTTCAAGAAAAACCTTCCCTCACTTAATATCCCTTTTTCTTTAAAAACCATCAACACCACCAGAATCACAAAAAACAACCAGAATCAAAATCATCAATATCATCAAGATCACCTAGAACAACCAGAATCATCACAAACAAGACCAGATTCATAATCATTTTCACACCATAATCCCACAACATAAAACAGAATCAGAACCAGTTTATCCAAAATAGAGACAGATGATCAATCATCAGGACACCATGCAACATTTCAGTGTTCTCACTCATCAGAACAAACATGCAACATTTCAGTGTTCACACTCCTCAGAACAAACATGCCACATTTAAGTGTTCACAAAATACCAGAGCAAACATGCATGCATTCAGTTTTCCCAAAACACCAGAACAAACATGTGTGCAATCAGTTTTCTCAAAACACAACAGAATGACAAGCAAACATCACAGAACACTAAGCACCAACAGGATGCATTTTGCATTTTAATGCCATTTTCAAATCAGTTTTAAGACATGCGTTTTTAATCATAACTAAAATGGCATGCAAACATTTTCTAACACAACATATTTTACCAGTAAAAACAGCCAACAACAACTCATCAGAATAATCACTTATCAACAAAATGCATTTTCTCTCAAAATGTCATTTTTCGAAAATAGCTTTTCTTTTAAAAACAGAACTGAAACAGCACAAATTTATGGCCCTAATGCAGCTAAAAGATGGAAGGTGCCCTTACCCTTGTAGCGTGTTCTGCTATTTCTCTTGTTCCTGCTGCGTTCCCTTTTCCGCGTCCAGGATCTTGTGAAATAAAATAATTCCCAGCCTGTCCTTCCAATATTCAAATCGTTCTCCATCAAACAGAGGTGGTTTGTTGATGTTTCCTCCAGTAGCTTCTTCATTGAATCCGGACATGTTGATCCCTTGGATCTTTCCTCAAACACTGTAAAGTGCTCAACCTTGAGACCGGACTCTGATGCCAATTGAAAGTGCAAACACGAGAAGAGGGGGTTGAATTGTGTTTATTAAACTTGATTTCTTTTGCTGTTTTGTTGAATGTTAATGTGAATTATTCGATATCTAACTAATCAGATTCAGCAGCGGATAATAATAACATGATAACACAACAATTTATACTGGTTCACCGTTAACTAGGCTACGTCCAGTCCCTTCCTCCATAATGCCTTTTCACTAATTCAAACTCCTTTGAATTACAACACCACTAACCCTATAAGCCAGTCTTCCCAAACAGCCTGACAACCCCAAACTTTTGAGGAACAACAACACCTTGACTATACCAGCCAAGTCTTCTCAAACAGCCTGACAATCCCAGACTTTTGAGGAACAACAACACCTTAACTAAACCAGCTAAGTCTTCTCAAATAGCCTGACAATCCCAGACTTTTGAGGAACTTCACAACCTTAAACTTACAAGCTAATTCTTTTTCTAACAACCCGACAACCCCAGATTTTAGAAGAAACTTCAACACTATAGGATTTAATATAAGGGATCGAAATTAGAACTGAGTAATTATTTCTGGAAAGTTGATACTCACAATATGCTTAAAGTGAACTAGAGTGTTTGCTTCTGAATAATTTATGATGACGATCAGCTTCACACTCAAAGAAAAGAACACTTAGAAAATATTTCTCTTTTAAGCATGCCTCTTTTGAACTCTCTGAATACTTATGAATTTTTTCTTGAGTTCTTCTATTTTTCGATGCTTTATTCTTCAACATTAAGCCTCTATTTATAGTTGAACTTTAGGGCTTCACTGATGCTTTACTTCATGAGTGTATTTCGATTAATCTGTTTTGAGAATATTCTGGAGTAGTTTGCTCAGATTCTGTTTTGAGTCTTTTGCTCACTGATGCTTTACTTCTGGAGTGTATTTCGATTAATCTGTTTTGAACATTTTGCTCCGCTTCTGTTTTGAGCATGCTTTTAGCTAGATTCTGTTTCTCGAGTCTTTTGCTCCAATTCTGTATTGAGCATTTTTCTCACATTCTGTTTTGAGCATATTTTTAGCTAGATATTGTTTCTCCATTCTTTTGCTCCAATTCTGTTTTGAGCATTTTTCTCTGATAGATTCCTATGATGATATCCTCTAGTGACGTCATCATCTGATTTCTGCTTCTGATGACATCCTTTGGTAACATCATCCTCTGATTTCTTCTTCTGGTAACGTCATCCTCTGGTGACGTCATCTTCTAATTTATGCTTCTGGTAACGTCATCCTCTGATCTATTCTTCTGATGACATTTTTCATTTCTTCTTATAAGTCAAATATGTTATTTTCATAAAATACGTTTGTTAACATCAAAACTTTAATTGCAAGAACCAACTTTGCTCCAACAATTATAACTGCTTAACATATGACATATTTGTGATTAGTATATTTAAATTTATTTACTAATATTGATTCAATAGTTTATGTTAGTTTTTTGAATTTCGAAAACTGTTTGAAAATCAATTTATGTCACTGAATATATTACTGGGTTGAGTTGCGGACTAGTTCGCTCTCTTTAAAATGTTTCGCGGCACTCCCCAAATTGTGTAAGACAAACTATCAACCACGACGTCCCTAGGATAAAACAGCTCAGATTCACTGTATCGGAGTTTCACTGCACTGTAGAAAACTATTCTAGAATTACACCATCAATATGGCGGTTAAAGTCAGTCACAATTTAAAAGAACTACGGCATAACAACTGCTCTGAAAGGATTGTGGTATTATGACCACTCAAAAATCGAAGGGACTACAGTATAAAAACCGCTCTAAAAATACAGTGGTATTATGATCACTAAAAAATCTAACGGACTGCGGCATAAAAACCGCTCTAAAAGAAAATGATATTAGAACCACTAAAACTCGAAGGGACATAAAGAAAGGGGAAGAGTGGCTCGTAAATAATCGAGCAGAATAGAAGAGGGAGAAAAGAGAAAGTTGGGAAATACATCCAATTTTGGTGTACTATTCACAATAGAAGGACACTCTTTATACTACATATGTTTCCTATCCAATGTGGGACTTCAACAAAAGTTTGAGAATCTTTATATAGTGATGAAAACTACTCAAAATATAAGATTTTTCCAATGTAGGACTTCAACAAATTTTAAATTCACACACTATGTTTCAACAATCCCCCACTTGAATTAAAAAAAATGTTTTTGAAGTAGAGTCAAACGCTTCTATAAAATTGTGCATAAGCAAAGGTATCTCTTGACTTGAACCTTTGCATAGTAAGTGAGATTCAAATTCAACAAGAGTGACTCATAGTCTTGAACTTTATCTCTGACATCAAACCCACACACAACATTTTCATAGGATATGTTCTCAAAAGCTCGTGCGTTAATGGCCTTGCACGTCTATCCCAATATAGTGAACGCTCTAGGAATTATGCCTTAAAATTCCATAGGAAGCGACCCCACTTCCACATTCACATAGGTGATTCTATCAAGAGTACTCTTGTAGCTAGGTACTTTACTCCACATGGAGTATAGATCTCATTAAGAGCTTATATTATCTCATCCTATCATCGCTTTAGGAATCATGCTTCTCTGATATATATAATAGCATGTTCATCTAATATCACTTCACAACTTGTTATTACCCATTGAACCTAATTCTTGGGATCTCCAATCTTTTAGGTTGGGTTACCATCGTGAGTGAATCTATAGGCATTAGTCTCATCCTTTTGGATGTATTTATGACTTTATCTCTAGCCAATCCTTTCGTCAAAGTATCCACTAAATTCTCATCAGTGCGTACATGATTCACTATAACAGCTTCTTTAGAAAGTAACTCTCTAACAGTATTGTGCTTACGACGTATTTGTCGTCTCTTACCATTGTAATAACGATTCTCAATCTTGGCAATAGTCGCGGTACTATCGCAGTGGATCAACACAACTGACATAGGTTTTTCCCATAAAGGGATCTCAGCTAGCAATGATCTCAACCAACTCGCTTTTTCACAAGCAGTAGCTAGTGCTATCATTTCAGACTCCATAGTGGACTAAGCTAGTATCGTCTATTTCTTCGATTTCTAAGATACAGCCTTGTCGGCTATACTAAAAATATAGCCACTTGTTTCTTTGGAGTCATCTGATAGGGTGTTTCAATCAGCATCATTGTATCCTTCAAGGACGATAGGAAATCTTTGATAATGTAATCCTAGACTCATGGTCCTTTTTAGGTATCTCATGACTTTTTCGATAGCGTGTCAATGCTCTATACTAGGTCTACTGGTAAACCTACACATAAGTCCCACGACGTAGGAAATGTCGGGTCTAATACAATTAGTGGCATACCTGAGGCTGCCAATGATGCTCACATATTCAGTTTTTCTAACACTTTCACCAGTGTTCTTAAAAAGTTTCATACTTGGATCATGTGGTGTGCAAGCAGGTTTACAGTCAAAGTATTTATATTTCTTTAAGATCTTTTCAACATAATGAGACTGATCTAAAGAAATTCCCTTTTCTGACCTAGTAATCTTAATTCCTAATATTACATTCGCTTCTTCGAGGTCTTTCATATCAAAGTTGTTACTCAACAATGATTTCACAGTATTTACAACATGAATATTTGAACCAAATATGAGTAAGTCATCTACATAGAGACATCTGATAGTGGAAATGTCATTTTCATATTTGTAATAAATACATTTGTCACTTTCATTCACTTTAAACTCATTTTATATAATCAAATTGTCAAATTTTTCATGCCATTGCTTAGGAGCTTGTTTAAGAACGTACATAGATTTATCTAACTTACAAACCTTGTTTTCTTGTCAGTGAATTACAAAACCTTCAAGTTGTTCCATATAGATTTCTTCTTCTAAATCACCATTTAAAAAACTTGTTTTAACATCCATTTGGTGTATCACCAAGTTATGAATTGATGCTAAAGAAATGAGTACCATAATGGATGTTATTCTAGTGACTGGTGAAAAAGTGTCAAAGAAATCTATATTTTCTCTTTACCTAAAATTTTTGGCTACAAGGCGTGCCTTGTATTTATCAATAGTTCCATCGAGGTTTAGTTACTTTTTCAAAATTCACTTACAACCTATTGGTTTGCAACCATGAGGCAAGTCTACTAATGCCAAATCTTGTTAGATTCTAGAGAATCCATTTCATCGTTTATAGCTTCTTTCCAAAGATCTGCATCCAACGATGACAAGGTTTCTTTGAGATTTGTAGAATCTTCTTCTAAATTACAGGCCATATATTTTGGTCCATAATCTTTAGCAATTCTGATTCTCTTACTTCTTCGAGTTTCCAATTTACCTTGTTTGTTGCTTTCAGTGCTTCTTGTTAGAGGGACGTGACTTGGTTCGTTGCCCCCACTATTTCTCGATTTGAAAGGGAATTTATTTTCATAGAAGTCAACATCATTTGACTCTATGATCACTTTCACATTTAGGTCATAAAACCTACATGCTTTACTGTTTACTACATACCCAATGAATACACATTCATAGGCTCTACTGGCGAGTTTGATTCGCTTGGGATCGGGGATTCTGACATAAGCCATACAGCCCCATGTTTGAAGATAAGAGAAGTTTGGTTGTCTTTTCTTCATTATCTCATAAGGAGATGTTTTGTTTTTAGATGTAGGAACTCTATTCAAAATATAGCAAACAGTCAAATAATTTCCCCCACCAATGATATGCACCACTAGAGTTAAGCATAATAGCAACAACTAGTTCAATATGAGTTCTATTCTTTCTTTCAACTTTACCATTCATTTCAGGTGAATAAGGTGTTGTGGTTTCATGTATAATTTCTTGCGTTTTGTAAAACTCATTAAATAAACTAGAATCATAATATATTCCTCTATCGCTACGAAACCTCTTAATCTTTTTATAGAATTGATTTTTTCAATTTTAGTTACAAAGATTCTAAACATGTTAAGCGCTTCACTTTTATTTTTCATTAGATATACAAAAATATAGTAAGAGCAATCATCAATAAAAGTGATAAAATAACGTTTTTCATTTCTTGTTAACGTCTCATCAAACAGAGGTAGTTTTTCGATAATAACAATCAATTTGAAATTCATCTAAAGTCATACCTTAAGAGATTATCTCATGAGCTATCTTCTGAATTTCACAGGAGTGAACCTCCACGGATCTATCATCAGTTATTTGATACTCTAATATTTGAGGTAGCAGCTACAACACACTTTTTAGCCCCAACTTCCTCGGTATCATATTTCTTCTTTATAGCATCTCATACATGTCTAGCACTATTGCTGGAACTGTAGTATTCATACAGATCATCAACAAGTCCATTAAGAATATAATTCTTATAGAGGTAATCATTACCCTCCCATGGGTTAATTCTTCAGTTTTCTTATCCTTTTTTGTTTGCCTCAAAGAAACAGATCAAGTAATGTCTTCGGTTGACATGGCAGAAAGAAACGTCCTAAAATTGTTGTTTTTTGAATTTCGAAAACTCTTTGAAAATCAACTTATATTGTTAGAACCAAGTTGGTTCTTACAATTAAAGTTTTGATGTTAACAAATGTATTTTATGAAAATCGTATTTTGACTTTGAAGAAGAATGAAAAATCAGATGACGTAACCAGAAGCAGAAATCAGAGGATGACGTCACCAGAAGCAGAAATTAGAGGATGACGTCACCAGAAGAAGAAATCAGAGGATGACGTCACTAGAGGATGTCATTAGAAGATGATGTCACCAGAGGATGATTACCAGACGATGGTCATCAGAGGAACCTGTCAGAGGATCTCATTAGAGACGATAATCAGAAAAATAGAATCTAGCTAAAAGTATGCTCGAAACAGAATCTGAGAAAAATGCTTAAAACAGAATTGGAGCAAAAGACTCAAGAAGCATAATCTAGCTAAAAGCATGCTCAAAACAGAATTTGAGAAAAATGCTCAAAACAGAATCAGAGCAAAAGACTCCAGAAACAGAATCTAAACAAAATACTTCAGAATACTCTCAAAACAGAATTAATCGAAATATACTCCAGAAGTAAAGCATCAGGTCAAAGTAAAGCCCTAATTTCAACTATAAATAGAAGCTTAATGCTGAAGAATAAAGTATCGAAAAATACAAGAACTCAAGTTTCAATTCAAAGTTATCAGAGAGTTCAAAATAGAGAAACACAAGTGTGCAAGAGCAATATTTTCTAAGTGTTTTCGAGAGAGAAATTCAGTGCAATAATCAGCTTTCCAAAAGCAACAAAAGAGTGCAAGAATCAGTGCAGCAATCAGCTTTTCATAAGCAAATTTGCAAAGTTCCAAAACCTTCTTAATCTAATTCGATAGTGGTGTAGATTCCTTCTTCAATCTGGGGTTGTCAGATTGGTAGGAGAAGACTTGACTTGTAGAGTCAAGGTGTTGTTATCATTCCTCAAAAGTCTGGAGTTGTCAAGCTGTTTGAGAAGACTTGGCTTGTAGAGTCAAAGTGTTGTTATTCCTCAAAAGTCTGGGATTGTCAGGCTGTTTGGGAAGACTGGCTTGAAGGGTCAGTAGTGTTGTAATTCAAAGGAGTTTGAATTAGTGAAAAGGCCTTCTGAAGGAAGGGACTGGACGTAGCCTAGTTAATGGTGAACCAGGATAAATTGTTGTGTTCTTATGTTATTATTATCCGCTGCTGAGTCTGATTAATTATTCATCAAATAACTCACATCAACATTTAACAAAACAGTAAAAGAATTCAAGTTTGACAAACACAATTCAACCCCCTTCTCGTGTTTGCACCTTCATATGTCACTGAAGATATTATTGGGTTGAGTCGCGAACTAGGTGCTCTCTTTAAGACGTTTCGTGGCACTGCCCAAAATGTGCAAGACAGACTATCAACCACGATGTCCCCAAGATAAAACAACTCAGATTCACTGTATTGGAGTTCCACTGCACTGTAGAAAACTGTTCTAGAATTATATCCTCAATATGGCGGTTAAAACCACTCTCAATATGACGGTTAAAGTCACTCTCAATATGGCAGTTAAAGCCACTCACAAATCAAAAGAACTACGACATAACAATCGCTCTAAAAGTACAGTGGTATTATGACCACTCAAAAATCAAAGAGACTGCGGCATAAAAACCACTCTAAAAGAAAGTGATATTGGAACCACTAAAATTCGAAGGGATAGAAAAAAAAGGGAGAAAGTGGCTCAGAAATAATCAAGCAGAATAGATGAGGGAGAAAAGAGAAAGTTGGAAAATGTATCCAACTTTAGTATACTTTTTGCAATAGAATAACACTCTTTATATAGTGATATAAGCAAATCCATATATGTTTCCTATCCAATGTGGAACTTCAAAAAAAGTTTGAGAATCTTTATATAATGATGAAAACTACTCAAAATATAAGATTTTCTCAATGTATGATTTCAACAGTTTTTAAATTCACACACTATATTCCAATAGTTTATGTAGTTCAACTAATGATCCTTTGGTTTGATTGGATTGATCACATGTTTGGATTTTAAAATACTTAAAAAGCTTGAATGCGGGTGCGATATATTACATATAAGTAGAAACATGAAATTTAGAGTACAATATAACTTAGATATGTTAACAAATTTTTATTAAAAAAGTTATATAATTGTAGAATACTTAAAAAGAAATAGATGTTTCTTTCTCAATATATATATATATATATATATAATGATTATAATTTTTATAATATATTTTAATTTATTGTTTGAATGTCAATTTAAAATAAGTATTAGTTTTATGAAATAATCAATAATTTAAAAGTATTTTTGATTGTGTTTTCATCTGATACTATCATCTCTAATAAACATAATTTCTAAATCTAATTCATAAAAAGATAATTTTTTTAATTGAAGAATTCAACATCTTCAACTAGATGAACATCTGGAATGATATCTTATAAAATTGCTCTCACTTTTTTATTCATTTTTTCTTTTATATAATATAATATCCATCTGCGTAAACTTGTGAAGTATCGAATAAATTATATTAAAAAAAAACATGTATTTACAAACATTGATAAAATATTCATATTAAATATGTATTAAGTAATTTGGAGTAGGTATTTATTTTGTGACTAGAAATCGAAATGTGTTTAAGAAAGATAAAGAAGTAGGTCCCAGTAAGGAAAAGAACGCGGGAATGAGAAAGTGCCAAAAGCAATTCTGCGTACATTTGGGCTGGTTGGCACCCATATTAATTACACCCTCCACAACAAACCACTTTCCCCTGCCGTTTATGTTGACGTTTGGCACCATCCAACTTAATTTCTGATTAATTAATTAATTAATTAATTAATTAAACGATACTTGCTTACTCGCCGACACTCCTGCATTTTCATTTCTATATTGTCAAATTTGCCATCAAAGGAGGAATATTAAGTTTGAAATCATCGTATTAAATTATTTAGTATAGAAAATGTCAACAATTTCTATATATGGCCGAATTGAAAGATTAAGTTTGAAATCATCATATAGCCTGAAATTGTTTTGAATATCTAATTAAGGTTTACCAAATGTTAAGTTTGACACGTATATAGTATATATTCGATATTTTTAGCCACACCATATTAATATGTGTTTGGTTGTACGATAATAAAAATTAATTTTAATTTTGATTAAATTAATTTTATAAAATTGATTTGATTTTAGTTAAAAAAATTTAAGGTACATTAATTTATGTTTAAGTTAAAAATTATATTTAGAAACAAAAATTATAAATTAATCTTAATTACAAGTTAAAATTAATTTTAAACAAACCTCTAAACATATCAAAATAATTTTGAAGTTTTCATAATCCAATAATACACAATAGTCATTTTTTCCTCTCTTATTCCCTTCGCACGTGTCCATATTCCTGTCTCATATGAGTGAACCGCACATAGGTGTGAGATGGAAGAAGAAAAGAACAAGGAAAGGAGGAAGATGACAATCGCGTTTAGGTTGTGTTTCAGTTTACGGATTTTAGGGTTCATCTTGTTCCCATCTAGGATTTTAAATTATTTAAAAAAATGATAATTACATTTTATAGATTATTAAATTTGTTTAAATTAAAAACCAAAAAAACGTGACATGACTTCAACATATACATGGGGTCATGTCTACATCACTTAATTTATTCTCACGTTATCAAAATTAAGGTAAAATTAAAAAATGAACAAAATGACTGAATTTTTTTAAATAAAGGATTAAAATTGTGGAAAAAATGGGAGAAAAAACTTTCATATTGAACATAACAAGCAACCAAAACTATATTAAAGTCTAAAAATAACTATCCTTAAATTTAAATTTATTAAAATTATGATATAATTTTATATGTTATAAATTATAAATAAATAAACTTTGACTTGCTTCTAGGCTTTGATTGAGAGTTTGCAGCTGAGAGACAAGAGTCTTGGGAATAGGAGAAGAGAAAATAAATAAATAAATAATTCATATTATTTAAGAGAATATTTTTGTTTATGATTAATATATTTTTTTATCTTAATATTGTATATAAAAATGAAAAAGATTTAAAGAATTTATTTAAACCTTCTAAAACTATCCTCCAATCAATTTTTTGAGTTTTCCGAATTTAAGAGATTTTGTATTATATATGACTGAAAATTAATCCTCCATTCAAATTTAGAGCCCATCATTTCTTCAATTTTTTTTTAAGCTCTCTCCTGTACTTCATTTTTAAACTCTGAAACATATCATAAAAATTGTTTATTTTTGTAGATTGTATTAATCTATATATGTATCTTAATTAAATTATATGTTATGTATGAACCAAGTTTTTAACTGTAAATAATGAAAATGACTTAAAATAACTAATCCAAAAAGATGAAAATGACCTATAATGAATAACCTAATTTGTTGTGTTAAGAAAAATCAAGAATGACAAGAATAAGTGAATGAGTTTGACAGCAAAACACGATTTCCACGCAGATGACAAGGATCCAAGTGTGTATAAGCAAACAATTAGTCTAAAACAATGGGAAGATAAGATTATAATCGTGCATGCATGATAGTATGCCCATAGTGCTTTGAAAGTAAACAATGACTAAATGGGAACAAACCAATATTAATCTATAGTATTACTATGGGAATCGGACCTAACATATTGACTTTGAGTTCGTGATGACATTAGTTCTAATAGTAAGGTTTTGTCTACGCTCACTTCTAAACTTTATCCATAACTCAATTAGAGAATTGAATTAGGATTAAAAAAAAATTGTGATGAAAAAGTTTTGAAGTATTCATTCAAAATTTTTTAATGTAATTAAAATAAATCTTGAGGTATTTAATTAAGATTGTTTTAGATTTTTCAAACAAAGTGTAGAAATCTAGTGATATTCAATCAAGATTTTTTATAATTTATTAAAAGTCCAATGGTCTTCAAATTTTAATAGATTATTTTTAAAAATGAATTTTATAGAATTTTGTTAGATTTTTTAATAAATTTTTAGTAAGAAAAAGTTTTTCTATATGAGATAAGATTTCCATAGACTATCTTCTGTTTTCTTATTTATTTCTGATCGTCTTTTCTCTCCTCTCACTCTTATTTTTTTTACACATAAAATCAAAATGTAGAAAAAGATTCATGTTTTGAGTAAAAAAAAAAAATCAATTTTTAAGAATAAAAAAGAAAATCTATTTTCTACTCTTTTAGCCTTTGTTTGCTTTGACAGAAATAAAAAAATATATAGCTAACAGAGAAAGAGAAGAGATTGAGACAATTTTTCTAGTTTGGAATGTTAAGAAATAGGGAAGAGAGATAGGATCATGGTGGGAGCCAACAACTTTTCCTTTCTTCTATCTTGTGCGGAAAAATGCTCAAATTTACTCACTTTCCATTTAATATCCTTTTTTCACTATTATTTTGTTTCTATGCATAGCTTTCGTTTGTCAAATTTTCCTTGGTTTCATTATATTTTTTGTTCCTAGGTCTGTTGTGTTGTGGTTCTAATAATTAATTTAATTATCTTAAATTAATTTATTGATGTCAAACCAAAAATAAATTTATTAAATGTTTTTAAAATTTAATTGCTTAAGATAAATTAATAAAAATTAAACATAATTTGAGTTTCATGGAAGATTTAAAAGAGCAATTTAATACTTTTAAAAATAAACACTTCTTTCTCTGCTCTTTCTTCTAAACCAAACAGCACCTCAAATCTAATATATTTCCAATCTCTTTCTCTCTTTCCACGTTCTCTCACATATTTGTCTCTTCTCAATTTCTCTTTTAAAACCAAAAGAATATACATCACCAAAATATCAAAACACATTGTTCAATTAAATTCATCGAGGTACTTAAAACATAATAAATATGTCAATACTACTATTTATGTACAGATAGGAATTAAGTTTACTTAGGTAGAATAGAAAATCTACCAAGTCTGAATAATATAGAAACAGTTTAGGAAAATGTATGTGAAATTAATTTCAGTTCATTTCGAATTTGAATAGTTTTCAAATTCAGATTTATAAGCCATTTCTAATTAAAAACTTCTTTTTGTTTATTTACTTTTCTGAGTCGTTGGAAATCCCTTCATTTTCTTTCAAAAGGTACACACATCTACCCTACAGAATAATTGATCTACGAATACTAATTAAACTCCCTATATCACATTACAATTGTAGAAGGCCACTTTCATTAAAGGTATAAATGTGATTCCAAAGGATCCACATATATATACAATAAACGGATCCCAGAAAAAGAAATATGTAAAAAAGAATGAATAAACTCCCATTTCCTCCTGTTGTGTGCACTGCCACTTATAACTCAACTCTTTCACAATGTACACTTGGATGGTAGCCATTCCATACTTTCCAAGTTAGAATTCTTCTACCAAGCTGCTGTTGGTTTTCATATGTATTTTCATGAGACATTCCAAATTAGATCCATAAAGCCCCTGTGATAATACAAGGGAGTCAATGTTGCTAGGAGGTTTGAACTTTCTGCCGTCATATATGAACAATTTTGATCACTCTCACAAAATGCAAATATACACGAGAGTTCATTCGTCACTTCCGCTGCTTAGTCTATCTGAAATCAAAATGATCAGAGTAGACTTATGTATAGGGTTTTGAACTCAATGGTTGTAAATATTCATTTTGGAAATTATTGTAAAACTCTTCCACACTCTGATAAATATTTTGATGTATCTTTATTTTAGTATATTATAAAGATCAAATTCCCATAAATATCTCATTCGATACAATTGTGATGTTGCTGTTTTAAAATTCCTTACTATTTTTAATTACGAAGTCGAATGATATTTAATTTGAATTGATTTTAATTTCCTTGGAACGCAATTCTGAAAACTCTTTTATTTATGTATTCGTTTTAAAAAAAAAAATACACTCGCGCTGTGTTTTAAACTCGGGGTGTTACACTCATCGGGAAGTATTTGTCCAAAAACTTCTTTTTGAACGACTCCCAATTCACCTCCTCATGAGCTGATCCCAAAATGCAAATATACACGAGAGTTCATTCGTCACTTCCGCTGCTTAGTCTATCTGAAATCAAAAGACCCAAATAATGGATTAGATTATGGATACATATTTAAAGGAAGATGGACAGACATGAAAAGGAATCGTCAAAACACCTAATGATCTTTTCCCTTCCATGGCTTCTTTCTTCTCCTGGCAACTAAAGCAAAGGAAAGGTCCATCCCAAGGACGCAATTTTTGAGGGTTGGATGCACCCTCATGTACTGAAATACCCTCCCCGGGTTTTATTTCTACTTGACATACTGCACATATGAACAACTTGAACATGTTGCAGAGTGGATATTTTGTATCTAACCTGCATTTTAAACAAGCATTCTATTGTCAAGAGAAAACTAGAGAGCGAGCTGCTGAATTTGACAATAGCTATTACAAAACTAAACCTCTCTGAGAGCATAGCAGAGCCTTCCTCATACAGCTCCACTACTACATCTGGCTCCAAGTATTCTTTGTCAATATAAGATGATTCAGAAGACTTTTTACGAAACATTGCCTTGAGCATTCCTTTTACAGCTGGCTTCTTTTGTTGTGGCACAGGAGCAGGTGGCTTCTCCTGAGGTAATATATCAACAACGATACAGGTTGTATCATCTCTAAGCCCCTTTGCTTGTAAAGCTTCCTGAAGACGACAGAAAGAGAAGAGAATAAATGCACAATTCATAGTTTCATACGACTCAATGACACTAATGCAAACAAGGCAACTTAAGATGTTGAAGTCAGAGATTACTATTACACCCAACATCAAAACAGCCCACAAAAAAAAACATAAAGCGACTCAAATGATGTACATTTATCTCACTTTTACAATCAGTGGTGCAGCAGATTCAGCTGACATGCCACGGCAACAATCAAGGGCCACTTCGGCAGGTAAAGCATCCCAAACACCATCACTGCATATAACAAGCCGGCCTCCAGCAGTGGACAGCTGAATTGACAGAAATAAATTAAACTCTTCATTGAAAAATATGCACACATAACGACAAAACTTTATTAACCCCTCATAAGAATTAAATCATTTGGTCCTCTGTCTGAAACAATTTGGTTAGCAGAAACACTTGCTAAGAAGGAACTGTACATGAACGTAAAAGACAAAACAGCGGTGAAAATCTGTGTTGGATTAAACAAAAGTGAAAAGAAATATATAGAGTAAGTAACCTTTAGAGTGAAAGGGGTGCAAATGAAAAGTAATGACATAAGTCAACCACTGGCCACTGCATACATAAGATTGAGTATAGACATAATGACTAACCTTCACTTGTTTTACATATGGTACAGGAACAACAAATTCACCAATATCCGTATCTCCGATAGATCGTGAAAGGCACAAGCCACCGGGCCAACATCTCAAAGGACCAACCTAAAATATCACTAACCCAGTTAGGCATGTTAGTGTTATTAACTCAAATGCAAATTTGTTCTAAAGATAGTATTGGTAAAATACAAAGGGAGATAGTTACCTATTATCTAAATAACAGTTTCTAAAAAAGATTGTAAAAAGTTTTAATGAAATGCAATGAGTACTATACTGTTTGGTTTGATATGGTCTTATGTAATCAACAAGTATACACCCCGCCTCTCAATTTACCACGGTATGATTCAGAGAATCACATTACTCTTAATCTCTGATTATGTAGTTTAACGCGGCAAGCATCATGTACCAAAAATTAATCTATTACTGAAAGCATCAGATATATGAACAAGTTGTCCTCTTCTCTCTCTTTTTGGTAGGGAGCAGGGTGTAGAAGCTTGTTATGGAACAAAACCATATGGGTTAAAAAGAAAAAAATAAAAGGAAACGTACCTCTGCACCTCCCCCTGTATTTAAACGGCCAACCTCACCCCCACTAGAGGTGATACGAACCCTCCTGATGATAGTGACAAAGAAGGGTGAGGCTAAAAACAATGAATCAATTCCAAACAGTTGTTCAACAAAAAAGGTTACAACTCACTCCTCTTCATTTGTTTCTAGCCGATGATCTGCTGACAAGTAATAAATCCCACCTTCAGAAGATTCTAGTACGCAAAGGGAATCACCAACTGATGCAACTGTTACAACCCATCCTTCGATAATGACAAAGGTAACAGTTGTTCCTGATTTTTGTCCTGTAATGAGAAAATATAAAAATTTAAAACATTAATTAAGAAGTATAAAAACTATCAATCACAGCTCAGTCACACCATCTTAAAACTTCTGTTACTAATTAATGTTCTTCATCAACCATAAAATACTCTAATATGTTGACAACTAGCACATGATTTAAATTATGGCCGCAGTCATGTTGTAGCTATAATTGTTTGATGGGGACCAATGTGGTTCTCAGTTCAAGGATGACACAACAGTGGCTGCTGCTTTATTCTGATGCTGCAACCGCATTGCGTCCCACAATTTAAATCATGAGCTAATTATACGGTTCATTCAAGCAAACAAATGTTAGTATATTTAGTATTATGTTGGAGGTGGAGACCAAACTCTCTCCCTCCTTAACTCTCCCACCCTAACCACCAAGTCATCCTTATATCTCTTAGGTGCCTACAAACTTAACTAGCTTTAATCAAGGAAGTGTGAAACTACATAAATTGCTTGCTAAACCTGTCCGAGGATTTTTTAATCAAGGAACTTCTGTTCAAAAAATTAAATCTGGTTTTCTTGATTGATTTGCATACTCGAGCCAAAGCATTGTCGTATTGTTAAAGCAAGTTTGGAGCTGATGGCTTAACTAGCAAGATTCATGTCCAGAGTCTAAAACAGGCAAAGAAGCTCAACCAAATGCTAGTACCAGCTTGCAAAAAGCCTCACACATATGGTTATAAAAAAAATACCCCACTTTGAAAAGCTGTTTTCTCATCCATCAACATTTACAATCAAACCAAAATCTTTAAAAATCAAAAGAATAATAAATAGCAAGAGCAATATTGCAATAGCTTTGCTCTCAAAAAGAGCGAGTGTCTAATCTCCAGAGAAGCCCCAGATGATATATGACAGCAATAGTAGAAATATTTACAAATGCCTTTGGGTTATATTACCATTAAAGTTCCCGCTGCTGCACGTCAATTTTCTTATATAAATAATTAACAGGTGACAAAGCAAACACTAAAAGAAGTAAATTGTCCATGCCTTTCTGTTGAAAATCTTTATCAGTTTTTACAAAGCCGGCAACCAAAGCTCTAGGCAATGCTGCTAACCACTCATCTCTGTTAAGATCTGGAGGAATTGCACTTAAAACGTTATTTAGAAGGTTCTCCTTAGAATAAATAGCAGCAGCAGATCCACTGTGCCCATCAAATAGCTGTAAGTAAAACTTCCACATGAGAAAATGAAACTAGGGAAAACACAAAAAAGCATGAACTAAGAGGAAAAAAACAATTATGCCTTCAGTGCATAAATGCTTAAAATCTTTCTTGTGATCCAACTAAGATGAGTGCATACAAAAAGACCATAACAAGAGGGGGAATTGTTCACACTTCACATCAATTGAGCAATAAACGTCAGAAAGACGAGATCTCCATATTGATGTAAGACACAATATGCAACTGACTAAACTCTTATCAAGGTCAAACTCAGCTATGAACTAAAAATCAAAACATTACAAAAACTACATTGTACTCTCAGTAAATCTATCAAAAATAGCAACTTCATAAGATGAAATCATTACCATTTTCCATCCTTGCAAGGATAATCTTAATCTCATTTTTTTTTCCTCTCTCATTAAGTCATACCATAGAACAGAATGATAAACATTCCAAACAGTAATCATGTAATTATTATAAGTATTTTAAACAAAAGTTACTTGTATAAAATATAAATTGAATTTAGCTTCTACATCTCAATTTTTAGATTTTTCTGAATCTCGCAGGTTTAAGTTATCCATAAATAACTACTACTATAAAGTATAAACTTATGAAAATATATAAAAAAATTGCAAGTGAAAAAACATAAATTTATTTTAATTGAAAAGCCCTCTCTCTCTTAAGTTAGAAATGAATCCAATCTGAACATGATCAAAATACATCAAATTAAAACATGTAATAAATCAACTGAGTGATTAAATCTGAAAAAGCAGAATGAAAGAAACATTAAAACATACCCCAAAAACGGAATAAGTATAGACCCCATCACCCATCATCCTCTGGCACTCGGTCTTTAGCAAGGTGAAATCCTCTCCTTTCTTGCTTTGACAAGCTTGACCATGAACAATCTCAGGTTTCTCAATTTTCTCAATCATCAATTCACGTTTCAAAAGAACCGAAAGAGGAACCGTTTGGTGTTCACTCTTAGTAGACATTGTTCATTCCCCTCTTCAATTCTCAATTCCAACTACTCAACGTTATTATGCATTTCACAATCAAAACCTAAATAAGGAAACAAAAACAACACACATTAATTAATTAATTAATTAGTTAATTAATCAAAATTAAAATCGTAATCGTGTTATTTCCTTTTTAATCCCGAATCAATGCATCGGCAATGAAGATTCATACAAGTTGGATGGAATGGAGACAAATTTAATGGACGACATTGATCGATGTGAAAACGACAGAAAAATAGAATAGCGAGAAAAACGGCAATGGTCGTCGATGTAAAAAAAATGAAACGCAATGAGAAATGGAAAGGGAGAAGAGATGTTACTACGGGGGAAGAAGAGAAGAGTGAAACGGAGATGTCGTTTGTTCGTTCAGGCGCAAATATTCCATTGACAGAAAGAGAATGGATACAAGTTAATAAAAAAAATGATGAAAATGAAAATGAAATGAAATGAAATGAGACGATTTCAATTTCAAATACAAAAAAATTAAAGTGAGGAAATGACGTGGCAAAACGCATGTGTTTGATTATTTACTTGGCTTGGCGATGCGAGCCGTTTATGAAGCAGGGTGCGTGCGGTGTTGTCACTGTCTTTGACTTCTATTCATTCTCTTGCGGCGCTCCGTCAAGAGTCCCACCAACGAAATTGCCTCTCATAATTCATCACAAATTCACGGATGCTGTTATAAGACTATGACAATAACTATCCTCTAGATCTAGGAGAATAACTATGGTCCAAACTAGTGTAAAATTATTTACTTTTTTTTATTATAAAATAAATTTCATTCAAATTATAAGAATAATATAATCAAATTCATTATAGGTTGTGACATTCTCCTTCCATATTTTAAAATCAGCAATAAAGTAAAACTTACTTAATAGAATGCACATCTATCAAACTATCTTGTTTTTTAAATGATATATCATGTCTAATTAATTATTTGTTGAATATAATTAACTAAAAAGAACTACGATTTTAATTTTAAAGAACATTAACTATAATTTTGAAGTGTTGAAACATACATCATATTGATATGATAAGATATATATACTTGATTTTCAAGTTATCAAATATGAAGAAAAAAAATTATCGATCATAATTTGTGTTAAATATACATCTAAAAAAAATGTAGTTAATGACATTTAAAATTTCCATTAATTATCTTATAGAATGATTGTTGAGTCATTTCATATATTTTTTTTAGGAAATATCTCATATTTACCGTAGAACTTCTCGGAATATAATATGAAAATTATAG
Organism: Cicer cuneatum; assembly: GCA_037974295.1. Classification (NCBI taxonomy): domain Eukaryota; kingdom Viridiplantae; phylum Streptophyta; class Magnoliopsida; order Fabales; family Fabaceae; genus Cicer; species Cicer cuneatum. Next base: position 59,463,599 of record JBBPBO010001984.1, read on the forward strand.
TCATCAACAAAATAATAATTACACCATGTTACAATAAGGTTTACATAACAACTAACATGTGTAACTAAATTATTTATTTAAGAAATTGATAATCAACAAAATAATCTCAAGTTATTAATAAGATTCTATAAAAACAACTTATCAAAATAATTATAGCTTAAACTATAACTGAAACAATCTTCAACAGAGTTAGCTATCATAATCACTCTCTTTCATTCATTTAAAATTGAACCTTCTTTCTTCTTGAAAGAAAAAAAGAAAAAATCTGAAGATTTTGTCGAAGAAAAAACCTAATCCTTTGAAATCAACCTGGAAGACCCGCAATTACTGCCTCCATTCACAAGTAATCGATGGAACCAACAAATCAACCAAAGTCATTCTCAATTTCTCATTCATGCGCGTGCTTATCACGTGCCATATGAACGTATTACTTATCAAAGGAAGAAAAGTCATGAAAACATGTGTTTATTTTTCAGAGATCCATTTTATGTAGCAGTACTAATTAACATGATTATGCCGTCCATTTTAAAAAAAATATATATGTCGTAGGACGACATCTTTGTAGTAATTCATCAAGCAATGATTCTAAATAAACTCGATTGATAAATATCATAGTTGTTATGTTGGATATTTACTATTTGTTTTATAGATAAAAGATAATAATTATAAATAAAAATAATTAATTTTATATTTATTAAAAAATTAATTAAATATAATTAATTTTCTTAATTTCAAAAAACAAAATATAAATATATTTTCAAAAATGTCTTTAATTAAATTTGTTCATTAAGAATAAAAGAATCGTTGAAAAATAAAATTTATTTTAATTAAAAGTATTTTAGAATAGATGTCATGATAATTAACCAGAGTCAAAGTAGATTATAATTGTTTATATTTTAAGAAGAAAAAAATGCGAGTATTTTTTTTTTATATTTGAAACTAAGTGGAGTATATATTAGTAATTTAACAAATTATTATAATCTCTTTGTCCTATATTTGTAATCTCTTTGTCCTATAATGAATATCATTTTCACTCATTTCATCTACATGTTAAGAAATAACTATAAATAAAAGAAATAAACTAATAATTTTATTCAAATATTCACATTAATTATTAGGGTGTTTCCTAGATTATAAATACAAAGTAGAATATATAATATATAATATTTTGGATTAATACACATAATTAAAATGTACAATTAAAAAATATTTAATATTATATTAAAAACTGAAAAATTATTATTATTTTCAAACAATTATTTTTGTTAAATCGATGGTCTCAATGGAGGGAGTATGTACAATAACTTTTTTTAGCATCATAAATTATAGGGCTGAGTTTGATTAATTAATTCATTGAAAAAATGAATTGGATTGGAGCAAGTCATGATAACATGTAGGTTCGTGACGGCTCAAATAAAAATCAACCAAATTAACTTGTTCTGAAAAAGTCAACGGTATGTGGTGCATAATCAATTAGTAACTTAGTACTCCATTATCAGGTACACCACTTTATTTATCTCTGCCAAGTGTCGTTTTCCACTTTTCCTTAATCAACCTTGTGAAAATTAACCAATAAAAAATCACGATTAATTTTTCATGGCTCAATGGCTTTTCATATCATGGCTTAAGCCTCACCTATATGAAGAGTAGACCCCAAGAATATGATATTATTTTCTTTGTTAATTATTAATACATCTTTTAGGCGTATTAGATGCTCAACCAACTAGTCAAGCCAGACAACATAAAGTTGTGCATGTTTTTGCAAGCTGTATACATGTATCCTTATGAAGGGAGTATGGCCTTCAAATATCAAATTTTCAAATACGCGTATTCTAGTACAGCAAGCACAGCTCACTACATCCCATTACTTGTGCTATATTATATATAGTTTTAAGGATTAAGTTCCCCTGTAGATTATTGGTGACCATGTCAAAAACAATTATAAATTACTATTATTCATTAATGAAACAACATTCACCCAAGTTATGTGATTTGGATTGAAAAACACTTGGTATCTATTCTTCTGACAGTCCATCCCATCAGGTTGAGAAGGGGATATGTCCCTTTTATGGTCTGTTAATGTGTGAAATATGATGCATTATTATGATAGCTGAGAGACTTCTGCAATCTCATGGATTTCAAATCTTTTCATGATCAACCGAGGCTGCCGTCGCCTTGTACAGTACACTGTAGACATACATGGAAGAAACCTGGTTCATTCACACCTTTAACAGATCAGAAATGGTCAAAACATTCTCAGATCAAGAAAAAAACCCATATAAATGACAAATTTGCTTCATAAAACACAAGAAAGAAAACATAAATATTTAGGCTCCCATTAGGAATGAGCTTTAGATAATTTGAATTACATTCAATATACAATGCCTATCATCCATTTTTGGAAAGTGACTGTATGAACTAATTTGTTTGCCCCCGTAGAATTTCGTTGGGCTCACGATCCACAGTCCACACTACTAACTAATCTCGAGTAGAACTTTTTGAAGTGCTTCTGTTGTCAGAGGGATGTGCAAGCAATCTTGACCGTCCGAATGCCTCTTGGTCTTGACCAGCTCATGGTCTTTAAATTCTGTCAAATGGGAATTCAAGGTAACCTGGCTGCTAACAAGGAAACGTTCACGACAGACTGAGTAGAGATCACTGATTGGCATTCCTGGAGGGAAGAAAAAAACATTTAAGAAACCATAGATATGGAAAGAACAACATATATCCAAGTACAATGATAGAAAACCACCAGGGGCTAGCGTAAGTGGGTGCTGCATAATGTGTGAGTGTTGTTAACTCTGAATTATTGAGCTCGATTCTTACTCACAATAAAAAGTACAATGATAGAAGCTTACCTTCTTCAGGATGAGAAAGTTGATATTCAGCAAGAACTTTGAATACACTCTGGGCATTGGGTGTCAAACTTTGCAAAACTATGGCAGCTGTTTTGACACTTTGGCTGGCACTGCCATGTGCAAGAATCAGAGGATAAAACATGCCTTCAACCTTATATGGGGCAAATGTAGGAACATGATACCAACACCAATTGAACTGTGTGTGAGCCATATTCTTGTCCCAAACTGCCAACAGAAAATGTAACTGTTAAGCAATAGGCAGGCAACACAAAAATCTTTCATATACTGCAACAAGAGTCACATATACTTCATTTTTTCTGCTACTGCAACAAGGGTCTTTCTTTGAGTTCAGTCACTTCTACATAGATTAAATGACTCCATTATATTCTATCAAAACAAAGCGTTGGGAACAACCATTTAGATCCAATAATTTTTTATAGTTTTGCTGTTTTTCTTAATCATCTTCTACATCTGACAGTGCAGGCTATTTTTCAATTCTTATTATTGGTCTTTTACTCACTTGACTAAGTATCCTATAGATGTCATTCTACCACCTTTTGCTCAATATGTGCCACTCCTACTTTCTCTAATGCTCAGTTTTGATCTTATTTACTCATTTATTTCCTACAAACAACTGTAAAGCAGAAGAGCAAATGAATAGTACAGTAGCAATTTTAAGTCACAAGAGTCAAGACCAACAAAACTTTTGGTTATTCAACTTTCTAAAAGGGTGATACCACTTAATCCTATTGCCCAGTTAAACAGAGATAAAATATAGGATCAGATCCTCGAAGCACATCCAGTAATAGGCAGCACAAATCAAACAAAAGTTTCAAAAATATGTTTTAAAAAGGAATTTATACCTTTTTATTGTGAATTAATAATAAAGTAATTGATTTATACAAATTAATTATAAATTGCACTATTAAAGCTACTATTTACAATTCAATGTTCAAAAACCCAAAATAAATCTCCAACAGATTATAATAGAACAATTCAAACCTGGAAAAATAATTCAAGCAATCATAACTTCAAGGCATATCTAAAGATGAAATGTGAGAATACTGACTACACTAACAATTTACAAGGAATATATGCACGAGATAATGTGACAGTATTAACTAAACTTACACAGGGGAGCATTAACATGGTCAATAGAGGCGACAATACGAATATGGGTACAAGAAGCCAATCGAGCTAGATATTGTTGGGTTTCAGAGTCCCTTAATCCTGGTCCATCAATATTATGAATAACTACACATACAAAACAATCATTGTCTTCTACTTCCACTTCATATAAAAATGTAAGAAGATCTTCCATAGATTGAGTATTGAAAGGCTGTCGGCTGGAAACCCTTCGCTTAGCTTTTTGATCACATAGAAGTTCAGCTACAGCTATTACAACCTAATATATTAAAAAGAAAAAAATAAAGCTTAGAGCATTGCACAATTGTGATCCTTCCCTGAGGCATTCATTGTTTCCGTTTATGGCCTTTACTTTTCACCACCAAAGAGCTATAATAATTACATGCTTCTGTGGAATGCAAGGTGTTAGGAGGGGAAAAAACCTGTTTTAAGTTAATGGTCTGAAGATACCCATTAATGACAACTACAGAATATTCAGTGAGTGTCTGTGAAGCAAAGTCTTCAATCAAAGCTTTCTTAGAACCAAAGCCATACATTAGAAGAGCGAAGCCACATCTGGCTCATTCAGAAAAAGAAAAAAAGTGAAGGTCACTATAATTCCAAGGGAGATAAACTAAGCATCTTAAAACCACAGTTCAAATATAAATCTTAATCAACAAGTTATATACATTATACATCAAAGAAAGAAGCACCTTTAAGTGTATGTTTGGTTTTGCAGCGAAAAAGATAGATTTTAGTTAAAAGTAGGCTGAATATAAAGCAGTTTATGTTTGGATACATTCACCTAAAAGTAAATTAAACAATAAATTTAAGTGTACAAATCACAGTTGGAGTAAAAAACTACAAATTCTAGCTTCAAGTTATAATAATGAATTCTAGAGGTAAAATCAATATTAATCGACATCATTCAAGCATGTCAAAATCCATTTTATGTGTCAAGAATCACTTTGGACTCTCCCTACCATGAAACCAAACACATGTGCTAACTGAATTTAAGCACTTAACATATGATATGACATAATTTCTAGTGTGTTAAACAAGCAATTAACATATTTCTAACCACAAAAGCCCTCTAGATACAATAGTAGTTCAATGATAGAGATGGAAAAAAACATACCTGAGCGAGAGAAGCCATTCAGGGTACATAGCTGTATAGGAATCCAATAAGAGGGCAATCTCGTTTCCATGCTTGAGTTGAATGTTCATTGCAGCTTCCCTCAGTTCCTAGTCACATATGAAAAGAAAAGGTAAAGTATAAGCAGAAATTCGAGAGAATACATAAGATAACCTCTGTGATCAAAATTGGTACCTGTTCATCAACAACATCGATGTCGGTGAGTTTGTGTTTTGATTTCTTTACCGAGGATGCAAGTTCCTTTGCTAGAAAATAATTTCTGGAGAATTCCAACTCATCCTCTTCTTCCTCCTCCTCCTCTTCCCAATTGCCATTGTCGCCCATCTTTCAATCAAACGAAAAACTATCAAAGGGATTATCAATGAAAAATTTACTGCCAATGAAGTTTATCAAAGGGATTATCAACTATCAAACTCATCCAATGACAAATGAATCAATTTATTGCCCACAAAACCTAACGAATCAAATCTTTTTACGTAAATGACAATGAATAAAATGAAAGCAAATTTCAAAGCTAACAGTGAAAAGGGAGTCAGATGAAAAACTTGAGTGAGAGCTTTTGCACAAACTTACAGCGCAAATTGAATAGTTATGCGAACGGCGGGCGGGAATGAGAGAGAACGACGGTCCAGCAAGGGTGCGATACTGCCACTTCTATACCCTACATGATTTTCCCGCCATTTTTAATCGGAATGATTTAGGATTAGGACTCTTCATGGTTTGGTTCAGTCAAAAAAACCCACGAATTTCCTGAACCGCAATAACGGTTCATAAAAATTAAACCAAACTAAGTTGGTAAATGGTTTAAATTTATAAATTCTGGAGGTTTGGGATTTATGATTTTTTAAGAGATGGTTTGGTTCAATTATCAAATCATAGCATCATGTATGAAAAATTGATTATCAGTAGATTTAAAATAGCTTCTACAAATTGGTTTAAGTGAAGCTCACTCACACTAGCTATTTTAACTTTAAAATAATCAACACAGTTAATCTTTAAGTACTTCAAATGGTGAACTCAACATGAGTTCTTTAAATAGATTCATTGTACCACATAATCTTGAAACAATTCACTCATTTTTTAATGGTTTATCTCTTAAAAACTATATTAGGTCTTATAACTTTAATTCATATATTAATATCTTATTTATATTTAATTTTATTACGATTTAAAATATTAATTTAAATATTTTAAATAATATTATTATACATTATTTTAATTTAAATTAAAAATAAAATTGAACTAAAATTTTTATAACAATAATAAAAATTAAATGTTAATTATTAATAGTCATTTTACATAATATCTAAATTTTTTATAAAAAAAAAACTACAACATTATCTTAACTAAAATTCATATTTTTTTTTAAGTTTATTACAATAAATTTCATAAACTTGTAATGGACTGTCACTCATTCCGAATGTATCTTTCATAATGACTTCCATTGCCTTGAACTCCAACTCCTCCTTTAGTTGTGTCAATTTTTTTAAGACTACTACTTTTTTGTTCTTTGAATCTTGCATGACATTGTTAATATGGGATGTTTCAACTACCTTTGTTTTGCCCTTTCTTTTGACCACTTTTTGTCCCATTAAACGTTCCATTGATGATGTTGAGTCAAATTCATAACTTGTCGCTGTCTTTGTATTAAGAGATTATGAGTACACCCCACTAGCAGAATTCTTTGTTCTTTTTGAAGAACATTCAGTTGTTTCTCTCATCCATTTAGGTTCACATTTTAGCAATTACCATGCATACTCATGATTAAATTGTCCACCTGTATCTTGAGAATAAAAAGCATTTGCAACGATTATGATGTCCTTCTTTGAGCTTCCACTTTTCTTTTCATCAACAACTTGTTTGTAACACCCAACAAATTTTTGAACGAAAACCATTTTGAAAATTAAGATGTTGATCTCCACCTTGAGTATTCATTGAGATTGGTTGGTGGTAATGGTAATTGAGAATTTTGCATAAAATGCAATCAATATTGTTGAAGATTATATTGATCTGGATCCATTTGCCACAAATAATTTTTTTTAAATAATAAGATGAAAAAATAAGTAAAACATATTGTTAATAGAAACTTAGAGAAAAAATTGTTTAATAAAAATTGTGAAAGAAAAATTAAGAGTAAGAAAAACAAATTGTTTCAATTAATAAGAAAACAATTTCATACACAAATTAACGGTAAAAAAAAGAAACTAACAGTCATAAATTAAAAAAAAAAACTAACGATTATAAATTAATAAAAAAAGTTAACAGTCATAAATTTGCCGACGGATGAAGAGATTCATCAACCATTCCCTAATATTGTGTTTATTTTTTTTATTTATCTTTTATGTATTTACTATTTAGGATGGGAGAGTTTTACTATTATACTTTTAAAGACTCAAAATTAATAATTCCTAGGACCACGATGAATTTCAGCAATTAGTGGAGAGTGTGTTTGAAAAAAAAAGTGTCAAAAAGACATCTTTGTTGGTATGATAGTTGTTTGTCGAAATCTGTAAGCTACTTAGCAGTTAACATGCATGCATTCATTCATTATGAATTGTGCACATAATGTTTGTATTTGCTGAGTTTACATTTCTCTAGAGGAGGAAGTTTTTCCTGGCAGGCCCCTTCCACTTGAGTAAGATGGGGTCTTACAGTAAAGATAGTGCAGCTGATTTTAGCATATTGTTGTTACTTGCACTTAAAGAAATTACTAAAAACTAAATAATACAATGATTAAGACTCATTTTATTTTATAACTTACAAACCTATTTATACATGAATCATTCTTATTCAATGAACACATATGCTAACTGAATTCTAACTGATTGATTAGTTAGTTAGTTATAACATTCAATTGTTACATTACTTGAATTACAAGTCACCTAATAGCTGATTGCTATCAAGCTTGCTTGGACCATATTAAATGTTTCAAAGAAGATAAAAAGAAATGCAATATTTGAGTTTATTGCAAATACAATCATAAACAATAACAATATTGTCTCACACATTTAAGAACTAAAATTGTTGTTTAGTCAAAATTGGAATCTTTGATACTTCTATTTTTCAAATAAGTTTCCATTAGTTTGTTTTCCTTTTTGGTCTGCTGAATCATCCATCTGCTTCAGTGATTTTTCCATGGGCGTTTGGAGATTTTGGTGGTTGAGATAAATAACCAGCATAAGGTATATATAACCCGAGTCTGAAGCTACCTTGTAGATTATAGGCTCATTGCTGAGGATTTGTATATGAGAATGGATTCCTTAAACATGCGCCTCTGTAAGATTTTCTCCTCTTTAATATGATTCTTTAACTCATAATTCCTGTTTGAGATATTACTGTTAATGATCATTATTATTCGTCTCTCTATTTGCTTCATTTTTTATTTCTCAATTACAAACCATGCATCTACTTTTTTTTCAATATTCTTCTCTTTTATTTCATATTTTTTTCATCACTTGTGACTTTTTATTGAATAAAAAATAATTATACAGATATTAATTAATGGTATAAATTTAATTTTATTCAATTCCATTGTACCACATCATTAGTTAGCATGCAACATCATCAAAAATAGAAGTGACCAATAAAATTCCACAATTGTAATTAATGAGTCCAAAAATTCAATTTGATGCACAATATAGAATAGATACAAAATATGATATAAAACTGATAAAAATAAGATAAACATTATTATATCATGTGTTTAATATACACATGATAACAACATTTTATTTTGTCAAGTATTTGGTATACATCTCATCATAATATGATATAATATATATTTTATTTAAATAATAAACTTATTATTGTGAATAGTTACATATTAGTTTTTTTAAATTAACTTATTATATTTTCAATATTATAAATTAACAAAAAAAAATACTAAAAAATTAAATAAGTAATGAAATAATTTTATATTTAAAATTATCCATAGACACTACTAAATAAATAATCTAAATTTTAAAAACAAAATAATGAGTAATCATGTAATTCTATTTTATTTGTCAGAACGTAAATAAATATATGATATATATTACATGTAAATGAAAAAAAAACCTTATAAACAAGTTATATATTTTTTAAAAATTCAATTAATTTTTATTTTTTTATAATTTTGAATACTAATTTATTAAATTATATAAAAAGGCAAAATTACCTTTGTGATAAAATCATGAATATATTTTAAATTAATTATTAATATTTCATTTTTAAGTTTAATATCAAATTCTATTGATTATTTTTATATTTATATATCTTTATAGATTTACATTTTTATATTTTAAATTATATTTTATATTTATATTTTATTATATTTTAATTTTATATTTTAAATTATATTTTATAAGATTAATTGAGTAAATTATTGTTTTTATTGTATGTTTCTATTATAACTCATATTTAAGATAGAAATTTCAACTAGAGTAGGATAGAGTTTTATATTAACTTATTATGTTATAGAAATTTCAACTAGAGTTGGATAGAGTTTTATATTAACTTATTATGTTATAGTGATTTATCAAACACTACATTTAACAAAATGTAATAACTTACTATTATTTTTTCTCTTATATTGTGCATCAAACTGTGCCCAAATGTGATTCACTAATAGTTTCACTATATTCTCAATCTATGCACAAACTCATCGTCATATTTATAAACCCCTAAAATTTTTATGTTCTTCCTTTCATCATCTTTTAATGCTTCACTCAAATCCAAAATTTTTAACAAAATTCAGTACAAAAACTACTCAAACCCAGCAAACACAAAAAAAAAAATCAATTAAGAAACGAAACAAACAATTTAAAATTTAACAAAATCCAATTTCTTTACCCAGACTTCATCACTACCAACAAATCTTATTGTATATTAGTGTGAAATTAGAGAGTGAAGGGGTTGTTGCTAGATTTGTTGAATTTATGGGCTTTGAAAGAGTCGTTGTTGGTGGTGAGAGAAAGAAAATATGCAAACTCTGCTACAATATTTTAATTTTCGAATTTATTTAGACAATTTATATGATAGTACGAAGAAAAAAAGAATGTATCGATATTATCAAAATTTTAATTAATAATTGAGTTAATTTATTACTAACTCATCAACATCAGTATTATATTAAATATTAGTTGACGACATTATATCATTCAACTATTAGTTAATTAAACTGTCATTTAACTATTAGTTAATTAAGTTAATGGTATTAAGATATGTCAATTTATAAATGTACGGTAGAAATTGTTTTTTTTTTTTTTTGTTGATTTTGGATTTAATAAGTTTGAACTTGAAGATGAGGATGCTGAATTTTTTAAAATAATTAAAAAAAATCACTTAAAAACTATTTAAAAAAAAAAATGAGGGCGACCAGCTTCCGTGATCCCAGGAACGAGAAGGACAGCACTAACAGTTGACTTAGGAGTTGAGAACACAAAACATACAGATTTGAATTTCGTTCAAGGTTCTTAAATTAAATTTAAAACTAAAGTATTAAACAAATTATGATGTTTAACCATAAAGTGTGGTGGAAAAATCAACACCTTCATTCACGGACAATACGTCTAAGGTCAAAGTTCGTTGGGGGTTGCACAAGCACACCATGCTCTTCAAAAATAAAAAATAAATAAATGGATTGAACGATCTAATTTAGTTTTCTGAAAGTTAAAATTTAATGAATAAAAATGTGACTCGATTTATTGAAATAAAAAGTGTGAAGTCTCATAAACTTAGTTTAGATAGTAAAAATTTGTAAAAATACTTAACATGTTGTGACGCAAATTTAAACTCATAGTAATTTGTATTTAATTTGCCGTGATTTTATCAATTCTACGATGAAATTAAATATTCATGAAACTTATAATTATATTTGACATATATTAAAATGATTAATAATGATATTTAGCATATATTAAAAAGAAATATTAAATTCATGATTTTTTACATATATTAAGATGATTAATAAAGTATGCTATTATTTACCATTTTTTATGGCATAATAATTTATTATTTCATCTTATATATTACAATTGTATCTAGGGGTGTGCAAAAAATGTAGTTAATTGGACTGCATTAATAAACTGAATTGCACTGCACCATAAAAGATCAAATCAACTAAATGGTTTATGAACTGCACCATAAATTTTAAAAAGTCTAGTTAACTAAACTTTTTTTAAAAAACCAGTTTGAACAATTTCAAACCTTTTTGTATTTAATATCATAAAATTAAAATTAACATTGTTAATATAAAAAATAAAATGCTAAATAGCACATGTGATTTCTTAATTTAATTTTAGTTAACATTTTAGTCCTTTATTTTTTTTTTTGTCATTTATTTTAATTTTAAGTGACAATTTGACATTTTATGTTTTAAAATGTGAATTATATTATCCTTTTTTTTACAAAAATTCATCAAAATTTTCAACCACAACCCATAAAATTAATTATATTCTTTAATATAATACAAATTTTATAAAATTCATAACTCAAATATTCAAATAAACTCATATTTTTATTCTTCATTTGATGTTGTTAGATATGGAAATATGAGTTTATTTGAATATTTGAGTTTCGAATTTGATGAAATTTATATTATATTGAAAAATATAATTAATTTATGGATTTTAGTTGAAAATTTTGATGATTTTTTTGAATTTTTGTAAAAAAAATGATAACATTGTTGACATTTTAAAACATAAAAGCTCAAATTATCACTTAAAATTAAAATAAAGAACCAAATCGGAAAGAAAAAAAAAAGATAAATGACTAAAACGTTAACTGAAATTAAGTTATTGAAAATTAACATTGTTTTGTTGAAAATATCATTTTTCTTACTGTAAAAACAGTTTTATATAAGCTATATACATATGAGTAAAAAAAATGCAACTATATATATATATATATAATATTCTTAATTAATATATAATATTTCATCCGTCCTATAATGATTGATCTATTTGTAAAAAATAGTTATCTTAAAATGACCGCCGCTTTCATTTTTGAAAAAATATTAATTTTTTTTATATCTACGCTATAGAAATATTTAAATATATTTTTTTAAATTGAATGCTCTAATTAATAGTACATGTATTAGTATTTTCAATTCAATATTTTTTATTTTATTTTTGAAAAATCAAAAGATAGATATTAAAAGATATACTTAATAGAAAGATGTGTCAATGAACATTCTAAAAAAAATATAATTTTATGTTAAAAAAAATAGAAAAGTATAAAAAATTTAACGAAAAACCGATTTTAAACAATTCAATAAAAACCGGTTCGAATTGGTTTTGATAAAAACCGGTTTCAAACTAATTCAAACATACTAAACCGGTTTATAATTATAAACCGATTTTAAACCGATTTAAAACTAAACTGTAACTGGTTAAAAAAATAACCGGTTTTTTTTAAGTAGTTTTTAAAAACTGAACTGAACTATTAATGAGGTACAATTCAGTTTGGTTTTTGGACCATACACCCCGTAACTGTATCTATGCTGAAACTCAACAAGAAAATTGAACTTCAGACTTTTCAATTAAATAAGAGGAATATAACTACTCAACTAACAACTCTATTATATCAATAAAAAAACGTTTTTATGTCCATATATTTACTAATATTTTAAAAATATCTTACATTTTTTCTACAATAAATAATTAAATATATTATTGATAATCAATAATTAATTTTACATTTAACTTTTAAAACGAAAGTTAAATAGGAAAAATGTTTTCATGCACATGTTACAATTAAAAAGGATAAGAGGTGGTAATAAACTTGTTGCAAATTGCTAATGTGTGACGAACCACATATACTATTCTATACATTTACATTGAGGAGATATTTGTGATTGTTCAATCGAAATCGACCCAGTGAAAAAATATAAATATTTTATTTTATGATTTAAAATTCTAAATTTAAAATCCAACACTGATGGAACGACCAACAATGTTCAGACTCAGTCAATATATGATATATTGACTTCAAGAAATCTGACTCCCTTTTTACGCTATTTTACGAGAAAGGAGCGAGACATGTACAAGTTTTATTTAAAGGTGTTTGTTGCCTTTTTTTTGCAAAGAATCATTTAAAAAAAAAAAAACTTACTTTCAAAAGTTTCTATTTATTATATTTTTAAAAAAATGAAAAATCAAAAAATAATTTAGGATTCGTTTGTTATAGATTCTAAGAAAAACAATTTTGATATTCATAATTTAAAAATTACTTTTTAGAAATTTTTAAGATAATGAGAAGTTATTTTGTGTTTGTTTATTGTAGTACAAATGTTTTTTTTTTTAATTTTAGATTACTTTTTAAAATAGTTGTAACAGACACAAACTTTCAAAGTAATTACTTTTTTTAAAAAAAGATAATTTTATGAAATTTTTTGTAAAAAACACACCTTAAAGACTATTTAATATGATAAGTTATTTTTAATAGTTTGTAAAAAATATCATTTTTATAACTGATTTCTTTTATAAAAAGAAATTAATTTTCACTATAATAAATAAATGCAAAACAACTTTTCATTTCTACAAAAATATTTAAAAGATAATTTTTAAATATATTGTAATAAATTATGAAATTAAATTATACATCAGCGTCACATAAAAAAATAATTGCAAATATATTGCAAATATTTTCCTTATACGAATCACTTTGCAACATATTATATAGTGGAGAACAACTCAAAAAACTTTAAAACTAAACAAGTTTTCACATCTTAACTTATTGTTTTGAGTTCCAATATGCGTGAGTAAACTATCAAATTGGTAATTGATTTTTTTAAAAATATTTTCAAATAAGTTTTTGAGATTATGAATATTTCAAAAATGTCACTAATTATTCAACAACAAAAAATTGTTGCTGATTATGTCAAACATTACCGTGAGTCATTGTGTCAAATGTGTACAATTATAAAGTGTCAAAGGTAAACTATTATTTCTTATCATAGAGCGTTGTCATTTTAGTCCATAAATCATCTAAAAATTCAAATTAGTCTCTAACTAATCCAAATGTATGTCAGTTTAGCTCATATTAACTTTGTTAACTTACTGACATGGACAATTATGTGACATATGACGTGTGCATCATATCTCCCAATGCTTATCTAACTAGGTACATACCAAAATGACAGTAAATTTGAAGGAAATTTTTTTAAATAATCACCAACATGAAAGATATATCAATATTTCATATTGCTAGTGATTTAAAAAAAAAAGTTCTTCTAATTTATTATCATTGTGACATGTGCCTAGTCACCTACACGTGTTGGAGAGAGAAAGAGTGATATGTAATTGTTTATGCCACCAAGTTTATGGAGTTAATACTCAACTTAACATCATGTAAACGTTTGAATGAGTCAGAGACAAATTTAAATTTTTAGTCGAGTCAGACACCAAAGTTATAACGTCTTATACATTCAGCGACAAAAATGACGGTTTATCCAAAGTATCAAATTGATAATTCCTCATCTGTTTCTCTTAATGAGCGTTGGTTCAAATATGAGATTTATAACTATACATATATTAATAAGTAAGTTCTTCGCTTTTTCTGAATGAATGACATATGGGAATTAAAAGGAAAATGTGGTCATAGGATTTGGTCTCAAATAGATAGATTTAAAATGACTATCAAAGGTATGTAATGGGGCAGAGAACCGTCACTGTCTCGGCATTTAATCATTACTATCACATACTAGATTTCTATATTTAACAATTTGCGACTAATATTACTATTGAAATTATAGTTTGATTAGAGACATTCTTAAAATATTCATAATATCAAAGACTTTTATTTGAGACTATTGTACACAATTTCAATGACTAATTCAATAGTTTATTCGATAATTGTATAACAACATAAAAAAGACACCGGTGATTATGAGCACGGTCGCTAATTGGCAACTGCCCAAAGCCTCAAATTTAGAAGGACACTAATTTTTTGTTTTTATAATACGTATAAATAAATATTAAGAGCAACACCAAGTTTTTGTAATAGTATGTATAAATATTTAGAGGGATACCATTTTTGATTAAGTACTAGAAAGATATAATATTTGTGTGTGCATTTGCATATGCATTCACACTATGTATTTATTTTTTTATGCATATATGTTAAGAAAAAAAGACAAAGAAAAAGGGAAAAATATAAAAAATAAATAAATGAAGGGAAATAAAATAGATGAAAAAAAAATTAACAATATTTCTCGTTTAAGTTTAAAATGTTTACCGATTGAATTTATAATTTAAAATAAAAGTAATTGAACATTATAAAATAATTGCAAATGATTTTTAAAATAATATTGATTATAATAAATAGATTATTAATGTTTTAAAAACTAAAATAAAATAGAAGTAACGATTCTAATGATCACGAGACTTCATTTTTACAGTTCCTCTTAGTGCCAAAAATCTTAAGACCGATCTTGTCAAAAGATATATAGTTATATTAACTTCCTAACTTAACGAGTTCGCACTAGTAGCCGTAGTTGTTTGTAATAATAGTAAAATTTTGTCTATGTTTGGTTCCACGTGGAGCAATTAGAATTGATTCTAAAAATATAATACTATTTTTTATTTTGACATATTTGGTCTTCTTTAAGTAAAATTGATTTTATTTATGGAATTTATTCTAACTTAATAATTTATAGTTTTTCTTGTAAAAGTGATTTTTACATTCAAATTTATTGTTCAATTTATTTTTATCACCACAAAACTAAATATGCACTTTGTTTAATAATGTATACAAATAAAATAGTATTACACTATGTCCCCCCCACACACACACATATATATATATATTGGAACATAACGTGTGAATTTAAAAATTGTTGAAGTCCAACATTGGAAAAATCTTATATGTTGAGTAGTTTTCATCACTATATAAAGATTTTAAAACTTTTGTTGAAGTCCCACATTTGATAGAAAACATATGTGGATTTGCTTCCATCACTATATAAAGAGTGTCAATTTAGTGTGAAAAGCACACCAAAGTTAGATGCATTTCTCAACTTTCTCTTTTTTCTCTCTCTTATATTCTGCTCGAATTTCCGAGCCATTTCTCTCATTTCTTTCTGTCCCTTTGATTTTTAGTGGTTCTAATACCACTTCCTTTTAGAGTGGTTGTTATACCGTCGTCCCTTCGATTTTTGAGTGGTCATAATACCACTATCCCTTTGATATTTGAGTAGTCATAATAGCACTGTCATTTTAGAGCAGTTGTTATGATGTAGTTCTTTTAATTTATGAGTGATCATAATACCACTGCCATTCTTTTGATTTATGAGTAGTCATAGTACCATATTGTGAATGGCTTTAACTGCCATATTGAGAGTGACTTTAACTGTCATGTTAGAATGACTTTAACCACCAAATTGAAGGTGTAATTCTAGAACGGTTTTCTACAGTGCAATGAAACTCTGATACAGTGAATATGAGATGTTTTATCCTGGGGACGTCGTGGTTGATAGTCTGTCTTGCACAATTTGGACAGTACCGCGAAACGTCTTTAAAAGAGTGACCTAGTTCGCGACTCAACTTAGTAATATCTTTGATGACTTAAATTGATTTTCAAACAATTTTTGAAATTCAAAAAATAACAATTTTAAGACGTTTCTTTCTGTCGTGTCAAACGAAGAGATTATTGGATTTGGTTATGTTGCCTCTGTTTTCAATAAATTTGTTTCAGTTTGAGGCAAACAGAAAATGATAAGAAAGCTGGAAAATTAACTCATGGGAGAATAATGATAAGAATTATATTCTTAATGAACTTATTGATGATCTATATGGCTACTACAGTTCCAATAATACTGCTAGAGATGTTTGGAATGCTCTAAAGAAAAAAATATGATACTAAGAAAACTGGAGCTAAAAAGTGTGTTGTAGCCGCTACCTAGATCCGTGGAGGTTCACTCTCGTGAAATTCAAAAGACAGTTCATGAGATCATTTCTTATGATATGACTTTATATAAATTTCAAATTGATTATTATTATCGACAAACTGCCTCTGTTTGAAAGAATTTCAAAAAAAATTCTCTCAAAGTATAAAACAAAAGAATTTTCTCTAAAGAGTATGATAACTCATCTCTAGGGATAAGAAAAAAAAATCTTGTTTATGATTTTTTCTGAATAAGGCATAGTTTATTTACTCTATAGAAGTAGATTTGTACACCAATTTCAAATATGATATTTTTGTTGGCAAATGGTACATCTGAGACGTGTTTAAATTAAATGATTGAAATTAAGAATGTCTCATATTGTTTACATGTTGTGTGATTTTAATATTTGACATGCTAGACTCTATCATGTGAACACATGCGATTTCAAAATTAAGTAACTTAGGTTTAATTCCAAAGTTATCATTAAATAATTTTGAAAAATGTGATTTTTGTAGTCAAGCTAAAATAACAAATAGTTCAATAAATCTGTAGTTAGAGAATATGAGTCTTTAGATTTATTATACTCTGATTATGTGAACTTGATGAGATGTTAACAAGAAATGAAAAATGTTATTTTATCACTTTTATTGACGATCTTTCTGACTATACTTTTGTATACCCAATGAATAATAAAAGTGAAGCGCTTAACATGTTTAAGATATTTGTAACGGAAATTTAAAATCAATTATGTAAAGAGATTAAGAGGTTTTGTAATGATAGAGGAATAAAGTATGATTATTGTTTATTTAATGAGTTTTATAAAATACAAGGAATTATACACGAAACAACATAATAGAACTTTTACAAAACTAGTTGTTGCTATTATGCTTAACTTTGGTGGTGCATCTCATTGGTGGAGGGAAATTATTTTGACTGTTTGCTATATTTTGAATAGAGTTCCAAAATGTAAAAGAAAAACATTTCCTTATGAGATAATGAAGAAAAGACAACCAAACTTGTCTTATCTTCGAACATGGGACTGTATGGCTTATGTCAGAATCCCATATCCCAAGCGAATTATACTCGCAAGTAGAGCCTAAGAATGTGTATTCATTGGGTATGCAGTAAATAGTAAAGCGTATAGGTTTTATGACCTAAATGCGAAAGTGATCATAGAGTCAAATGATGTTGAGTTCTATGAAAATAAATTCCCTTTCAAATCAAGATATAGTGGGGGCAACGAACCAATTCACGTTTCTGTGACACGAAGCACTGAAAGCAAAAAACAAGGTGAAATGGAAATTCGAAGAAGTAAGAGAGTAAGAGTTGCTAAAAATTATGGACCAAAATATATGACCTATAATTTAGAAGAAGGTCTTACAAATCTCAAAGAAGTCTTGTCATCATTGGATGCAAATATTTGGCAAGAAACTATAAACGATGAAATGGATTCTCTAGAGTCTAACAAGACTTGACATTTGGTAGACTTGCCTCTTGATTGCAAACCAATAGGTTGTAAATAGATTTTGAAAAAGAAACTAAAGCTCGATTGAACTATTGATAAATACAAGGCACACCTTGTAGCCAAAGGTTTTAGGCAAAGAGAAAATATAGATTTCTGACACTTTTTCTCCAGTCATTAAAATAACATCC
Source organism: Cicer cuneatum (assembly GCA_037974295.1). Classification (NCBI taxonomy): domain Eukaryota; kingdom Viridiplantae; phylum Streptophyta; class Magnoliopsida; order Fabales; family Fabaceae; genus Cicer; species Cicer cuneatum. Next base: position 59,482,254 of record JBBPBO010001984.1, read on the forward strand.
ATTAGGGTACTCATTTCTCTAGCAACAATTCATAACTTGGTGATACACCAAATGGATGTTAAAACAACTTTTTTAAATGGTGATCTGAAAGAAGAAATCTATATGGAACAACCTGAAGGTTTTGTAATTCATGGACAAGAAAACAAAGTCTGTAAGTTAGATAAATCTCTGCATGGTCTTAAACAAGCTCTTAAGCAATGACATGAAAATTTTGATAATTTGATAATATCGAATGAATTTAAAGTGAATGAAAGTGACAAATGTATTTATTACAAATCTGAAAATGGCATTTGCACTTTCATATGTCTCTATGTAGACGACTTACTCATACTTGGTTCGAACATTTATGCTATAAATACTGTGAAATCATTGTTGAGTAACAACTTTGATATGAAAGACCTCGAAGAATCGAATGTAATCCTAGGAATCAAGATTACTAGGTCAGAAAAGGGAATTTCTTTGAATCAGTCTCATTATGTTGAAAATATCCTAAAGAAATATAAATACTTTGACTGTAAACCTGCTTGCACACCATATGATCCAAGTGTGAAAATTTTGAAAAACACTAGTGAAGATGTTAGACACTGAATATGCGAGTATCATTGGCAGCCTCAGGTATGCCATTGATTGTACTAGACCCGACATTGCCTACGTTGTGGGACTATTGTGCAAGTTTACTAGTAGACCCTAGTATGGTGCATTAGCACGCTATCGAAAGAGTCATGAGATACCTAAAAAAGGACCATGAGTCTAGGATTACATTATCAAAGATTACCTACCGTCTGTGAAAGATACAATGATGGTGATTGAAACACCTTGTCAGATGTCTCCAAAGCAACCGGTTGCTATATTTTTAGTATAGGCGATGGTGATGTATCTTGGAAATAGAAGAACAGACGATATTGGCTCAGTCCACCATGAAGTCTAAAATGATAGCACTAGCTAGTGCTAGTGAAGAAGTGAGCTGATTGAGAGGCTTGCAGATGAAATCCCTTTATGGAAAAAACCTATGTCAGTTGTGTTGATCCACTGCGATAGTACCGTGGCTATTGCAAAGATTCAGAATCGTTAATACAAAGGTAAGAGACAACACATATGTCGTAAGCACAACACTGTTAGAGAGTTACTTTCTAAAGAAGTTATTATAATGGATCATGTATGTATTGATGAGAATTTAGCAGATCTTTTGACGAAAGGGTTAGCTAGAGAGAAAATATTAAATACATCCAAAACTATGAGGCTAATGCCTATAAAGTCACTCATGATGGTAACTCGACCTAAAAGACTGGAGATCCCAAGAATTAGGTTCAATGGGTAATAACAAGTCGTGAAGTGATATGAGATAAGCATGCTATTATATATTAGAGAAGCATGATTTCTGAAGTGATGAAAGGTTGAGCTAATAGAAACTCTTAATGAGATCTATACTCTATGTGGAGGGAGTACCTAACTATAAAAGTACTCTTGATAGACTCACCTATGTGAATGTGGAGTAGGGCCGTTTCCTATGGAATTTCGAGGCAAGAATTCCTAGAGCGTTCACTATACTGGGATAGACGTGCAAGGCCATTAACGCACAAGCTTTTGAGAATACACCCTATGAAAAGGTTGTGTGTGAGTTTGATGTCAGAGATAGAGTTCAAGACTACAAGTCACTCTTGTTGAATTTGAATCTCATTTACTATGGAGAGGTTCAAGTCAAGAGACAAATTTGTTTATGCACAATCTTATAAAAGCGTTTGACGCTATTTCAGAAAGATATTTTTTAATTCAAGGGGGGGTTGTTGGAACATAGTGTATAAATTTAAAAATTGTTGAAGTCCCAAATTGGAAAAATCTTATATGTTGAGTAGTTTTCATCACTATATAATTTTAAAACTTTTGTTGAAGTCCCACATTAGATAAAAAAACATATGTGGATTTGCTTTCATCACTATATAAAGAGTGTCAATTTATTGTGAAAAACACACCAAAGTTGGATGCATTTTCCAACTTTATCTGTTCTCTCTATTATATTCTGCTTGAATTTCTGAGCCGCTTCCCCCCTTTCTTTCTGTCCCTTCGATTTTTAGTGGTTCTAATATCAGTTCCTTTTAGAACGGTTTTTATACCGTAGTCCCTTCGATTTTTTAGTGGTCATAATACCATTGTCCCTTTGATATTTTAGTAGTCGTAATACCACTGTCATTTTAGAGCGGTTGTTATGCCGTAGTTCTTTTGATTTATGAGTGGTCATAATACCACTGTCATTTTAGTGCGGTTGTTATGCGTAGTTCTTTTGATTTATGAGTGGTCATAGTACCATACTGTAAATAACTTTAACCGCCATATTGAGAGTAACTTTAACCGTCATGTTAGAGTGGCTTTAACCGCCATATTTAGGGTGTAATTCTAGAACAATTTTCTATAGTACAATGAAACTCCGATACAGTGAATCTGAGCGGTTTTATCTGAAGTAGAAAAATTGATTTACAAGGAAAGGGGGTTTGAATTGTAAATCTCCTTTTTAAAATTTCCTGAAAAACATTAGATTTGAACTCAATAATGTTCTTGGTTAAGAAAACATAAAACGAAGAACGTTTTGGGTTTTATCAGAAAACGGAGAACATTCTTGATTAGTTATAAATCAGAAAACAGTTTGTATTTTAATCTTGAAAAACAATCAAACTAAATGAAGAGATAAAGGATAAGAGATACCACATATGGATATATCCTGGTTTACCCAACTTGGGCTACATCTAGTCCTCAATTGTAAGTTTTTCCACTAAGTGTTTAAAACAAGAACCTTCTTGTTTTACAACACCTAGCTTAGATCAACCTTGATCTTTGTTACAGACTTTAATCTAATTCCACCCAGAAAGAGATTAATCAAATAACCTACCAACCTTGATAGAATTTCTTACAATCTACCCCAAACTATATTAAACTCTTATAGTTTGAGTTTTACAATAATGATGAGATTGTTTTGTTAGAATCTGAGATGTCTCAACTCTTGTTTGAGATTCGATTCTTTACAAAGAATTCAATACAAATATATTAGAGTAAATAAGGATTGATCAGATTGATTCTTTTGAGTGATTTGAGAGTTTCAAGTATGTGAATGTGAATGATTTTATGAGACTTGTTAGCACTTGAACTTCTGCGTTTTCCTTGAGCTTTGGCCTTCCTTTTATAGGTTTGAGAGCAGTAAATGGAGGTTAATAGCGTCGTTGGTAGTGCTCTTGTCAGGCTTGACCAGAGGCAATATTTCTGATTAAAAATAATCCAGCTTTTGACTATTTTTAATTTCTGTTTTGACTGCACTGAAACCTTTGTTCTTGATCAGTATCTTTTAAGCTTAATGATCATTCAATATTGCAGATATGTGATGAAGCTTTGTAGCTTGAATTGGAGTCTTGAACTTGGTTGAAACAGATTCGAAAAGATCATGAAAGGTTGTTGCAGAAAACTGAAATGAAGTTGTTGGAGATTGATGATCAATCTGGAACTTTAGCTTTTGAGTTTCCTAGAGATTGATAATCAATCTGGATGATATTCTGAACATACTGGAAGCTGTCATGATGCCTTGTACATTGTCAAGATCGTTTATCAGCCTTGACAGCTAAACTGGAGACTGTTCAGTCTTGCTTGGGCAGCTTGATTCATGACCTTTTTTCTTTGTGATTCAAATGACTTCTTTTGATTGTAATTGATCATATATGTTCCTTGTCAAGTACTCTTAATACTGATGTAAACTCCAGAGACAATAACTTCAATTAAAAATGGAGATTGATTGATCTTTATGCTATCATGACCATATTTGAACCTGAAGAACATTCTTCGTTTTCCATATTGTGTTAATAATGTTCTCTGTTCTTTATTATGCTGATTTCTTGGCTTTGCTTGAATCCTATCTTTGAATAAATACACTCAAAAGCACAAGTTAAATTAATATAACATTTTAGAATTATAATTAACGTTTGTAATTAACTTTTGTTTATTATCATCAAAACTTTAAAAATCAGAGTTTGTCTTAACATTATCTTGGGGACGTCGTGGTTGATAGTCTGTCTTGCTCAATTTGGACAGTACCGTGAAACATCTTAAAGAGAGCGACCTAATCCGCGACTCAATCCAATAATATCTTCGGTGACTTAATTTGATTTTCAAACAGTTTTTGAAATTCAAAAAACAACAAAATATATATATATATATATATATATATATATATATATATATATATATATATATATATATATATAAAAGTTTTTCTACCACCCTTTCACATCTTATGAAGGTTTTGATTGAGTAATATATTAAAAAATTTGTTTTTTTTTTAAAATAAGTTTATTTTAACCATTAATATAGTGGTAAGATTTTATTAACCCAAAAATAGAAATAAATTTATTCTTATGGTCAAAAAAAGAAATAGGTTTATTCTTGGTGCAAAATCACATCCTATAGAATTGGCCTAATATATATTACCAGATTATGAAGAACAAAAAACTAGTCCAACGTGTATGTAAGTGGGACCTCCCACTTTCTTTGTATCTAGTATAATGAATTGGAGAAGTTGGGACGAACTTTAGACAGTTTTGTTTAATAGCATTTATTTCTGGAAAAAAAAAAAGAATTATGTATAGATTTTTTTAAACAAATAATTTCTATGATTGATCTCTCTTAAATCAAGTAAATGGAGTCAATAAATCAATGAATTCTAATTAAGAAAGAATCATTTAGGAAAACTGAACTTCAAATATAAATTGAAATAATTTTTTGTTATATATTATTTAGCTCTCAGACAAACTCCAAGATATCATAATTTTATTCACTCAAATAATAAAAACAGTTGATCTCTCTTGTGATAAAAACTATAATAGAAATATGTTAAAAAAAGCTATAATAGAAATACATAATTAATATTATAAATTAATATATAAAATAAAATAAAAATATATTTTACCAAAATTACTTTTACAAATATAGATGAAGATTGTATTTATTTTCCAATTCCCATTTCATTAAAACAGCGTGATAAAAGTTGGAATAAGCTTAATTATTTTGCTAATTATTACATCAGCCCGAAAGTCGATTTGAAATCCCACAAAATGTCAACTTTCAAAGGATTTAGAATAAAGTAACTTTCTCAAAGACATTTTCTTTTGCGAAAATGTCTTATTTTGATGCAATTAATTTCTCAAAGACATCCATTTTATACTTAAAAAATTATTTTTGGAAAATTTAATTTATAAATATCGATATTATTAAATTAAATATCTTTATTTGAGTTAAACTTAAAGATTTTTTAGTTGTATGTATAAGTTTCAAGTAATAATTATCACTTTATTTAAAAAATATTTTACAATTATTATTTATACTAAAATTAAGTAAAAAGTAAAAAAATTAAAATTCAAACTCTAATAAGAAAGTCAATACTAACATAACAATTAAATATTAAAATTGTATATAAAAAATTTAATATATGTTGAATTTTACATTATTACAAGAATATATATGAATATCACTAGGAAAAATAACGAATGAGACAAATAGTTTAGGTAAAAAAATGAAACAAGTTTGTTTATTTATTTATGTAGTAAGAAACAAATTTAGAAATTTACTAAATGTAATAAATTTACTTTACTTCAAGAAAATCTTATAGTCATGTTTTACAAATTTACATGCATTTTTTTATATATTTTTCGTATAGTTTTTAACTTGTTTAAATTCATAATTTTATCAAAAATATAATTTTTTTAAAATTTTGTATTTTATGTTAACAATCATACCAAAAACATCTAAAAAAAATATACACTAAATTTTTCTATTTTTGTGAGTAAAAAAACCTTTTAGCCATGGCGAAAAGCAAAAGTGAAAATTGTTATTTTGTATGAGGTCCTCCAACTTTGTATATAGCATCAAATCGTTGCCTCTTCTGTATCTCCAAGCCGCGTTAAAGTGGACCCCACAATATCGTTGAACCCAGCGCAGCAACTGTATTATTATTCCCTTCCAAACCCATGTTCTTTTATTTTCTTTTTACAAAAATATAATTTTTTTTTCTCCATACAATTAAAGATTATATTAGTTTGATTACTCCAATTTAATTGGTAGCTGCAAAAATATTATACAAATATTTAATTTTGAATTTGAGTAAGTTTAATTACAAAATTGTTTGATTAAAAAAATTAAGTCCTCCGTGTAAAATTGCTTTTTATTGAAAAACTATTAATTTTTTTTAATAACCTTTTTTTTATTAAACCTCATTTCCCAAACTTTCTTATCTTATTTATTCATCTATTTTTTTAATATTTAATTTAATTATTATACTATTACTCCCTTAAGTTTTTAAGATTCCACAAAATCTTCACAACATAGCTGGTTTTATTTTTTCTTTTATGGGAAAAACTTGTATGAATTTGAAGCTTCATATTCATATAAACCCTTTTTTTTCTTTCATTTTCTTTGCTCATTGTGGGGTCCTCTTTTTGACAGCCTAATCAACAGCCTGGAAACGGGTGTTTGTTTCCATTGCAAAAAATCACACTAAAAACTTCAACTTTATGCAATTTTCAGTAATGGGTTTCACGTAATCTCAATTTTTTTTCCACACTTTCATCTTAATTTCTTCAACATTTTTCTACCACATTATTCAAACACACACTAATACTTAAAAGGTAAGTGTACATTGAATTTGGTTTGTGTTTTAAATTTTTGAGAAACCATTGTGTTTTGTACATTTAATTTGATAGATCCAAGGTTGTTTTTGTTTTTGTTGTTGCAGGTTGTTTCTTTTTTCCTTCTATTTTGTGGCTCATGGCTTGGTGTTGTTGAAACAAGATTTGAGAGAGAAACTAAACAACAATGGTGATTGTGAAAGTGAAACTTGTTTTGGTTGTTGTTCTTGTCGTTATTGCATTTTTTATAAATGCTTCATTTGCATTATACACTCCACATGATAATTATCTAATTGCTTGTGGTTCTTCAAAAAGTATCAACTTTCAAGATCGTGTTTTTGTTCCTGATTCACAACATTCTACACTAGTGTTGAAAACTGGAAATTCTATTAGTGTTGTTGCTAATTCCAATTCTTCAAGTAGTGTTCCATCACCAATTTATCAATCAGCTAGGATTTTCACTGAAAAGGGTTCTTATAGATTTGAAGTTCAACAAGGTAGACATTGGGTTAGGCTTTATTTTTATCCTGTTTCAAACTCTATCCATAATTTGAGTTCAGCTTCTATAACTGTTGTTAGTGATGATTTTGTTCTATTGAGAAACTTCACTTTTAGGAACTATAGTGGCGGTTCTTATATGTTTAGAGAGTATGCTATTAATGTAACTTCTGATATTTTGACTGTAACCTTCATTCCTTTGAATGGTTCGGTTGCTTTTGTGAATGCAATTGAAGTTGTGTCTATGCCGGATGACTTGTTTGTCGATCAGGCATTGGCACTTAACCCGACATCCCCTTTTAACGGCCTTTCCGAACTTGCTTTCGAGACCGTTTACCGATTGAACATAGGAGGAACCTTGCTCACGGCCGAGAATGATACCTTGGGAAGGACTTGGGAGAATGATCAGAAGTATCTTCATGTGAACAGCTCGGTTACTAATGTGTCGGTCAGTCCTTCGAGCATTAGGTATCGACCGGGCGTTACGCCTGAGACAGCACCTAATGTGGTCTATGCCACTGCTGAAGCAATGGGGGATGCAAATGTAGCCAATTCAAATTTCAACATTACTTGGGTTTTTATTGTTGATCCAGATTTCTCGTATTTTATTCGGCTGCACTTTTGCGACATTATTAGCAAGTCGATGAACACTTTGGTGTTCAATGTGTTTATAAATACTGATATAGCTATTGCAAGCCTTGACCTTTCATCAATGACTAATGATTTGGCTTTGCCTTACTATAAGGACTTTGTTTCCAATGCTTCATCGGACAACACTTTGACAGTTAGCGTTGGTCCTGATACAATGGCAGACATTACAAATGCAACTATGAATGGATTGGAGATAATGAAAATCAGCAATGGATTGAAGAGTTTGGATGGACTTTCTTCGGTCAATACTCTGCTCCCTAGTTCATCATCAAACAAGAATAAGATAGGTATAATTGTTGGTTCCGCCGCCGGGGCTGCTGTTGCCTTAGCTCTTGTTGGTTTGTGTTATTGCTGCATTGTGAGAAACAAGTCAAAGTCTCCTCAACAAGGACATTCATGGCTACCCTTGCCCTTATATGGAAATTCTCAGACAATGACTAAAATGTCAACAACTTCACAGAAGAGTGGAGCAAGTGGCATTTCTTTGGCGTCGACGAATCTCGGACGGTTCTTCACTTTCCAAGAAATCCTAGATGCAACCAACAAATTCGATGAGAAGCTTCTACTTGGTGTTGGTGGTTTTGGCAGGGTTTATCAGGGATCCCTTGATGATGGGACTGATGTAGCCGTCAAAAGGGGGAATCCTAGATCCGAACAAGGTCTTGCTGAATTCCGAACAGAAATCGAGATGTTATCCAAGCTTCGCCATCGTCATCTTGTGTCGCTAATCGGTTATTGTGATGAGAGGTCAGAAATGATTCTTGTCTATGAATACATGGCTAATGGTCCCCTTAGGAGTCATTTGTATGGAACAGACCTACCGCCTTTGTCGTGGAAACAGCGGCTCGAAATTTGCATCGGAGCAGCAAGAGGCCTTCATTATCTCCACACCGGTGCATCGCAAAGCATAATTCACCGAGATGTGAAGACAACAAACATCCTCTTAGATGATAACTTTGTTGCTAAAGTTGCTGATTTTGGCCTCTCAAAAACCGGTCCTGCGCTTGATCAGACTCATGTGAGCACTGCAGTTAAAGGTAGTTTTGGTTATCTTGATCCAGAATACTTTAGAAGGCAGCAACTCACAGAGAAATCGGATGTTTATTCGTTCGGAGTAGTTTTAATGGAAGTTCTATGCACAAGACCAGCGTTGAACCCTGTCCTTCCGAGGGAGCAGGTTAATATAGCTGAGTGGGCGATGAACTGGCAAAAGAAAGGAATGCTTGATCAAATCATGGATCAACATCTGGTGGGAAAGGTCAATCCTGCTTCGCTTAAGAAGTTCGGGGAGACAGCCGAGAAGTGTTTGGCTGAGTATGGAGTCGATAGGCCATCTATGGGAGATGTTTTATGGAATCTCGAATATGCTTTGCAGCTCCAAGAGACTTCGTCAGCGCTCATGGAACCCGAAGATAACAGCACAAACCACATTACCGGAATTCAGTTGACCCGTCTCGAGAATTTTGATAACAGTGTGAGTATGATTGACGGGAGCAACTCTGTCACGGATGATGACGCGGAAGACGCTGCTACAAGTGCAGTGTTCTCTCAATTGGTAAATCCACGCGGAAGATGAGTTCTTTGTGCGTAACGAATATCGATGATTCTGGCCAAAAAGCCATCGAGCATGGTGGCTGTTCTGGCCTTCGGACTAATTGAAAAGTCCTCTTAATGAATGAAGGTTATTTTCTGTTTGGTTATTTACTTTTGTAATTTTTTTGTTTTTTTGTTACCTATAAGCAAGTTACTATATAATATTTGAGTGGTACTGATGAGTACCAAATAGATGGTTAGAAATTGTATGTATGTTATCTATAAGATTCTGTTGTACTTTGTATAAGGCAATTAAGACTTCAGCTCCAATAGTTGTTCATTCACTTTACAATAAAAGTTGTTTAAAAAATGGATCAACTATTCTCAAAAGATACGGCTTCTGATAAGTTAACTTGCTTTGCTTTTCTGGTTTCTAGTAATTCTCAATACATATACTCTTGAACATTTCAACTCGGTTTACTTTCTGAAAAAATTATCCACTTTAAATTACTAACAAGAAGATAGAAGATTCAGGCAGTGAACAATTGTGACAAATAGAAGATAGATGACTAGCTAGGAAGAGTGCATTTTTAGAATCAATGAAAACAAGGTGTTGACATTTTCAACATTTTTGAAAATGCTAGACGTGTTTCTAAAATTTGTAAAAGAAAGTAGTGAGAAAAAATATTGCATGATATTCACTTACGATTACTAGTTGAAGTGAAAATGTAAATAGAAAATATAAGAAGTATGGTCATTGGACCGCAAATCAATCTGATATCCAATAAAATGAAAATGACAGTAAACTGTTGAGAAGATCTTTAAGATGAATTATTAATTCATGGATAAATTATCACAAGGAGATGGTTGATTTTGTCCTATAGTGATATAGAAGCAAAGAAAATTATTTTTAATGAAGGAAAAAAAATCAAGTTCTGTAAGCAAATTGTTCAGTACATTGTTCTCCCAACAATGAAATATTTCATGCAATTTTTTTCTTTCAACTTGTTGGTAGTTTCTCATTTCAGAATGATTGATCTAAGAAGCTCTTTTCATTGACTTTTTTCTCCTCTGCATAAATTTCTTCACTATTTTGCTGTCCATTGTTTAATATATGATAAAAAATCTCATGGAATTTGCCATGCTTATGTTTATATCACTATGCCATAACAGATTCCAATACAAGATGTTTTCATAATTTCAAGTTTCAACAATGAACTTATGCATGATATCATAGGGTATGAATTGAGAAAGCCTTTGATATAATCACAATATTCAATCATTTATGAACAAACAGAAATACACTTCTTATTCAAAAAGAAATATGGTTACAAAACAAATATATTTTTTTTTAGAGTTACAACTTTCAATCATTGATAAAAGAGCAATGAAAACTTCCAAATTTATCTTCTGCAAACTATACCATTACCACTGCTTGCACCACCAGTGCAATCCATCATACCATATTCTACTATTTCCAAACCTTCCTGCACATAATCTTTAGTAGGAGAGAATATACAAGCGAGACAGTCTGCAGAAACAAGCGACGAAGTTCTATACTTATCTTCCCCTCCAACTACCGGCATTGCCACGCCTGGCTTCGCAGGATTTTGAAAATCCGGCTGATAAGTCCTTCCAAGAACTCCTTCAACTTTGTATGATAAATCGTAGAATTTGAACTGCACTTCCAAATGAGCGAAACAATCGTCATCAGGAATCTGATAGTTATGGATTCTACTATCCTCCTTAGTGACAGGCACCACATTGATGGATATTTCGGCGACTTCTGGGAGTGTAACCATGACACTGTTCTCGTTTGACGTTCTCTCGACTCGAAGTTGATTCTCTTGGCTTTGCCATGAAGAGAGGTGACCTTTTGGGATAACAAGTTCCTTTCCATCATAAGTGAGCTTCAAATGGTCATCTTCATCATCCCAAATTGCTGATGGGGTTGCCTCAATGGAAAAACTGTGGGAATCAAATAGGATTCCCAATGCTTGAATCCAAGTATAATCCCTTGGTCTCCCTTTTGGTCTAAGGCCAATAAAATGGGCATTGATTTGAAGGTTGACATCTGATACTAAACTGAAATGCTCATTCTTTTTTCCATGGAAGTAGAAAACAATGCCATCTGCGCCGACGAATCGAGGATCCAAGCATGCAGATCCTAGACCATTACAATTCGGTTTACGACCTGCTCACATACAATATATAATAAACACTTGTTATATTACATCATAAACAAAATAAAAATAGAACTACAAACAAAACAATATGTTACTCTATTATGAAATTCACATGTATCCTCTTATCAGAGTCAATCCTATTTGAGGCTGACAAAACAATAAAGTTAAGATGTTTCTTAGTAAATATATTCGGGAAATTAACACGCTTTCTCACTAGGCCAACCCAATTGGATTGATCAAAAGAAAATGCTAAACCAAGAATGTATATGAAGTTATGTCATGTACTAAACATAAATGATCTTACTTTTGCACTGAGTTTTGCACACAGGAGAACCACAATCAAGATGACAAACTTTGGCTTTTGGGTTAGATGGTGATTTTGAAGGACACTGAGCAGGACATGGTAGTTTCTTAAGAAAACAAGGACTCTTACGGTTGGTACATGTCTGAGAATCAGCATTAATATGCATAACACATGATAACATAAATACAGATAATAAAGTAACAAACATTAAACATTTGTTGCTTAAGACATTCATGATTAATAATCTCTTCTTTGATAGATACAATGAAAAATATCAATGTAGCCTCTCTCCTTATATACTATATTTTGGGTAATACAAAACTTAGCAAGTGGTTATTTTTGTACTTATTTTTAACATGAACGTGAGTGGGATTAATTGATAGTTTGAATTCTATGTAGCATCTTTTACATTGTTAAAATAGTTATAATATTTTTGTAGAGGAATATTAAGTTGACTTTGTGCTTTTGAATGAGAACAAAAGCTTCTAATACAGAATGGATTATTGACTTTCATTAAGTTAATTCTAGTTCACCCATTAAAGGTGGCTTAAAATAATTTTCAGTAATTAAATAACAACATGAAGTTAGTTATGAGAAAATAAAATGCAATTATATTGAGTGTATAAATTTGGTGTGGAAAATACACTATGTTTTTTTTTTCTTTCGATTTTCCTATGAACGTACATTGGAACTTACACGTTAAGTAAGGTAGCCATCAAATTATAGTTTTAGTCTTTCTATTATTATTAATTTATGAAATTGGTCCCCCTATTTTAAAAGTGGACAATTTTGGTTCCTTCTTTATATTTTTGAACTAAAAAATGACGATTTGACATATTTTAAATGACGTGACGTACCATTCTATGATACAGAATTATCTAGATACATTAATTATTCATATTTCATTATTTAATTTAAAAATATGAAAAATTTCAGAAGTTGAAAACTAAGTATTTACGGTATTTTATTCTAATTTCATGGATGTTAATTACTCTATATCATGATCGTAACATATGTCACGTTATTTAAAACATTTTATGTCATAATTTTTTAGTTAAAAAATCATAAGGAAGAAAAAAAACTGTCAACTTTTAAAATAAGGAGACCAACTTCATGAATCAATAAAAATAAGATTACTAAAACTGCAATATTTAAGGTTTTAAAATTAAAAATTAGCTAACTTGGATTTAGGTATGCATTGTTACGTTATTTTTTTTAATAAAATTTTGATTTTGTAGATTGAAATGAGATTTTCACTAATATTATTTATTTGTTTTTTATTTCGTCCTAATTTATTTTTTGTAAGTGTCGATAAATATAGTTGAACTTAGAGATAATTAAAATCTGTTGGATAAATATTTTAGTTATATATCAAATTTATGTACCATCCATGAATTCAACATTAATAGAAGTATATTAATCGGATTACTTTTCTTTAATGAATTGTCAATCTAACTAAGATCCCAAATTTCTATATTTGAAAATATGTTTGGAAAAAGACTATTTTCATGCAAGAAATTACCACCTTAATTATTTCTTATGTGTAAATTTAAGGTTATTTATATACAAAAAAAATTATTTGATTTTGTTTTTGATGAAATTATTTATCATTTTAATACACATGATCTTCTTAACAAATGCAATATTTATATTTCTGTAATAAATAAATAAAAATATTATTGATAAAATAATAATCAACTTCAGCTTAAACTTTATAAAAACTAGGTAACAAAAATGTCTAAAATATTAACAATTGAAAATATAGAAAAATAAATATATTATTATAAAATATATGCTTAAATACACTTTAGTACTTTTAATTTTTTTTAATTCATGATTTTAGTTCTCCTATTTTTAAAGTTGAAAAAACATAGTACCTAAATTTTAAAATTTCAGTAATTGAATTTTAATTTTTTGTTGTTGTGTGTAATGCTAAATAACGAACTCACAGATATTAGGTTATGTGACTGTTGTATATTTATTTGAAAAAACTGTTTTTCTTTTACATTTTCTAAACAATATTTTAATTCTATGAATAAGAAATTATAAGATTTTTAATTTATATATGTAGTGCCACATTACCTTCTAAGTAGTCACCTCATATTTCAATTTCCTCAAATTTAGTGGCGAAGAAATTTTCTCGATATTTTTCAGCAGTAAAATTTCTTAAATTTTAAACATTGAAAAACTATATTTTTAGATTTAGAAACGAGAATCGAGAATAAATACGAGACCATAAGTGCAATAATCCAAAAAATAAAAGATTAAATATATTTTTAGTGTATAAATTTTCTTCATGTTTAAGTTCACATAATATTTTCTTTAAACTGTTTTAGTTCATGTTGTTAGTCAACTCATATGTAAGAATTAAATTTATGAATAATTATTTTAAATACGTGTTTAGAATATTATAAACATTTTCCTCACAAAAACTAAGAATTTTTTTTATAATTAAATATATTTTTTAAGTATGTAAAGGTCTCTATCAAAAAAATATATACGTAAATGTCAAAAACCAAAATATGAAGAAATAATAATCGAATTTTTACTTTATTTTTAGCAAACTACAAAAGATTTTGGGAAATACTTTAGTGTTCTTATTCTACACAAAATAGTCTCCAAAGGAACTTATCAATCTATGCTGGACAAAGTTAGACAATGTCTTAGTGCTTGGAAGTCTAAGACTTTGTCTTTTGTAGGCTGAGTAACGCTTGCTAAATCTGTCAACCAAACGCTCCCTACTTATGTTATGCAAATTGTCCTCTTATACCTAAAGCAGTTTGTGATGAGATTGATAAAATTTGTCATGGTTTTATCTGGAGTGATCATGATACTAAGAAAAAGCCTCATCTTATTGTTTGGAACAAAGTGTACACTCATAAGATGTTTGGTGGTTTGGGTTTGCGGAACATGAGAAGTGTTAATCTTGTGTACATGATGATGGCAAATTGGAGGTTCTGCACTCAACCTCACTTGTTGTGGGCAAATATTGTGAGGAGGAAATATCAATGTGGTATCAACACTTTTTCCAAAGTTGAGAAAAATAGACAGGGCAATAATTTTTGGTGTGGAATTTGTTTGACTTTGGATGAATTTTCCAATCATATTATGTGGAGACTTAGCTTGGGTCAGTTAGTTAACTTTTGGCATGACAATTGGGCACTCCCCTCATCTTTCTCTTGTGAATTACATTATGAACCTCATTCTTCCTTTTGAGTCTATTGAAACAATGGCTCAGTATGTTGATAGTAGAGAAAGGTGGAACCTTCATGACGTCACACATGTTCTTCCATCTTACATAATGGAGTCTATTTTACTCTCCTCGGAATTAATAGGGTTTTGGTGAGGATAATTTAGCTTGAAAGTTAACGATTGATGGCGTCTTTTCTGTTGGAACCAAGTTGATTTGAAGAAATAAGCATCTCACTTGTTTTGATAATAACAAAATCGTTTGTGGGAACAATTTGATGCTCTAACGTTGAATTTAAATGTGCAGGTTCGAATTCATATGACCGATTAATGGACTTTCAGCGTATTCTCTGAAAAATAAACGAAGACAAAGATTCTCTTTGCTAAGTTTGATAAGTGAATCAACATTGTGTTGCAGTGCCTCTAATAGCACAAAGCATAGTCGCAACTCTTTTGCCTCTGATGAACTCAAACGTGAATTCTGATAGTCTGCCTCTACCTCTGATAAGCATGACAAGAATTCCTTTGCCTCTGACAATCACATCAAGCGTCTGATTGTCTGACTCTAAACTTTCATCCTCTAAGAAAGTCAACTCTCTGAAAAAAGTCAACGATATAAAGACAAAGCAATTTGCGCATTCTCTAGTACACATCCTAAATCCGCTACTTGTCTAAAGATCTCAAGACACTCTCTGATCATCGTTCCCTCTGGTTTCCAACTGTTTTAAACAGACACACCAAATCAGTACAAGATCAACCTTTTTTGGAAATCTCTCTGTCAAATCATTCCACAAAGATGCGATGCAAAACTTCATGAATTATCTTGATTTTCTACAATCAGTACAATGACCATAAACCCTAATTGCACTCCATAAAGGACGTTCCTCCCTCAACGAAGAAAGTGATAACAACAAACATTACACTACATACAAGCAAAAAGCGATAATCACATATGTACTATTGTTATCATTCTGTTAGTGCTAAGAAAAAATTTCTGAAGCTAAAATTGTAAACACTCTCTGCAAGAGCTTATTCAGATAAACCCCAAAACCTTTTTTGTAGTAACCTAGCCTAGTAGTGGTTGTCTTCCTCAACAACTTGACTATACTAAGCTAGAAGGTTGAACACTGTTAATGTGACTAGTATGTGTTCCAGTGTAAGTCTGATTTAGTGGATTAAATCTTTCAAGTTGAAGAGACTGGACGTAGTTACCTGTTGATGGTGAACCAGGATAAATTGTTGTGTCTCTCTGCTATGTTTTCACACTCTTGCATGATCTTCTTTACTTTGAGTATAGCTGCACAATTTAAAAAAAAAACACAATTCAAACCCCCTCATTTCTTGTGTTCTTTTCGTTATACATTTTTCTTATCATCTGCTTATAATGCCATAATTGAGTCTGATAATCATTTGTCGCATCATATCTTTCTAGTTATTTGGTGTTGGAAGAGTCCTCGTAGGATCCAATGTTTTTTATGGAAGCTTTGCCATGAGTCCTTATTAACAAATGGAGATTAATTTCAAAGAAAGATGACATACACTGAGGTATGTCTTTTCTGTAATGCATCTATTGAAAACCATTTCCACACTATCAGAGATTGTTGTCATGTAAATGAGGTTTGGAAAACTTTTTACCCTAATTCTATATCTACTTTCTTTAATGTTTTGAATGGAAAGATTGTTTACATAAAAATCTTGTTGATGTCTCTATTACACATGATTATCTTTAAGGATTGATTTTTGGAGTGTTGTTGGATAACATTTGGAGGAGGAGGAATGAAAAGTGTTTCAGTATCTTTGATGTACTCCTAGTGCGTTGATCCATAAAAGCAAACTAGCAGTTTCAAATATTCACGCTAGTATTGTTCGGCCTCAAGAAGAGCATAACACCTGAGATAAAAGCAACATTAGCTGACTATTTCCTATTATTGGCTGGGTAGCTCTTAATACTAGTGGGTCTATTATGAAATATGGTCTTTTGGCTTCTTGCGGAGAATTCCTTAAAGGTGAAGAAGGTAACTTTATTGTGGCATTTGTATCTACTATTCATTCTTGTTCAATTCTTGAGGTAAAATTATAGGGTATTCTCCAATGCTTGAAGATTGTTTGGAGTAGAGGTTTTCGACAAATTTTGGTGTACTATGATTTTAGCACTGCTATTCAAATACTTCGAGATGGTTGTAACAATACTCATCCAGTTTGATCTCTTGTAGAATCTATTCACCATATGTATGGTATTTCAACTGGTATAATTTGGACTCGTGATTTTAGAGTAGCTAATCAAGTTAACCATAATTTGACAAAATAAGATTTGAATTTGAACTACAATCTTAATTTTTTTTTCTTTGGGGTATAACCCCGTTTGGTCACAAAAAAGTTTGGCTGATTATGTTTATTTTAATTTTATAAAACTAAAAATGCTGAAAGAAAATATTGTGACGGCTAAGTTGAAGAAAAATTCCATAAGATTAAAACTGAAAAATTTGAAATATTTATTACAAAAATAAAAAGAAATTGTTAAAAAATTAATACAAAAAGCAAATAAATAAATAAATATAAAATGTGTTGAGAACACGTTTCAGTTTGTGTGGCATCTTCCGGGAGCTTCGTATTACAAAGCTGAGAAGTGAGAATCAAATCATCTCCGAAACATGGCGGCGTGGACAGCGGCAGCTCGGCAAGCCATCAATATCGGACGCCTCTCCTCACCCAAATCGGCTTCATTCGTTCATCGGCGCGGCTTGGCTGGCTCCGCTGGTATTTTCCTCTTTCTTATTATTTTTTACCCTTCATTGTATTCGCCGCAAAGGGTTTTCCGTGATTGCTGTAAATTTCAAATCTTTGAATCCAATTTACTCTGCTCTAGTCTTCCTAGTTATATGGCCATTCGATAATTAATTCAATTGTTAATTTGCAATGTTAATTTTGTGTGTGTGTATCAAGACCAAATAATTAAATTAATAATATTATTACATCTTAGATGCAATGTATGAGTAGGTTAATGATCTTGTGATGATATACCAATTACTGTAAACGTGTTTGTTATGTGGTTGTTGTCTTCATCTTTGGTTAAAGTATGCGGCAAAGATAAATTATTGTGGAAAGAATGGAATTTTTAACTCATTCATAGAGATTTTGCTTACATTGGGATTTTTTGGATAAACAACTTAGTGTTTATGTATAAGTGCTTATCTATAAACTATTTATATGATAAAAGATAAAATCAAATTCAATTATTTTCATATAAACTATAAGCTGTTTGCGTAGGCTATCTTAGAGAGTTTATGGGAATAAGCTTAAATGAGACAGTCTCAAATAAACCAATCCAAACAGAACCATAATGTGCTCAAAATGTGTTTAAGATTGAATATGAATGAACCACTTGTGAAGCTAGTGGAGTTATTGATGAAGTGAAATACTTCTCCTTCTTTCCCGAAAAATTACTTTCTTATATTAATTTGACATGTTGCAGATCATCATGGACCTCCAAAGGTGAACATTTGGCAGGATCCATTGTCTCCATCTAAATGGAAAGAAGAACATGTGAGTAACTTACGTTTTTTGAAGCTTTCTCTCATGCCAGTTTTAGATCTCTTCTAGATTGACCACATTTTGATGCTGAGACGTTTTAGTATTGACAAGAATATTTTGTTGTGCCATGTAACTGAAACTAGTCTCTCTTATATTCACCTTTATTTTAATCTTAAACAAACAGACCCTTAAGGGAACTTACCTCCTTTAGAACGGTAAATGTGTGCGCGCACACACATACACATGCTCCTGATATAATTATTCATACACTCACAAATATGATATGACACATGGGATAGTGAACAACATAAACTAGTTTTTCATGTTATGTTGACAAAACTGATCAGCTATTGAACTACTATACCAAGGAAGAAGGTTGAGTAATGCCACTTACAAACATTTTGATTGCCTGGTGATGCCACAAACATGTTTCGCCTAAATGTTGGTCATACTAAGATATTGAATGATTCACCAAGTCTTGTGCTGTTGCAGTTTGTGATTGCTTCTTTGACTGGATGGGGTGTACTCATCTATGGTGGTTACAAATTGTTCTCTGGAGGCAAGGACAAGAAGGAAGAGGTATGCAAGTTTAACTTATAGGAAGTTCTATATGATTTTTATAGCTGCATCATAACGTGATTTTACTTTATAAAGATCTTGCTTTGATTTTTTAGGATTATGTAGAAAGCAATAGCAATCAAAGCATTACTTGTGTTAGGTTTTAAAATAAAGGCAAATATGCAAAATGTGATTACATGCATATGTTATTCATGTATCATTAGCATTTGTTTTGTGGGTATAACTTGTGCATCATAAGTATTTGCTATGTTGATTATTGACTTTACTAGATGACTTTTTAGCATTTTAAAATAAGCTTGAAGCTTTCTTACAAATTATTTGCATGTATTACTGCAGAAACTTGGAGAAACAAACAAGGATTGAGGTTCTTATAGCATCTACTAATAAGTTGCTACTTGGCTTTTGGCCTCCGGGTTGTGAATTTTATCTTTGTAAACAGACTTCGGTTTTGGGCAGTTTTATTAGTGGTATCTACATAGCACTTTAGAGCAATGGTTTAGGAATAATTACGCATTTTAAAATTCCTTGTTATGTATTTTATGGTCTCGGCTAATAAGTTATAACACTATGAGATATTTAAGCTTGTCTGTTGATAAATTAGCTCTCTGAATTTGGCTTTTTAACCACTTCCTTGCTTGCTTGCTTCCCTACCACCCAAGGTGTGATATGATTCTATTACTTCCCTTCTTAACACATTGTCCTGCTTTTTAATATGTTTAAAAAGTGATTTTGAATTTATATTTTAAAAATTAATTTTTTATGATAACTTACTGAAAAATAGAAGAATTGTTTCAAACTCATTTGTTATAGATTAAAAAAAAAAGTAATTTTGACATTCAATAATTTAGATTTTATTATTAGAAATTTTAATATGATAAAAATCATATTTTTTATTTAAAAAAGGTATCTTTCAAAAATGATTTTTACGAAAAAATTTCTCAAAATAGTTTTTTATTTTAATCAATTTTAAAAATTTTAAAAAAATTGTAGCAAATAAATAAAATATTTAAAATGATATTTTAAAAAATTTATTTAAATTAATTTTTTGCTTAAAAATTTATTAAAGTTATTTTTTAAAAATGTTAAATAAAAAGATAAATATTATAAAAATTATTTTTAAAAAACAATCTTAAATAAACAGTTCCATTATTATAAGTAGAAAAGAAAGAAAAAAACTGTCTTCAGAACATGAAATTAATTGACATGTAATACTTTTAAGTGGTTGATGAACACAACAAATTCTCGGGACATGAAGAGACCTGCTTTTAAGGGAAATGATTCTTGAAAATCAAAATTTTGATCTCAAATAGGATGTCTTAAGTTTTTTTGTGTGTATTTTTTATATGTTCATAAGCTCTAGAAGTTAAAAGGTAAGTCAGAGATAGAGATAAACATATGGTGTTGTGTACATTGTTTGTATCTTGTTATAAAAAATTGTAATTTTAAAGGCTGGTTTTTTTGTGAGACAACAAATTTTGTTATTTACACAATGAAACTATCAACAAGAGTTAAAAAGTTAAACAAATCAAATATGCATCCCTGATATTCTACAACAAACCTAGATCATATAATTAATTTAACAGTGATGATAAGCAAAATGTTAAGTAAAATTATGACTTGATTAATCTCAACGAGTAGTTGTCTCTGTCAAAATTGATCACACACAATTATCAAAGACACCAACTGAGTACTCCTGAATGATTTGTACACTTGAATAAATCCTTGAGCTTAGTATCTAGTTCGAGCTTGTTGTTGGCAAAGATTTAACAATAGTTAAGTTGTAACAAGAAAAGAAGATTGAAGAATCGTTTTAGTAAACCAAAAATAATAGGTAGACCTGAGAAAGAGAAACATCACTATCAAAACTTATTTTACAATTGTAATGCTACTCTGCTCACTATGTTCTATTATCCTCTCTACAATGTGTTACTCTGCTCACTACACTCATTGCGTCTTAAGCACCGGACTGTTATACTGAATGAGACTTGACTTCAGCATAGTCACCCTGAAAAATGAAATGCAAATCACATAAATGTATGGGAAACAGTTATTAGAGCAAGAAACAACACCAACAATATAATAATTGCTGAATATGAAGAACATACTCAACTATGACTGGGATCCAAAATGGTTAAATATACAAATTACTAGCAGAATATTAAATTAATTTTTAGTTCTAATCCTTAAAGTGCACTGATATTTCCAAACATATTCCAGATTCTTCTTTGGAAAATATTATTAATTGGTTCACATCACAACTGATTTGATAGTTTGACTTACTAACATGGTATATATTATTCTTTGAAGACTTAGTCTGCATCTTTTATTTCAGCTTCAACATCAATAGCTCTACCAGAATCCTTTTCTGACATGAAAGAAAAAGGGTACACAGCATCATCAATCAACAAAGATTAAGGATAAGAAAGAGTAAATAGATAAGGAAGAGAGTTGCATTACAACAAAATGTACTTTTAAGGGAAAAGGAAACAAGCCTTGTGAAGGTTACCATTTCTAGAACGCGTGAAATCGTTGAATGCTTGTCCAAACGTCGTAGATTGGTTTGAAAACTTTACAGGGTCCTTTACAAACTCATTGCCAACAACTGATATATCAAAATGAAGTTCTTCAACAGTGAGAAATATGCACACTTTGATTTTTAAAATGAAACATTGACGGAATAATAACACACAGTAAAAAAAAAATGCTCAATTTAGAAGCAATTTATTTTGATTCTTAATTTCGATATTTTATAAACAATGTTCATGTTTTATTTAATTATAAAATATATATATATGTCAGTGTCCTATGTTTTTGATATCAGCTGTGTCAACGCGTCTGTATTTGTATCGTGTCAGGCATCCGTGTTGAAGTTCATGCCTCATAGCTCATAGGGTGAGGATCTGGTGTCCATTGATATAATTAACTAAATATAAGTAATAAAACTTGTCTCACTTAATTTTGTAACCACAGCTAGCAAAAGTTTGTCTTAATATCAATAGAAAGCGACAAAAGAATATACGGAAGACATCCACTCTTACCAGAAAAAGGTTGACCGCAAAAGGGGCATAGCTGCAAATCATCATTTAAAGTGGATCTGAAACAGATAATTAGACATTATCAAATTACTTCAAAAGAAATTATCTATAATCAGCTTCTTAGGATGTATCAAACATATCTTACTTTAAAACCTGAAATTCATTTCCACAGTTTGGACACTGCATAGACACAACAAAACCTTGTCAGTGAAGACACAAATTTAAATAATAAAAAAAGTATAACAATTTTCTTTTATCCTTAAATTTTCTGTAGAATTCCAATTTCCTGTAAAATTCCAAGTTTAAACATGGAAGTATGTAAAAGCAATAAATAAAGCAACCGTAAGAAATATGTTCTATTAGTTAAAAAGTGCAAGTTGAAAGAGCAAGAAGTTTTAGTGCGTTTGGTTCTGCTGTGACAAAACTTGATTTTGAATGAATTCATTTTGTAAAACTGATTTTATTAAAAAATGAGTTGAATGAAAAATGGTTTATGTTAGAAGATGCCTCACAGTGCCTTGCATTATATCTCGTCCTGCCCACCAGAGGAAAGCACCAATACCTACTATCGGTACCAACACTGCGAAGATCTGCATGTGAATAAAGAAAACGAAGAAGAAAAGTCAAAACACTTAGATGATCAATTGACACATATTAATTTTGGAGGAATAAGTTTACTAAAAGAAAATTATAAACCAAGGGACAAAAAAGATGATTCTTTGAAAAATAATTACAACTATCAAACAATGATGGTGTCTCATATTATGATAATTTACAACTATCAAACAAAGATGATACTTTGAAAAATTAATTAAGTTCTCTCATATTTTGCATATGTTAGAAGAGATCTTGATTCAGAACAAAAATGATTGAAGAATGTTGTAATAAGAAGAGAAGAGGGGAGAGAATTTTTAGAATTTGGGTTGGACCTAATTCAACTCCTACAAAACCGACTTGTAAGATGAGGATTGCCTCCACTTATAAACACATTGTCAGGTCCTATCTCTTAACAAGATTCTGCAAGGAGTTTAAAAAGGTAAACCTTCTTGATTGGTTCAAGTTCAGCCCGCCTCTGACATAACAAGTAATATAATAATTGATTAAGCACTCTCATATACGTTTTTTCTGTTTACCTGCTATTAATCTATCTTGTTGCAAGATGATAGCAAGAGGATGGACATTAACACAACAGTAAGGTTTCTACCTCTTAAAATTTCGGTTGAACCTAACTCAACCCTATATAATTGGCTTGTAAGATAGGATTTGCATCCCACTTATAAACATTTTTTCAGATCAAACTTCACCCGATATGAGACTCTCAACGCTATTCGTGAACTAGTGATCATTGTCTCTAGTTGCAAAAACGGCCTTCATTCATATGGTAAGGCTATCTAAACCTCAAAACGGTGGAGAGCCTCTTGCTAGGAAATGGTTCGCAGTTGGGCACGACATCGTTCCTAGCATGGCAAAGTCCAGAGAATAAGTTGGATCCATCATGAGCCTATCATTTACAGCCTTATCTTGCATTTGTAAAGCATTTACAAGAGACTACCCCACAAAAACATGATTAAAATATGTTATCTTTAAAGTGAACAATTAAAGGCCTATCTATCCTTAACATCAGGGTAAACATGCACTGATTGAGGACCAACTGGTTGCAGTTGGTCCGCGTCAGCCCGCAATACAACTGCAATTACAATTTCATACCAAGAAAATTAGCTTAAGATCCTAGATGATAATTAACACATGGGATTTGAGTAACTATTCCTGAATAAATTATTCAGCTTAGATATAAGAAAAAGACAATGCCATGCTTCAACAAAATTGCTTAAACATAGACTAAATCATTCAGCACAGATGGATTGAGTTCTCAAACAAGATGGAATTGAAGTATAAAATACCAATATTATATGAAAATTATAAGGTCGTAAAACTAAGTGTGTGTTTGGTTTTACAGTAGAGAGAGCCAAAAGTTATTTCAGAGACTCAAAATTGATTTTTTACATGTTTGGGTATTGAATCTAACTTGAAGCAGTAATTTCTAGTTTTTAACACTAAACGTGATTTTTATACTCAAATTTATCGTTCAACTCACTTTTACGTAAATGTATGAAAATATAAACTACTTTTACCTTGAACTCAGTTTTAACTAAATTCAAAATCAGTTTTCGACATAGAACCAAACAGGCATTAAATATGACCCAATAAGAGCAAATTAAAAGAGAGAGGAAACAAAATACCCAAATAGACACAATAGCATCTATAATCCATCCAAGCTGGCCAGTCATTGAAAGATAAGTTAACCCAATAGCCAAAGCAAGATTTCCCAAAATCCTACCAGTAGCACCATCATCTCTTCCATCACCACCACCATTATTGAACCCAAACCCTTGATTATTTTTCACCAAAACCACTCTTTTTACCCTCTTGCACCTTTTTTCTTCCAACAAACCCCCATTTTTCAACACTGTACCTCCCAAAAAAGACCACCTTTCCCTGTATGCTCTCAATTTAAAGCTACCCAAATGAAAAGAATTAAACTTTGGGTCTAAATGAGAGAAATAAAAAGTGGGTTTGTTGTATAATCCATCATAGAAGAGATTGCAGTTGAAGTTGGGCTTCAAGTTTGAAACTTTGATTGAGAATTGCACAAGGGTGGACATAGGGAATATCATAAATGGAGATACAAAAATCTTAGTGTAATGGAGTTAGAAAAGGTTTAGACATGGCCAACGGAACATTTAGGCATGTCAAATATCAACATTTGAAGTCTCAACTCAGCAAGAAGTTGAATTCTTCACTCTTTGTCCTTTGTTTTTCCTTCACATACGTTGTCCTCTCCAAATCCAACGAAGTGTTGCCACGTTTGTTTCAAGTGATCCCCTCAATCTTACATTATCTTATCTGGAAAATTAGTAAAATCAAATATTTTATTTATTCTAAATACACATGATAAATTTTGCAAAGATTAACTATAAAATATCAAAAACTAAAAGTTTTAGGTATAAATTTATAGGAATTAAAATAAAAAATGTTACATTGATTAAAAGTTATATATTTGTAGAGATTGAAAATATATTTAAATTTATAATTTTTTACATTAAATCATTAAACTGAGATTTATATTAAAAACTATACTATTATATAATAGAACATTTTATACTGATGTCAAAATAAATAAGTATTAAGTGTTATAAAGGTCTTAAGATCAGTTTGGTTTGTTTTTATTAAAAGGTGAAGAGAAAAACAAAAGGAGATGATATAATAGTAGAAGGATGATATAACTTTTTACGGCATCATATAAAATTATTAATGTATACATAAGTATTTATGTGATAGTGTGAATAATATTAATACGAGTATGTTTGGATTGGAGTATTTATTTTTCAAAAGAAATGAAGAATTTTGTTGTTATTTTTTAGTATATTAAATAAAATATATATGTTTAGAATTTATGATATTAATTAGATATTTATATCCTTAAATTATGATAATGAAACACTCGAGTTATTTTTAAAAATAGACTTAGTTGTATGATCTAAGCCTCAAATTACTAAATGTAGCGATTTTAAGCGTAAAAAAATTATTTAACAATAAAAAAGCCTTCAAATTAAATAATTTATGGCATAATAAAAAAAATTCCAATAATTATAAATTTCCTGGTCTGTAGGTTAAACCAAACAAGAGTTCTTTATATTATGTTATTTGATACTATATCCAATATTGTAGTGTGATTGGTTACTAATTCATTTCAGGTAGATCACTTTTTCTATTGTGATATCATTTTACCACCAAATGCTCCAAAATTATGACTTTTATATGCAATTGAGCCATTTAATCTCCCTATGATAAGAAGATAATTGACCAACTTAAGAAAAATAGAACAAATTTAATGGTGAACTAAAAATCCCCTGCATATTATCTAGAAAACTACCAACAATCAAATGTTGACATGATAAAAGTACATGCAAATGATTAAAAATTTAGTCTAAATTAACTTTTTAACTATAATTTTTTTTATATTTTTTTTTGGAGGAAATATTGTTCTATAGTTATTGCTATAGTTAATAATTATTGTACTATTTGGTGTTTAATTTAAGTAATGTTAGTGATTTTTTCTTTATTAGTAATTAGTTTACATACAGGCACGACAGTATCCGTATGTCCACTTTTATTATGGAGATGTAATATATAAATCTTATTATATTTTTATCATTTTGATTATAATTTACTATAAATTATTTGCATAGACGTGAATTTTGTTTTTAGGATGACATAAAGTTGCAGTCTTACAAAGATAAGAAAATAAAAACTGTAATGCATAGGTTAAAAAATTACTTTTTAAATGTAGAGTAGTTTTGAATGTACATAGCTTGGAGGTTACATTTCTAAAAAGTAATGTCTTGAAAGAAAAAAAATTTGACGTCGAAAGAAATGGAAAATGAAAAATGAAAAATCACACGAGTTACTTGTATCCATTTGTTTATAGAGGAAGAGATTATAGAGATTACTAAAGAAATGAAGAAGGAACATCTAAAAGTGACTAATTGATGAAGCAAGAAAAGACAAACAAGTCGACAAATAATCTAGCATCCCTTTTTTCTTCTTATGATTAAACTACTGTAGTTAATTGATCCATTAGCGTGAAGGATGACAACAATCATTTGGTTTATTTTCATGCCATCTTTATAATGAAGGCAATCAACAACAGCACATATAGTCCAATGATTAAGACTGGCTAACTGAATTGAATAATATGGATTTATGATATTTTTTATGTGTGCACATGGAATAAAGGGCATATAATTAGCCAAACGAATAATGTTACAATTAGGTCCCTTCAGTCACTTAAATTTAATTGTTAATAAGTGGACTTAATTTTATATGCTCTTGCCTTTTTACATAAATCAAGCACACACAATGCATAACATCTCAATCCATGAAACAACCAAAGTTTGGTCCCCAAAGTCCACGCTTGTGCATAATTAGGTCACACCCTCCTACATTTTCCTTCTTGTTTTTTTTTTTAAAAAAAAAAACAATTTAATCTGGCTGTGTTAAGCTAGTAAGTAAAGTCCAATTTGAGATAGTTCAGCCGAAGTTACAAGCATATAATGTGCAGGGATAACTATAGAAGCAATACATTATGGATTATAATAGAAATTTTGGGGAATAGTTTGTGAATAGTGTTGATCATGTTAAGCTACGAAAAATGTTGAGCGTGTTTCTTGACGAATTTATACTTTAAGTTTTGAAAAAAAGTCAATACTCTCAAAAATGTTCCTATGATAGCACCAAACTCTAAATCTACTATAGTAGCTTTACAATATGCATCCGTAGGAGTAGCTTCTCCTTCGATAATTAGTAATTAGGCATTAGAAGACTCAATCTTATAATAAAATGTTTTTGAAATTAATAATTTAGAATTTATTTGTTAAATATTTCTTTTTAAAATATAACATGTTTTGTGTTGTTTGCCCAGTGTAATGATTTTTTTAATTTTATTTTTATTTTTAAATTCAGTTATAAATAATTATTTTTATGAAAAATAAAACTATTTTAAACAACTTTGTATTTTAAACGATATTTAAATTATATTCAGATTTTGACTTTTTTATAAAAATCTGTAACAACCATATAAAAAATAATTCTTAAAAGTGATCAAACAGGAAAAAAAATTAAAAATAAACGTAAAATTAAAAAAAATAGATATGACCATAGAAATTAAGAAAATTTTAAATTAAGAAAATTCAAAATAACTACATTATTTATCATATTTTTTTAATATATTTACAAAAACTTTAAACCACACTCAATTTAAAAACAAAATGAATGATTAGTACGAGAGAGTTGAAAATCAAAATTAATTTGTAAGGGAGAAGATAATACAAAATTTAGGGGCATTCTAAGCCTTAATATTGAATAACAAAGTTTTTACATACAAATATTTCATATCGATATATTAAACAAAGTATTGATATATATATGTGGCAGGTATTAAGTAGAGCCTAACCATTTCTTAGCTCTTAGCTATAGTCTATAGCCGTTGTGATCCCCTCTTCCGAAGCTCATCAATGTCCTACCTCAACTACCTTCAAGTGAATATTTAACTTATTCTTTTAACGTCCATTTTTTAATATATTTTTTTATTGATAAGTTTTTCTAAATTTATATAAAATTTATGTATATTTTAATTAAATAAATAGAATATATTAAAATATGTATTACTAATTCTTCCCAACTTCAAATATTAAATAAAAAATTCAAAAGAATTTATACTCCATATATATTACAACGCATATATTAATTGTAAGTAAGAAATAATTTTAATACATATATAATGTCTAATTTAATTAACGAAAATATCAAAACTTAATTTTAAATTTAAAACTTTCCGGTTTATATAAAAAAAAAATTTAATACACTTTCAATCATAAATATAAGAGAAATTAAATTAAAATTTGAATTAAATTTTAAATTAAATATATTAATTTTTATTCATTAAGTAATGACCATGATTATTATTCGTTAATTTCATTATTAAATAAAAATATAGGAGATAAAAACAATGGAAGCGTGTGGGCCAAAATAAACAAAGGTGACAAAAAAAAAACGCAGCTAGTTTAATTAATTTAAATTAAATTAAATTAAAGTGAAGGAGTGCGTTCCGAATTTGCCATCACTTTCTTGTCTGAAATCTCCAATATAATAATAACTTCCAGAGACGAGAGAATAAGTTTAGTTTAGTTCAATAGAGAGAGAGAGAGAGAGAGAGAGAGGGGGGAAAGAACGTTAAAAGACCAATTTGACCTTCGATCTTCTTCTTTCTCTCTCGCTCCGATTCATTTCGTTTCTGAACCTATAACAATGAACGGCAAAGCCAACGTTACCAAGGAGCTTAACGCCAAGCACAAAAAGGTTTCTTAATCTCCAATTTTCATTCTCTTTTACATATTGCCTTAATCGTTACTCCTTCAATTTTAATCCATCACCGTCTGATACGTTTTCATCGTTTAATTCTGAACGTGAAAATGTTTCGATTTTTATTTTATATTATTATACTGTTTATCAGTGTATGCATTTTAATTTGTAATGTATTTGATCTACTTGTTCATGAATTCGGAGGTTCGTTTATTGATCGTCAGTAGGGTGATTGATCTATAGTGTTTTTACTTTTTGATATTAATCAATTAGGATATTTTGTTTTGTAGTTTGAAATACTTTTCTACTGATGCACAATTGCATACTTAGATTTGTCCACTTTGCGAATTCTTTCTTTTGTTTTCATTTCGTGCAAAATGTGACTGTGATTTCATTTTGTTAGTGTTTTCTATACAAAAAATTGAAAATAAAAAATACTAGTTGCATTTTTATAATTTTAGAGAAAAACAAAAATACTAGATATGTTTCCAAACTAACTATGACCTTAGTATCCCTTATTTCATTTTTGGAGGTTTTTGGTCTATTTGGATGCTAATTAGATTCTTCAAAATACATGTCCTTATTTTTCAGATGTTATTGTTCCTACATTGAGGAGTCTCACTTAACATGTGAGGCTTATAAGTCTAGGTTTTTTTTTATCTAATGACTAGTCTTTTTGGATGGGCTCTGAGCTTATGCTCATAACATCAGAAAATTCTAAACCTTTTTTTCTTGGGGGTATTTTGGTTGTTTGTTTGAGTAATTGTAAATTTGTAATATTAACGAGGGCTTAATCCATTCGGAAGATCTTTTGTTTTTTTAGAAAAAATGTGATGTTTTGTTTCATTGATATTTTGAGTGGAAAAGGAGAAAACTTTACTTGTATCTTAAAAGTTATTCATACTTGGTTTTCCCTACATGAAGATGAGTCCAGTTTAATAGGTTGGGAACAAATTTTCCTTGCAGTCACAAATATCTTAATTTTTTATGCATGATTGTTAATAACATGTATTTGAGTTCCTTAATTCCTATCAACGTATGAACTATAATAATTTGTATTTTTCCCTTTACTGAATGTGTTTGTTTTGAAAACTTGTCACATCTTCTCTTTCCCTTTTCTCTCTGTCTTACATCTTTTCTGTGTTTTACTTCAACTATGTAGATACTGGAAGGACTTCTTAAACTACCAGAGAATCGGGAATGTGCTGACTGCAAAACTAAGTAAGTATCTGTCTGGATCTGAAAGACCCTATCCGGATTGCATGTCAGTAGTAAATCAAGCAAGTCGATACAAATTGGTTTCATGAAATGTGAATAGCCTTGTAATTTTTCATTTCCAGGATTTATTACTTTATTATTATTATTATTCACAGTGTGCACTCAACTTTGTACGATAATTTATTTTGCAGAGCTCCAAGATGGGCTAGTGTAAATCTTGGCATCTTTATATGCATGCAGTGTTCAGGAATACATCGAAGTTTGGGAGTACATATATCAAAGGTGAGGCTATGTTCTTTTAGTCATTGGTATGGGACATCTGTCGTACTGTGAAATAAGTGGTTGAGATTCGTGGGTTCTCTTATAATGTTGATGCTAAAACATTTTAGTTATATCTATAGTTAAAATTTCATAACTGGGTAATTCTATATTATGGTGATTTGTGGATATAGTCTTTTATTCAATATTATAGAATGATGTTTATCTTTATTTGCTCGGCATATATTGCCATAACTGTATTGTGTCTAGTTGAATGGGTTGATTCTCCATACTTAATCAATTGGGTAGGCACTGCAATTTTTGTATCATGCTTATTTAAAACTCTTTCTAGTAACAAGAAACAGATGGTTTCTGAATGAGTATCATTTTCCTTTTCTAACAGGAATTCAGCATTTTTTTTATTGTTATTTTTCATTTGTATATTATTAGCCAACCCCACTTGGTGAGAAAGGCATCGTTATTACTGTATATTTATAGGTGAGTTGTGCTGCTGTAGGGCATTCTGTTATTACTTTCTTACTGTGACTCTGGCAGTGTTTATGGAGATTACTTTAACTCTTATGAGTACTAGGCTGACAAAATAACATTTTGTTGGCAAAGTTTTTAAATATGGTTTTGTTACTACTTCATTTAAAATCAACTATTACTACTGACTTAATTTGACGTGGGAATTACTGAAGTATGGCTCCTAAGTCCTGAATGTTGGCTCTTTTTTGTGACTAAAGACTGTTCGTAAAAGTTCGAATTACTCGTGGCATTCCTTTATTGTATATTAATGTAATGGCTTTCCTTGCAGGTTCGTTCTGCAACTCTTGACACTTGGCTACCAGAGCAAGTTGCATTCATTCAATGTAAGGGAATTTGAATGGTCATGATTTTGTAGTCAATTTGAATTTTGTTGATGTAGATGTACATTAGTTATATAATCAACTCATTATTTTAGAATTTACTGTTTTGGTCTTTTATTCAGCAATGGGAAACGAGAAAGCAAATAGTTACTGGGAAGCAGAATTACCTCCAAATTACGATAGAGTTGGAATTGAACATTTCATTCGTGCAAAGTATGTATAATGATATACACTTTGAGTCTGGCTAAATTTTTATCCTTGCACTGTTTGAAGTATATGCATCTTGTTTTGTGCACCTGGTTTCAACTATTGCGTATACTTAAAGGTATGAAGATAAGAAATGGGTTTCAAGGGATGGTAATCCAAAAACACCTTCTGGACCGCGTGAAGATAAATCTCCTTCACATTGGCCAAGGCCTGTGGAAAAAAGCGGACATGGATATGCCACTGTTCCTGAGAATAAGTTCGAGGAAAGGAAGAAAGTCCAACCATCAAATCCAGTTCGTGCTACAAGACATAGTGTTCCTGCTCCTCCCAAAGCACCAGAGCAGGTAATTGCTATTTTGCACGTGAACCTTTTTTTCTCTTATTTGACATCTTATGTTACATTACACGTGTATTCAATTTATAATGTCCGTTAATGTCATAAAATACTACAATTTTTGGCAATAGAAGTAATATTAGAGTGGAAAATACAGTTATGCTAAAACAATTAAATTTTGCATATTATAGATAACATCAGATATTATATTGTTATGAGCAATTGATGATTCCAGCTTTGTTTTTTGTAACAAGGAAATTTTTTCCCTTGTTCTACTTGAAGTTTTGAAGTTATTATCGTTTATAGTGGTATGAAATAATCATTTTGTAAACAGGTAACTCTTGCTACTCAACCTCAGCACATTGAGAAAGTGGAACCGGTAGCCCCACAACAACAAGCTAGAACTTCAAAGCAGGCTACTGACACAGCTCAAAATACCCCTACCAAAGTAGACTATGCTACAGACCTTTTCAACCTGTTGTCTATGGATGCCTCAAATGAAAATGGCTCCAAAGCAGCTGGTGCTACTGCTGATGATAATAACTGGGCAGGCTTTCAGTGTATGTTTGTGTCCCTTCAAAAAGGAAAACGGAAAAATATAAACTCTACGGAAGCACAAAAAAAATGTTGCTAGACATTTTGTTTTGGAATATTTGAAGATACTTCTAATTAAAAAAAAAATCACTTTGTTTTCAATCTATTTTCTGAATTCAAATATTTCTGCAGAAAACACTGAAAATAATAAGTAAATCACTGTTTTTAGTGTTTCCTATACAAATCTTTGAAAATAGGAAACAAATTGAATGTTGTTAAAAGTGAAAAAAGAAAATGAAACAAAAAATATTTTCTTACAGTAAACAAACCTTAATGATTCAGCAGGTAATTTTGTTACTATATTTGTTTCAGCTGCTGCGGAGGTGTCAACAGCCGAGAAGGCTGGTCCACCAAATGCAGTTGAGAGTACTCCTCAATCTGCACCTGGAATTGAGGATCTATTTAAAGATTCACTTTCTGTGACACCAAGTTTAGCTTCAGCAAAACCACAGAAAGATGTGAAAAATGATATAATGAGCCTCTTTGAGAAGGTATGAATCGATGCTTCAATAGGTTTGTGTAAGATTGTGGAATTACTTTTATTTGAAAATTGTTATGCCGAGTCATATTTATTAAATATATTAATTCTTTTATTCTTATTGGACATCTGCAGAGCAATATGGTATCTCCATTTGCAATGCATCAACAACAGCTTGCAATGCTAGCACAGCAGCAATCTCTTCTGATGGCTGCTGCAGCTAAATCTACTGGTGTTGATCTCAAGTATCCTGCTGGCATACAACAACCGAGTCCCAATGTTTCTGTACAAAATTGGCCAGCTACTGCATTCCCAACATCTGGTGTAATGCCCATGGGTACTCAGGTAGAGCTGCAGAAACTTATACAGAAAAATGACTTGAGCAAACCGAAAAGTTTTATTAATGAATGATATGTTTTTTTGTCCACAACTAACTTATTTCTTGCCTTTCTGTATCAGAATAGGAACATCACTCCAGCACATCCGGCAGGGAACGCTGCTCAATATCCACCATCTGGGTATGTCATTAGTTAGTTTTCTTAAAGTTAACTTAATGTTAGATTGGATAACTTATAGGGATTTGACAATATCACCTGCTGTTGCTCATAATGTTCAGAGTAACCCTAGGTTGATATTGGGGATAATCAACTTTGGTTCCCCAAGCCAAAAAAAGGGAAGTTACTCATAGACTGTCAAATCCCTATATGATTGTAAAAAATACATAATGACAGAATTCAGAGTAACCCTTTGGAGGGGTTCTGTTTTTATTCCAACCATTATGATTGTAAAAAATGCATAATTGGTATGGCTACTTTTAATGAAGATCATCTTACAAATGGGGCATTAATCTACAAACCACCTTTAAATTTCTTACACTACTCTACATCAATTCTATTCATTTTTGTCATGTCATTATCTGTCCTTCCATTTCGTTACTTCCTTCTACATCGAATCTATTGCATTTAATGTCGATAACCTTCCATCTTGATATTTGTGTTAAACAAGTTTCCATTTCTTGCAGTTTCTATGCTATGGGGCAAGTTGGTCCAGTCAATGGTATGATGACAATGGGAGCAAGTAAACCTCAGTCAACTCCAGTGTCGTCAACCACTTCCAAGTCTGCGAAGGAATATGATTTTTCCTCATTAACACAAGGGATGTTTGCGAAACAATGATCGGTTTGTTGAACAATGCTTGCTGTCATGTAGCATAGAAAGATTAGATGAAAATTACAGGAACTGCACTTTCCTTTTCAATTTTTCCCTTGGCCAGTCCTTGGGTTGTAAACCATTTGTAGAGCTAGTTCAGTTTTTACCTCTTTTGTCTCGGGTGATTTCTTCATTCATCTGAAGGTGTATTCACTTTTTACAATAAAAGTGATATTAATATATATTCCTTCCTTTGCTTCTATCTCTTTTATCTCATGGTAAACTAATTTTGATGTCTGGTCTCTCATCTTACCATATATATTTTATTCTAATATAGTAAGTTTGTGCTTAAATTTTATTCTAATAATATATGGTAAGTCTGTGCTTAAGACTTGGAAATGGAAACTTGGTATTAAAGTGGAGGATAATTCTGTGCTCTTAAGTTTGTGCTTCTTAAGTTATTCAATTGCACTAAATCATGCTAATTGCTCACAAATGTAGCTTGTGTGCAGTTGGAATTGCATGCAATGGTGTTAGGATAGCTTTTCGATATAATGTTACAATTACAATGAAACCAACATATATACAGCTCAAGTACTGTCATCATCGAAAATTGTTGCCCAAACCCTAATTCATCTCTAAAGAAAAAACTCAATAATTTATTTATGGGTCAACTTAAGGTGGGATTTATTTAAATTGACAATGTCGACCCAAAATATAAGTAAAATAGTTTTAAACGGGTTTAACCAATCAATGAACTGATTGATTTCCTATTCAACCAGTATAGCCTAATTTTTAAACATTGGTTAGAAGGGAATTGAAAATTTCACTCCAAAAATTGGTACAAGGTGGACCAAACACAGCTTTACATTACACAGGATACATACTTCATGTGTGTGCTTTCTCATACAGATGTTCCTACAACGTGTCACATATCTAACCATTTGACGGTGCCATAATAAAATTGACCAATAGTATAGTACTCCTCGAGTCCATCTTGACATCATGACGCCTTTTACTAAACTTGTGGTCATATTTTCATCGCAAATAAAACCATTAAGTACTGTCATCAAAATGAAATATACTATAACTTTGTCACTTAGATGATTTTGAGTTTTTTAAAGTCTTTATTTCCAATATTAATTCTTGATATAGATAAAGTGTGATATAAATTTGTAAATAAATTAGTAAAAGGATATATCTCACGCATAAAAGGTTGAGCCAAAATATTTGATTTTAGTGCAATTTTTTTTTTATTTGTCCCCTTACATATACGATAAATAGTCATAAATTTTTTTTTCTCGGGACTATTGATTATTTATTAAGATATTCTTTATTTGTGAAAGCTTATCTCAAATATTTAAAATTTAAGATAGGTTGATGAAGTTTCTTTTAATTTTACGTTGAAACCTAATAAACCATTTGATGTTTAACGTGTCTCTGAATTTTACCCACTTAATGTTTTATCTTACCCATTATTAAATTTAATTGTACCAGTAAAATAGTTATATTATTAATTAATTAGTTTAAATTTCCAGTAAACATGATTTTATCTTAATTAACTAAAATAGCTACATTAATGTCTTATATATAGAGCTATTAGTTAGCTACTTTGTGAATGTAATTGAAACAATTTGTGAAGTCATGGATGTATTGCTATTCGCAATCATCATTTACAAGTAATAATATATATGAGGCAAAAATTGATATTTTTGACAATTTTGCTACTTACACTTTTTTAACTTTGGATTACACTTGTAACCGCAAATAAAATAGGTTTAACTAACAAAATTGTATTCTTAATCCGTTCGAATCAAATAAAGAGACTTGTCTATGACAATTTAGTATATTTTTTGCATGGACTTGAGTTTTCTGCAAGAAACCACAATCACATAGTTAAATATTAAGAGTACTCTAATTTTGATCAGATAGTTTAGATTTAAGTTGATTATTTAAAAATATAAAATAAATAAAAAAATCAAATCTGCCTTTATTTTGAATCCTTTATTTTGAATCATTTAATCAAAATCGAACAATCTACTTTGTGCTGATCATTGCATGAGTGTAGGTTTCTGACCACAAAAAATGTGTTTTGTTTGCATTGGATTGGAGTGGTGACTAGTCCTAAGCTTTACTCGGTGTCTGTATCTTTGGTGGCTTGTGATTGTGAATGAAGGAAAAGTCTAAGTTTGAAAATGACATTCGATGTTATAAACTATTTGAGAATTAAGAAATGGTTGCATTTTTTTCAACTCAGTATCAAATGTTTTAATCCTAGTCAACTTAAACATATCAAAGTTAATTATGCGGTGGAAATAGTTCGTATATAGGGGAAATGATGGATAATGCTTATTGTGTGATGTATTGATCTTTAAGATTGTAATTTTTTTTTAACGAATTTAATATATTGTATTTTTAGTCATAATTCTTGTAGTTTTTTATTGGTGGAAATTGATTTATGAGTCATGCTAATAAGTTGTTTAAGAATTTGACAACGTCATAATTATAACAACTTTACATAATAAAAAAATAAATGGTGTATAAAATTGTAATAATACATTAACAATAGTTTAATTTGCGATTTACCTAGATTTTGTATTCGTAACATCCAACATTAAATAATAGTATCCATCCACTTTCTTGTTTTTTTGTTTTGTTTTCTTTTCACACAAATACGCTCATGATATTTCATTGATAATAATAGATGGAATATAATCAAGCATGTAATTAAAGATATCACGAGGAGTGTAAGAGATAGATATTCTAGCTAGAAAGTAAGTATTATCATATGTTGATTGTCTAACAAAAACAACTTAATAGTTAATAGTTGTTGTACAAAACTCAAAAGGATTTATATTCACAGATGATAAATTAATATTCTGTATAATTTAATTTATCATTGAATGCATCATTAATAATTTAATTTACACTCACAGACTTTGTGTTGAAACAATAATTGAGTCTGCAATAAGAATTAACTAACAAAAAGCATAGGAGAAGAATAGCTTAAAAACATAATTACTATAACGCAGTTTTGATACTTAACAAAAAGAAATCAACGTAAAATAAAATTAAAGAAAGATTAGACAAAATTATGATGTAGGAGGGTTCGCTGTAAGAATCGAGGAAGAAACGATTTTGCGGGGAAATGCAAAAAAAGATCGTCCGGTGTCAGATTGCCTATTATTATACCTTTTCGACAAGGGAATCGCGCCACGAACACAACACGTTGCTTCGCCATGATGTATGGGCTCCATAACCGTTTTGAGCTCGTCTTGGGCCTCAAAACAGTCGTTTTAGTTTTCCCGTAATTTCGGGTTTTTCTGTTTTACAGCCGCTTTAGTTTTTCCTTTAATTTAGAGCTTTTCTTTTTACCTAATTCTCGTACTAGGGTTTCTATTATCTATTTAAAGACTTTCTAAAGGGTATCTTTGAATAAAATAATTAATTTTGAGAGTTTTTCTCTTTTCTGGTGGATTCCAGAACTTGTTTTGTTTAGGATTAGCGCTTGCTAACCCTTTGCGATTCCCGACTGCGTCAAAATAACACTAAAATATACAACTTCAAATTCTCGAAACCTACGTTACAGTCAAAGGAAGCAAAGCAATTCTCTAGAAGTATGAAGTTTTACGAGATTAAAACTTTTTCAATTGTATTTTTCTACTCTTGTATCTATCACTATTGAAATGACAACAATACAAGTTTTTCACTTACAATCTCTTTTACTTTCTCCTTAGTCTCTTTTTTTTTTCTTTGAATCTTTATCACAATTGCACAGGCCTCATTGTTCACACCACATGCAACAAATGCATACACAACTACATATAGCATTCTAAGACAGGTTAGTTTAACTAATTATAATAATTTATCATAACTAAATTAATCAAATTCAGTTATAACAAACACAAAAGAATAACTAACTCTAGTTATTCATAATTGAGGCATATCTTTCACACCTTGTGTATACACACGATTGACAACACATTTAGTCGTGTCTTGTGTTTCTTCCATACGCTCCAAGCTATAAAACAAAAACGGTGCAATTAATCAGCTGTAAGATTACCCCAAAAGCTATGGAACACATCATCAAAGCCTTCATCCCTTAACATAATGGGCTTCAAACAAAATTGAAGAAAAAACATTATTGTTGTGTAATGTTGATCAGATAGTGAAATTTTTTACAATAGATATTAACTTATCTCTCAAACAACTCTTATGATCTCGTTACACCAATAATACTCTTCAAGGAAACATCTAAATTATATTTTATAATACTTTAAAAACACAAGATAATAAGAGAAAAAAATAATTAAATATAAATTTAAAGTATTTCAGACGAATGAACTGATATAAAACTATTTTAATATGTATTATTTCAATTAACTCTAATATGATGTACTAAATATTTTTGCACATATTTTTTTATCGGAAAATATTAATTGTTAGTTTTTTTTTTCAATTAGATATATTTATAAAAGTAAAACTGGGCCTCGAGAATTTGTACATATTCATGTAGTTTGAACTCTGATCATTTGACTAGTTGAACTATTCAATCTCCCTACAATCATTGTTTGTTAGCTAGGCATAAACAAAGCCACGAGTGCAAGGGGTTGGATTCTCAATGCATTGTGGATCATGATGTCCGATTGCATTTATCTTTTTTGGTTCACATTTTCAATTTGGCAAAATGAATACGATAACAATATTTGACTTTGGTGCAATAATGGAGATAAAATTTACAACCATCATCAAGTCTTACGGTCGAGGTTTCTTATAACTCATTGAACTATATAAGATTCTTAATATTTTATTAATTTTTATAAGGCAATACTAAAAAATTTCTAACCATTTGGTTGAGGTTGGTGATTGCTTGATAGTTGTATATGACACAACTCAAATGAAATGCAACCACATATAAGAAAGTGTGCGTATGTCGCATTCGATTAAATTGATTTTAATGTCTTGTTTTGATTACTGAAACAGAAAATCTAGTGGGTCCAACCTTAACTTGTCTATGGTAGGCTTGTTATTGACCATTCATATATTATAAGTACGTACACTACACAAACTCCTCAAAAGAATACTCTGCTTATCAATCGCTTTTGAATGTAAAAGTATATAATTAAGTATCAATTATCAAACATGTTACACACTCACCCTGCATATATTTTCAATGGAAGGGATTGGATTAATTAAGATTTAGGAATGGCTTTCGTCGACATAACATTACGTGTTTAAAATTATTCAATATATATACTGCTAGACTAGTCAGATGGAAAATAATATTTTCACCTTAGATTTTTTCCAATTGATATGTATTTTATCGATGTTAATGAAAAATAAACATTTTTGTGAAAGATATTGTTAATGAAGTATTTAATAAATGATTTCTTTGAAGTATTAGAGATATATATAGTTTAGATATATCTTTAATATGAAGGATTTTGTTGTGGAATCTATTAATTAATCGCTTAAAAAATCATATATTTGAATATAAGAAATTTTGTAAAAGTAATTACTTTTAAAAAAATTATCATGTTATTTGTTTTCAAACACTGAGAAACTCCAACATTTTGATAAAATGATAAGTTTGTGTTTTGCACTAAGATTTGATACAATTATTATAATTTACAATTTCACGTTGTAAGCAATTTAAATTCTTATTTTGAGATTAGACAGTTCAAACACGGTTAATTTTACATAAATAATTAATCTTGGTCTTCGATTGTAATTAAATTATCAAAACGCATGTATTGTGTCTAATTCAATCCTTTTTTTTTTTTTTGACTTAGTTAGTAGTCTTGAGTTCAAGTTTAAACCTTTAAAATAAAGCGAATTAAAACTCTTAATGGAGAACATATTGGTGTGTTCTTTTGATACTAGGGATTGATCTTCATAGCTACATTAGAGGTGTCCGATTTATATTAAAAACACTACTTAGTAAAAATTATTTAGAAACAATAATACAAAATATATTATTATAAATATGCTCAATTATTTCATTATCCAAATGGAAGTATATAAAAAAATATTTATATTATTTATTTTAGATTATCAAATTAATTTGTAAATTTTTTACTCACCATATGATTTTGTAAGAAAAATAACTTGTTCTCAGTCTTTTGAGACTATTTCTGATTGTATTTTTCATTTGATTGAAATGGAAATAAGATAGATATCTTTTAGTCAAAAGAAAAATAATTTATATATTATATGTTATTTCATAAAAAAATTAGATAGTCACTAAAGTGTCGTATTGAAGTCGTTCAGTTTGACCATTTGAAAGAGTTTGAGAATAGAGGTGATAATAAGTTGGGTCGAGTTAGGTTTTGTTAGACTTTAATTTAGTATGTCAAAAAATCCAAGACCTAAGTATGGTCTGTCATAGGCTTACTTTTTAGACATAAGTCTAGCCTTGATAGAAGTCGAACATGATATGTTAGCCTACTTAAAAATTATTTCATTTTAACATTTTTGAATAAGTACTCAAACATATCTTTAAATAGATTAACGAGTTAATATGTCAATGAAATTAAGTTTTATTTTGATATTTAACATGACATTTGAAGAATAAGACTTGATACATATCCTATTTCAATACTATTTTATAATAATACATTTAAATATGTCAAAAATTGAAGAGTATTAATATGTGTATATTACTAAAAGTTGAATATCTAACAAAAATATCAAAATTTAATATAATAATTATAGTATTAAAATAAAATATTACTTATATTTATTTAAATAGGTTGACCTAATAGACCTAAAAAATTTATTACGTGCCATGTAGCCCGACCTTTTTAATTAAATAGGTTTTTTTAGAAGCTTTAAACTTGTCTGTCTAAAAACAAATGGTCTGGCCTGAACCTGACGTAGACTAGACCGTAAACCTATTTCAATCAGCCTGACTTACTCTCATCCTACTTGAAAATAAGTCTATGATTCAAACTCAAATTACTAACATAAGATACTAAAACTAACATTTTCCTATAAAAATTTGTTAAGAAATGTTATCATTTTTTGCCCTATTGTATTATCGCAAAAAGCTTATGTGAATAGTTGCAGAGACATGAGTGTAATTCAAGTGGCAAATAGTTGAGAGATATTTAATGTGTTAGAAATGTAAATTTGAATTTGTAGTATTTTTCTTATGCACACTTAGTGTTTGTGAGTTTTGTCATATGCTCTTTGAAATAAAAAATGTGAGTTTTATTAAATTGAGATTGGTTTAAGTTTGTAGAGTATTTAATGTTTTTACATACAAATTAAAAATGCAATTGATATTATTTATTTTATAAAATAATATTGTTTTGTTTTCTAAATTTGTCTTTACTCTGATTGATTAAAAGAGAAATTAAATGCTTAAGGGCATAAAATAAAAGAAATAGTTAGTACTGAAGCGTGATTTTAAGAGTTGTAGTGGTTTTCTGATTCCATCTAGAATGAGGTTAATTTAATTTGGTGGCTAGCATTCACAAATCACAACTGGTCAAAATGCTTCCCATTCAAATGGTCGGTTTGACGGTGGGCTTTTTAGTGGGCCATATGCAAGAAGGCCCACAAGAGCCGCTATGGAATCCATGATCCATTATTCATTCCTCATTTGCTTTGTTAGTTGTTACCGCTCCATCTTCAACGGTCATATTCTTTATTCCTATTAATTAAATATATTAATGCATGCTGCTCACTGTCACTGACACAAACCAACTCTCCTTCAAACGGAAAATCCTCATTACAGTATTAATTAAAGTTTAACAAATGAACACTAATACCTTTATTACTATATAATTAATTAAAGAAAAAAAAGATAACAAAGCCATGAAACGTCCAGAAATTTTTATTATACTCCTACTACACTCTAGAATACAATATTTAATTGAATAAATTGTGAGAATTTATGAATAAATAATTTTATATTTATAAATAGCAGTACTATTAATAGAAAGCATGGTGATGTAATGTGGGTGTTGATTTGATTTTGCTTTGTTCGATGTGGCAGCAGTGTCTTTTATTGTCACGTCTTCTATTAAAAGCTTAAGCAAAACACCACAATCACACCGCTTAATTTAATTACTGTTCATGCATTTGCCGACTTCAAATTGCTATACTAACTATTCACTATTGTACTTTTTTATTTATTTATGTTTATTAATTGAAAAATAATAATGAGTTTAATTTTTATGTAAAAAATTAATATTTTTGGTACATTATAATTTATATATGTGATTTCAAAATTAATCATAATAAAATCAAGAATCTTACTAATATATACTCTTATAATATTTGTTAAACATTTCAAAAACATAATTAAAAAAAAAT
This sequence comes from Cicer cuneatum, assembly GCA_037974295.1. NCBI lineage: Eukaryota > Viridiplantae > Streptophyta > Magnoliopsida > Fabales > Fabaceae > Cicer > Cicer cuneatum. The sequence goes on from JBBPBO010001984.1 coordinate 59,524,765, forward strand.
AATTTTAAATTTCTAAAAATTTAAATATATAATTTTTAAGATACAAATTTTACATTTCATACTTTAAAATATTCTTTTGAAGCAGAAATTTATATTCACATAAAACTAAACAATTTTAACAATGAAATAGTTATGATTAAGTTAAAAAATGTTTGTAATTAATAGATGATACTAAAATTCTTTACAATTAAGGGCACATTATTTTAATTTTATTTTGATTATAGTGTCAAAAAATGGATAAAATTTTAATTAGTAAAAAAAGTTTAACAGTAGTACATAATACAAAATATTTTTACAAGATAGGATTATAATTGTGAATCATATAGAATAATTTTTAAAATAAAATATAATTATTTAATATTTGATTGACGTGACAATTTAGTATTAATTATTAATATAAATCAGTTTTACAGCATAGTAATTGAAATGAATTAAAAGTATAATATGATAATTAATATTTTACCAAAATTAGAGATGATAAAGAGAGTTGCAAGAAATTTACTACAGTTCCCAAAGTGGGCACACATTTTGTAACGCTTTCTCCCAAACTTTTCCCTTACACGGTTCATCAAACGGTAAAGAATTCTTGATGACACACATTATAAATACCCTCTTTCCTTCTCTCTCAAACCTCCTACTAGTACTACCCCATAACTCCCAGACACAGTAGCAAAGGTAAGTTCAACTTATTAATTATTATTCAAAAAAGCAGAAGAATAAAAGGAAATGGGTTTTGTATCCGTGAAAGTGATTCTAATCTCCACCTCGATTTTATCAATGGCAATGGCGTTGAATCTAACACTACCAACTGTATCACATTTCATCCTCAACGAAGCTCCTACCATTTGGACCTTCCTTCTCACATGCTTCACACCACCTTACCTTTACCTTCTCCTAAACCTCATCATCCTCACCATCGTCGTTACCTCCAAGTTCCATAATCAAAACCACCATTCCCCGCAGATGCTTCCACCGGGGCCTGTCGTTTACACCGCGGTCTACGACGGAATACCTTCTCAGATTCAAATCCCCGTGCCCGTGCCAGAGCCAGTTCAGATCTCCGAAACCGCCACGCTAACGAACTTCAACGGCTTCGTTTCAGGTGGATTCGCTTATGACGTGAAAACCGATCTAACAGTTACGGAAGTTAATGATTCTTTTGTTTACGCCGGTCAAGAGAATACTCCGGTGAAAACTTCCGTTATCAATTCTGAGGACTCCGTTGTTGTTCCGAGTTTGCAGAGGAAGGAGTCGTCGGAGTTCGCGTTTAACGATGAGAACGAGAAACCTCTGGTATCTTCAAGATTCAGTCACCGGAAAACTGTTAGAGCAACTCCTCCTGAAGGTACCGTTAGATAACCGTTTCTCTCTCTGTAATTTCAATTTTCCTAACCGTTTTTTTTTTTTGTCTTTGATTTTTGAAATTGAAAATGGAATGAATTAAAAAATGAAAAAGAAAACTGAAATTGATTTGTTATAGGAGGGAAAGTGGTGGCGTTGAGAGTGACGAAGCCGAAGAAGCAGGAAACATTGGAGAACACATGGAAGACGATAACGGAGGGAAGAGTGATGCCGTTAAATCGTCATCTGAAAAAGTCCGAGACGTTTGAAACGCAGCCACGCCGTAACGGTGTGCCGTTAGCGGATTTGAACGGCAAAGGCGGTGTTCCGGTGATGAAGAAATCGGAAACTTTTAGTGGAAGGGAAAATAGTGTTTCGCCGAGTTCCGCTGGGAAGATGAGGAAAGAACCGTCGCTGAGTCAGGATGAGTTGAATCGGCGAGTTGAAGCGTTTATTAATAAGTTTAATACGGAGATGAGGTTGCAGAGGCAGGAATCACTGAAACAGTATCGGGAAATGATCAATGGTAAAACTTGTTGACGTGGCGGATTTATCCAACGGTCAACTTTTTTCTTTTTTTGGGGGAAGGGGAATTCAATTGAGATAGTGACTGAACAGTGAACGAGGGGTTTTTAATGGTTATGTTGCATTGTTTTTTTAAGGCAAGAAAAAAAAAATTGAAACACAGTACTAGGATTTTTTTGTTTTTTGGATAATTGCAACTGGATTTTTTTGTTCTTTATTATGTTAATAGAGCTTGCTCATGCAATTTTCCGATTGCTTAAATAAATCTTCTTATTATTCTTGGACTGCAAAATAATTGATTAGAGAATATTAGTATTTTATGTTAGATTTATTTTCTTTATTACTAAAAAATGTGACTAAAAAGTCTTGTTTACAATTTAGTGCTTGGTTACCACCACACAACGGTCACTTTTTACTCTCCCTTGTCAGCCAAATGATTCTCTCACGTTTAAAATAGGAATATGTTAGATCATATTTGTTTAAGATTTTTGTCCACAATTATTAATTTACAGAATTAATTTTCTTATTTAAATTTTTATATTATTATCAATTTATATAATTGGTCTCTATATTATTATCAATTTATATAATTGGTCTCTATATTATTATCAATTTATATAATTGGTCTCTTTATTTTAAAAGTTGATAGTTTTAAATTTCTTTTTAGATTTTTAAACTAAAAAATGACAATTTGAGATATTTTTAATCACGTGATATGCAATTATATGATATAAAATCATCTTGATCTATTAATTAATCATATGTTATTAATTAAATTAAAAATTTGGAAAAAAATTCGAATTTGAAGTCAGAAATCTAAATATTTACGATATTGTATTTTAATTTCATAGATATTTATCATTTTATATCATCGTATTATACGTCACGTTATTTAAACTATTATACGTTGTTATTTTTTAGTTAAAAAATTATATAGATGACTAAAATTGTTGATTTTTAAAATAAAATTATTAATTTTGTGAATTAATAAAAATAGAGTGACTAAAACTGCAATTACAACATTTATAAACCATTTATTTAAATTATTGGTGAATTATTCACTATTATAAATACAAAGTATAATAATATTTTAGAAATCGTATATATTATATATAATAATCATTAAAAGATAATATAAGAAAAATATAATTAAAGTTACATTAACATAAAAATTGGTTTTAATTAAAATGATATTTAATTTGAGATACAAGGAATAATTTAAAAATCTTCATCCTTTAAAAATGTTTAAGAACTAAAATTGAAACCTGAAAATAATTTAAGAATAAATTGAAATATAAAAATAATTTAATGAACTTAAAATGTATTCAGCTAACAATATAAGGTTACTACTTTGACCATTTTGCAAAATTATTTTACACTTTTCACGTATTTATTCTAGGCAAAATCTAATTCATTTCATTAGCAATAAGATGTGATATACAATGAGAAATAAAGAAATTGTAGATGCTAGACTCTATATGAACGCTCTAAACTATACACTTTATTTCAGTTTGCATCATTTGAACAAAACAAATTCAACTAAGCCTAAAGTGGCAACCTCAACGGCACACTGCAACAAGCTTGGCATTATTAGCTGGCCCTATCTTCCTCTATAAGGGAGAAAAAACATAACTCCAACAACCCATTACCATAACTCATTTTCTTTTGAATCAAGACCACCCAACCCAACGTTCCATCCCCTTTCATCCACAAACTTAACATCAACTTGTATGATACATAATAATACACATTAACAAAGAAATCAAACAAATATTAATCAGGAATCCAACCATAATTTATTATTTAGTTTGAATTATGGTATTCATTGACCCCAAATCTTCATCAAACACACCTTAATAATTAGACATTTTGAACATTAAAATTTTACATAGAAACGAGCGTAATTTTGACTATTTCACAGACACAACTTGCTTGGTTAAAATCATTATATGATTAATTGTTCATGATTCAATTATATCCTTTTCTTGATTGGTTTAATCTTGTGACTATTCAATTTAAGTTTTCTTTGATAGTGGGATCTATAAAACAAATGTATATAACTAAGCATGCGCATCATGGCTGTAATTTGGTTGAATACACAAAACAGAGCTATGATTTTTCATTTTCAATGAGACAATAATGAACAAACTTTAAAACACTACCATAAGGTTAAGGATGCAACAAAAATAAGGAGCTTCAATCTTTAAAAAAACACCAGACCTAAACAAATGATTGAATTTAGCTAAACTAAATTAAAAAAAGGCATATATTAAGTGCTCACAATGTGAAGTGTAAAATTTTAATGAGTGATGATCAGAGCCATCCAAAGTTATTTATTCATAAAGTGTTTTTGAAGATTGAACTCTACTTTTTTTGTTGTCATTTTTGGATATTTTCTCAACAGACTTCTCATTTGCGGATATAGCTTTCGCTATTGCCTTCATCTTTCGGACGTTTTTCGATCTCTTCATTGGCCTCCCATTCTGCTTCATCTTCCTGTTTCAGAAGAGTTCCATAAAAAAATGTAGCAGTTTAGAACAAGTCATATCGAAAGAGAAGAAATGTGTATTCGACAATGTGGTTAGAATGCAATTGTAATCATCTTACAGTAATTTCAACCTTACGGAATACAGATCTAATGCATGTCATAATTGAGGACATTGGTAACAATTAACATATAACTCATACCCTTGACAAAAACAAAAGAGCAAAACAAATTATATTAAGAAAAAAATTAAAGGTTAAATAAATTTTTAGTCCCTATAAATTGTTGCATTTCACTTTTAGTCTCTAAACTTTTTTGCACTTTTTAGTCCCTACAAATATCACATTTTTCAATTTTAATCCCTATAGTAGGGACTAAAATTGAAAGCAATGATATTTGTAAGAACTAAAAAATGCAGAAAAAATTTAAAGGGACTAAAAGCTTATTTAACCTAAAAATTAATATCTTTGAAATGAGAAACAAACTGATCTGAAGTACATAAATTTTTGTTAAACAAAATATTACACTTAAACAACTGATCAGCATTGGTAACATATTGTCCATTAGTAAATTGTTCATTTTCTAATCATCGGTGTTGAAGATAATTAAAGGCAATTTAGCAATGGAAAGACAATGTTTTCTGCTATGCACTCACAACTCACAAGATATTGGGGTATCAGGTATCAATAACATCTATATGATATCTTGCAATTTTAATAAAAACAATTACAAAGGAAGCACAAATTGCCTTAGATAACACTCTAATGGACTAAAAGGGAGAAACATTAATATTTTGCCTTAAATGCATTAGAAACAAATGTAATGAGCTAGAGGGAACCTGAATTGTGTGGAATGTTGAAAAAAATAAGTACATAATTCAACTCTAAATCCATTAAATCATCTTGTTCAGAAATAATCAAATTGATAGTCTATGTAAGCGCATGAAATGTCCATAGACATGACTCGTAAGAGTTTTTTTAATATAAAAAAAAAATGTTTAAACATCTATGTGCATATATTTAAGATTCTAACTTAGTAATAAAAAAAAACAACAAAGATGGGTGACGCAATGGAGCCATACCAGAAAACACAAAGATTGATGGCAAAATTCACAAATCACAAGATAGGTTCACAACTCAACACACACAAAAACACAAGTCAGAATCAACAGATAAATTGACAAAATCACAATTTTCAAAATGAAGAATGAAAGAAACTGGTTCCCCTTAATAGAGCTATACTCAGCTAGGCCTAGATAAGAACTAGGTTTCAGCAAATCAGAGTGGGATTTGTTCACCTTGTTGCCATCTGCAACTAATATGCAATACATCTGACTAACCCTTCTCTAGATGCCAGTCACACCACCATGGCACGAACTGTATAGAGCCACAATGACCTTTATTTATGGTTATTCATTGTTATTTGTGATTTATGTATTTTATTATATCTTGGATAAATCTTATATCAGCTTAGAATAGGACTAACTCATTAAAATGTTAGACATTTTTTATTATAGTATCATTGATTTTTCTTCATTGAAGGAGTACTCAGATGATCTACCTCAAACTCTCTATAAAACAATTGTAGTATCTCATTCAAGATAGAGTAAATGCAATTAAAAAATTGTGTTTTCCGTAGAAAGAAATAAGAGGAAAAGCAGGAAGAACTTTTGCTACTAAGACCACTAAATCCTCCTATGATTAAGCATACAAACTGTACGTCATAGTTATGATTTTCTTGTAATGATAATCAAATCAGATACTGGTTGATATTTGTGAACGCTCTATTTGAGAAACTACCAGGCACCTCTCCTGCTAAGCGGACTAGTTACTAGTTAGATTTAATCTTTCTGTCATCCATATTCAAGTCTTCTGGCGAAAACCCAAACTACAAGGCCAATACAATACTAATACTCACAAACCATCACCTCACAGTGCACCATGTCATGTGTAGGCTTTAAAGAATACACTTCTCCAGGAACTCAGCAGACCAAATCACTGAAACAAAGTCCAGAAACTAACATCAGTGCTAAAGTAATTTTGTAATTGAAGATACTGTTATCTTGTCTTGTCCAAGCAAAACAAAATTGCATTGCCATTGCTAGACTGTAGCACTCGCACTTTGGATTGAAGACGTGTCTGGTGTCCGACACTGACACATGTAGTTACACTCAATCACTTTCATTTTCTTAATTTATTACCGTTGTCTACGAGTTTATATCAATGTCGTGTCTAGTGTTTGTATGAAGTACAAACAACACTAACATGTGTATGGTTGAACAAAATTGTAGAACGGAAAAGGATTTGGATCTCCTCTATCATGCAGTTGAGGGATCTCAAGTGTCGTATGAAGAATGGATGACCCATATTCTGACTTCACTAGATCGACTTTAAAATACAACTTCAAATATGGGGAGACATGACACAACACCATAATAATGTCCAATTCACCAACAAAATGCATAATAAGTGTTCAACAAAGACATCCAATAATCAGTCGAGTAGGACAGCGGAAGTAAACGGAAGATAATTAACTAATTATGCTGCACCAAACCAACCTAATTGAATGCAAATTAGGTTCATTTGGGAAAACATGATAAATATCGGCATCATTTGCAAGGTTCCATTAACCAAAGCATCAATAAACAGATAGTGACTAACATACATATAACTAGGGTTTTAGAAATTTGCCTATAACTAAGGGCAATAAAGTAAACTTGTAGTATCTATATCTCATGATCATAAATAAGCATATCAGGGAAGTTGGTTCTACTTACAGATTGGTAGAAGCAGCAACCTTGATTTTAGCTACTGATTCTGATGTGTCCATTGCTGCAAATAAACACAAGTTTCAATATTAAATCCCACAAAGATATAAACATTAACATATATCATTCCAAAAACACACACACACAAAGAACCAAAAGACAATTAAAACAAAACAATACTAACTTCACATGGTAGTAATAAGATTAGGAGATGAATTTAGTGAAATATTAAAAAAAAAATAAAAAAAAAAAGTAAAATATTGATATTTTTCGGTGTTGATGTCAACAGAAAAAGAATAGAAAATAAAGGGGGGAGAAGGAAGAATTGAAAAGCAAGTACCTTGATGTGCTTCAGAGACGATGGTATCGGTTGTGTCCATCGAAACGGCGCCGTTTTTGTTCTTCTTGTTCCTGTTTTTTGCCATAGTGACTGACGGGGGAGAAGGAGCAACGGCAGAAAGGTATGCTGTCGTGGTGATGATATTTTCCCAAATATTCACAGACGGTCGCTTCAAATTCTCTAGGTTGCATTAAATATTACTAGTATTAATTTGCAACATAAAACATGAACCCTACTGCATAACCCAAAAATTATTACTTCCACTTTATTTATTTTATTTGTTTAATTATTTATTTATATGTTATATTCATATACTTTTTTAAAAAAATATAAATACCTAACCAATTTATTAATTTTAATTTTAAGTAATAAATAAATTTAAATTATAAGACGAATCATTCAAAAAAAAAGTTGAATTGAGATTTGGGAACGAAATAATTTGTTTTTAGACTTTGCGTATTTCATGCTAACTTCGAATTATTAAGATCTCATTTATTTATAATTTAAGAACGAAATAATTAATATAAATAAAATAAAAAATCCTAAAAGTAAAGCTATGATATTATTCGGTTAAGATTACGAGTATTTACATTAAATTCAATATATAAACGCAACAATAAATCATACAGTAAACAATTGAAAAGCATAATACAAAAATGGTGAAATGTGTCTTGTATTACTAGATAGAAATTTTTTAAAAACATCCTTTTTAGCAACACCATTGAGTAAAAACAAAGCAATATTAATACTTCAATATGATATTGTATTTATTAACCGATTTAGATTCTTTCGTGTTGATTATGTTCGTGATCTCACCATTAAAATGTTTTGTGATCTACAACTTAGAAAATATATACATAATACCAACTCATTGCATTTTAATAGTGAAATCATTAATATATCCATCATAGGTTAGATTCTCATCAAATTTCATATTAACCACAGTAGCATTTTCTTATACAATCATCAGCTTATCATGATAATTCACCTAGACCATATTATTATTCAAGAGAGTAAATCATTAGACTCGAGACAAGAGCTAAGGAACTAGGTTTTCGCATATCAATTGAAGTATCGATCTTTTCAATGTAACGGGGAAAAAAGCTTGATCTACTTTATTTAAAAAATATTCAAATTCAATTCAAAAATATAATACAGATTCAGATAATAAGACAAGAATCCCTGAAAAAATTTAATAATAAAAAAACCCTCCTCAAATTGTAGTTGATGGGACGAAAATTCTTGGGTTGCTAATCAACCCCCTCCCAGAGCAGCAGCCAGACACCACCTAGGGTAATACAGCAGTATCGAACTCCGGTAATCAACAAAATTTGATAATGACTATGTTTACATTCGAAGAAGGAATCTAAGTTGATCCTGCAGCAACCTTCTTCCGTACAATCCTTTTTCGACGAACTTTGGGAGCTGAGGGTTCTGCACCAGACACATCTGCATTGCCTTGTTTGATGCCCAAGAGCCCAAGCCCAGAAACAACTGCATTCTTTGATATAAACCATTTTGAGGATGATGGTTTTTCTACATTTTCAGAAGTCCTGTTGTAAACCTTCAAAAGCTCATCTGACTGTGCCAGTGGATCTGCCTCAACTCCAAGCCAGGCACGCTTGGAAGTCTCTCCTAATTGAACATTCACTACCCTGTATAACATTTCAAATTATTTCTAAAACATTACACATCAAAATTACTTTCTTCCTATACATGCAAAGTTGTGTTTGAAGTCAAATGAAGCAAAATCATCGAAATAATTTGTTTGCCGCGAACAAGTATAGTATTGTTTCCTTTCAACAGGATGCATGCCACACATTATAAAAAGAGAATACATAATAGAGCAAATATTATCATAAATGCAAAAAATGTTAGATTGCTTTGCCTGCATATGTCAAAGTGCCATGAAAACAAATGGGAAATGTATCAAAGTCATGAGTAAATGCCAGAAACACATCCACAAACCTGAATGCTGTGCTGAAGAACAATGCGACTCCAATAACATCAAAATGACTAACCATTGCTCTATCAAATCCACATAGCAGTTGATATCTCAGGTTAGCATAGATTCCAAGAAAAGCACCATAGCCGAGTGCATTACTGCTCACAGCTGGGACGGTCACAGATAACCTGCAATACAATTCATGTGACATGTTCAAACATAAAATAAGTATTTAGCAGTCATAGTTTGAGCAAAACAGGGAATACTCTAGGTCTATTAACTAAATGAGTTGAATGCTATCGAAAAGAAGCTGGATTTCAACCCTGCACACCTTCCTTCCTTTTTCTTAGCCAAAGTATTTGACAATGCACCCTGTACTGCACCCGCACCTAAACCAACCATGCACAACTCAGCAGCCTTGAACAAAAAGCATTGAATTCTCTTTTGCAGGTCAAATTCCCTAAGAGGATAGCTCATTTCAAATATGTTGTTTGGAAGCTTCTGCAACGTATTTTGTAAATCAAATTGAAATGTGTTTCCATATGATCGACAAGGAGCAAGGGACCAAACAACTACGGCATTGCATGCTGCTGCAGTGAGCACATTGATAAGTGCAAGATCCCACTCTTGCTTTATCCTAGGGTCAAAATAAAGTTAACAATTATTCAATTTATCAGTGAGAACGCATAACAAACTTCCATATCTTTTAAAAATACACAACAAACCTATCTTTCCGATTTTTAAACTCCCACCAAACTGAGCAGCCTATTGTAGCAACTTCTTCTAATAGAAACCGATACATGAAAGCAGGATCTGCAAGCAACCTGTGCAATCAAAGATTTATATATGAGAAAATAATACAAACAACAATTCACTTCAAAAAGAAAGTTCATCCATTTCCACCATATTTAAGATTTGATGACAAACTAAATTATCAAGTGACATGGGAGGACAACTATACCAAGTTCTCCAGATGTCCCACCAATCACATTTACTTATTATCCTAGTAAGCAATATATATATATATATATATATATATATATATATATCCCTCTTATACTTTGAGGAGAAAACATAATGAGAACTAAGGTTTCTATCATTAAGATTTTCCACGGAGAAGAATGGTTTTCTCTTTTATAGCTTCTACTAAAGAAAGCTATTTAAACAAAAAATGGAAAATTCATGATTCAGAAGCAAGGACATGGGGTTGAAGTTTGAGATATTAGATTGCCAAATATTATTATACTTGAATGAAATATTTGAAAAACCAAGATATAATTGAGACTACCTGCCAATGAAAGCCCTTGATAGTCCTTGTGGTATTTTTCTGGAAATAAGCCTACTGGCAGTTGGCCTGGCATTGATTGCTAAGAACTTTACCATTTGGGCTGAGCTAACCAAACCCTTAAAGCATAATTTTAGTCAGTATACAGCCATATGCTTTACAACTTAAACAAGCATAACCCAAAAAGTACTGTACCATTTCATAAGCTTGCCGAAATCCAGCAGGCAAGTCCATAATAGTCCTTTGCCATTCACTCAACACAGCATCCACAAATTTACGGTCAAATAGCTGCCACAAGGACAAAATGGTTGTCATTCCTTCAGGAGATGTCAAATGAAAGCAACAGAAGATAATATAGCAATATATATTTCATAAAGGTAAACAAACCTACTCTTTCAATAACAAAAAATGAGATGTCTAACCTCTTGAAGAAGTATGCGTCTTCTAAACAAGCCACCCTCATCTCCCTCATCACCATCATCAAAGTCATCAAAGTAGTCGTCGTCATCACCATCATCATCACCTCCGTCACCACCGCCATAACTGATTATCTTTCCAATATCTCCACCACCTCCCCCAGTGGCTAGCTGTCAAAAATGCATAACAAGTAATTCAATATACAAATTTCTAAATAATAAACATAAAATAATTTAGGAATTCTCCAACGAAATGGGTAGCCATGGGTGTGTAGCACACAATGTGTTGCTTGATTAAACCTACAATACATATGGGATACTACGTTGCTATGCCATTTGGATTTGTAATACATTTTAAAATTTTAATTGATAATAATTGATATGCTTCTAATATAAATTTTTTGAAGAACTGAAAAATCACATACTACTTTAACTTAATACATTTGTCGGTTTTATTATCACTAGAACTCATTTCATTAATTAAGTATTGTAGTTTTTTTCACTTCCGGTGCCAAGGGTCCCAAGAAAAACACAAAACTGTAAACTTCCTCCCCACTTCCCTTTTATTTGTACTGTGGATCAGGGGCCATTCCTTCCTCTTCCCCATTCAACATGCCCTCCTCCCTCTTTCATCTTTCTCCCACCCACTTGATGTTCTTGAATTTAAATATCAGTGAAAAGGCACCACAAACTGGAAGGAACAAAATAGGAGCTAACCCCACAGTTGTGTCCCATGTCCGAACGTGTGTTCCACAACAAAACAAACTGGAACAAAATCGAACCACAAACTGGCTTGCACAGCCCAAATTATAATTTGAAGTGGTATTGTGTAAATTTTGTAGCAGTGTCGGACAGTAAAAAAGATTGAAACTCAAAAAGCAGAGGCGCTTATTAAACAGGAAGAAATTAAAGTAGTCAATGAGTTAAAAAATCATATTAACATTACCTAACCTTTCTGATAATATCATTTTCTGGAAAATAAAATATATATATATATATATATATATATATATATATTAAATTTGAAATTAATAATAACTACATTACTATCTTAAAAAAACTTCTATCATCTATCAATCAAAAAATAAAAGATTCACACCATGCAAATGCGGATGCAGGATTATCGCTGACGTAGGCATGAAAATCATTTTCTCAGGACTTCATTTATTCAGCTAGCTAAACAACACCTCTTACAATATGTTGCTAGAAGAATAATTGATTACATTGATGATGTGCAGGAGCAAATAATTAGATTAGGGTAGTTTTTGAGCCATAACATGTGGTTCTCGGTTTGCAACAACAAAAGTAGCACAAAACGACAACAAAGGTATTAATGTGAAAACCGGTTGGTCCGGTCTTGATATTTCTCGCGTGTAAACAAACACCCTAATTTTTGCATAAAAAATAAAAATCATTTCAATCTCATTTCAAACACAAGACTGGCCAAATCTAAAGTCGGCTCAATTAGCAAGCAACCACAATTCTTTTTGTATACGCATCAATTCATGTCTGACGTGTAACTTCCCATAAAAAAACCCATAAAGTTATTATTTGCATTAAATACATTCAATTAAATCCCATTTCAGACGCCATAAAAAACCTCCATTCTTCTCATTGGCAAACTATCACAACAGCATGTGTGTTTGCATACGCCTCCAATGCAACGCATTGTGTATAACTGTGTGTACATTGTACACGTTGCGTGTATACAAACACAGTTTTTCAACCACACTTTTTCACCACTACCGATGGAAACAATATGATGGTATGCATTGTATGAGACACTATCAGGCAAATGAATCACATGAGAGAAACAAAAAGAAAAGAAAAGAAAAAACTACCGATTGATGATAATTCAACTTCCAAACCAATTCTCTACAAATGCTAACTATCATTAACTATGTTAATTTCCCGAGCATAGAAGTTTAGTAAATTAATTTTCCTCCTGATAAACACAATAAAATTTCAAATACATGTTCTGCTAATTGTACAGTAAAACAGAGAAAGCGTAATTCAATTCAAGTATTCAATCATTTGTTCATTTCCTCGTTTCATCAATTCAAATTCAACCATAAATAATCAAAACGAAAATGAAAAAAAAAAAAAAACCCTAATTCTATGAAAGAAATAACACACAAACCTCAGGAGAAGACTTGTTACTTTGCTGTTGCGACAATTCAACTTTGGATTTCTCGAGCGTGACGGCACCAAACGAACCGTATTTCCCTTTCATAACAGGATTAACATTATGCGAAGCGGAAGGAGCTGCCAAACAGCGCTCGAAAAGCGAAGACGCTGATGAAGTGTCACTGTCGATGTCGGAGGGGGAAGCGGACCATGATTGGACGACCAAACGGCGGCGACGGTTGCGAAGAACGGGTAGTTTAAGAACGGTTTTAGGGGATAAGGTTTTGGAAGTGATGTTGTGAGAGTTAATAGGGATAATTTGCGCTGCTTGAAAGAGCGCATGAGAAGACATGTTTGAAGGGAATTGAAGAGAAGAGAAGAGAGAGAAAAACGGTTACTCAGAGAAGTTTGTTCTGAGTGAGAGAAGAGGAGAAGTGAAAATGGTTAGTGTTTAATAAAGAGGAGAGTAGAGAGATTTCAGAGGAAGATAGGCCCATCAGGGAACAACCCAATCCCAAACAAAGACGACTCCTCTCTTGCGCCGGCCCCTTTTAACTCCAACTAAACCACTATTTTAGTAATAATACAATGCTGTAATTTTAATTTTCTCCACAACTAAGGAAAAAATTAAATTACTTATCCAAATGCTTTATTACGACTTCAATCACTCGCTTTTTTAACCATATTTTCCCCTCTTTAATCATTCTTATTAACTATAGTACCCATTTATTTTTTTTCATACTCACTTATTTATCTTATGTTGAACAAAAAAAATTTGATTAAATATTTTTTCTTTTCTTTTCCTCATGCTTTTTGTGTTATTCTTCTTCTACATTTTTTGTTGACCATGAGTTTTTAGGGAGTTGATAACTTATTTCCTAACAAAATTTATGTATTGTACTTTAAATAAATATTGATTTTAAGAAGAGTAAGAGTTAGTAAATTAAGGTTATTTACAAAGAATAAAAAATGTGATGATGATCGATATACTTTCTATGATGGAAATTTTGTCATAGCGTTCTACTGGAGTTTGGGTAATAGGAATGTTATCTGGCCGAAAATGTTGGCTTTAAAGCATGGTATTATTTTGGCTCAATCTTTGATGCTCTGCCCAATTGAATTTGAACTAGATTCAGAAGTAAAATTTGAAATGATACATAAGAGTTCCACAAATACTATTTTCCTTCTATATTCTTAAGTTGAGTTTTTTCTCCCATTACTATACAATCCTATGTAGTAAAGTAAATTTTTAGACGATGGATCTACTTTATAAAAAATTAGAGGATTGGTGAGTTGAACATATGACATGATATGAAAATGTTATTGTATGATTTAAAACAACCTTTTTGTGATTAAAATGAGAAAGTGCTTGTAATAGATTAAAAAAAATGGACATTAGTGAGTGTAATAGATGAGAGAAAATACTAAAAATAAAAAGTTATTTTCACTATTATTAAAACAAAAACAAATCAATTTTTTTTCACCAAACAAATAAAAAAAATCAATTTATGATTTACGGTATTTTTTTAATTTAATAATCACTTTTATTTAAATCTTAAACGGACTTTAGTTTGTCGTCAAAGACTAATATCACACAACTTTTATATTTTTAATAAGGTTTAGAAAATTTCTTTTCTCATCTCAAGTCTTCATAAAAAACTCTAAATTTTGTCGGGATTAGCTAATTCATAAGTGTATTTTACACGTTTGGAATGACCAAATCAAACCTATATTTTTTTTATATGAGAACATTAGGGTGAGAGAAGAAACACCTTAAGGTTTAAATGCACTTTTTAATCTCATATTTTTTATCAATTCACAATTTTAGTCCAATTATTTTTAAGTTGATTGATATGTCAAGTTGAATAATGATGAGTTCGAAAAGAGTATTGATAAAAAAAGTCATTAGGTGAGGTATCAACAAAATAACATGAGGAAATTTAAAAAATGGTATATAGTATTTAAAATTTCAGAAATTTTTACCCCACTAAATATGAAGCTTACTTTCACTAATATGTCAAGTTGAATAACAATTAATTGGAAAGTTATAGGGTGATGTATTTGATGAAAAAAAAAGTCACTTAGACAATGCATATTTTTGAGAAATGTGATTTTTTTTAGGGGTTTTATATTTTATGTTGTATTTTATTAAACAATATTTTAATATTTTAATGACATGTAAAATAAACAAAATAACATGATGAAAAAGTGATGAATTTTTTTAAAAAAAATTCTTAAGAAGAGGCTAAAAAAAAAGAATTTAAAAAAATCAAGAATTTTTGGGTTTAAAGAAGAAGACGATGAAAAATAAGATGTGTTTATTGGTTTGAAGAAAAACACTATTTATCTAAATTTTTTTGAAATTTTTATTTTTTAGAAAAATTGATTAATTAAAAATTTAATATGCTGATTTGGTAAATCAGCATGTAATAGTTTTTTTGATGGAGTTTAAGGAATGTTCAAAAAATGAAATATGTATATTTTGAAACATGAATGATAATTTAAAAAAGGAGACAAATTTAAAGGATGCAAACACATTTTACATTTTTTTATAATAAAAAAATAAATTAAACTAAAAAATTTAAGAATTTGGCTCATTTAACACATGATTTGGAATGTGGGTAGTTAATTTTTTTACATATAAAGGAAAAAAAAATCTAAAAAATACAACGAGGAAAAGACATTATTCTACAACCATTATCTATATAGATAGTTAGAGGGGGGAGGGTGAAATAACTCCAACGAAATAAAATCACTAAAGTGACCAAACTGCCCAACTTGTATTCACACTTATTAATATTCATAGTAGATATACTTCGCATCTCTAGTCACATATGACTTAACAAGAATAAAATTTCATGGAGAAGAGGTTGCAAATAAGAAAAATGAAGCCTTACGTGTGAGGGTCATATGTAATACCTATCTTCCTAGCCAAACTTAATCCATGGACTAAAACTCATATCTCAACCACGACTGAAGTGGCCCTACCCCATATTACAATGACAGCAATGAACAAATCGACTAATATAGTTCTTGATGAAGCATCTACGTGCAGAGAAACCTGTAGTTCCATTATGGGATCCATCAACTTTAAGTTTCACGATCGTATGAGGAGAAGGGGACCATCTAGCAAAAATACCATGTCTAATGCTAATGAAAAGAGAGGGAAGATCAAAGAGATGATAAACAATTGAAGTAAGTTGTCTCTGAAAGGAACTCAAGAACTGTTCAATATCAAGTGGAGTTATTGAGAAAAAAAAGTTGATTGTGATCAAGCCACAACATATTAGTCATAAGACCAAAGATGATTGGCCAACTACCATGATCATGACCGATATCCAAAATCTTAAGATATAAAATTGATCCACTAGTTATGGTTGATGCTAAAGAAAGAGCTCCAATGATTATCATTCTCATTTAAAACTTTTCGTAAAAATATTTGATGGCATCACAATCCCTAAAAGCATGCATAATAGTTTTTGGGGCTTGGAGGCATCTAGGATAATAATCATAATTTGAAATGACATAATGCACCCTTTCCATATTCATTAGCATCTTTCTATGGGCCAACTTCCATAGAAACATCTTGATTATCAGATGACATTCCCAAGTCAAAATTTAGTCAAATAAATTTGCGTCCTCTTGATTAGCCTCTTCAAATAATACGGCACAATACGACTATTTTATAGTGAAGAAATCACTTGAATAATGCTTCCAACTAAGAAAATCCCTATATCGTAAAGATGGATACTTGAGACTAGCGATCTTATCACAAATACTGGGAGGAAATAGTTGTTGAATAGGAGGTCGATTCCACCCATCCACTGCATAGTAGCCATTGACTGTAAAATTAGTAACATATGGAGGAATATTAATTGATAGCATGGTCTCAAATGGGTTCAGCTCATTCATACTGCCAAACATTGAATAAACTAACCATTACGAATAATCCAAGAGATACCACCCTCAACCAAAGGTCACACCTTTTCAATACCACGACATATGTGGGAAACTTTAGTGCCATAATTAAAATATGAAATAGTCAGTAAGGTTACAACAATTATACTTAGCACAACGAATTTTTATCCAAAGAGTCTCTGGTTTTTGGTTATTATTTATTGGTTATCATTTCCTAACATAATTTCATCATATAAGTAGTATTGACAATCCTCAAACTCTGAAAATTTAAATCACCATTTTCCTAAGGCTTACAATTTGTCTCCCATGAAATATGATGATTTTTTTTTTACATCAAAAATAGTTTCCTAAGTAAAGTTCCTACATAATCTTTCCACCTCCCCACAAAACAACAATATGAATCATAGTTGATTACATAACATAATTAGGGAGACTTATAATACAACTTTGTGCAAGAACAATGTGACCATCCATAAAGAGAGAATTGACTTTTTCCCTATGAGCTTGCTTTTGACCTTGCCAACAATAAAAAGACACACTTTTTTCCTTTGTCCTAGTGATCACATGAACCAGTAGGATAATGCCCAAGATAATTAGTGACTTCAATATTCAGAGCATTATAAATAGAATTTATAATACTTTGAGCAACATTAGGAGATATTAAATCTTTTGATTTGGAAGACTAACCCATTTTTCTAAGTGCAAGCAAAAAGTATCAATAATATATTTAATCTTCATGGCTTGGCCGGTGGAGGCTTCAGCCACAAGAAAAATGTCATCAACAAATATTAAATGTTATTAAGTAGGGTCATTATGACCATACTTTAGAGGCCTCTAAGAAATACCATGCACCACATAAAAAATACAATGTTTAAGTCTCTTTATGGCTAACACAAGAAGATAAGGAGATAAGAAATCTCCTTGACGAAGCTTACTTGTAGGAGAAAAATCACAAGATAGATTCTCCATTCCAATTAATATTCATCTTAGATGATATACAAACCATAATCAAATTGATCAATTTAGTAGGTAAAACAAAGCAACTCTAAATAATTTGTTAGAGTCCCAGTCCAATCTAGCTATCATAAAGTTTGGCTAGATCAAACTTAATCACCAGATGACATTTGGTACCTCTCATACTCTACATTGAGTAAACAATATCTTGAAGATAATAGTATTGTGAGTTTTTTCAACCTATTTAAGATGACCTTAGTTACAATTTTACAAACAACTTTACATAAAACAATATCTATTAATGAATATATTTAATTACTATATCAATAATTAATTTTTTTAAAAAAGTTATCAATTAATTAACTATTAATATTAGTAGTTTTATTCTCTAAAATAAAATAAGTTGGAGTGTAATAATAGAAATTTCAAATTAAATATTGACAGTGAAAATAGTTTTTTGTGGGTGGAACTGGAGAGGGGAAAGACGATGGTTGTGCCCCAGCCATTTCTGTCACCAGTCTGCAAGGTCGGTCCTTACCCACTCGATATCATCGCCACCGCCGCGTCCCTCCACTTCACCCACCGTGTCTCCCACCGTCTCCGGCTTGGCTTTCTACTTCGCTCCTGTTTCAAGGTCTCCTTTTTGTTTACTCTTTTTGCTACCAATTGTAAAAGTTTGGAGTTCGGTTTAATTGATAATTTTCAAATTAGGTATCTTTTCATCATATAGGTTATAGAAACAACCATTAAAATGTAGGATCTCAGTACCATATGTTGTTTTATTAGGAGTCCTAGTTGATCATATCATACTGTAGTTAATGCTGATGATGAAAATAGGAATAGGAAATAGGCTATGATGGTTTAGTGGTTGAGATGTGTAAATATTTTTGTCATGAAATTGAACTTGCTCTGGTAAATAATAAACCATTCTAGTGAAGAAGAAGCTTTTTCTTGTGCCTCCCCCCCCTTTTTTTTTGTTGTTGTACTTTTGGTGCCTTTGAAATTAACCAATTGCGCCTCTTTGTTTTGGATGTTGTGGCAGCATTTCGTGACTCACATGTCCTTCTTGTTGAACAGAAACTTGCTCCTGTGTTTACATTGAAGGATAAATGGTGTCAAGGTGACAGTTTGATTTCCACTTGTTCAACTAGTTTCTCTTTCTTTAATGTGGGAAGAGTTGAAGCCCGCTTTGGAAATGGTGACTCAAAGAAGTCTGGAAAAAATCCATTTAGTGGAAGGAAGTGGACAAATATTCTCCTTGCTGCCAATGTTTTGTGAGTATGAGCATATACACTTGATTGATGTATTAAGACCCTATTGGTTATTATTTACTAATTGTTTACACAGATTTTATGTTGTGCAACTTGCAACCGAAGGCAAGCTTATGTTGTGGGGTGCTAAGGTAAAGTTGCAATTCAGAATCTGATTTGAACAAATGTGCTAAATGTTGGGGATCATTACATGTTAGTTGTGTATGTTGCTAGATAAACAGTCTCATTGACAAAGGACAACTTTGGAGACTTGTTACTTCTTCCTTTCTGCATGCAAACATTGGACACCTTATGGTAAGGTTTGAATTTAATTGTTCGAAGTTTGTTCTGTTCTGCATGGTTTAGTTTTGGTATTAAAATTACTATGAATTCTCTGCAGATAAATTGTTATTCCTTAAATTCAATCGGTCCCACTGTGGAGAGCTTCAGTGGTCCTCGAAGATATCTTTCAGTTTACTTTGTCTCTGCAATTGCAAGTAAACCGCTTATATTTTTCCTACAGTAGCTGATGAAATTGCTTACCTCCTAGTATTCTAATTCTATAATTTCTAGAAAATCAGGTGCAGCTATGAGTTATTGGTTCAGCAAAATGCCTGCAGTAGGTGCATCAGGAGCAATTTTTGGACTGGTGAGTTCTTTTTGTATTTTATTTGTCACAAGTTGGTTTCATCATCTGCCTTATGGGCTTTTATCATAATTAATCATAGTGTTCATGATCCAATTTATATTGGTAGCTTTGTAGTTTTGACTGAAATTACATACTAGGTTCAGAATGTTGATGTTTATTTTTCCAATACATCCATCTATCTTTATGTCCAATAACCTTCACCCTAATGAGCTATAATGATTCAGGTTGGATCGGTTGCAGTGTTTGTTTTAAGGCACAAAGACCTCGTAGGGGGTGGTAAAAAAGATCTGCAGCACATTGCACAAGTAATTGCCATCAATATGGTTAGTGACTGTGACTCATTTCCTGTGTTAGTCACGCTGAAAGCTTTCTAGTGTCTGAACTAGGAGATTTAGACAGTACTAAGTTGAATGATGCCATTTCTTCTAAGCCCATTGGATTTAGTTATCACGTAACAGTTAGGGTTTCTTTTGTCATCCACTTAGTTAAGATGCTCTGCCATTGGATTTAGTTATCCCTTAACAGTTAGAGTTTGATACATGCTTCTAATTCGCCAGGATGGATCAGAGATTTTACAACAATTTTCTGCATAACTTAGCTTTTACAATAATATATGTTATATACTTTTTGTTCTCCTTGGGTAGAAGAGTTGTTGGTTCTGTTAGACCTTTTATTAGTATAGTTATTATATTATTATTATTATTATTATTATTATTATTATAATATTAGGTAGCAGTTATGTTTATAGGTAGTTATTATATTATTATTATTATTATATTAGGTAGCAGTTATGTTTATAGGCATTATTGTATAAATAGGAAAACTGATGGAAATGTCAGTGGGCAATTATTTAGGAATTGGATATTGGTTGGGAGAGACCAAGCTCTCGAACTCTTGGAAGGGAGAGACCCAAGACTCTCGAATTTCTTGGGAACCCATCGAGTAATTCTATTGTATCATCAATAAAGGTTGTTTATTTCCCTTAAATCTCTATGTTTGGTACCGGTTTCTATCAGGTTCATGCTAGGGTTATGTGGGGAACGTTTTCTGCTTTGAACTTAGATCATCACTCTATGAATGTGAGTTATAGAGGGATTACTGTTTACTTTCCTCATCTCTGTGTGCTTATGGTGCAAGTATTTCTCATGCAGGTTATTGGGTTATCATCGAATGGCATTGACAACTGGGGACATGTAAGTATAGGAGTCTTTCGTCCATGGATTTTTTTAGTGCCGTTATATTTCATTTTCTTAGTTCCTTTGTCTAGTAAAAGTTGTTGTCTATACAAACATATCATATTGCATGCTTGTTACTCCAATTTTTAAAATTTGGCATGACTGTGACCAGCTCTAAATTTTGGAATAGCTTAATACACTAAATTACCCCAACTAAATCGAGAGTTGATAGCATGGAGCATCGGTTGGTGCAGAAGATTAGAAGACTCTTACAGTTGGATTCGGAAGTGAAAGTTTGCTATTGTTATTGTGAAGCTGCTGATGTTTTAGCTAATATTGGTTGTGATAGTGGGCCCTCCGTGATTTACTATGAGCTTGTTCCTGCTCAGATTAGTCATTTAATTAGTTGCTAATAGAACTGGAGTTTCTACTCAGTTGGTTGTCTTATCTTTCTCGGGTTTAGGCCCTCTTGACTTCCCAAAAAAAATAAACCCAACTAAAACTATGTGATTATGGACATATCATTCAAAAATAATCCACAATTTATATTGCATGCATAAGACTACTCATCTTGATCTTGTTTTGTATGTAGCCATTTGTGATCTTATGTTTGATTAAATAACCAAAAGTGTAACCTGTGCATAGTTTCTTAGCTATTGCTAATTTGCTAGTGTTTCCTTTAACATATATATTTTTTCAGTTAGGAGGTTTGATTGGTGGAATTGCTGCATCATGGCTTATTGGACCTGCATGGAAACATGAATCCACCTCTATAGATGGAAGAAGACTTTTCATTGACAGTGCACCAATGTATAATCTCTTCAATATTACAAGAGTACCTAAGCAATGGAAATAGAAACATTTCATTGTTGTGCATTACAAATAGTTGCTCATGGTGTTTATTTGTATAATGATACACTGTTGTAAGTTTCCCTTAATAAAACACTTGGATGGTGGTTTCTACTACCTGAACCCTTTAAATTTTCTGCATACTTTGTATTGCATAAGAGATAATTCAAGTGAATAAAAAAAAGAAGAGATAATTAGTTACCTTCCACAGGTGGATATTTTGTTTTTGTTTGTGTTTGTTGCATGTATTGATGTTTTTTGGGTCTAGGCTCTTTGCTACATCCCAAGTTGAGCTATAATGTGACAAAAGCAAAACTCTCTCACAAGACTCAAATGAGGCCTTATTTATAAGGAACCAAACTATGTCTCTTGGACAATTTATTTATGCCTTTTTTCATTCTTTGATATTATTTTCTAATTTAATCATATGTTGCTTTTTATTTTAAGTACAATTACATTCCCATAGTACCTCATTACAGGAATACTATTGTCCCAAGTTTAAGTGAAATGAAAATTATTAATATTATGTTTCGTTGTGTATAAATATAAGCAAAGTTTCCATCAAATAAAATATTTTGTTTTTATCTTGTACTATTGAGACAATTCCAAGCAGTTTTTAACACCCCACTAAAGCACCCCACTTGGTGGCCCTAGGAAGAGGCATATTTTGTAGACTAGAAACGACTAGACTCCTTGAAGTCAGGTTTGACTTAATAAAATTTAAGAACTTAATTTTGATTACTCAATTTTGACGATAAGATAAATTAATATCAAGTGTTAACTTAATTATTAAATCAATAAAAACTAATTTAACCATTTTTTTAAATATGGTTTGGTGTCTTAGCGATGACGCATAGTAGAAACAGTTTGGTGGAATAATTTATGTTTTATTCAAGAGGAGATGGAGAGTGAAGATGTAATTGGTTTGGTCAAAATTTGTATAGGGTTCTTGGCAATGGAGCTGAGATTCGGTTTTGGACCGAAACATGATTGGAAGGAGAGGTGCTCTTAGTGCACGATTCAGTAAACTCTATAGTTTGCGATTGATAAGGAGATATTTGTGGCTGAGATTTTCAGGCATGGGGTTGGTGAGGGGTGGATGTGGAGGAGAATAGTATTTAAATAGGAAGCAACAGCGATGTCGGAATATTTGGATTTTGTTGGCTAATGTTATTTTGGAGTATAATGTGTCTAATTCTTAATCTTGGATTTATCGCCACAATGAAAATTACTCTAGTAGATAAACTTACAATTTGTTAAGACAAGATGGAGACATTCCCTCACGTGATATTATTTGGAATATGGTGGTTTAGTCTATTTGTTTGCTTGGCGCCTTTTGAGTAACAAATTGCCAACCAAAGACAATTGTGGTGTTAATTTAGTCAATCATCAATCGTGTATCGGTGGTTGTGGTATGCGTGAAATGAAGCTCTTCAACATTTATTCTTTGAGTGTCTTGTATTCGTTCAAGTTTGGATATCGGTATTGCAATGGTTTTGTATTAGTGGAGCTATGGTGAATTTACCCTCTTACCATACTTTTCAATTCGCATTCTAAGTATTGGTGTAAGGATTAAGAAGAGATATTTTATTTAATTTAGTTAGATGTTGTTTGGTCGATATTAAGAGTGCGGAATAATACTATTTTTCGTCAGCACAAAGTTACGGTAAATTAAAATAGTTCGATTTTGGTAATGTTTTGTTTCTTTTAAAAAATAATAATTATACGGTAAAAAAAATTTAATAATCACAATTTTTTGTGTTAATAATACATTTTGACGACTTTTCATAAATAGTTTAGATGGTTAATTTTTTGTCAAAAAATTTAGATGCTGAATTTATTAATTAGTTTTAATTTTATTTACTAAAAATGGTCTCGTTCTTAGAAAGTAAAGTGAAAACCCTTGAAGCTCGAAATTGAGAGTTGGGTGTAGTGATGCTTCACTCATCACGACACATTACACAATTCGCTACAAACAACTACACTTGAATTGAAATTGAAAACAAACAAGGATTATGATCTCTGTGTTAATCACTTTCTCTTCATTCTTCTTCTAGGTTACCATTTGCAGTGAGTGATTCTCTTCTTTTATTTATTCATTTATTTTTCTGCTTCTTATAATTCTCAATGTCACATACCTAGGTTTTCATGATTTTATTTTTTTACAAATATTCCTTACCATAAACCAACTTGATTAATTTGGCTCAATTTTTCCTCATTTAGGGTTATTCCATTTCCATTACCACCACTACCACACATGGATATGAAAGGAAATCTTTATTACAAGAGAAAATCTCACACTACAAAACCAGTATCAAACACTGTTATTAGCGACAGAAAATTTCTCATTGACTTCATAATCAAAAATTACCTAGGACCTGATGTTAATTCTGATAATCCAAGATGTTCATCACATCAAAGACTAATTTCAGGATTACAACCATATAGTTTAAATGATTTAGGATCTTCTTATGTTACAATTTCTCTATTAGAGAAGCTATATTATTATCTCCTTAGAAATGCTCTTCCTAACCTAATATTAGACCTCAACATGTTTCATATGTATTTAAAGGGAAATTTGTACTTGCCCAATTCTGAATTTTCAGAGGGTAGTCAACAATTCACAACTGTTTTCCCTTTGGAACTTCATCAACAGATATGGTACCCTGATAGCTTTAGGATTGTTAAAGGCGTTGTTTTGATTGATGATCCTGTTTTATCGTCGTGTGTTAAAGAGGAAGATTTGAATAGATTCAGGTTGTTAACTGGTGTTGATAGTTTTAAGTTGGATGTAAGTGAATGTCTTCGTGTTCGGATTCATCCTCCGTTGAGTGATAGTGATTGTGTTGGCAAATTGTCGGAAGAGAATATTCCGAATGAGGGGTGTGGATCGGAGAAGTTTCGACAAGAGTGTAAAAGAAAGTATGTTGATTATGATGATACTTCGTCAATGCTGGAATTTCCTCATATTGCTGATGGAGATCCTTCTTCTGACAAGACGTGTGAATCGGATGGGCCTTCAATGATGTCCCTTATCCCAATACCTGACATTGACGATTATGTCCAAGATTCTTCTGTTGTTTTAACAGGGACAGCTAAAAGAGGGATACTTGGTCCATCGGTTGGTGTTGTGGATATCGGTATTAGTAAAGTGGCTTATCTATTTCGAGTTTCCTTACCGGGTGTCAAGAGAGAGTACAGTATGTTTCTCCTCTTTCTATTTAATTAAGTTCCTTCTTCCAGTTTTTTCATTATCTTTGATTATCTGTATTGGAAATGGCCCTTTCATGTATTATACCCCTGTAGAGGCAATGCTTTTGTTTTTCTTTTTTCATATATCTTGGTCAAAAGTCATGAATATTTATCAACAAAGTATCTGTAGCATGCATTTTTTACATGCCTTTTTATCAGTATCTAATTGCAATTGACTCATTTCTTTGGGATATTTTGATTTATTTATTTTTTTTGAAAAATGATTGTTGTTGTTGAGATAAAGTCTAATGAGTTGTTATGCTATTTATGGTACCAGTAAAGCTGAGATGTAAGAACAACTATACATAGCAAGTTTATGGTGTGGGAGAGCTGAGAGCCTTCTTTAAAAAGAATTCAAAGTTTAATTTAATGTCATTTCTTTAATGTATAAATAACATTTAATAATTGCTACTACAGCAATGAACAGGGTAATCTATTATTCTGTCATTATACCTTATGTTTTTTGAAAGAATTTTGGGTAGGGAGAAGTGTAAAACAAAAGATAGTGGTGCAAGTGTGCCCTTTTTTCACATGCATTTTGCTTCATGGTCCTCAAACTAGGATCTGCTTTGAGTGCCTCAGCACATCCCGTGTCTACAGTCCTTGTCTTAGAACATACAGTTATATTCATCAAATGAAACATTCATAACATTACTGTCCTTTTATTTACAAAAACATATAAAGCATGATAGTGGTGCCATTTCCAACCTAGTTAGGATTGTTTCCTCTATCGTGATCGTTCTGCACGAAAGAAAACTTGTATATGCTTTTCAGAAAGATTATTTCTTATTTATTTCTTTAAATGAATGTTCATCGTACTTTTTGCAGATGAGTTCAGTTGTGATATTGAATCTGATGGGAGGGTTGAGATCAAAGGGTTGTTATCTGGTGGAATAACTATCGCAAAACAGTCACGTATTTTCCAGATGAAAACACAGCAGTTATGCTCTCCTGGACCATTCACACTTTCATTCAGTCTTCCAGGACCTGTTGATCCAAGACTCTTTGCACCTAACTTCAGGTCTGATGGAATTTTTGAAGGAGTTGTAATCAAACTCTAGTTTTGTGCATCTAGCTTTTGTAAGTAACTCTAGAAGTTCCATAAGTGCGATAAACAAATTTCTGTTTCTTTTTTGCTGTATTGCACCAGACGCAGATGCTATTGTGTCATCTAAAGTGACACTGAGCTAGTTTTGTTTATCTAACTTTTAAGGAAATAGAATGATCTAGAATTAGTTTGCTACTCATGGTTATCAAATAGAGGTTCGAATTGTGAATCAAAAGACCTATTTTTGAGTGCTGAATCGAATCTAGTACAAAGTTGACAAAAAAAGTGGTTGATTAATGATTCATTAGCATCTCTCTCTACCTATTTGGTCTATACTGCAATGTCATTTTATTTGCACACACATCAGACACATATATGATTATGTTACATCTTCTATCATGGCGTGCAGCAACAACATTTGAATTTATTTTACATCCTCTGTTTCTGTCCAAATCTTTCTTGTCAACACAAAACTAATTGTAAAAACATCATGTCCCCCTTTCTGATGAGGCTTTGCTGACTAAAACAGAACATGCTTTAATTACATCATACATATTTGTAGTCTGTTTCTTTATTCTTGAGTTATGTTTTCATTGAAAAAGTGTCACCACCGCAAAGGTAGGATGTTCATGAGGCAGAGTGTTATTGCACCACCATCACAAAAGTCAGTGTTCGCTAGGAGGTTCTATAAAGACTTTTATGATGATATGAAGAAAAAAAGTCAGCCTTTCGTTTTCCATACATATATGCCTTTTGCTTTAAAAAAATTATTAATAGTAGTTACAACTTACTTCAATATGAATGCGACTTTCTTGCACTCAAATCATGAGTTGCCTATTTGGGAGTTAGTCCAATCCGTGTGTAAGTAATCAGATGTTGCCTGCTAACTCAAAGATTAGTTTCATATCAGATTCAAAGGATCTACGTTTGTGGGGATATCCTGAGGCATCCAATGGGAGCCAAAGTTATAATTACGGTGGATTAACAAAAAGTATAATTATTTAGCCAATAAATGTATTAATTAAACATAAGTAACAGTTAGGATGCATATATCAACTCTGCCTCTTTACAATGGTTATGCATAAATGAGAAAGCGCAAACTTCTTTTCTTGAAGAACATTAGCTAAGATTTTTTAGTCAGCCTGACGTATATATTTTTTTAAGTATAGAGTGGTAATCTCGACTTCCATAATAGATTTATATAGATCTGTTAGTATAGTTGCAAAGCGACGTCAATTAGATTTTATCTAGAAGTTAAAGTGCATGTTCGGGATCACAAAAGAAGCTCTCACTTCTAATAATGCAGCAATCCCCTATATATAATATCATAGTCCATACTATTTACTGTTCAAGGATTTATATCAATATGCATGGTGTGCAAAGTTGTCCGGATTACTACAACAGGCATGCCTTGACTAGATGTGATATCAAATCAATGATCTACCACAATGGCTAATTTGGACCACCGTTGTAGGGATTCATTCAATGTTAAATATGTTTTTACTTTTTAGTAAAATTTCTAACATTGTAATTTTAAATATAATTTTTAATTCCCACAAAATTATTCATTAATGAGTTCTATTTTCTATTGAAATAAAATATGTTTAATTGTTTTTCAATTTTAAAAAAATTGAATGATTTTTTGTAAATATATTTTGAACGTTGTAAATTTTTTTAAATTGAATGAATTAAATATGAATTTTTGAAAATAAAATACTCCATATTAAAGTAATGGAAATATAGATTTAAAAATCAAATTTTAAGTTCACTTTTTGTAGAAGAACTTTTATATTATTGTAGATATGATAGAAAAAATTCAATCAAAGATATATATTCACTTAACAACAAGTACTAAAATTGCATACATGATAAATTTGTAGAGACTAAAAATTGTATTTTTATTATATAGATATTAAAATTAAAAAAAATTAAATTTTATAAAAATTAAAAATATATTTAATTCATAATTTAATAATTGTTTTGGGCAAGAATTCGAACCTTAATTTAATATACTGTGGTTGACTCGATATTTTATTGTTATGATACATAGGAATGATGTACTATGCATTGTACATTAATTCACCCCACTCTAAATTAATCTATTGTTTTAGACAGTGGCACGTGAGTGATTCAAAGTTCTACAACTTGGTGCTTGTTGATATGAACAAACAGTAACATGGCCCGCACATTAAAACATAGAATTGAATTGAGGAAAAAGGAACATGATTTTGGTTTATGGAATCAATAAAGCAAATGGTCACTCCTCATCTCACTTGATGAATTCACTTCAATTACATGTCAGAAGACGACACCATGCGGATATATATGCATTTCACATATAATTCTTTTTTCCTCTTGTTTACTTTGTGTGGGTCCCAACCAACATTTGTACCTAATACCATATGGTGTCTTCTGGATTTAATGCTTGCTATTTTCCCCTTTTGCATTCTAAGGTGATTTATGAATTTGTGTTATTTTGTCTGTTCAAATATGGATAAACATTAAGCAATTAGATTGACACAAGCAATTAAGTTTAAAAGATTTATAGTTTTAACTTTTTATTTTTTTTAACAAACATAAAATGTCATTCTTACACCTTACCAATAAACCATCTCTAAGATAAGGTTTTGATGAAAAATGAAAGTGTTACAAAACAGTCTCAAAATGAAAGTGCTACAAAACTGTTTTATAAATCAATTTTCAATGTAGTTTTAATTATTATTTTTTATATTATCTTTCAATAATTATTATATACACAACTTTTAAAATATTATTGTACCTTATATTAATAATAATGAAAAATTTATCAAAATATTTTTTTTATTTTTTTTAATTATTATATTTTTTAATATATATGTAAAAATTTAAATTCTTAATTAGGAATGAATATTATAAAACTATGGTTTAATGGCCCACGTGTGGTTAAACACTACTCTACGTTAGGATCGTTGTTTAACTCTTGATTGGCCAAGAACTTATATGAATTGTGATTGTGATGATTAATGTTGCACCTTTGTGATTGACAATCAGTATCCATGACATGAGTCTATGTGAGCCCCATTTTTTTTTCTGGAAAAAGAAGTTCAGTTTTGCTATAATTTTTTTTATTTAAAAATATAGTTTTGAATGTGATAAGTGGTGGGGATGAAAATGTTACAAGCCGTTTATTTTGTAAATTATTGTGTTTCATTTTAGAAAATATGCATTTATTTTATTTCAAAGATATACACTTTTGAAGATAGTCATAATCATAGAGAAAATATAATAAAAATATATTTATAAAAATAATAAAAAATAACTTTTTAATATTTTAATTATTTTAAAAATATAGATAATTGTTCACTTCAAAAATTTATTATTTTAGAATATATTTCAAAAATCTCTTACCTCTTTTTTTTTTTTTAAAGAATCTATTACCTGTTAATAACAGTAAAAATAATAAATTCTAAAAAATAAACATAAAAAATGATTTCACAAAATCATAGGTCTTTACTTTTTTTTCCCCATAACTATATATTTTTTAAGTTGCTGTTTGGATTAAATTAGTTATTTAAATTGACTTTAGAATATTAATATAGTTTATCTTCATCCTAACTTTTTAAAAAAGAAATGTATGAAGTCCATGTCAAAAATTGACTTATAATTTAGTTATAGTCGTGTGTTTATATAGATTTTGTGTAAAATCAATATTACATGGCATGGTTAGTGCCACGCACGTACTCCTATTAACCAAAAGATTGCCAACTACAGTTCTACCACGAACCCTCGGTTTCTAATCAATATATCATCACTTACATATGCACCACATAAAACTTGTCTTGAAAGGGACAATTAATCTACCATTACATTAATGAGCAATTACCAATGTATGAGATTAGTTTTTCTCAATGCATCTACTGATACCTAGTATTATTCAATTTAGTGCATGAATATAAATGATAAGTGGCCTTAATCAATATTCTGCTTTCATATTAAATGTTTATATATCAAAGTAAGATTTGAGTTTTTTAATATTAATTGTCATAAATTTTTTATTTGTCCAAAAGTGATTCAATCATTCCTCACACATTAGGTAAATTATTCTTTTACCTTTTATGTTTTCAAAAACTCTAAAATAATGGATCAATTTCAATCTATTTTTTTGTCAAAATATATCACTGAATTAACTAATCGATCCAAAGAGTATTAAGGGATGAGAGAAGAAACTCTTCATCCATTAGTGTTATCACTAGTTTATTAGCTCATTCATTTTATGCTTTCCTGCTTCTTTTATGCCATAATTATTAGCCCGTGACTTTTAAACGGACATATAAAAATGATTAGAGCACCTTGTAGTAGGATGTACGGGTGAGCCCCTCTCTCGGTCTTAATTTTGATCTACTTAGCATCAAATTTGTTCGAGTATGTAAACCACAAAGAGATAGTAAAATGGACTCAATAAAAAATGTTGTTTACTCTAATTCAATATGATTGTCTATTAATCTTCTCTAGTAATCCAACATTGACATTAAAGCTGATAGCACTTACATGTGCCTGATTCTTTATATTGAAAGTCTTATTAATGATGTATCTCGTTAATGTATGTGAATTAACAATGGCGCAAATGCATATGAATGAAAAAAAATTGCTTGACAAGGAAGAATGTGCCCAAATAGAAAAATATGAGTAAAAGTTTTATGTTAAATGAAAAAAATAGATGTTGAACAATATACAAGTGAGAAAACACATATGCACAGTGTTTTAAGATTTTAAGTGAAAATGCAATATCAAAATTATTTTTGCTGAGTCCAATATGATGCCCTCACTCCTGTCACCACTCAACATTGTTATTATTAACAAAATTGATTTGATGTGACACTCTTTGAGCTCGTTTCTTTAAGATTTTAAAAAATAATTTTGACTTTATATTTTTAAAAATAATAGAGAATTTACTTAAAAATAATATAAGTTTTTTTAGACTCGTTTGTTATAATTATAAAAAATAATTTTGATATTCATAACTTAGATATTTATTGTTAGACATTTTAACACGATAAAAATAACATTTTTTTTAGATATATCTTTCAAAAATAATTTTTATGAAGTATTTCTCAAAATAAATTTTCATTTTAATTATTTTTTAAAATTTCATTATTCAAAAAAAGTTGTGACAGATAGATGAAATATTTAAAATGATATTTTAAAATAATCTATTTAAATCAATTTTTCATTTGAGAGTTTATTTTTATTTATTTAAAAAATTATAATAAAAAAATTATATATTATAAAAATTATTTTAAAAAAAATCTTAAACAAACAATCATTTATTTTCCCATCTCTATATTTCCCCTAATTATCAAACACAAATGATTATGCAACGAAGACAACAGTCAAATAAAATAATTAAAGAAATGTATGGATTATTATAGGGTATAGTTTGAGTGTGTCATGTGTGACTCTGAAATTCGTTCATAATTTAATGGTGATGATGGGTTTACGTGGCCCTCAAGGAATTCAAAAGCGTTTGTAGACAATAGCTATATTTCCAATTGGTCGTGTCCTTTTCTACATCTCATTTAAAGCTCTTCCTTAGTTCTTGAAGCATAAATGTAATCACTAATTTGCCCTTTTAGATTATGCAATATTGCAATTTGCAAGGGAATAATATTTTTATTATCTTGTCATAAAGGTTTCATAAAAAAATATTGCAATAAAGGGCCATAATATCCCCCATGCCGAAACGTTGCTGCTTGTCTTTGAATATATAGCACCTTCTATTGATGGGATATTAAGGTAATAAAAAATAAAGGGGGCACAAGCTGTGTTTTGGCTAAGCATGTTTGTCTTAACATATTGCATTGAATACAAGATGTTAATTTAGATAGTCATATTTCATCGAATAAAATAATTATATTTTAAGAAATAATATAACAAAGTGACGAGATATGAATAGATAAAGGTGTAAAGATGTAAAGCTATTAAACTTATCTTATATGGGCATGAAATTTATGATATATATAACTTATACAAGAATATTATCTCTATCTCTTAATAATTGATATATTACTTATTGGCTAAAAAAAATATATGAAATAATTAGAGTTAATTTAATAAAAAAATAATTGATAAAATAAAAAATTTAAAGGTATCCTGTAAAAGAAATACAAGAAAGTTTCTCAATTGAGATAGTAAACTATAAGTATGACATCTTAAGATTCATTTGATATATATTATGGTAATCAGCCGCTCTAAGCTTCTAGATGCATGGTTGGACTAGTTTTGCCTTTTAGAGTAATTTTTAAAATTTTTTCTAATCTATAAACAAAAAGTTAAAAAAAAAATATATTTCATAGTAGTAATAGTTTAATTATAATTTAATTATTTTCAATAAATATATATTAAAAAATACAAAAGTGTTCACAGGGGTTGAGTTGAGTCGATTTTGATCAAGTTTGATATCTGAATCGATTGATTTTATTTTGGTTGAGTTGAGTTCTAAACCCGTGATTTTTACATTAAAGCTGAACCAAACCAACTCGATTTAAGAGTCGGTTAGTTTCGTGGGTCATAAAAAAATATTTTTTATTCTAAAAAAATTTAATTAAATTTAAATACTAGAACATCTCAAAAATCATAAAATTATATTTCAACATATCATTTAATACTTAGAATACATTTACAAATATAAGAAAATGCTTAAGTTAATTAAACTAACAACAAATCATAAAATCAAATTCAATACATAAATCATAATTATACATAAATAATAGAAAAAAATTAAATAAAAATATATATGTTGTGTCAATGGATTGAGTTCACGAGTATGTAGATTCAAAATGTTAGATTCACTACCCGAATCGAATATCATTGAATTTAAATGAGTTGATTCAAGTTAGACAAAAACTTATAATCAACTCCCTTAAATTAATATAATTACAGACAAAAATGAATCAGCCACGAAGATTTTGAATAAATTATATAAGGTATAATGGTTGAAGTTTTAGTGTTATACAAATTAAATTATTAGTGAGATGTTTTGACCCCATAAATCTAAACATTTTTTTAAGCAAGTCTAAACATTATTTAAAACTGTACACTTATGTTATATCTTTTTTTAAAAAAAAACAAGGTTTTTTGTTTTGTTTTTACATTCTTATCCACTTTTCTTTTTCAAGCATGCAATTTCCTATATCCTTTTCAACCATGCAATATTCCGTTATAGACAGACTTGTGGCAAGGGGAACACGTACGACAGTACATTATCGATCGATCTTTGGTTTGCCTCACTTCACGTCTAAGTGAAAGCAAAAATCATTATAGATTGGAGAGTAAGGAAATAAATAACTAACATCTTGCTATTTATCTACACAAATAATATACCAGCGTTTCTTCAAAAAACAAATAATATAGAAACGAAATATAAATGGTAAATTCTTAATATGTCTTAAAAAAAAAAGAATTCTGATTTAAGTCCAATATCTAATATAATTTTCAAAGATTATAGTAGTTAAGAAAATAAAATTTTGCGTTCATTAACTTTTTAATAAATAAAAATGTAAAAAAAAAATATATATATATATATATATATATATATATATATATATATATATAGAGTAAATCTATATTTGAAAATCGTTTGAAATTTTAATAAAGACGGTTGGAGACTCTCTTCTAATATTAAAAATTGAATTCAAAGTAAAAAAAAAATACTTAAAATAAAAAAAAATTATTCTTTATTTAAATTGTAAATAACATCAATAGCATAAAACAATTGTAAATAACATCCATAATATTAAAAATCTGATTCTATTGTTTTTTTTCCTAAAATCTTATTCTGTTTTTGAATTATGAGCTTTTTTGCTTTAAGATAATATAGTGTAGGGTGAACTTTTATATCTTAATAGTATTTTTTGGTGTTCTATAGTACTCTTTAAAAAAATAAAAACATATTGATCTTGTGGGGTTGATTTGCCTACATAAATCCATAGCGGTGTAGATACAATTGAGACATTGACGTGATTGATATTGGTTAGACAAAGAAACCAAATATTGTTTTTAAATGTCATCATATATATACGGGGATCAAATTCTTTGCAACTAAAAAAATGAAAGAAAAAAAAATTAAGGAGATATCAAATTACATCAATGTAATGTTATACTCTTCAATAACAGTTTAACATATACAAATTTTATAAAATTTATGGTTGGATTGGAAGTTTATATCATATAGATTATCTATGTTAAATTTTACAAAAGTTTAAAATAATTTGATATGTTATTGAGATACATCAAAATTAATTTTTTATGTGTTTTTATTAAACATTGTTAATCTCAATTAGTCTCAATAACCTATCAAATTATTTTAAGTTTATATCGTATAAATTATCTATGTCAAATTATTTAATCTCGATTAGTCTCAATAATCTTTCAATCTAATGGTAGATTTTGTATTCGTTAAAAATATATATAACACTACATTGATGTTATTTGGTCTCTTCTTATATATTTAACAATGATCATGTTCTCAATCATAAAGATGTAAAGGATTATGAATTTTAATTATGATTTTATCGTAAATCAAATGTGACGTTTTCTCACTCTAGCAATTGTCTATATAAATTGTTGTTAAATTTAAATTTGACTATGGTCATACTAACATGGGTCTTTAAAAGAGATGTTAATGATTCTAAAAGTTGAAAATCTTTTAACATAAAAAACAAAGTTGAAATTATTTTATTAAAAAAAAGTGTTTGAAGTTGAACACATAAATTTCAAGATAAAATTTCCAAGTTTGATTTTCCTAAATGCTCAAATTCCAATACTTCCATTTTTGAAATGAATCCCATTTACTCATTACTTATAATTTTTTAATGATAGTCTTAATAAACACTTATTTCTTCCAATTCAACCCTTCTTAATTTGATATGTTAATTACTAATAGATATAAAATCAATGCACAATAATTATAATTAATACTTACATGTGTTTAATGTCAACAAATAAAAATAAAATGAGAAAATCTATTTGACTTTTTTAATAAAATATTAACTGAAGTTATTTATGGTATAAAATACTATATTTTACAAATAAAATGAACTAGTCAAAAGAAAATGAAAAATTAAATAACTACAAAAATGGTAGTCTAATAATTTAATGTCAAAAGTCAGTCCATATCAGTAATCTTCTTTATCACTCTCTCTCTCTCTGATTCACTCACACACACATGTTGAGTGGTTTCAAAATTCACAACTTTTATTTTATGATGCCATTTAATTCAAATTATATTATTATTTATTAAAATATAACATACTACATTGTCATACGAGATCCAAACGGTTTTATGAAGAAACGAATATTGGTGTAGCAGTGTCAATTGTTGTTCATTCCTTCGCCAACTCACCTGAACAAACAAAAAAATTTGAATTTCTCACCAAAAAAAAACATCATCACCATTACCAAACACTTTCAAGCTCCTCAGAAGCTTTTTTTTTTTTGGTTTTACAAAAACACAACACAACTTAGGAAAATAACCACTCCAACAGCAAACAAAAAAAAAAAATTTCTTCCAATTTTTTTGGTGTTCGTTTTTTGTTGTTGGTGTTGTTATCATCATCAAGATTTTCTCTTTCCACTTTGAGGGAGGTTGTTTTTCGCAACAACCTCAACCTCCTCGCTTCAAACCTCGTAACTTTCGCTTTTCAGTAAATGGAAATACCTTACTTTCCTCGATTTGGCAAATGCACTTCTGGATTTTGTTTTACGAGATTGTGTTGTTGATTTGAACAACGAGGAGAAATAATTGATTTTCTTTTTCTTTCTCACCAAAACCTTATCCCTTTTTCAAACAATCAACCAAAAATACCCAAAAAGAAAAAAAAACAATTTTTCCCATTTTCATTTTCCACATTAAATCTCAAATGGGTTCTTCCGTTTCATTGTTTTACGCAATTCTAAGGTGGAATTAGAACATGGGTCGGTGAAATCTCATGCTGGGCATGCCAATTTGAATAAAAAGATCAGAAATTTCTTTGAATTTTCATAAAAAATTCAATTTTTTTGGTTTTTTGTTTGTGCTAAGATGATGTTATCAGCTTCACCATCTTCTCTTGCAAGAAGCTCATTGGAAGAGATGCTTGATTCTCTTCGTCGGAGAGACGAAGAGGAGAAGCCTAAAGACCTACCACCGGCATTGCCAGCTAGACCGACCTCTCGAGGTCGGTTGCCGCCGGCGAGAAGGTCATTGCCTAAAAGCTTTAAGGTTGATGGAGAAAATGAAAAGGTAATGGGGCATAGAAGGAGAGGTAGTTTTGGGAACAAGAAGTTGAGGTTGGATTTGGAATCTCCTTATGTGGCTATATCAGAAGAGAATGTTGTTGTTATTAGTGAACAATCTTCACCAGTTCCTGTTTCAATTCCTGCTGATGATTCTGAAGCTTCTGTTGCTCCTCCTTCTTTGCCAGTATTGGAGGATGACAATGTTTCTTATTTCATCAAAAAGGTAACTAAGGACTTGAAGTTTTTGTGGTGCTTGTTGAAAATTGATTCATTTGTTGGTACATGATTTTCCAACTTGCAATGGTTAGTTTTAGGTTGAAGTTTTAACAGTGGTTCTTAGTGTTAATCTGTTTCTTTTTTTGTATTATTATTATATTTTCAAGTTATTTAATGATGATATTTAGTTTGGAATGGATGAAAGCAATTAGCTTGAGTAAAATATGGAAAGGTGGTGTTAGAAAAAAAAATATGTTTGTGATACTGCAGCATTACCCTTTTAGAATTGCAAATAAAAATACACTCTACACATGTTAATTATAGATTAAGGGTTTATTGAAAAATCCATAGCAGGATTCAATGTATTATTTATTTAATTATTTAAAGAGCTACAGTTTTGAATAAAAAAAATCTTCTTTTAATTCCTTAACCAGTGCTTTTAGGACACTGCTTCACATTTGCCTTAAATGATTAAAATTCATGCAAGGTTGTTTTTAATTTAAATTTTAAAGATATCAATATACCTTGTTATTTATCGGCTGATAAACCGGTTCAGTGTTGTGTTTCTTGTTTTGTCTATTAACTATTGGAATAGATTCAAGCTGAGAGGTTGGTGGCATGTGTGTTTCTGTTAAAATATCCTTTCTGTTTTTGGTTTTTCCACAGAAACTTCATGTTTGGTGTAGGCAACCTAGAGGGAAGTGGGGACTCGGAAGGATACAGTCCACTTCAGGAGAGCAAGCATCTGTTTCACTCTCAAATGGAAACGTAAACTTCTAAAAATTTTGCGTCTTTGTATTGTAAGATAGTATTTGTTGTTGAATATGCAAGATGACATGCTATTTGTGTCGATGATTTGTTGCTGCAGGTTATGAACGTGGCACGAATAGAGCTTTTACCAGCTAACCCCGATATTTTAGAGGGTGTGGATGATCTGATACAGCTCAGCTATTTGAACGAGCCCTCGGTTCTTCACAATCTTCAGTTTAGATATTCTCAAGATTTGATTTATGTATGTTGTCCGCCGCTACGGCTTGTTTTTCCTACTCGGGTGATTATCTATGTATTCTCATATATGCTGCTTGTGCTTTCTGTATGCAGAGTAAAGCAGGGCCAGTTTTAATTGCATTCAATCCCTTCAAAGATGTACAGATTTATGGAAACGAATATGTCTCCGCTTATAGGAAGAAATATATCGATAGTCCTCATGTTTATGCCATGGTAGATACGGCTTATAATGAGATGATAGGAGGTAAATAAAATTCTCCTTTCTTTTCCTCCTTTGAAATCTTTAGAATGCAGTTGTATGATATATGATATATTTACGAAGGTTTTCTGTTTACGTGTTGTTCATTGCAGAGGAAGTAAATCAATCCATTATCATAAGGTCAGAACTCGGTACATTAAAAGGCTCTTTTTTTGTGCATGCCATGTAGTATATGTTTCTGAAATCGATAGCATCACATTTTTGTTAAAATAAGAAGATATAGTCACTTGTAATGTATAATAAATAATCACTGTTAAAAATTTCATTTACAGTGGCGAGAGTGGATCTGGGAAAACGGAGACAGCAAAAATTGCGATGCAATACTTAGCTGCTCTTGGTGGTGGCAGTTGTGGGATAGAAAATGAAGTACTTCAGACAAATGTTATACTAGAAGCTTTTGGAAATGCAAAAACATCTAGGAATGACAACTCTAGCAGATTTGTGAGTTTTTGTTTCTTTTTCGTTACAGTGAAACTTACTACTGTTGTTGCTTTATTATTACAGCTTGATAGGTTTTCTATCAAATGTGTTCATAAAAACTGCAATTTTAATCTTCCTTTTTAATTGTTTGAAAGCTGTGTAGAATTTTGTGGATGATGGTATCTAATGGCTAAGCAGTTTAATTGATTTACATTTTTAATCTGGTGCAGGGGAAGTTGATCGAAATTCATTTCAGCGCGACAGGGAAAATGTGTGGTGCTAAAATTCAAACGTGTAAGCATGTTCAAGTGAAATATGTTTCATATAGTCTGTTCTTTTGTGATATCCATTTTTTTTTTTTTTCAATTCCACTAACATGACTTATGCTAATGGCTTTGTGTTTCTCGTATGCCGATTCCCAATATGCTAAAATAAACAGTTCTATTAGAAAAGGTAATAATTTGTGATTCTTATTTGAACATAAGTGTGAAACTGAAATATTTATTTTTCTCCGCTTCTTACATCGTCATGTCTTCTGTTGGCAGTCAAGAGTTGTTCAACTGGCTGATGGCGAGAGGTCTTATCATGTATTTTATCAACTTTGCGCTGGATCTTCACCTGATCTTAAAGGTGTATTTTCTTCACAACCTATCAATTAGTTGTCATACTTCTATACTTCTGTATCATCTTTGAGGTCTCAATGCATTATTGTTAAATAGAGGCTATAGCGGTGCTACAACGCTGTAGCGTAGCAAAATTTGAACAAATCCCTGTTGTTTTATTGTTTTATGATATAATATTTCGTACAACATATGGTCAAATAGTGAGTACAATGGCGCTATAACACTGTTGTATAGTGGAATTTGAACAAACCGCCGTTTTCCGCGATCTACAATTGATAACACTCATCTTTGAGATAATCCTTTTTAACTATGACTTTTGATTTGGATCCTCCCACATCCGAATATAATTGGTGAAGATCACCTTTTGATGTTGGTTTGTACATCACCTTTGCTGTTTAATTTTATTTACTAGTTTATACAAACTTTCTACATGGAAATTCATTGATGCCGATGTCTACACGCGATGGCATAATTTACATTTACCTTTTGATTTCTTCATCAGCTTAATTGAGCTTGTAAACATTAGTATTTATAATATCATATTCTTTTCCTGTGCAGAGAGACTAAATCTTAGAGCTGCCAGCGAATATAAATATCTTAATCAGAGCAACTGCATGACAATTGACGGTGCTGACGATGCTAAAAAGTTTCATAAGCTGAAGGTATATTATTTAACAGTTCATTGATTTGTTAAACAACAACTTCCAGTATCTTTTTGGCATCCTTAGATCTCATTTTACGGTTTTTTTCTTCTCCTTTTGGCATCTATATTTCCCCCCAGAAAGCATTGGAAGTTGTTCAAATGTGCATAGAGGATCAAGAGTTGGTCTTTAAGATGCTCGCTGCGATATTATGGCTGGGAAATATATCATTCCTTGAAAATGATAATGAAAATCATATTGAAGTGGTGAACGATGAAGGTAGAATTCATAATTTATGCATAATGATTTTAAATGGTACATTATGAAAATTTCTGTTAAATCTTAAGAGTGATTTTTATTTGTATTTTCTTTCGGCAGCTGTAACCAGTGCTGCGTTGCTGATGGGTTGCAGTTCTCAGGAACTAATGACAGTATTATCTACGCATAAAATCCAAGCTGGCAAGGATACTATCACCAAAACATTGACATTGCGGCAGGTCCGTTTATTACTTGAACAATTCAGTTAGAGCCGTTTGTTACAGCTTTTCTAATAAAAAATAACTTTTAGGAGTTGATCATCCGTTGTTCCAACTTTTTATAAAAATAAGAATCTGAAAAAACTGCTTAAAATGAGAAGATGTTTTAAGCAGCTTCTCATAGAAGTTATTTTTTATTTTTTCTTAAAGTGATTTTCATCACATAAAAAAACATATTTAGATTCTGCTTTTCATAAAAATATCTAAGATATAATGTCTAAATGATTGAAAGCAAAAATGACTTATTTTTTAATCCGTAACAAATTTGCCTTACAGCTCATAGTTGTATTATACTATTACTATTATAAGTCTAATCTTTTTATTCGATATTCAGGCAATTGATGCAAGAGATGCATTAGCAAAATTCATCTATGCCAATTTGTTTGACTGGCTGTTAGAACAAGTTAACAAGTCGCTTGAAGTTGGTAAACGACGTACAGGGAGATCCATAAGTATCCTTGATATTTACGGATTCGAGTCATTCCAGGTTTGCAATTTCTATTAATGTGCTTATTGTTCGTTCTTTAGACTATCAATATGTGTTCTGATAATTTTTTCCGTTTTTCTATTGTAGAAAAACAGCTTTGAACAGTTTTGCATCAATTATGCTAATGAGAGGCTTCAACAGCATTTCAATCGACATCTGTTTAAACTGGAGCAGCAGGTCAGTGACATTCATATCACATGCTATCCATTCTTGAATAGGCTTGATATGCATTACAGCAACATCACAACTTATATATCTTTTTTCAGGACTACGAAATAGATGGCGTTGATTGGACCAAAGTAGATTTTGAGGACAATCAAGAGTGTTTGGATCTCTATGAGAAGGTATTTATATGGTTTAAGCTTTCTATTTTTTTGTCGGAGCTCGTAAATGGGCCGTTGGGTCGGTTTCTGGGACAATACATAATTTTTGCAACGCAAATTATTATTTTTTAAAAATCACATGTTATGGTCTCAATATTGGAGCTCGTATTAACCAAGTGGTTAATGAGCTTTAGTGAACGTTGAACCGATTAGGAGTACTTGAGTTCGAACCCGGGTTGAAACAATTCTTGGCCATGCCTAACTTTCCTTCCCAACGAGCTTCGAATAAATGGGTTCTCTTTTCTTTGGAACCTGGGTCCCATTTTATATAAAAATATGTAATTTTGCAAAGCAAGTTATTTTTCAAAAATATTATGTTCTGGTCTCAATATTGATGCTCACATTAAAATTATTCTGTGACTTGGTGTACTCATTATGGACCGTTTGTAAATGTGCAGAAGCCTCTTGGTCTACTGTCTCTGTTGGACGAGGAATCGAATTTCCCGAGGGCCACTGATCTAACACTTGCCAACAAACTTAGGCAGCACCTGCAATCTAATCCTTGCTTTAAAGGGGAATGGGGAAGGGGTTTCAGTGTTTGTCATTATGCAGGAGAGGTTAGTATCTGCTCAGTATTTAATGAGCTTTGTAATTAGAATGCTTTAAAGTTTATTTGGTTGTTTTTTTTAAAGTCAAATTAATCCTTCCATTTAGTTACTATGAAATATACTTGAGTTTAATTTTGATATACTCAGTGTAAAATGGAACATTTATAATAAAAAGTTTTGGCTGGAATTATTTTCTTAGGCACCTTTGATAATTTTCTACTTTCAAATGTTGTTTTTTCTAAGATTTTATGCGGTATGCGTAATGTGGAAGTTAACTTTGTACTTATGTTTTTTATCATTCTAATCTTGTCATCATTCAGGTTATGTATGAT
This sequence comes from Cicer cuneatum, assembly GCA_037974295.1. Classification (NCBI taxonomy): domain Eukaryota; kingdom Viridiplantae; phylum Streptophyta; class Magnoliopsida; order Fabales; family Fabaceae; genus Cicer; species Cicer cuneatum. Next base: position 59,566,798 of record JBBPBO010001984.1, read on the forward strand.
ACAAATGGCTTTCTAGAAAAGAACAGAGATCCAATGCCTTCTGATTCCATTCAACTACTGTCATCGTGTAGTTGTGAACTGCTACGTTCGTTCACCAAGACGCTTAACCAGTCTCAGAAGCAATCAAATTCCCCTCACGTAGGTGCTCTCGATTCACAAAAGCAGAGTGTTGGCACAAAGTTCAAGGTGAGTATTCTTGTAGCATTACTTAGCCTCGTTCTACATCTTTTAATATTTCAACAAAATGATTTTGACATTTTGATTTGTGGTTTATGATTGTGGATGATGATATGAGAAATAAGCAAAATGGTTTAGGGTTTAAGGTCTAGAGCTGATGTCTCTCTTTCTATTAGGGTCAATTATTCAAGTTGATGCATCAGTTGGAGAGCACGACACCTCACTTTATTCGATGTATAAAGCCGAATGCCAAGCAACTTCCAGGCATATATGACGAAGAGCTTGTTCTCCAACAGCTCAAGTGTTGTGGGGTTTTGGAGGTTGTTAGGATTTCGAGGGCCGGATATCCTACTCGAATGACACATCAAGAGTTTGCCAGAAGGTAGTGGAGAAACCAACAATATTTTTGGATTATCTTTGAGTAATAGTTTGATATACACATTCTTTGCTTATATTTTCAGGTACGAGTTTCTGCTCTACGAGGCCAGCACGTCTCAAGATCCATTGAGCGTCTCAGTTGCTGTTTTGCAACAATTTAATATCCCTCCTGAGATGTACCAAGTTGGCTTCACCAAACTGTATCTTCGAACGGGGCAGGTATGTCTGAGTAGCTTCATGTTTTAACGTGCAGAGAGTTGTGGTCATGATTAGGCTGGTAATTAAGCTATAAACCATCCATATTCAAGTCCACATTAACCTATACTTTAACATTCGAATATACCAAATTTACCAAATTCTAATAGTAATTAACCAGCCTAAAGTATTTGTTGGTTTTATGTATTGATGGTTTATGGCTTTGTGTTTATCCAATCCACTTAACACTTTTGTCACAGTTGATTTGACCTAAAAGTTGATGTGTAGAAAGTTACTAACTATTTTCTTCACCAAATGACTATTTTGGTTCTGAACTATTAATTTGTTTGCACATCAAAATATTTAGTTATTTTATGTTGACTTTAATAGTCTTGTTTTAGCTGTTTTTTTTTTGTCAATTCATAGAATGGTTTCTCTGATACGATTATCTTGTGCTTTGGATGACGTTGTAGGTTGGTGCATTGGAGGATAAGAGAAAACAAGTTTTGCAGGGAGTACTCGGGGTTCAAAAATGCGTTCGTGGTCATCAAGCTCGCAGTCAATACAATAAACTTAAGAATGCAGTCACAACTTTACAATCATGTAATGCCTCAATATCAATATTAGTTTTTCTTATTTTTTGTGTGCATATTTTTCAAGATATTTTACACAAACATAATTAATATTAAACTAAAAAGAACTTTGGTGCTTTTTTGCTTCTACTATTTTAAAATATAAATCTGAGGACTTATTGATAATATATATATATATATATATATATATATATATATATATATATATATATATATATATATATATATATAAGAATTTTATTCACCTAAACTGGTAACTCATGTAATCAGATTTTTGATGCAATTGTTCTTAACCTCGCTTATAGTTTGTTTGCATATATCTGATTTGCTATTTTGATTATATTGTAGTTGTTCGGGGAGAAATTGCGAGAAGTAAATACGGAGTTATGGTGAAGTCTTCTATAACTATTTCTACTGAAAATATTGAAGAGATACAGGCTATCATAATACTACAATCTGGTTAGCGTGTTCTGTTTTTGTAAAGTTTAGAATTGGTACGGCCGTGACATGATTTTCTTAATATTCATTTTGTTTGATGTAGTAATTCGCGGGTGGTTGGTTAGAAGGCATTATAGTAGCGTGAATAAGTTTAAGAAGCATCCCGAGAATGCAAAATCTAGGCGAAGATCACGTTCGAAGATACCGGATGTCAAGGTACTTTACCATGCATGCTTTTAACTTGGAAAAAAGTGCAATAAATTCAAATCTTATTTCCTCAAAGTTTTAATTTAGGTACTTCTCAATGTGATAAATGTCTTACCTTTTTTTTTTTTGCTTTAACAGGATTCCTCCAAAGATCGGGTCCCAAATCTACCTTCGGCTTTAGCAGAACTCCAAAGGCGGGTTGTCAAGGCCGAAGCAACTATAGAGCAAAAAGAAGAGGAAAATGCGGAGTTGAGGGAACAGCTAAAACAATTTGAGAAAAGGTGGATTGAATACGAGACAAAGATGAAAACAATGGAGGAAATGTGGCAAAGACAAATGTCATCTTTGCAAGTATGTTCTCAACTCATTTAAGTTCTCAATTTTTTACACACTCTTTAATGTTATTGTAATGGATGGTGTTAATTGATTTCATCAAAACCTTGACACTGACACGTAGATACAAGTAATAATTTAAGAAAATGAAAGCGATTGAATGTAACCACATGTATCAGTGTCAGAAACTACACGTGTCAGATACCAGACATACCTGAAATCCAACAAAGTGTTGGTGCAACATAGTTTTTACTATCATAATCCTATTTGTTAACTTTAAGCCAATGAAACCTAAAATTCGATGGAAGATTCTGATTGCAATGTAAATGTGCAGATGAGTCTTGCTGCTGCTAAAACCAGCCTTGCATCTGAGAATGCCACTGGTCAACCTGCACGACACGATATTGCAGCATCGCCTTTCGGTTATGATTCTGAGGACGCAACGTCAATGGGATCTCGAACACCCGGTTGCAGCACGCCATTCAAGTATTCTGGTAGTCTTGCTGAAGCCAGAGCAGGGAGAGAGGGCAACGGTTCTTTGAACAATCTAATGAATGAGTTCGAGCAGCGTAGACAGACATTCGACAACGACGTAAGAGCTTTGGTTGAGGTTAAAACGACGGGACAATCTGCCAATACGAATTCCATCGAGGAACTTCAGAATCTCAGACACAGGTTCGAAGGGTGGAAAAAAGAATACAAAACTAGGTTACGGGAGACAAAAGCAAGACTGAAATTAGGGCATTCGGAAATGGATAGAGGTCGGCGAAAATGGTGGGGGAAATTGAGTTCTAGAGCACTATAACATCACCAAAATGTTCTCTTTGCCAAATCATATAAGTGTATAAAAAGGTGAAGGATCAAGCAAAAAATGTGAAAATGATTTTGAGGGAACATTTTGTTTGAGGGAAAACAAAATGTAAATCTACCAATTTTGTTATTACATGGTGGAAATTGTGTGTATAGTTGTAGACTTTATAGGTTTGCATAGTTGTATTGAGTAGTTTAGTTTTTTTTTGCTATGTACATTCTGTTGTTACTTAATGCTGATGTAATGTAAAACATTGCCTAAGGGTATTAATAGTGAGTGTTCTTATCTTCACTGTAAGGAATATATTAATAACATTCAATTGATAGTGGAAGTTGTGTCATTTTTTTCTTATCTGTGAACCATATCAAATCATGTTATGTAACAGTGATTTTAAGTATATAAAGACTTAATTATTTTACAAATTATAAAAAGTGTGTGCTTTATACACTCTAAACTATGGAAATGGATGCCTTCATTTTTTTCCATCATGTTTTCGTTGTCTAATATGTTGAATAATCAAGTGGATAGCCACAAGTGGTAAATGAGATCAGTACCCGAATTTTTAAATCTTAATGTGAACAATTTTTAGTCAGATTTTATTTACCTCTCGATGAGGTTAATACTAGGGGGGAAAAAAATTAACATATTAAATGATAAAGATAGCATGTTAAAAATGGGGATGAGGAGATTGAGTGGTGGAAATTAAAAAATTGCCCTCTTTATTCATCATGAAAAGATTCACACAAAGGTTCTCTATATTTCTCTATTCCAAAACAATAAAAAGACTTAACTATATCCCCTTGTGTCAATCCAAGTAATTTGATTATAGTTTTGTTTGTTGTTTTAAATATCAAACCGGATTGGATAGTTGAACCAATTGAATCGGAAATTGACCTTGTCTATTGTTCAATTATTTAACTGGTTTATTTTGAATCAGCCAATTTAAAACAATTGAACCATTATCTGGAATTGATCTTAATTTTAAATTAAATACATCTATTTTCTTTGACTTAACAAAATAGTAGTAATCCTTAATAACAAACAACAAGTACACTAATCCAACAATATTGTTATCAAGATATTCATAATCTACACATAATAATTTCCATGTCTCATACATAATTCACACAAATTCAAAGTGAATGATAAAGATACATGAATGTGATAATGTTTAAGAACCAGGCACAAACTTGGTAGCATAAACCCAAGCATTATTAGCAACAGGATTATCAATATGATCCAAAAGATTCTCCAAAGGACCTTTCCCAGTAACAATAGCTTGAACAAAGAAACCAAACATAGAAAACATAGCCAACCTTCCATTCTTAATTTCCTTAACCTTAAGTTCAGCAAATGTGACAGGATCATCAGCAAGACCAAGTGGGTCAAAGTATTGACCACCAGGGTAAAGATTGTTACCTTCACCAACACCAGGTAGACCATTGATTCTGAAACCTTCCACAAGTCCCATCAGAACAACTTGGAAACCTAGTACTGCTAAGATGCTTTGTGCATGTACGAGGTTTGGGTTTCCTAGATAGTCAAGTCCACCTTCTGTGAATATTTGGGATCCTGCTTTAAACCAAACTGGTTCTTTGAAGTCAACTCTGACCCATTTTTCTAGGACTTCTGGTGTTATGCAACCTAGTGCTCCTAGCATTGCCCACCTTCCATGGATCACCTTCATTCATTCATGTTCAAACATATATAATATTTAGTACTCTTTAATTCAGTTTCATAATGGATAGTCAAAGTACTCTTTAAAGAACATGAAAATAAAAAATAAATGGAATGAGAAAAAAACATTTTTTTTATTAAGCATGAAAACTAACCTCAAGAGCCCTGTTCTTGGCAAATGCTTCAGGGTCAGCAGATAAACCAGCAGTGTCCCATCCATAATCTCCTGGGAATTCTCCAGTTAAGTATGAAGGTGTTTGAGCTGAAAAGGGTCCCAAATATTTCACTCTGTCTGGTCCATACCACAATTCATTTCCCTACACAATCACAATCACAATCAACACAATAAAGCTTTTATTGTTATGTTTGGTTTCATGATAAATTCAGCAGAATTGTGTTATTATGAATTCCTCAAATTACCATGGTGAATTTTGAAGTTCCCATGGAGACAGCATCTCTAAGAGGATTGACACTAGCACCTTTCCTTTGTCCAAGGAAAGGAGTTTGTTTAACAACAGTTGCTGAGCTTGCTGTTGCTGCCATCAATGCCATGTTTGTTCTTGTTGAGTTGAAACCTTAGTTTACTCAAAAACGGTTATTAGAAAATGTGTAAAAAGGAAGGGTGAGAGTAACATCATATGTAGGGAAAGAAAATCAGAGGGATGTGTGGTTAGAAACAAATGTGGAAGCTTGTGGCCGAGATGATGTGGTATTCAGTAACCAATCAGAAGCCTTTAATGGATTTTATCTATATCTTACTCATATCTTGCTATCCACATTTTATCTTTGCACATAAATAATTATCTCTGTATATTATCTTTTTTTTTTTTTTTTAATTTTGGATTTAGAAGTCTAATGCTTCTATCGTATATTACTTCAATTAAATACCAATGTGTTATAATTGTGTGATTACTTCAATTTTTCATAAAAAATATAATTGTGTCACTTCAATGTGTCAATTTTTATGAAAAACTAATTATCTCTGACATAACAATTATACTTCAATGTGTTCTTTAATAAAATATGAAAAATATGATTTCCAATGTGTTCTTTTGCAAGAGCAATCACACAATAGTCTTTGAGGTTATCATTTTTAGCACAATTATATAAAAATAAATGATTTTAATGTCGAAGTTATCATTTTTAGCCTATATAGTTATGATTGCCTAAGCAATATAACAAGAAGAAAGATCACATGTGAGAGAACTTCACAGCAGCATATGTATATATAGAATTATCCATGTGATCAATAAATGGATTTTAACCTAATAAAGTAGTGTTCTAAGAAAGAAAAAACATTACTTAAGAAACAGTAAGTATTAAGAATGGTTAATGACAACAGAAAAATCTAATGGTGGACCATGTTCATATTTAGTTAGGTATAAACATCAGGGTTGTGAAACTCTTTAGGAAGTGGCTAAAAACTCGATCTCATAATTGTTTTCAAAGACCATTTTTGTGACTCTTAAAAAATTGGAATCTTAGAAAGTAAAATCATAAAATTGAGTTGACAACTTGAGTATAGTTCACCTTGTGATTGCAATTACCAATGTTCGATCTCTACAAAACACATTATCTTCTCAAAGAACATTAGATAGTCCAGCTGAATTACCAAAATAAGTATTGACAAGAAATTAAAAATTAATATTTTAATATAATTATTATTCATTACATATACACCAACCATTGACTTTTTACAAGATAGATGAAATGAATTAGTCATATTATCAATTAAGAATCAAATGTTATAATGTTTCAAAAAAATATCAAATATTTGATTATTCAAGTGTGGTCAATAATTTTTCAACTTGAAAACTAATAAATTTTTTAAAATGATTGGTGACATATAGCAATTTTCTATCATAAATAGTAGGGATAATGATTAATAGTCTGTTTCTTACAAATTATAAAAAAAAAAAAAAAAGTAATTTTGACATTCAATAATTATCATAGGGATATATTATCTTTATGCACATTTTGAGTTAAATAAGTCCATCAATCTCAATAATTATTAAATAAAATAAGTAAAGATAAAATATTTTATGCATCAAACTTTTGGGGAAAAAAATAGATTTTACATCTCTCTTTTCTATTAGAAATAATTTTTTTTTTAAAGTTAATCAAAATAACTACTTTGTTTTCGGTATATTTTTTAACAAAATAACTTTTGAAAAAACTTGCACACAAACGTAACCAAAACATCAAAAATGATATTTTTAGAATCTGAAACACTCGGGCCCAATGTGCGAAACATTGTGTTGAATGTTTCATACATTAAGCTTGAGTCCACTTAAATGTAACATATCTTGCGAGCCATTCCTGTGAATTAACTTTCTAGATTTTTTGGCCATAATATTAGCACTTGGGTATTCATGCTTTGCTTCAAGGCACACTGTAAATATTGTAAACGAAAGAAGGCAACCACATGCTTCTATTTAACTAACTTTTACATATCAGTCATTGCTAATTGAATGGCTTCATGACCCCTAACACCATAAAAAATGAAAATACAAATATAACATATTCAGCATGACACAAACAGGGTGGCTGGGGGGATGAATGGCTGTCTGCCACCGTTTCTTGCACTCTACCAAACCAGTTTATCTACGGATCCCGGGAAAAACGTTACTAACTAGTTAACAGACTCTTCCAATCTTTTTTGTACAAGGTTACAAAGCTAAATTCATCATAGGACATTATATATCTTGTCAGCGAGGTCCGTTGAAAACATTAAATAGAACTGAGTTTTCACCTTCTTAGAGCTCCATAGTTTCTGGCCACCTAAAAACAAGAAAAAGGGCTTAGTTACACGAAACCACACTAATCCAAAGATGTTATGAATCAAAAATTGCATTCTAGAAAAATAGTTTTCCATTGTCAACCACAAACTGTTAACAATGGCAGATGGCAAATTATGACAGGCTGTGAGCCAAACATCTGCCAATAAATAGTGTTGCAACCTATGTCAAAAACATGGCAAATATAACAGGTGTTGTGGCTGGCACAAAATCCGCCATATCATTGTGCCATGGCCACAACTTGACAAAAGTGACCAAAACTGCATTTTATATTTGCTAGAACCAAGGTTGCCAAAATCGAGAGTTTAAGTAAACTTGTTTTGCCTATGTGAGTTCGACTCGTATACTTTTCCGAGTTTACCTCATTAAAATAATATATACATGACATATATACCTATATAATACAATAAATGAATCAATAATTCAAAATTTCAACTCAAGTATATATATAGTTATTTGGTATGTATCTTGAGGTCTTTGTCATCCAAGAATAATTCAAATTCTCCTGCTGTGCAGGCTATAATTACTATGGGTAGCATAAAGGGTCATAACTAATAACTAGTAAATGTATAAGCACAAAAGAAGAATCACCGGCTGTTCAAATAAATATTCTGCATCGGTAATATAGATCCTATTAGATAAAAGTGGAGAATTGAAAGGGAGCACAAACCCGAGGCTGAGACGAATTTAATCTCTTTTGAAGATTGTCGTCGTCGTCGTCATCATCATCGTTTATGAGCATTCTATGGACTGAAGAGTTATCTGTTTTCCTCCCTCGTTTAGAAGACTGTGTAGAACCTCTACCTCTTCCCTTTGGAGCAGTCCTTTTACGTGTCGGTAGATTGGACTCGTTTTCCTGTGCAATATAAGATGAGGCAGATTACTTAATAATTGAGAATGCCGAGGATATTTCATGACAATTACAGTCCAAGCCACAAAATTTCGGGTAGCACATGGCAAACTGACAAGCACTGAACCAAAGTTAATACACTTCATATTTGAAGGTACTGCAAACAAAGGAATGCAGTACATATGGAATTGGCATTAGTCCATACCGAACTGTCATCAATCTCTTCGACTGCATTTCCTTTGGCATCGTCACTTGAAGCAGAAGCCATATTATCCCCATCATCAGCACCACGTTGGACGGAAGTTGATGCAGACCTGCATTAAATAAATGAAATTATGTTGAATGTATATTCATATAGTCAGTGCACCATCAAAGGGAATATCAAAATGACTTTATATAAACCCTACAATGGCGAAAATATTTCTACTTTAGATTATTTTCATGCATATGCGCTCTAGAAAGTGCTGTGTCCACACTGGCCAAAGCAATGGGGATGCTGGAAGCAGCTAAGAAGTCAGGTAACAGAATCATAACTCTAAACAACACTAAATCTACAGAGATAAGATAATTGAGTAGAGCTTACATCTCTGATCCAGTAAGTCACGTGCCTTTATTTTTCTTCCAATCTTTACCTTTTGAGAGACATCAATTAAGACACAGCACAATTTTTTGCATCATGGCTCGAGGATGGCCATTGGCCACCGGCCAGTTTAATAAAGAAGGTTATTCTCCTATGTTGAGGTTATAGGAAAAGGGGAGAGAAATAATAAGAACTTTGAACATTATTGACTATATAGTATATACTAGTTTGAAATTGACTTTTTTTTAAGCTAAAAATTTTATTAAAAAGAAAAGGAAAAACAAAAATTGGGGAGACATAAACCTAACCCAGTAAAAAAGAAATGCAAAAAAATGTTCCTCAAATCATGCAGGTTTTCTAACCCTTTGGCGAAAATTATATACTATAGTTTGAAATTGACTTGATACAAAAGAAAAAACACTAACCCCTACTTATAGGGATACAAGACTCCTAATCCTATAAAGATAAGAAGATCAGGAAACAAATCATGATAATAGCTAAGTATTTTAGAAACTAATCCTAGGAGATAAGCCAATATCCTCTAGGATAATCTCAAAGCTATTTTAAGATATTTAACATATTCTGACACTCCCCATGAAGTTAGATATTGACTTGATACAAAAGACCAAACAATAATCATATGTATTGGGATACAAAAATTCCTAATCCTAAATAAATAAGAAAATCAGGAAAGGAATCGTGATAATAACTAAGTAAAATAGAAACAAATCTTAGGAGATAATCCAACTATCCAAGATACTCTAAGATTAGAAACGTGTCGTAGGAGATAAACTAAGATGCTCTAATATAATGTCAAAGCTATTCAAAGATATTTAATATATTTCAATGGTGAAGACATGTTTGTTCAATTGGAAAGTTCTAAATAGTAAATAAAAATGAACGTCAATGTTTTGGGGGGTAAAGGAAGAGCTCAGGTTTTGAGTCATCGTCACTTCCATATCCCTTCTGGATTTACTTTGTTGCATAGAAATCAAGAGTTATTAAAATGAATTATGTCTTAGCAAATACAACCTTTGCGAATGGCGAAACCCTAAAGCTCCATCAAGGGTTGTCTGCTTCAAGGTGCCAGAATCCTTGCCCCTACCCCTACCCCTACCCCTGCCCCTTCCTCTGGTTGTAGTTTGAGATGCAGAGGCTCCTTTCCGACCTCTGGTGCTTTGCTTTGAGCCTGATATTGGCATGGCATCTTCATCGTCACTGAAGGAAACTGCACTATCTGCTCGAGCAGCACTTCTGCCTTGAAAACCCTATATTGGAATAAAGAGAGGAGCTATGAGTGAAAAATATTACCTGCCAAAAACCCTGCTTTTTCAATCATATTGCATTAGCAAGTATCAATGTATCATATCATTGTTGGGTATACCTCAAAGGACTGAGCACCAGGAGTGAACTGTGTGGGTCCCTTGGTGCATGTTGATCGCTCCTTGACACGTTCCTAGAACAATAAAGAGATGCAACAGAGTCATTGATGACACTTACAGTATTCTGTCCAATAAACAATTGTGATCACAATGACCTAGTAAAAGACCATGAAGGCCCCCATAATTGCGAATATTGCAAAAAATTAAATGAGATCGATCTAGGTTGAGAGGACATAGGCAACTGTAGTACCTAGATCATCTGCAACCACTATAATGCTATTTCATGCAAGCCCTAGTAGTAAAGACCTTCCCATAAGGCAAAGTAAATTTTTAAACCACAATTTGATGGAGAATAATTGTTTCCTAAACTAATGTAAAACAATGATGAAACCTCTGACCTCAAAGCACTCTCCAACTTTAACAACTAAATCTTCCTCATCAAACTTCCGGTCATTTGAATCCTTGGCAATTTTATTCTGCGTAAGCATCAAAGCAAATCATCACGGTAAGAGAAAGGAATATGACATTAACATAAGACATACAAAAATATGAAGAAGAAACATTGTACTCATTTTTTAGTAAATAGGGTGTGGAATACAATATGGACTAGATATTCCAGCATATCAGTATCACAGACAAAAGCATACAGCGGATAAATGCCACAAAGAAACTCACTCGCGTTTCATCAATATTGTACTGTACACAAGAGTAAAATGCCATTTTATCATCCTTGTTCACAAAATTGTGTAAAGCAATATCCAAATCATTGACCGGAAGTATCTCCATTTTCTGCAAAACCATCAAGAGTTAAAAACATTCAAAGATAAAATAAAATTGAACTAGCATTTTGTTTATATTTATATTTCTTACTTTCAACAAAAGTAAAAAGTCAATCTAGAATTCCAGATACTAATGAAGTTGCCCAGTAAAATTATACCACTAAATCAAACTTTGACAGCAGTCAATAAGAACTTCCATGAAGTTGCAAATTACATGAACAAATATGCTAAAGAGATTGGAGTGGTCTTTTTCCTTCTAATGATTATTTTATTCTTTTCATTGCACCCTTTGTTGAAGGAGGCATTTGTTTTCCTGCTACAAACTAAGATAGGAATTATTAATTCCCATGTTTGTTATACATACACACAAATATTCCAGGGAATAAATTATTTAGTAACTTTTTTACCCATATTAACTCTATTGTTATTCACAGGATAGAGGGTAGGAATAACTTATTCCCAGCAGTTGACATCCATTCCATCCTCAAAAGTTCATTTCTACCCCTTAGTGACTGAATGGCACCCACATATCTATACCCATTTATGTGCCATGTAGAATTTTCATTCTGGCTTTGCACATGATTTGCTACACAGTAAGGCGTTACACTCTTAATACTTTCTGTTCTTGATTGGGTGTTGATAGGTAGTGAATCCTATTAGGAAAATAGAACTCATGGTATTTTAATTGCATAAATAATTGTGGAAGTACATGAATTGAAGTATGATAAACTAAAAGTATCGAACACTCTGATTCAATTCCCTAATACTTTTCCACTATATTCTGTTATTTTTTAAGGCATACTGTTTTACATTGTTCGCTACTAAGAGCGATAATAATTTGAAAATAAATTTGAGGACCCATCTATTAACATAGCAAGGGTATTTAAACAATTATATCATTTATTTTTTGAAAAATACCCAAGAATTTACAACATCAACCAAACACTTTTTTAAAACTTTTCCAGGAACAAGATTCCTACTATTATATTCATGTGAAATTTAATCCTATGAATATATTTTAATTCCATGAAACAAACATCCCATACACCCCTTAGACTCTTGTGAATCCCACATTGGATGTGATAAACTCAAATCATCAACCAAATGCTTTTTAAAACTTTTACATATGATATGGTATAGAAAAGTGTTTATAAATTGTGCGCATCTCCCACCTTACAAGTACAACCCAAAGTCTAAGATGGTATTAAAGTCTACATAGATCTATCATGCTTCCCATTACTGGACCACTTTGGTCACACTCTATGTGTTCAATATCAAACATAATAGGGGATTGTTGAGAGTCCCACGTTAGATGTCACATGGCTTGAAAAAAAAGGGACATCCCTCAGCTTAAAAGTTGGTTTCTAGGTTGACTTAGGTTCTATTTCTAAGAGTTCACAACAAAATTGAAGAAAATTAAATTGTAAATTTACAATATTATATACACTATTGCTGCTTAGTGCTTACTAACTCTGGACTCAAATATAAGTAGTTATATTTGGTGGATCAAAATATAAGGAAAATTTAACTAATTACACCACCCTATTTAATGTTATTATTATCATAATATCTCTCAACATAACAAGTTCCCAAACAAAATTAAATGAAAAACAGACGTGCAATTAATTACTTTCAACAATCCAATTAATTTTGTGCAATTAATTACTTTTCTTAACATAACCACTATTCTTAATATTTGTGCAATTAATTACTTTTGCTTATAATTGAGGCCGGAGGGATTATATGGGACATAGCACCAGAGGGACAAGAAAACAACAGCTTAAATCTTGAATTACTGATTGAGTAGGATTATTTCATCGTTTGAAGTTTCTGTTAATTAGGAACGTTGATTAGAATTATTGATCTCTTATAAATTTTGAATTTAAAGTTTCTTTATCATGATAAGATTCTGCTTGAAAGAACGCTTATCAGTAGTAGTTTTCTTTTTTATATCTTTATTTTTTATAAGATTCTGAAGAATAGAATCCTTCCTTATAGGTAGTAGTTTGATTAGAATCTCTTCATTATTGGTAACCTTTTGAAAAAGGCAGATTGGTATTGAAACAAACATGAAAATAATCATTGTTTAGGAAAACCAGTGTTAGTAAAGGAGGGGTTTTATCAAGGACAAGTCCGCTTCTTGTTTTCACCAAAGATCTAAAGAAAGATTCTAGTGCATGTCACGTGAAGGTTCATAACAATTTCACAGTCAGTGAGGCACATAAACCTATGTGGCTGTTGATTGTTGAAACGTGAAATATTCATAAAGCCGTATGTAGAAAAACTAAAGGGTTAAAGTACTAAATGATTGAAATACCAGATTACTTTCAGCAACCAAAGCCTCTATGTTCTGTTGATTTAATTCTTCAGGACGAAGTCGTTCCGAATCATCAATTTTGCCTACAAAAGAAAAGTGCAGCGGTAAACATACTTATTCCCAGATGCCACTTAACCAACTTGGGATTTTAGTTGCTTTCAACAGATATTGCATATGCTTTGTAAACAATTATTAATATGTCATAATATTCCTTCAACGTGACCTTAATGTTGATTCTAAATTTCTAATCATAACTAAAACAACAAAAAGAATGAGTAACTCGGGGAAATAAAATAAATGTTTAACTGTGCATATGCATTATAGCATCTAATAATTATAAATACCATGTCTGGGTGTTTTATGCTCTCTGTTTTGCTTTTTGATTTAAAGGATTTGAATCTTGTGAATTCTAATCCGGGTCACTAATATAGATGTGTAATCAATGTGTAATATTCTATTACCGATTTGCCAGAATAGATGAAAGACCAACTGGTGCTTAAAACAGATCAAAAGGGAGCACGTCATACTCAAAGTAACAGGGTCAAAGGTGGGTGTGAACAAGATTAAACTGAATTTTTTTAAAAGAAAAAGAAATAAATATAGACATGCACAAGAAATGTACTTTGCAACCTATAAAGTGAAGTAAAGATAAAACTATATCAAAATTCAGCAAGAGAACTAACAAAAGATGCCTGCCTTCCATATTGTAACTGACAAATACTGTGTTGTGTTGTTAATATTAAACGAACCGGCAAAGAAAGTTAAACAAATATAAGTTAAATTACCTCCACCCTTCTCCAATTTTGATGCCTTTGAAAATATAAGAATGTCTTGGGGGTTCGCAACCTAATAATATAAGGATGATCAATCAAAATTAGAAAACAATCTTCAAGTAAAATCAGCATTAGAACACTTATTTAGGAAGAGTGATAGAATGAAATTACCTTTCCTACATATTTCTGCCCAAATCTTTGAGGATTTATAGTCATAAATCCAGAGTAATCTACCTGTAAATTAAGTTTTATTAGTTAGAGATTTGGAGTCATGCCAGAAAACATTTATGAAATGTCTAATGAAACTAGATGTCCATTATAGCAATACACTGAACAGAAGTTCAAGTCAAATAAAAATTCATAACGAACTCTGTCTTTTGAGGGATTTGTAAATCCTACTCCGTGCACGACCCATAGAGTTTAATTGGTTTGGTGTCATGAAAATTACTATCTTTTCAAAAAAACAAGTGTGTGATCAAACCAGTAAGATTATAGAATCATGAATTGCAGATCATTTCCTGCAAAGTGAAATGCTAGACAGGAGGAAGTGCCCTTGAATATAGAAGTGATATTCCAAAGTCACGATACAGTATATTGAAATTACCTTGATACGTATTAGTGGAAGCTTAAGTTCTGCTCTATGGACAACCTTCTTACTAGATTTTTCCAGAAGCTTCTCGACCTGCACAATCATCTATTATCAAAATAACGTTGATACACGTTGAAAATAAAATATTAGTACGTAAATAAATAGAAAGTCTGTAAGTATTCTTGTCATTATGTGTACTTATCACTCATAGTTTATATAAAGAACTTCCGCTATGTAGTTGAAACACACGGGCTATTCAACACGTCTCTCAATATTTTCTTCTCATTCAACATGGTATCCAGAGCCTATTGAGAGACAACCCTAATCTTCAACTACCCAGTGGACCCACTGTCTCTGGTGAGAAATTTTTTTCTGGCAAACCGTGTTCTCCACTCCGGTTCGCCCCCTCTCCCATGTATGTGCTACACTACGCTGTTCTCTAAAAAAAAAAAATTTTCAGCCGTCACTGCCGCCGCTCTCTCTAACAACCTTTTTTGGCGAATGACCATTCCAGCAGCGTCGTACACCCCAGATCGGCCCACCCCTCAACACGCGTTGTCAACAAACCTCCCACACGCCGCCCCTCTCCTCGTGCGTCAGATCCAAGCGCCACCTAATACCACTGCGCGTAACGGCGTGTTCGGCAGCCATTTACGATGTGGTTTCTTCCATTGCACTCGCCTCAGCCTTCTGATTCCATATCTGCCCTGAATTTTCAGTTTCGAGTCACGGATATACGCGTTCCAGTTCAAACAACCCTTGTTTCCCTGGTCCAAACGCGTTTCCTGGCACTCTTTACCGACCATGATGCTCTGTCTGAAACAAGGAGCATCTTTACCAATTACATCACCTCTCCTCTCTCTGTCGAAAAATTGAATGGATAAAATTATGACAGTTGGGCCTCCAACATCAAACTATGGATGCTTGGTCAAGGTTACGAGGACCATCTCACTAAAAATCCTAAAACGGTGGTTGTGGCTAAAATATCAAAATGGAAGCAGATAGATGCTCAGTTGTGTAGTGTCATTAAGTCTACACTTCATCCAGACGTTAAACCAATTTTCCGTCCACATCTCACATGTGAATCGGTTTGGAGTCAGGCTAAGGCACTCTCAGGGGGAGTCTTCCACTATGGTTTGTCGGCTACACAGGTCCCTTTATGGTCTTAATCAGTCTCTTAGAGCTTGGTTTGGCAGATTCAGCTCGGTAGTATAAGAGTTTGGTATGATTCATAGTGAAGCCGATCACTCTGTATTTTATTGTCACTCAGCCCAAGGGTGCATCTATCTTATTGTTTATGTGGGTGACATTGTCATAATTGGTAGTGATTAGCAAGGAATATTCCAGTTAAAACAACATCTTTCAAATCAATTTCAAACTAAAGACCTCAGTAAACTCCGTTATTTTTTGGGTATTAAGGTAGCCCAATCCAAGGATGGCCTTGTAATTTCACAAAGAAAATATGCTATGGATGTTGTAATCCGGATTCTTATATACATCAAAAGTGCACCTAGAAAATGTCTCATTTATGAAGATAGAGGACATACTCAAATAGTTGATTACTCAAATGCCGATTGGGCAGGCTTACTCATTGATAGACAATCCGCTTCTGGGTATTGTGTACTTGTTTGAGGAAATTTAATATCTTGAAAGAGTATTGCAAGATCCAGCGTTGAGGCAGAATACAGGGCCATGACACTAGTAACATTGGAGGTCATCTGATTGAAACAGTTACTAAAAGAACTTCAATTTGAATAGGCCAGCCCTGTGACATTAATATGTGATAATCAAGCTGCATTGCACATTGCCTCAAATTCTATTTTTCATGAGATGACCAAGCATATTGAGATAGACTGCCGTTTTGTTTGAGAAAAGATCGAATCGGGCGACATCATCGCTAGCTTTGTCAATTCTAATGATCAGTTGGTAGATTTTTTTACAAAGTCATTGCGAGTTCATAGAATTAGTTATATATGTAACAAGTTGGGTGCATTTGATTTATATGCTCCAGCTTGAGGGGGAGTGTTGAAAATAAAATACTAGTATGTAAATAAATAGAAAGTTTGTAAGTATTCTTGTCATTATGTGTACTTATCACTTATAGTCTATATAAAGAATTTTTGTTGTGTAGTTGAAACACACGGATTATTCAACATGTCTCTCAATATTTTCTTCTCATTCAACAATACACATATGATTATATATCCCCACACAAATATACAACAAAAGCCAAGTTTTATTCCACTAGATGAGGTCGGCAACATCGGTCAAATGGTACATCAATTTTCTATCATAAATCATGTATATAGTCAAACCATTGGCCTCTAAACATTTCTTAATAATTTTATCTATAGTTTGCTAGGTTTTCCTCTGCCTCTAGCGATTGGATTGTCCTCTATCCACAAAACCTCTCTAGGTACACTATCATTGTCTTCTCCAAATCAATGAAAACAATGTGTAAGTCTATTTGATCCCACCATATCACTCCATCACTCGTCGTAGGAAGTAAATTACTTCCATGGTCAGACCTCTCAGACATAAAACCAAATTGATTATCAGTAATTTTGGTTTCTTTTCTTAGTTCTCAATCAATCAATTTTTTTCATAACTTCAAGGTATAACTCAAAAGTTTAATCCCCCAATAATTTATGCAATTTTGTGTATCTTCCATGTTCTTATAGATTGAAATTAAAGTATTTCTTTCTCCTCCATTAGTCTAGCATTTTCTTTTACCTACAAAATCCCGTGATAAAACTACAAGCCAACTAATCCCTCTATCTCCTAAACTCTTCCATACCTTAACATGTATATTGTCTTACGTGGCCCAACTACGTTGTCATTCTCCATCATTCGCAAAGCTTCTTTTACCTCATGAGATTGAATTCTACAATAAAAATTATGCTTTAGATCCTCCACTCCAATGTCTAGCCCATTAGAGCACTATAAAATTTCATATTCTTCAATATAAATAACTTGTGGCAAATTGGCAATCATTCTTTGATCTATCTTCAATAGCTTGTTCCTTAGTACATTTCTCTTGGTCTACGACTATGTCTTTTATCTTTCTTTCCCTATCTTTAGCAAAACCTAGAAATAGATTTTTCTCCGTCTTAGGTGCCTAAGGATTCTTATAGCCTATCACAAGCTTTAATTTTTGCTTTGTCTACTGCCTTCTTGGTCTTTTTCTTAGTTTTCTTATATTTTTCCTAGACATATACTACCTCATTCCCTATATATAAGACCCTCTTGTAATATTTTCTTGTCACTTTTATAAGACTTTTTCCAAATTACAAGATGCATTAATTACTTTTTCACAAAAATACCCCAATTAAATGAAAGAATTTAAAGATCATTCACATCTCTCTCTTAATAATTTAAGGATAATTTTGGAAAGAGAATGTACATTATGGACACATTTAATTAGAAAACTACTTTTCTTAATTCTTGTGTATTGATGAAGGGGGTTGTACATTTAGGGATGGAGGTAGTATAATTCGGGAAGATTAAAGTTGGTTTCCATTTACAAATTCCATAATGTTCCCAAAACTGAATAAGCATTGTAAAAAAGTCAAGGGAAATCATATTTGATTCTCTTTTATTTTATATTATTCTGTTTATTTTTATTTTATGATTATGTCATTATTACTCAATATTACTATTGTAATTTCTTTTCCTATATAAAAAGCTTAGGGATGTAGTAATAAAATATGAAAGTATTTTGCCTTTTACTATCTTCAAGCATATTTTACTATAGCAAAACCACTGTAAGAAACCAAAGAGGAAAACTTTTGAGAAATGAAACCTAGTTGGTAGTCTCCATCAGAACTAATTAAGCAGCCAAAAGGGCACAGCAAATTATTCGGCACCAAAAAAAAAGCATTTTCATTCAATAAAAAGAAACCCTCATACCACTTTGTCGAGATGTTCAAGAATAGAATTCTGATCATGGGAATCAATATCAGGCATATCTTTTAGTATTACCTGCATTATAAAGATTTAAATGGTTATTGAAAAACCATATCATGGTTTTAAATGTCAATAATTCGATAAATGAATTCTGTTGTGCTTAATTGATACTTCCTCCATCCCTGTATGAAGTTAATATAAGACTACTATGAGAAATTTGTTTGTCCCTTTTCATTAGGGATTAACCTTCTCTAAAGTGAGCAACTCACTTTAGAGAATAAAGTAGCTAAAGTGAGTAATATCGACCGTTGATAAACAAATCAATGGTTGATTTATAAGCACATGCATGACCAATCGTAAGTACTTATAACATTAACCCTTGATTTGCTCACTTTACTAACTTTTCACTTTAGATGAGCTAAATCCTGTCATTAGATACCTGCCCTCTTACATTAATTATCATTTTACTACAATACCTTAAATACTTCATCATCTCTATCTTGTGAGGATTGGAGAAAGAGGTCAAGTGATGAGTCCCAATACAAATTAACTAAGTGGAAAGAGTGACAGGATATAAGTCCCAACAATTTTAACGATAATTTTGGAAAAATAGTACTCCCACAATGAGTGTCAGTCACACTTGCAAAAAAGAAAATCATCCCAAAATGAATGTCATTTTTCAGTGTTCAATGTAATATCAATTACTTTTTTTTCAATAGTACCCTCTAATTAGTACTATATACATCATTGTCAAGTCATTATATTTCATTTTGCATTTATTATAATGGTGAACATGTCAATACTTAATAAGAATAATTTGTTAAAATTACTATTGTCTTTCTTTCAATAATGTTTTTTTCCTAATGTGTGAAATGAGCAAATGCGACACTCATTGTGGGACGGAGTGAGTACAAATTATTAACAAATTTAATGCTACAAACTAAATTAACCAACTTTCTTAGTTCTTGTGAATTAGTTCAAAGATCTTATATAAAGAGACACAGGGAGTAATTACAAATGAAAACACAAAATAGTATCACCTGACCTCTGTATACTCAAAAGGCCGCACAGATGTTAAAGGTATCTTAGTAGGGCGATATTGATTTCCCTGTCAAGAATGATAAATTCAAGAACTTATATAGAAATATATAGATATGACAACATTTGCTACTAGGAACTAGACATTAACATTCTCATTATATAGACAACCTTAATTTCTAAAAGAAGTACATGTTTTGGCTTCGATTCTCCATCAATAAGTGATGTTGCAACTGACGACCCTGGTTGTGAAATGTGAAATCCCATCCCTGGAACTTCCTGAAGAAAAATAAAATCCATATTAAGTTTGCAGAACACAATGCATGTCTATCTGAACCCACACAAGAGATGTTTTAAACAGTGCACCTGTGGGTCAACCAAACATTCATGCTCATGCCCCCACACAATGAAGTCTAAGAAGCGTGGCAGGAAGTGCTCATTTATTGCATTTTTGGGATTTCTTTTCACTCTGCATACCATTGTTCAAAACAAGATCATTGCCATGTTGATTAAAATCTAAAAATCTCACACACTGAACACCATTTACACGACGAACAATTTTTAAATGTGTTGATTTTGGGTTAATCAACACATTTCATTAATATGCGATATTAAACAGAATCTCTAAAAAAGTTAGACACAAAGATAGACAACCTGTTCTGATGAAGTACCAGAATGTTGAACCAATCAGAAACTTCACACCCTTCCTGAGATTCAGGTCGCATCCACTGCACCGCATGTGGTGTCTGAAAAAGAATAAAAGCATATACCACATCCATATTTGAGTGCACTTAAATTTATCAACAAACTACTTCAGAGTAAATTTTATCAGTTGCATACTTGAAACATCCTATTAAGTCTTTCATCTCTAATGTTCCCCAGACCATATAGTGCTACAGCTGTTGAACCCTGCAATTCATAAAAATACATCTCAGGACAAAATGAGATTTACGACCATCCTGCTTTTCTCATATCCCCCACCCATTTTAGTGTCCGGATCAGTATAACAGTACTTAACAACAAACCTTCTTTATAAGAATAGGGTGGATAGTGATCTGACCGACACCAGAACCCCCAAGAACCGTTTTTCCAAAGTAGTTGACTAGATTACATGCTGAGAGAATATCAACTACAGAAAGGTTGTCCTGTCATAACCATTCAACAACAAACAAATTTTTTCATGGTTTAGATTGTTGTGAACACAATAGAATAAGTAGACAAAATATTAATGTGGTTAGATATATATTAGCCAAAATAGAGTGAAATAAATTCAGTTCCCTTAGAATGTAAATAAAATTTTACTACATATATCAGTGGTAAACTAATAGAAATGGATCGGAAACAATGCCAAAAGCCAATCTTTATTGCAAAATCCCACCTCAGTATCAAGATGATACAGAAACACATATCAAGAATGTACTATAAAGACTGTCCTCTCTAATCTCCATTTGTTCGAGAGACCTGGTTCACTACCTCCTCTCAATTCATTTAACTCACACAAGGTGTCCCCTATTCCCTTAACTGCCTTATAACTACCCTGTACAAATCCCACCAAAACTGCAAGCAGTTATTACTCTGCTATCATGATTATTTCTATTTTTATTAATAGTTGTTGCTAAGGTTTTAAATCCCTTGTTCCCCCTTCTATTCTATTCTTCCTAGTATAAACCCACCTATTCGGAGATCCTCTGTCAGAAATCCAACAAGCAAAATAAATAAATAAAGATCATCAAACTTCAGCATTACATACAATCTAGGCATAGTGTAAAAACCCATGCGTATGCAACTATGTATAAACAACATGTTTCTCAATGCTACTCTAAATTCTTTTTGCTACGATGCAAAGTACAAGGCTAACAACTCTTGACATAATTAAAATTTGTAAACAAAGTTACCACGTATAGAAGGGGGAACAAGACCCCAAAAGTGAACGAACCCCTCACCTCAGAGAAGCCAAATTCTATATCCTAGTATAAAGACTCCACAGATAAGAAAGTTGATTAGCACCCTGTCAAACATTTTGTGCTCCGACTATATAACAGAAGAACTTAAAGCAAAACAGAAGCAAACATGACAACCATACAGGAAGAAGAAAAAAAAACAAAAACAAGACCCCAAAAAAACTATAGAACTAACATCAAACGTGCACATGACTCATACCACGCCAGCCGGATCGTCATGATTTCCATGAATGGTAAATACAGGCAAACCAACATTGAAATGAGGATCTTCATAATTTACATGACCGAACCTGTAGAGTTTTTAAAAAAATGCACAATGTCACATTCACTAACACATAAAACCGACACTTCAGATTGAAGGTGTGTCCGGTGTCCGATGCATGTCATTATCCTACATCATTGTGACACCGACATATGTAATTACATTCAAGATACGCTTGGTTTCATTTTTAAATGAGAAAAAATTTATTCTAACTTGAAGGGAAAATTTGATGTTTTTGCCTCAAGAATTGGTTTTTAGCCTAAAATTAATTGTTCAACTAATTGTTTCTGTTTTGCATGACGATATTCAAATCATTTTACATTTTACTCACGTTTAAACAAAATCAATTTTCATCATTGTAGAACCAAACACACACTTAGTGCATGTTTAGCTCTACTTCTAGATGAGCCAAATATCAATTTTGGAGGTGCAAACTTGATTTTGGCATGTTTGGGCTATTGAATATAATTGATTTTGACTTCAGAATTGTTTCTAATTTAAGCTAGGATTTGTAGCTTTTGAGTTCGAATATGATTTTTACCCTTATATTTACTTTTAAACTCACTTTCATTGAACTTACTTTTAACTAGAATCAATTTTATAAAACCAATTCATTCAAATTCAACTTTAGTCACTGCATAACTAATACACAATCACTTTCATTTTCCTAAATTACTATGGGTGTCTATTATGTCATGTCCGGTGTATCTGTCGGTGTCAATGTGAGTGCTCCATAGCATAATCACTACCAAAAAGATGATTCAGCAAATTACACAGCAACAAAAATGAAAGTAAAACAAAGTGTGAGTGTGAGAAACAAACGTATTCTGAAAATTGAGAGTCTGGTCGCTAACAACTTGAAAAGGAACAGGACGATCGTTGAGGCAATAACGACGGAGAATCTCAATAGCTTTAACTAAAGTTGACCTAGAAGGTTTGTTTTCATGGAAAAGGTCACCACCAAGGAGCATGAAATCGACGTGTTTCTTTTCAGCTATTGAACAAATTTCTTCGAATGCTTGGAATGAGTCGTGGCGTCGAACTTCGTCTTTCTCCATGTAACCTAAGTGGCAATCGGTTGCTATCAGAATGCGTAGCGTGTTATCTTCAGCGTCTTCCATTGCTATTGCTATTTGCTGCCTCTGCAGTGGGACGAGAAGTTGCAAGAGTGAGGAAGTAAATTTGTGTGTTGTGTTGTTCTCAAAGGAAATAAACGTCGTCGTATTGCCGATAGGAAGGGCGGAACTTTCTTTGTTAATTTTTTATTTTTTTATTTTTTTGGTTTTTATTTTTCAATAATGATAATAATAATAAGTTCAAAGAGATTCGAATTTGAAATACGGTGAACACAACAAAAAAAAAATGATGAAATATAAAAAAATAAAATAAGTTATACTAACTATACATGTTGATACATTAAACATATGTGTAGTCGTATATATAAATGATTTAGAGTTAAAAAAGGTAATTCTAAATTTATCATAATACAATTCTTGCATTTAAAAATATGTACAATCCATGATCTAATGAAAATATATCATTTTAACACTTTTTTCAGTTTTGTAAATGTATTTTAAAATTGATAGTATGTATATAAAAATGAATGTCATCCATAAAATGTTAATGTAAAATAAATTTACAAATTAATAAAATATTATTTTTTTATTAAAGAGAGAGAGGATAAGAGGATATAGCTTTGTAAAAAAAAAAAGATGATATTAATTTTGAAACAATGGTGAAAATAATTAGAACAATCTAATTTTTAATCCAATAATAAGAAAAAGTTGACTTAAGATCAATTAGCTCACATTATACCTTCACAAAATCATCTTCACCGTCCATTGCATACTAGACTACCAAAATGTGTAATTGTATGATGCACTTATTGTGTCCAATTTAAATCCAAGATAAACACAGGAAGAATGACTAAAAAAAATTAAAAAAAATGCTAGGCACTATTTATATATAATTTGATAAATGAAGTCTATATACAACTATTTTGAGAGAGAATTTTATTATTTTTTTAGATAAGAAATACACGAAGTATTTATTAAAAGATTTAGTTATCAAAATCCAAACCATGTGATCAAAATGTTAACCCCTAATATATAATAGTGCAGCATATTATAAGGAGTGCATAAAACACTTGCATCAAATTTTCTGTTACATGAGCACAACATTGCTCAACAATCGTTATGATCGCTCAAGAATATCAAATAAAATGAGTGTTGGACAATATGACAAATACATGGCAATCATATATACATTTGCAAACTATCGTCCGACAACAACATTGTTATTGTTTTCCCCAACCAACTTCTAACGGTGCTTGTGGCTCTATTTTATGATTGATGCCATCTTTATGTATTAAGTTACCTCTTTTTATAAAACAAAAGCAATATCTTGACAACTCTCCCGCTCGACTTGAATTTTTCCAAGGTAGTGAGAGAACATGAATAACTTTCCTCAAAGTCATGCTACATTGACCAAATAAAAGGCATGTGTTGGAGTAGGTTAAAATATCTTTAAAAAGTTCACATAGGCCAATATAATAAAGAAGGATACAGACTAAAACTATATAAATTATCATAAAATTTAGTACACTTAATATTTTCGTAAGAAATGTACGTAATTTAAATGAGACATAGGTAATTATAATATTAAATAATCATAAAAATCTTTTAAAAATTAAAATTGATAAAGGAAAATATTTTGTTATTATCTTTTTTAACAAAATCAAAAATAGCATATTTATAAAATACCAATAAAACCAAATGTAAAAGAAAACACCAATTGTTGTTATTTAGATTTTCTTTATCATACATAATATTATTACTCCAATTGTTAATACTATTTAAGACCCAAAACAAAAGAATTTTAACACAAAATTCAAAATAAAGGCATAACCCAATGTTTTTATAGATAGAAAAATATTAGTGGTCAGTAGTTAGTTAGGGAAAAGGGGAAATTGACAGTGCCAGAGATCAAACTCTCATTCTCTTTTATGAAATTCCTTTAACATCTCAACCTTTATCATTGAATTACACTTTCAATAACGCATATGTCTCTTTTATTGATGTTTGGACCAAATTAATTTTCAAAAACTTTGTGAATATGATTTACCAAAGCAATTTTAAACAACTCAGGGCGTTTGTGGTGATTGTAAATTTTCGTTCGTTTTGAAAATCAATTTTAAAATTGTTTGGATAAAATAGGGTTGGGTTGATTTTTACTTAATTTTAAAACTCAATCAAAAAAATAGGTTTTATAATTCTTGTTTTGTTTTAAAATTAACATGTGATCAATTAGTGGACGTCAACGTCACTCTATTAACTATCGACCACCATCTCCAATCACCACTAGTGACCATCGCCACCACCGACAACCACCTACTTTTGATAATGGTCGACCACCACAACATTGCCACCACCGACCACCTACTTCTAAGAGTTGCCGACTACTTATCCACCTCTTTTGACTTTTGCAGCCACCTTCAACGAAGGATCACTGCTACAATAACTATCTTTGACAACTGTTATTTTCAACCACTATTATTAAACTTATTATAAATAAATTATAATTAAAATTTCCATATAATAATTTTTTTGGGTTTTAGAATAGATGATAAATTCCATCATAATTAACTCACACAACTGCGAGGTTTCAGGTTCGAACCCAGGACAATACGTCCAATCTAATATTATCGACATTTGTCAGTTGAGCTATAACTTAATGACATTTTCATATAATATTTTATTAATTATTTTTATGTAACAATATTTTTTTATATTTGGCAAATTCATAATGAGATGAGGTAAATAAAGTGATTTAATTAAAAAAAACTAAAACTCAACTCGAAATTGAAAACTCAAAACTGAAGTTGTTTAAAATGATCGTTAAAATAATATCACAACTTAATATTGAAGAAGAAGAAGTAGGTCAAGTAATATGACACAACTTAGTATTGAAGAAGAAGAAGTAGGTCAAGACTTTATAACAAGATGCACAAGTCATAAAACACTTTAAATTTATACCAACTATTAGGTACTTTCAATTTATGAGATGTACTTCATGAAATTTTTTTGAGAGCGCATATGTACGGATAATTAGGTTGTTTGAGAAAAATTTGTGTTAGTAAATTTTTTTATAAAATGTTATTCAATCATATGGTTTTTTCTTCAATTTTAATGTTTTCATATTATACTTTTATATTTTTTTTTGTCTTAAAAGAGATATAGTAAATTTTACAATAATTAATTCATACAACGGTAAGGTCTCGAATTCTAACATGAAACAAGACATTCAACATAACAATATCAATATTTATCAGTTGAGTTAGAACTTAAGTACTTATATTCTTATATACTTATTTAATTTTTCTATGTATGTTTTTCTGAACATTATGTACTCCTATACCTAGATCTCGTACCGTTATGTTGGTACTGACTACCACGGTTGCCTCTCACTTTTTTGACAATGAATATGTCAAACAAGAAAGTATATTCTATTTATTTAAAAAAAAAATGAAAATCTGAATTTTTTTACAATCTAAATAATTCATATTTTTTGCTTTTTAAAAAGGCTTAATTATATTTTTGGTTCCCTATTTTACCAATTTGTGAAATTAATCATTCTATTTAAAAATTGACAATTTTGATCATTCATTTTGATTTTTTAACTAAAAAATGTTGGTTGAAGATATTTTTAATGACGTGACATACAATCTTATAATGCAGAATTATCTAGATGCATTAATTATTTATATGTTATTAATTAAATTATAAAAATGAAAACTTCATAAAGTAAAGTTGAAGTTTTTAGAGTCTTATTACAATTTATGAGTATTAATCATTAAGCATCTTCATATTATATATGTTGTTTAAAGTATGTCACGTCATCATTTTAAGAAAAAATTTAAAATGTTGAATTTTAAAATAAAAAGACTAATTTCACAAAATAATAAAAATAAAAGATCAAAACTACAATTAAACCTTTAAAAAAATATGAAACATAAAATTAATTTTTCATAAAAAAGTTGGTATCACTTAAATCTATGCTATAGATGACACTTACTCAAAAAATTATTCCCTAAATTCTTTTAATTGTCATTTTTTTTTGTTACACATATCATTACCCAGACAACAAACAAATATATTTTTTATACTATTATTTATCTTTTTCTTATAATGTCCTTAGTCATTTATTATATCATTTCATATATTTCTCTCTCTACAATAAATAATTAAGAATATTATTAATTAATCAATAATTAATATTACATTAAACTTTAAAAATAATTGTTGGATAGGAATAAAAGTTCTCTACAAAATGTGACAATTAAAAAAGAGTAGCAAGCATTTTTTATACTACTTTGCTGAATTCTTGGAAACTCAATGCTGACATTGTTTTAAAAAAATTAGACATGTAAAAGACTATTATTTGTTTTGTGTATTACATTTATAAAAATTAGATATTTTACCAATACAATTTTATACCGATTAAACATTATTTAGAATACAAATGTGTGTGTATATTAGGGGTGTTCAAAAAAACCAAAATTTGAACCAAACTGTAGAACTGAACCGAACTGATTTTCAAACTGATTTTTTAAAATTGAAACTCAACCGAATCGGTTTTCAGTTCTAAAAAAACCGAACTGGTTTTAAGTTCAAAAAATTGAACCGAACCAGTTTTTGGTTAAAAAACTAGAACCGAATTTCTTTTACAAATAATTAAGGGTAATTATGTAAAATTTGGCTTATAGGAACAAAAAAATTAAATTAAAACCAATTCGGTTCGGTTCAATTTTTTGAACTGAAAATTGATTCGGTTCGTTTTTTAAAACTGAAAACTAATTCGATTCGGTTTTCAAACGGTTTAGTTCAGTTTTCAAATTTTGTCCACTCTAATATATATATATATATATATATATAACTAATAGAATGAACTGACTTTTATCAAAAAATTAGAATGAACACACTTAACCAAGAAGTTAATTTCTTATAAACACACATATATATATATATATATATATATATATATATATATATATATATAATTGATTAAAATCAGTAATTTAGTCATATAATTAATTAATTGACAGGTGTTGCTCTCATGTTAATTCTCAAATTTTTATTCATAAGAAGAGATCTATTTAATTCTAGAAAATAAAAAAAATTCTAAAATTGCTTAATATATATACGATTGATTCGAAAATAAAGAAAATTCAAATAGATGGATAAAGATGAAATTCGAAAAAATACAAAAATAAAAGTATGTTTTTCAAATTTGAAAAATAAAATAATTAAATTTTATTCAAAAGATTATGTTAAATAAAACAATAATTAATGATAACAAATTAGATACAGCTTGTTTGAGAAATTAAATTTTGCTTTAATAAAAAAGTGTTTTGCAATAGTTTAATTTCATAAAAATCTGTTTTGAAAATAAAGTAAAAATAAAAAATAGAGTTTACTGAGAAAATTTTGCATAAATTAAAAAAAGAGAGAGAAGTAACGAGAAAACAACACATAACACATGACATAAAAAACCTTATTTTTATATATACTATTGATTGATTGGGTGTAGTGTTACATATATTGAAATTTTGGCATTAGTATATTATTATTGGCCATAACGTTGGCTACGTTGATGCTATTTAATATTATTTTTTTTAAAACGTAAAAAATTATTCTGAATTTTTAATTATCGGAAAAATCCACAATTCTAAGTTTTTTTTTTTACTAAAATCCTGCAACATATTATTGCATTATGAACATTTCATTTTTTTTAAAAAAAGGAAAATAAAAAATAAGGTCAGTTTTAGGATAAAACCACTAAAACAATTGTCTCCATAAAAAATAAAATTTTCACTTTATTAAAAGACATTAAAAAAACTTACTTAATAAAAAGACTTTAGATTTTAATATTTTTAAAATTAAAACATATAAATCTTTTTTAAATTTAATATTGTCTCAACAATGTTAAATCAATTGAATTTTTTTTTTTACATATATCAATTATATTAATTTAGTAATGTCATGTTAAAATTTAGAAAATCTGTTTTTAACCTCATATTAAAATATGATTTAGACCTCTAAATACCACTCCATCAAAAATAGTTTTTTTTTTATCTCATTTACTAGTATTCCACATATTTTTAATAAATAAATAAAATAATTATTTTACAATATTGAAAATATGTTTGCAGGATTACGGAAAATAGGTAGGGGTACCTAACCGTTCTTCTTCTGGTATTATTGTTTTTGGAATAAATTCAGTAAGATACAAGAACAATTTTGATGTGTGACGGTGTAAATTTTTTAAGTCGTTAACTAATCACATACTTTAATTTATAAAATTTTAAGGTTAGATACAATGAAAATAAAACTAATATAATTAAATAACATTGTAAAAAAACACTAATTAAATTAATAAAGTAATTGTGCCACAAAATCTTTACACTAAAATGTCTGACAGTGTATTTTTTTACATTGGCACTTTTGTTGAATTTGTGAAAGTGGAAGAAAATAAGCTTCATTTGTTCCTCCTTTAAACCAATGCTAGGGATATTTTTTATTTATATTTTTTAAAAATAAGCAAATTAATTAAGGGGAGACACCTACCCACCTTCTACGAAGGATTGAAAATTCTCACCTAATCAGTTGGTTTCTTTGGCTTTTAGCTCTGATTTTCTATATATGCACATAGCTTACAAACCACAAACTTCCATTTAAGGTGTAACAAGACACGAGAATACATACAAAGCAATCTAAGTGGGGTTGCCTTGGATTTGTTCTGTAGTTTTTGTCTACGTACTACACATAACTGTGATAGTTTTGGCAGCATATATGATTATCAGCCGTACATCACATTGGAGTGTTATTACTTAGTCTCTGTCACATAAATTATTCTTTAAGATTTTTATACATGTACTAAAAAATATAATAATTTAAATAAAGAGAATTTATTTTATCACGTTAGATAAATTAATTATTAATATAAAATACAAATAATATTTTAAAAGTTATGCAATTGAAAAGTAATATAAAAAAATATAATTAAAAATTAAAAATGATATTTATTTTTAAAAAAATTTTAACGGAGCTAAGTCTGCACATTAACCTCAAAATTTAAATTCATGTCTTATGGGATATAACAATATGCATCCTTACAAAACTCCTTTCCCTGGTCGCGATTCATAAATTAATAAGATGGACACAATTAATCTACATATCAAACAAGTCAAAACACAATTTATTTTTTTATTCAAGTGGCCTATAATGGAAAACAGTCTTATATAATTTATGATTGATTGATTTTTGAAAATTGTTTAAAACTTGAACAATGATTGTTTTTATGATATTACTCATTCTTATAAATGATATAGTGACGTTATTATTCATTCTCGTGAATGATATAGTGACTTAATTTAAACTCAATTTATATACGTTTAATTTCTCATATTTTTATTAAATTAGTATTAATTAAGTGTCTCAATTAAAGATAAAAACGTGAAAAAAACGTAAATTTATATTTAACGACGACGTGACACAATTGGTTACAATTTTTTTAATGATTTTCAAACATCATCTTAGATCGCATGTGACATTTTTTCACCATAAATAATTATTGTAAACAAAACTTACGTAGACATAGAATCATATTTCATCATCAACCAAACATGATTAAATGTGAGTGTCAACTAGCATACCACAAATCATGCACCGAGTAATCAAATCAAATAAAAGAACAATAACTGCATTTTTTGTCCCATGCACATTAACTTTTCTAGGGAAAACGATACGTGTATATTCATTCACCTTGTTATAAATACTTTTGAAAGAGAAAAAAAATATTGTGACCTAATACTCAAAAGAGAGATAGATATAAAATAAAATATTCAATATATGTTTGAGAGTTATAGGTTTATACACATAAGAACTTTTTTTGAGATATAATAAGGTTCGTGTCACGTTATCTTCCTTTTTTTTAATCATAATATAATCACATGATCTTATTTTATAAGACACGGCTATAAGAATAATGCTAATAATACATTTTTTTAACAAACATTTTTTAATACATGTTCTTTAGTTGATTAAAATTCACATAAATTCCATCAAATTTATATAAGATTCACATGATTTAATGAGACTTATTATGTGAATTGTAACCAATTAAATAGAATATGTTAAAAAATGTATGTTACAGAATGTGTTGCCAACACTTGTCAAATTATAATAAGGCCGTGTTATGTTATTTATGTTTGACTTTGTTGCACTTAACATACATTTCATTTCATGATCAATCCCACAAAATCAATTCTGTCGAGAATCTCATGATCAATCCATCATGAAATCTGCACTGAACAAGATCAATTTAAATATGAAAAATGATGGGCGGATACCCATACACTCCACATACATATAGAGAGAGTAATGTGATATGTCGATAATGAAGAGAGATATATAAAAAAAATGAAGTGTTAAATGAGGGTTGAGAAATATAAAGTATACAAATATAAGAACTTTTTTAAATATGCAATGGCAAGAGCAAATCAATTTTGGGTGTCTGAATATTTGAAAGAGAGGTTCAAACAAATGACTATGGCTAGGGTGATAAAGTACCATGACATTTTGTCGTCAACATCAAGTAATTAATGTTTTATAGAGCACATTTTACGGTAGATCACTTTAAAAGGTAGTTTACTATGCACTACAAGAGTTAAATAAAATACCTAGAGTCATTTCTATGGCTTTTAAGCTCTCACTACGTGTCTATAAGAAATTATCGAGGGCCATAGCCCTATGAAATTAATTAAGTTAATTTTCGAGAACCAAAGTCCTATGAAACTATGTTGCTTCAATATTACGAGGGCCAAAGTCCTAAGTTTATTCTTCATTAAACATTTGCTAGGACTAAAGTCCAGAGTTTTAGTATGGACGAGAACAATTTTAAATCAAATTTGGACATTAAAACTGGCCGAGGGTCATGGCCCTTGCAATATTTAATTGTATTTATACATTTTAAGTGCTTAAACCTTTGCTATTTGAAGCAAAGTTAATTATGGGGTCAAATCCCTTGTTACATTATTGACACATAACATGTATCAAGGATTGTAGTTTCGCTTCCAAACATTGTCAAATTCTGAGGGCCTGAGCCCTCGCCCCTTTCATTATACATGATGAGTTATCTTCTTCCATATTTCTTAAATTTTATCGAGTTAAATAATATATTCAAATTGCAAATTAATATTGTTATGTGTGAAATATGGTTTGAAAACGTATACTATATTTATTGTGCATTTTTATGAACATATAATATTTATTGTGCATTTTTTTAAAATTTGAAAATATGTTAATATATTTATTGAAAGAAATATTAATTTTTATATTTGAAAATGTTAAATTTTTATTTTAATATTTTTATTTAATATATGTGCATTTTTTTGAATATATGTTAATATGAATTTTTATTTTTATTTTATAATGAATATATTATATTTGTAGTAATATTAACATATTTTTATCTTAGGATATTAATTAATTATAACAATATTGAATATTGTTAAATTTAATATAGTGTTTTATTTTAACGGGAGAGCCCATTAAATAGGCACACAAAAATTACAATCAATCATTGTGAGTGAATAATTAATTTCGCATTTAAGGTTTAATATATATTATTGAGTAAGCAAACTCTTTTTTTAAATTGTGCTCGTTAATATTTATTGAATCTTAAATTGTTCAAGTTAGACAATTTGAGATTCAAAATAACAATATTAGAATAATGATTATTTATTAAATTCTCATTATTATATATTTTTGATAAAATTTTAGTTACATGCATTTTACTTTGTTCTTTGAATGCAGCCGAAATTTTGTCAAAAGTATATACAATGAGAAAATAATAAATTATTATTATTCAACTATTGAATTTTTTTATTTTTGAATGGGATAAAAGCTCATAAAAAATGTGAAAGGATGTTAATTTGATGACCGCGTCTAATTTATATGTATGCATTACCAAAAAAGGAATCGCAATTGAGCTTACGATAGAAACTATCCCGGAAGAAGGGGTATCAAGCGGTCATTTGCAATTGAGGTTGAAGAATTTTTAGAAATCGCAAGCCGCCAAACTATTGTTCAAGAAGAAGGTGGTATTAGATGTTGGTGTAAGAAATGTTATTGCATAAGTATTGAAAATGAGAATGTAATTAGGAATCATTTGTATAATGACGGATTTATGTAAATTTATTCAATTTGGACTAATCATGGTGAAACGACTCCCCGAACTGTCAATTTTCAAAATAATCCAACAGTTACTTCATCTAGTAGTATTGGTCCATTAGTTGAACTACATCACGAGTACTTTGATCAACGACAACACATGATTTTTTATGCTATTGGGATAAATGTGTTTTTTTTTCCTGAACAACAATATGATGGCGATGTTGATGAACTTCCTAATGAAGAAACCCAAAGATTTTATAACCTTTTGACAAAGATCAAGAAACCTTTATTTGATGGATCTCCTAACTCTAAGTTATCCAAGTGTGTTAAACTCTTAAAGATAAAGTCTCAAATTCATGTTCCAGATATGTGCTTAGATTTTATGACCAAGATGATGTTGGATTCAACACCATTTCGCAACGATACTTTGCCAACAAGCTATAAAGATGCAAAAAAGTTAGTGTCAAAGATTGAATTATATGTAAAGAGAATAAATTGTTGTGTCAATGGATGAATGTTGTTTTACGACAACAAGTTTGGTACAAAAGATGTTGACCTATTTGAATGTAAATTTTGTCAAGAACCAATATATCGTGCAAAGAAAAATACAACAAGAGGGATAAATTATTTCCAAGGAACACAATGATTTATTTATCTATTTTATCAATATTGCAGAGAATGTTTGCATCAATGCAAACTGTTAGCAAAATGACATGGCATTATGAAAACAAAAGAAGTTCAAGTGATCAAATGACATCCTCCAGATTGTCTACCATGAAAGCATGTTGATCAAGTACATCTTGGTTTTGCATTAGATCAGCGTAATGTACGATTAGAATTATGCTCCAATGGTTTCACACCATATGTTCAAGCTTCATCTACGTCTTATTTTTGTTGGCATGTTATTGTCTCCCCTTACAATCTTTCCTCAAGCATGTGCATGTCTACACCTTTTATGTTCTTAGTCGTTGTAATACCAGTAACATCTAATACGACATCAGATATTGATATCTATTTGCAACCATTGATTAATGATTTAAAGTGATTGTGGAATGGTGTGTTAACATATAATATTGCTCGAAAACAAAATTTTATTATAAGAGCAACTTTGACGGGACCATTAATGATTTTCCAGCCTACGAGATGTTGTCTGGATGGGGTATGTAACACCACAAATTTTTTATCCAAGACATTACTTAAAAATATTTGTTTTCTTTTAAAAACGACAATAACTTTTTTTCTTAAGAGTGGTTCATCATATAATAAATAAAAGTTTCGCTAGAAAATAACTTGATATTATTTTTGAAAAAGAATACAACACAATTTACTAGGTATTATTATTATTTATTACTTTTTAGCAAAGATAATTTGCTAATTGTTAGAAAAATGTCCATTCATACCCTAAAATAGAATAAATTCTTTTTAGGTGAAATTCAAAAAACAAAGTTGACTGAAATTAACGATGATTCAATTTTTCCTAGGAGAAGGAACCTTACCTCCGCATTTATATTTAAAGTTAACGATGAAAAATAAATAAACTTAAAAAATTTACCACATTGGTTTTATCAATACAAATATTATTTTTAAGTAAAAGTCTCATTTTCTCACGCGCATTGTAAGACCCTTAATTTTAAAATGAAATAATGGATTTAATTTCAAGTATATTTTGGGATATTTGTAAAATATTTGATATATGTATATTTTTATATATATATATATATATAAATATTTTTGAGATTGAGTAAAATTATTGGACGAATGATTATTTAATTTAATTACGAGTAATTAAATATCGGGCAGTTAATTAAGATTTTATCTGTCGACGTAATTGCGACGAGAGTAATTAGTTACTTGACGGTCAAGTTTAATTATTATATATATATATATATATATATATATATATATATATATATATATATATATGAGGTGACAAGAGTATGTATCTGTATATATGTTTGCATGTGAGAAGCAAGAAAAGAAAAGGGAAAAACAGAAAATCAGAATAAAAAAGAAAGAGAAAACAGTTTCTTTCCTTTCCCTCACCTACCCGAGCTGCTTTCTTCTTCTTCCTCTATTCAGTTCTGTTTGTGTTGGTAGTGAGAAGGGATACTCAAAACTCAAATTACTTGGAAATCCAAGCCTCGAATAAGAAAGTGTCAAGAAGGAAAGTTATTCCTCTCATTGTTACGGTGTTAGAGAACCAACTTTGGTAGCGACGATGCGAACGGGAGTTTCGCCGGTTTTAGTCGCGGTAACGTAAACAAACAAGAAAACGTAACGAATGTAAGGGGCACCTTCCAACTTTTTAGATTGCATTTAGGGCTGTAAATGCATGTTTATGGATGATTATATGTGGTGTTCTGTTTGAAATGATACTGCCCTTGCATGTTGTTATGAATGAGCAAACTGCTTGTGGTGTCTGTTTTGTTGTTGTTCTGTTTGGTTGCTGCCGTGGTTGATGTATTGATGATGTTTTGGTGTTGTGTTGATCCTGAAATCTGCCTTGCATGTGGTTTGTGAATGATTAAAATGCATGTTGTTGAGATAATGCATGTTTGAGAGTTGTTGTTGTTGTGCTACTTTTGGTTGTTGTTATTGATGGTAATGCTCTTGTTGTTGTTGTGAAAGAAATCATTGATGTTGTGTTGAGGACGTTCTGGGTTTCAGATTGCATTGCATTCTGTTTTCAGTGAAGAGAAAATATAGCATGTTCATGCATTGCATAGTCAGGTGGTGACCGCGATGGGCCACATAGTTGATGTAGTGACCGTGATGGGCCGCGAAGTTAAGTAGTAACCGTGATGGGTTATAGAGTAGTTCCGCGTGTATTAGACGGTCTATTCTATCTGGGGTCAGAATAGTTCCGTGTGTATTAGACAGTCTATTCTATCCGGACTACGGAGTGGTTCCGCGTGTATTAGACGATCCATTCTATCCGTGCAAGGATTTAACTTCTGTGTATTTGGCCTGTGAAAGGCTAATACACGTAAATGTAGTGACCGTGATGGGCTATAGAGTAGTTCCACGTGTATTAGACGGTCTATTCTATCCGGGCTACGAAATGGTTCTGTGTGTATTAGACGGTCCATTCGATCTGGAAATCGTGCTGGTCCGTGAGAGACTGCACCTTGGTAATTCCAAGAGTTGTATACATTGACATATACATATTGCATTGAGATGGTTGACCTGTGAGTCATGATTTGATATGAGTTGATGAGTGGAAATCAATGTGTGCAAGTATCTTATGAATTCTA
This sequence comes from Cicer cuneatum, assembly GCA_037974295.1. Taxonomy (NCBI): domain Eukaryota; kingdom Viridiplantae; phylum Streptophyta; class Magnoliopsida; order Fabales; family Fabaceae; genus Cicer; species Cicer cuneatum. The sequence goes on from JBBPBO010001984.1 coordinate 59,603,330, forward strand.
AGTGCCAAGTGAGTTGTTGTGATTGTTAATTGTATTTGTACTTGCAATCTGGTTTATATGTAAACTGGCTGTTTTGCAAAGATGTAAATGTCATCTATTTTAGTAAGTGAGCATACTTATTTATCATTGTTGTTATAGCATTGAAATATGCCATGAATATAATTGTTATCTTTGACATAACTGTTATGTGGTAACTGTTAATTTCGGTTGGTGACCCTTTACAATATTGTGGAAATTGGGTTTTGCCCACAGATGATACCCAAACCCGTGCCACCGACGGAGACACTGTTAGTTTTCCTTGATCTTCACGTACGGAGTATTTGTGGACAGCGCAGAGGGACGAACAACTGGAGTGAAGATGAGACTTGTAGAGGATGCGGTGGAAACCGTGCTACTGTAGTTTTAGTGCATGATCAGATCAGACTAGACTTTTGTATAGGACCTAGTGTTAATGACTGTATTTATTTATTTTGTGATAATTGTATATCTTTTCCGCACTCTGATAATGTTTTGGTGGGTCCAGGATACAGTTTTTGATGTATTTTTATTTTGGTATATTTTGAATATCAATTTTCCAAAATTAAATTACTTGGTTATAATTATGATGTGGTTGTTTAATCACTTTTTATTTTGAATTACAATGCAATACTATTTTTGAATGTTTAATTCATATTAAATTTTAATTATTTTTGAATTAAGTCGAAATTCTTTTATTGATTGAAAAAAATACACTCGCGCTGCTTAAAACTCGGGGTGTTACACGCATGCACCAAGAAAACATCATTCATGCCACTCTTCGAGATCATTAGTACTTAGATGTTGGTGTACGAGGTCAGTTAATCTCACAACAAAAATTAAATCAAATAATAAGTTAACAGTCATAAAATATGAATATAAAATCTTTTTGTAATAAAAGATTTAAAAAAAAATTGATTTATCTGAATAATTCGCTAAAGTCATAAAATGTATCTAAATAAATCAAGCAGCAATTCACCTTAGAACAATAATTAGATCAAAATAAAAATAACAATAAAATGTATGCAAGTTATGCATACTCTTAAAAGTATATGATTCAGATATAACCAATCACTACGGTGTCCACACATAAGTCACTCATACCAATGGAGAAAGTTAAATTAGCCATTAAGGCGTCGACAAAGATGCATATGATATGTCATGATAAGGATAATGATGCTCAAAAGGTACATGTCACCATCCACTTAGGTAACTAAAAAGATAAAATGATCAAAACACAAATCACTGGCCACTTAGGTAACCACAACGATAAAGATTCATAACACAAATCACCAGCCACTTAGGCAACCACAAAGAGAACAATGTTCAAGATTAATTTTGTAATCACATATAACATCAAATTTATATTCTCCTGTTACGTCATAGTCGGAACTCAATAACTTCAACATCTCAAATACGAAATACATATTCACCTGAATAAATATCTCAAAATTACCACTTTCATTTTAATAATCCATAAAATTCGATTTGACTATATGTTGATAAATATTTAAACTCATATCACCAATAACACATAAAAATAGAAATTTTATTCCTTTCACTATAGTTTTTTTTCCCATTACTACTCTTTTAAGCATAAAAGTCAAACTATACACTAATGCATTTCAATAATCAACTTTCTCATATTGTCATAATTTAAATATATAAATTTTTCATCAATTTCCTCAAGACACACATATATATTTTTCATAAAAGTTAAGCTTTTAAAATTAAGATACTCAAAAAGCCAAGACTTTAAATAAAATACATCATAACAAATATATTACTAATCATATCGTAATAAAAATTGAAACTATATAATTAAGTACACTAAGCCACATAAGAACCGCAACTTTGTGTTAAATATTTGGCTAAATAGCATTCGTGGTCCATTAACTTAATTTCAATTAACGTTTTAGTCCTTTATCTTTTTTTTTTTCCGATTTGATCCTTTATTTTAATTTTAAGTGACAATTTGATCTTTTATGTTTTAAAATGTCAACAATATTATCCTTTTTTTTTTTACAAAAGTTCAAAAAACTCATCAAAATTTTCAACAAAAATCCATAAAATTAATTATATTCTTTAATATAATACAAATTTCATCAAATTCGTAACTCAAATCTTCAAATAAATTCATACAAAAATTTCATCAAATTTCATTCTTTATTTGATGTTAAAAATGGAAATATGAGTTTATTTGAAGATTTGAGTTTTGAATTTGATGAAATTTGTATTATATTGAAGAATATAAATAATTTTATGGATTTTGGTTGAAAATTTTGATGAATTTTTTGAATTTTTGTAAAAATAACAGGATAACATTGTTGACATTTTAAAACATAAAAGATCAAATTGTCACTTAAAATTAAAATAAAGGACCAAATCGGGAAGAAAAAAAAAGATAAAGGACTAAAACGTTAACTGAAATTAAGTTAAGGGACCACAATCACAACAAACATATTTATAATGTTATAATAATAAAAAAAACATAACATTATAATTAAGTTCATCAAGACAAACATATTACTAAAAAAAAATCAAAACATTATAGTTAAATTCCTTAAGACAAATATAAAATCAACCTTTTTCTTTTAAGACATTAATACATCATATCAATATCTTACAAACCATACATCGGGAAAAGCCTTTATCTTAGGTGCTTTACTTCCTAACAAGTAACAACACGTTCTAAATCCCATGAATCAAAGAACAAGACAAACGTTTAAACTTTACTTGAGATGGTATTAAAAGAAGAAAGAAAATTGGAATTCAACTTGGCGATGATGATGATGATAATGATGGTGTGAGAAAAGAAGGGAGGAGACTATGTTTTTTTTTTCTTTTTTGTTTCTTTTGTTTGTGATGGAAAATTTGGGAACATAGGAGAAAACAAAAATAGGTGTATGAAAAAAAAAAAAGGAAGCCACCATAAGGAGGCAAGGCATGAGATATAATAAAGGAGAAAAGTCTTTTTTTTGTCTTCTCTTAATTGCACATAAAAGATAAAATCCATAATTAAATTTGTAACCTTCATTTCAAAAATGAATTAAATATGTTTAGGAGGAGAAAGAAGTGGATGCATGGTGTCAAGACCGAGGGAATGTACGTTGTCTCCTCTCTTAATTGGTTGAGACAAGGACATAAAATCTACATTATGTCAAGACAACACCATTAATTGTCATAATATCTTCTCATAAAAGAGAGTAAAAAGAATGAGTTAGGTCACTTTTTTTTTATACTAAAGATGGATGGACCAAAAATGTTTTCAAGCAAGAACACTCATACATGATGGCTTGGTTTCAATAACTCTACTATTTAGGCCAAATACTTATTTGGTCCAAAATAAAACTAACAAGCAATGTAACTTCTATAAATTCGAATGTAATTAAATAATTCAACTAAAATTTACATCAACTAAAATAAATCAAGCAAGACAAAAATATCATTGCAGGTCACACATAATAAAATAAAACCAACATATTCAACACATCAATTTCATCATTATTGAAAATAATCAAATAAACAAAATACACACCATTTAAGAAATAATCATGCCATAAATCATTTTCATGTAATTGTCATGCCAAAATAATTAAAAATAAATAAAGGTTATGATAATTCAGGTTAAATAGAGGGTGATAAATTTACTTTAATTTCTTTACACATAGAATAAATTATTAATTAAATAATAAATCATGACAATTACTAAAAAGACACATATATAATATATATACAAATATTGGGATGTTACAGTGTACACTGGTAAATTAACATGTCTTATTCTATGGAAGATATTAAGACATTTACAGTGAAATTTGATGGGAAGACATCTTATACTACACTAAAAATGTAAGAACAGAGGTGCACCTAAGAGGGGGGGGGGTGAATTAGGTGTTAGACGATTTTTCTGTTTTTAAAGTTTTGTGAGATTGTTCAAGTGACTGTTTTGAGTTTATGAATGCTTTGTAAAATACTGAAAATAAATCACACAAAAATTTATCTTGGTTCCCCTTATAACCAAGGGTACATCCAGTCCTCTTGCACACCACAAGAGATTTTCCACTAATTGTTCGAATAAGTTACAAGTCTAACACTAAGACTTCAGTTACAAATTCTTTAACACTTAACCGAAGATAATACACCACTATTTCAGTTAACAATACTTGAAGAATCTACACTAAGTTCTTCAAGTGATACAACGACTTTAATTGATTTTGTAATGATGTTCTTAACTAAGAACAAGGTTATAACACTAAGTATTTGATACTTAATCAAGCACACTTCCAAGTACAACTGAGAACCTTTCTTAATGATATGAAAATGATAAGCATGTACTTGAAAATATGAAACTTAAGTTTTGAAGTGTTTTATATTTCAGAAAATTGATTCTAAGATTAGTAAGTCAAAAGTTGTAAGTAAGAACTAAAGTTATGAAGTATTTATACTCCATAGGTAACACTTCAGATCAGTGGCAATTGTTCCCATAAGTTTTGATGAACTTATGCAATGTTTCAAAACTGAAAAATTGCATTGTTTCGAAGTTGTATTCGAATACAGCCTTAGTGTATTCGAATACACTTCTATAACGTTCAGTTTTTATTTAAAATTTGAACTTCGTATTCGAATACGATACCTCATAGTCGAATACAAGTATGAGATTTTTGCCACTGACTTGAGTTGTATTCGAATACGCGAAGCTATAGTTGAATACAAAAGTTCAATTTTAGCTACTGACTTGCAATTTGTATTCGGCTACGACACTTCGTATTTGAATACAGATCTTTAGTTTTGGCAACTGACTTGCAATCTGTATTCGGCTACGACAATTCGTATTCGAATACAGATCTTCAGTTTTAGTAAAAACTTTATTTTCAAACATATGTTTATGTATTTAAATATTTTTATAAAACATTTTAATGCATATGCTATCAAGAGGGTTCTCATAATATTGTATTTGAAATGTATTTTGATTTAATATTAAATACCTTAAGTCCTAAGTTACCTAATATAAATTTGAAGGATGAGTTGACTTAATATCCTTTTGCTTTTTGATCAATGAACTTTTTGTCTTCATCAAAAATGTAGTTTTTTAATCTTTTTCAAAAAATAGGCTTTAACAACGTTTTTTTATGCATTTAACAACGATTTTAAGCGCTATAGTATGTAGTGCTGTTAAAAGATACGACAACACTTTTTAAAATATAAAAAGCGCTATCGTAGGTGATATTTAACGTTTTTTTTTTCAAAAGTGCTATTGTAGGTAGAAATTTATAACGTTTTTTTTTGGATAAAAGTGTTGTTATAGGTGTCTCATTTTATAGCGCTTTTCTAAAAAACGTTGTCGTGTGTGATATTTAACAGTACTTTTTTTTGAAAAACACTGTCGTAGGTAGAAATTTGTAGCGTTTTTTTGAATAAAAGCGTTGTTGTAAATATCTTATTTTACAACGCTTTTCTATAAAGCATTGTCGTAGATTGTATCTTAAAACACTTTTTCTCTTCTAAAAAGCGATGTTGTAGGTATTTATTAAACGTAAATTTCAGTCGTGCTATCCTTTTTAGGCTTGCTAAATAAATTTGAATGACCGAAGATTATTTCTTTGAATAAAACTTTAGTTCATTTGTTTAATTACTTTTCATATAGTTCTTAACTTAAATAGGGATTTTATCAAATTCATAATTTTCTCAAATATTTTTTATCAAATTCATAATTTGTTTGACTTGTATTGTATATTCTTACTTTACAATAATCCATTTAGAAGAAATAAAAATGCACTTGTTAGAGGTGTTGCTGAGAGAAGCAGACTTCCCGTTTGATTGACATTTGAACAAGTTTGGGATCGAGTTAAAGATATACCGAAGGTTTAAGTAATAGCCGGTATTGTTTCGTCATGATTATTTTCAATTGCACAACTAGACAAAACGATGTATTTTTTAGGATATTCCTTATTAGAAAGATAACCTACTGAGACATATTCTCAATGTTATGTATATTTGAAAAAAAAAATTTTGACAATATATTTAACACCGTAATGAATGTCAAAGAAAAGACCAAAGACAATGACAAAGCTCGAAAGGCTTAGCTTTTTATTGTAGACGAAATGATTTGTTGTTAGTATAACAACCCAACGGTAAAACCTTAAAACCACGAGCAAATACATTTTAACTCCTAATGAAGCAAAAGATGTTTGTATGTGGATAAAAGAACTCGAGATTTCAGAAGGTTATTCTTCTGATGTGGAAAATGGAAGGATGAATGGAATGAAAAATTATTTCCTATTGGATTTAGTTCTTTGCCTACATATATATTAAATCTATTTGTTGAAGTGAGTCAATTTTTAAAAAATTTGTGTTCTTCAACATTGAGAGAGGATGATATGATCAAAATGGAGAATCATATATCATTGATACTGTGCAAGTTGGAGAGAATACTCTTTCCTAGATTTTTTTATTCAATAGAGAATCTCTCAATGCATCTAGCATACGAATCCAGACTTGGAGGAGTTGCTCAATACATATGGATTTATCCCTTTGAAAAGTAAATTAACTTGTATATATACAGGTGAATTTAATACACATTTTAATATACATATATAGTCTCTATTCATGCGATTAATATAGGTTCATGGGGTTAGTGTGTAACAATAAAGATAAAACCAACAAGTCAAATTGAATCAAGTGATCCTGAATTAGAAGATAAAGCATATTAGGTAGATGAAATATCTGAAAATGTACATGATATGATAGAAGTTGAGCCATTAAGCCGCTTATGTAATGATTTACCAAACACTAGTGAAGAAGTTCGTGAAGATGGTGATGAAGAAGATAAGGAGGATTCTAATCATGTTAAATTTGATGAAGATTCTGATGAGGACTGATATTGAATGATAATAATTTTTAATGTATTTAATTTTATAATATGTATCTAAATTTTTCTATTCTTGAATGACAATGATGTAATAGTATTTTTTCTTATTGAATGACAATTTATTTCATAATTATATATTAATTTCTATTTATATTGTATTATATTAATATGATATATTATATGTTATATACACACACACATTCATGACATCTGGAAAATGATCATTTGACCCACCACCAATTGACAATGGATTCAATATTAGGGGAAATAAATTATGCGTCGTAGGACTCGTAGTATTCTTCTGAACGACCCTACTTTGGTGTCTCTACCATCAAATGGGACATCATTTACACCTTGACACTAAATTGACAATCGTCCTCATGTATCCGAAAAGGTTGATCATATGTAATTTTTTTTGATCACTTGTTGGTCGTGTGTAAGTACTTAATTAATTATTTTTTTATTCATGTGATATATTTTTTACTCATAATTTTAATTTGATTTAATTAATTTATTATAATATTTTTTTACATGTTTATTCCTTCGGTAGTATATGCATCTACTGTCATCACTATATTGTCATCACTATATTGAAAAAAAGTATCAAAAATCTTATACAATATGAGATGAAGTAAGAAAGCAAGAAAATGCGACTGTTTGATATATTTTTTTTATGCTTTTAAAGTAAGTAATACTTAAAGAAATATTTAATTTTTTAATTTTACTTCAATTTGTATTTTAATTTAAAATTTATTTTAAATGAAATACTTTTTTCTACAGAATATGTGTATGTGGAAGGTTGAGCATGGGCTACATGTAATGAATATTTTTAGTAAAAGATGTGTTCTCCGTCTCTCTTATTTGCAACGAGATATGTGCAATAACATGAAATTTTTCAAATGGATTGGAGAATCTATTTAGAAAGTCTCATGTGACTAATGGAAATAAGTTTATTTAAAAAAAATGAGATAGCAAAGAAAAATCCAGCATTAGAGAACAACAAAAGTATAACACAAGAGGTTGCGTCTCTTTTGTAGAAACTAAATGCCGAATGGTATAATTATTTTATTTTTCTAATTATTTATTTTCTTACTTAAATTATTTAATTATTTATTCTTCTTTATTTAATATTATTTTAGGAGAAAAAGTTCGGAAGACCAATCCAACATTACAAGATATTCATTGAGACCCACAAATATAAGGGCATAAAAGATTTTGTTTCTGCTCTCGCCAGGAATGTTGATGTATGGGTTTTCAAATTTTATTTATATATGTATTTAATTATTTTATAATATTTTTAACATCTATATATTAATTAATTTGTTTAATTTTGAATTATTTTTTTATTTACAAAATAATCTTATAACCAAGCTATGGATGAAGTTTGTGGGAGATATGCAAATCTTCCTCCTTAGAGTCGACCAAATGCAAAGGAGATGAGAACTATTGAGCACACCAAGTGGGTGGACACGATTGAAGGGAAGAATAAAGATCAAGTATTCGGTTATGATGTCTTATTTGGTACATTGAAAAAAATGACAAGACAACTAATTCATGTAGCTACAACAATATTGATTGTTCATAACATAAACCAATACATGGTGAAATTGATAGGATTAAATTAGAGATGGAGGAGAAACATAAGGAAAGCCAACAATTAATGTGGCAGGAATATGAGGAGTCGATGGAAAGACTGATGGAGACTATCATGAAGATAGAAGAGGAGAAAATGCAGGAGTTTTACTGTGACATCCTTGTTTATCAAGGTCGTCATACCAATATCCTTCCCAGTACCAACATGGAGGATATTATCGATCAGATATGTCATTGTCATTGTTTGATAATAATCGACCTGATTTTAATCAACTGCATCAGTCGACGTTTTTTCCCTCACAATCATCATAAGCTCCAATTCAGCCTTCTATGCAGATATCGAGACCATTTATTCTTCCTTATGCAAATCTTAAATCCCTATATCTTGTTGATCAAGAATTTTTTTTAATGAAATGTTAAATAATTTTGACAATAAGTAGGAATACACTTTATTATGGGGATATTAATTCGTTTTTTCTTTTGTGATATTATTTTTGTTTTGAATATTTGGATATTAATTAATGTTTTTATTATATATAATAATTTTTTTTTGTAAATAATAAATATATATTAAATTAAATCAAATAATTTATTATATAATTTATTTAATAAAAAAATGTTTTTTTTGTATGTGGAAGATGTGGTAAATACCGCCATAAACTCACATACAACTATGAGGTCTCGGATTCAGACCAGGGACAAGATGTATAACCTAACAATATTTGTATTTTTTAGTTGAGCTAGGGTTTCAGAACAATTATTATATATATAATAAAATATATTTGTAAATAATAAATATATTAAATTTAAATGAAATATTTTTTTTTCTTCTTCTAGGTATGAATCTAGCACCTTTTGTTTGCGAGGGGCATGGCCCTGGCGTCCAATTGACACATTTAGATGACAGACACCTAGGCTTTGGGTATTTGCAATCTCCAATCAATTATGCGAGGGTTCTGGCCCTAGGTACGTAGTGAAGGCTCTGGGCCTAAGTCCTTTTCTAGGGCTTTGGCCCAAACAATTGTTTTTATTTATTTTTAATTAGAAAATGCCTACTTTTTTAGGGCTTTGACACTAACTATAACATTCCGACCAACCTTATACCTAGGGCCTCATGGCCCTCACTTGACCCTCGGAAATAAGACATTTCCTAGAGCTTTTAACCATTTTATGGGGCTTATCACCCTAGGTATTCTCCCCATTCTTATAATGGTGGACTATTATCTAAATATTATTCAAAACTCTAGTGCAATAAACATTGTCTCATGGAAGTAAAAATGGTTCTCCTCATTCTCATGGATGAGATAATGAAGCTTGATTAATGTCTGCTCGATAAAAATAAGGAAAACGAATATATGTTTATCAAAATTCAACTCATGGAATTGATACCAATCATGTCACTATCTTAATTCTAAGTACGACAAAGACTGTGAACTTCAACTAGTGAGGAGTGACACTGATCATCGTTAGAATTTTAGATAATTTTTAAACACAGATCCACTATAGATCATATGTTATGTTCATCCACAAAAGCACTCGCTATATTTATAAATTATATTATGTTCAATCCACAAACAATCTTACCCTCTCCCCTCTAAGTATGTTGAATAAAATTACTGCTTATAAACAAGTTGGAAGAGGAAGGAGGAATGCATTTTCTTTGGATAGATTTAGGTGTAGCAACTTAAAGACCCAAACAAAAATTGTTATACAAGATTTTGTTACCAAATGGTCGCTTAATTGTACATAAAAAAATTTCACATCATTTGTAAATCAAGATTAAAAGTAGTTAATAAACAACATCGATAATCCTATTTATTTTACTAGGACAAAGTTTAGGTACACAACTCCGAAGTGGATAATATCTCATAAGTATGACATGAGGTCGGATTATTGAAACTGTTTGTGGAAATTGTCGAACGGATCCCATAGAAGACCTAAGCCATGCACACATGAGGATTGACAAACCTTTTAACTCCTTAACTTTGAATGAATGCGTTAACTGTTTTAATACACACAAAAACTGTCAGAAATTACGTACAAGACACCAAATTAAACTCGTAATACCTCTAAAATGTGACTTCGTGTAGGAACAATTTTCAACTAATAATTAACTAATAATTTGTCGTGATTATCTTTGAAAAGTTAGCTCGATACACTGTTTCAATTTCAACTTCACATTTGTTTTTTTTTTTATGTTTATACATAATATTTTAATAGTATATCACGGTTATAAAAAGTTGTAAGGATTAGATGGATACAATTGAAGAGCAAACACACAAAGGATGTAGTTGCTCCGAACTTGAACTAACTACTCAAAATTATTTGCTAATGGGGTACTACACTCAATCCTTTCTTTTCCTTTTCAACATAACCACTAATTTCATGAATATACTATTATATCTCTTTTCTTCATAGTGAAAATAACATGACGTGTCATTTATAATTTGTCAACTGTTTGAATTTGGATTGTGTGTAGTCAGCAAAAGCACACATCACACAATCAACATATCAATTAATGTTGAATTAAAATCAAATGTTCTAAATTTAATACATATTTTTATTTTTTAAAATATTTAAAATACTAAATTTGAAATTTAAATGGTTCGACTTTAATCAAACCATCAACGATGTATTGACAACATGAATGTACTCCATGCAATCTTGATCCAAAGGTATGGTGTGCTAAGCATGATATTAATTAAAAAAATTTTTTACAAGTCGATAAATGAGATAAGCCCAAAATGAAATATCCTTTGATTATGAGAAATGTATTGTGCACCCCCCACTTTGACCTCCCACCCCCCATTATTTGTGAAATGTCATAATTGTCCTTTTTACTAACTATAAACCCATCTAAAAAAAAATTACCATTCACTTTTTGACCCCCTTCATTCGAAATTTACAGAATTCATCTCACAATTCGAAACATTCAAATCTTCGAAATAAAACAAGTACGTAATTTAGATAAAATTCAAATATTTAAAATGTTCGAAGTTAAATTTTTGTAAATTTTTGAAAGTTTTGAAGAAGCTGAAACCTTCGAAGTGAAATTTTTTCCTAGATTATCGATGGTTTTATCAAACTCTCGAATGTTTACATCACAAATTCCAGAATTCATCAACACTTTCGACATTTTTGAAAGTTTCGAAAGGCATATGATTAAAAAAAGTTTCAAACATTTTTTGGAAGTTTCGTGTGAAGCTAAAAGTTTCGAACAATTTCGGAAGTTACGAAAACTTTACTTTAACTTTACCCACGGAAAATCAATGGAAAAATAAAATACGAGGATATTTTGAAAACTTAAGTTGAGTTGCATTTTTTGTAACATTATCCACATATTATTTTTAACGTTACCAACACACCGACCATGGAGTCTTCTTAAAAACATAAATTTATTCAATAACAAATTTACTCACGGTTTTTCCGTGGGTAATTAATAATTAATCCATAAACTAAGATCCGTAAGTAATTTTCCAAAAGTTTTCAATTCTGGATAATTTTGACAGTTTCCAAATCTGAAAAATTTCGAAGTTTTCAAATTTGAAAAGTTTCGAAATAGAAAAATTTCAGAATTTCGAAACTTTGGAAAGTTTTGAAAGTTTCCAAATATGGATAATTTCGAAAATTTGGAAAGTTTCGAAAGTTTCCAAAACTGGATTATTTCGAAAGTTTCCAAATCTAGAAATTTTTGAAATTTTTAAATTTGAAAAGTTTCGAAAGTTTATAAATTTGGAAAGTTTTGAAATAGAAAATTTCTAGAATTTCAAAACTTTGTAAAGTTTCGAAAGTTTCCAAATCTTGATAATTTCGAAAATTTGGAAAGTTTCGAAAGTTTCCAAATCTGGATAATTTTGAAAGTTTCCAAATCTGGAGGAATTTCGAAACTTTCATGTGACACCAAACTTTTGAGGTGTTTCGAAAATTTTCACTTCCTACGAAAGGTTCGAAATTGTTGATGAATTCAGAAAATTTTTCACTTTGAAGGTTTCAACATCTAACAAACTTTCGAAATTTTAAAAAACATACATTCGAAAATTTGAGATATTCGAATTATAGCATAAAATCCAAAAGTTTCGAACATACCATGTTAAAAAGTGATTTTTAATTTTTTAAAATTAAATTTATAATTAGTAAGAAGGATATTTTAGACATTTTAAAAAAATGGAGGTAGGAGGTTTAAATGTGGGAGTACATGGTATAATACTCTTTGATTATCAATGATCCACCGGGCCAGGCCCAAGTGCAACTTGCATGGGACCCTTGAACTTGAAGTACTTCACCAAAAGGTGTTTGACTGACAAGGTGGAGAACCCACCTCATGTTGGTTGATGCTCTCGGTAAGGCACTACTAGCAAAGGATACTTCAAAAAGCTGAAATATTGCAGAATCATCACAATTCACAAGCTATATAATTTCTACATTGCTAGCAAGTCATGTTATACAGTTCAATACAGCTCCCTTATCCTGCCATACAATAATAATATAATAATAATTATTACATTTTAATCAGTAGCCACAAGGACATTGATATGCATAACCACGATGTGCACATTTTAAGATTTAAATGACAAATTTAAAAATATTGTTAAACTTAAAGAGCCACAAATATATTTTTCATATCTTCAATTATATTGTCATTCATTTCTTCTTCTTTTGACATAAATATCATTTATTTATTATTATTCATTTCTCTCACCGTATTTTCTTTTTTCTGAATTAAAACAGTAAATAAACTCACATATAACTGCGAGGTTTCAATACATGATATCTAATTTAATAATATCGGTATTTGTCATTTGAACTAAACTTTGTGGATTAAATATAAATATAAGATTGAATATATTTTTAGCTTTTACAAAATAATCTTTTATGAAATTTAGTTTATATATATATATATACATATATATTTTATAGGAAGTTTAATTTTTATACTATATATATTTTTTCTCTTTATTAGATAATTTCTTTTTAAAAAAATTCTCCAATATTTAATCTTTGAAATTATCAAATAATACACTAAATATATACTCCCTTCGCCTAAAAATTTATCTCACTTTAATAACTGTAATTACCTTTATATGAAAACAGAAATTATAACTTACTTCACATAATTACCATTCATTAATACTATGAGAGAAAAAAAACTAAAATAATTGAAAAAAAGATAAATTTAAGTAATAGTATGAGATATAATAGGAAAAAATAATATTTTATTTTTTGACAAGAAATTAATATATTATTAAATAACATAGACAATTTTTTTAACTAGATCAATTATATTGTAAAGACATAGCTGTATGGATTTTGCAAAGATAAATTAATAGGAGATATAAAGAGTTTGAATTTTCAATATTCTTTTAGACACTATTATTCACTTTCACCACAAAGAATAATATTTCGATATTTTTGTGTCCATTTACCATGTATGGACATGTATGGACCGTGGCTAATACATGTTACCACAGTTAAAATGGTTGTGGTTAAAATACAATTTAACCGTGGCTACTTTTTTTTTCTATGGCATTTTGACAATTTATTCATGGATTTGATTGTGGCTAAATGCCTCGATTTTTTTAGTGACTTTAGATACTTTTTTAATTAAACATTAAATTTTATAAATATTATATAAAAAAATTGAGAAAATTAAGAGACATGCGCGCGTCAAATATAAACTAATTTTATATTAATATAATGAAAATCAATTATTTGTCACTTTATTCTATTTTTGTAATTGAAATTTAAAATTAGTGATATTTAATTTACAATGACAATTTATAGAGTATTTTATTGATTTTTTTTGTCAATTAATTTAATTAGTAATTAGATTCCCACATTTGAAATGTAAAAAAGAAAAAAATTAAGAATTTGAACTCAAACCATTGTAACTCAAAAAATGTTCTCAAGAGACAATTCCATTGAATTCATTAGATGTAAAACTAATTTATATTAATAGTGAGTTACTCTTAAACTTATAAATTATTTAATTTAAAAGAATCTTGCGACAACCCATGCATTAAATGTGCATGGAGATATAAGTGGTCCAAATATATGTTTTGACTCATTCATTATAAAATTATATCAATAAATTATAAATAAATCAATAATTAATAGTATATGTATATTATGACTAGTGAATAATATTAATAAATTAATAACTAATAATATATGTATATATATAACCGATCAGAACTAATTATAATATTAATAATTAATTTATTGAATTTAATAAGTTATCACTTTAGTGGATTGAAATTCTTCAGTGACAAGTTGTTAGTGAAATAAAAAAAAAAAAAATTATGATAGGTGAAAAGTGAAAAATGTGAAACCTTCCAAATGTAGAGTGTACGTTAGTGGAGTGAGAGTAGAGGCAGGGCAATGTCATTATAATCCAAAAGCATCCATCCATCAATTTCCTTTCAAGTTTCTCTTAACAACCTCATTCTCACTTGCATGCACCGCTTCTCCCTTAATTCCCACTCCATTTATTGTGTCCATTAATTTCCTCTACATATACCCAATAAAACCTTCTAAATTAATTAATCAATGGCACCCGACCAACACCACTCACGTACAACAACTAATTCACACATGCAACAACACTACTACGATAGCGACAACGACGACGAAGTTGTTAGCGACATCGACGACGATGTCACCTACGAAGAAGGAGAAATAAAAAGCAAAGACAACAACAAGAATAATAACAGCGTTGTTTTGGGAGGTTCGCGGTTAAAAGAACGTTGTTCATTTTCATTGGGTCGGGTATTATTCGACCCGAGAGGAAAATGGGTTGAAGAATGGAACAGGGTATTTCTTTTGGTGTGTGCGATGGGTTTATTTGTGGACCCATTATTTTTCTACGCGCTGTCAATAAGTGACACGTGTATGTGTCTGTTCGTAGACGGTTGGTTACTGGTTACCGTCACCGTTATCCGTTGCATGACGGACGCGTTACATGTATGGAATATTTGGTTGCAGTTCTATATACACAGACGCTCCTCCTTTGGCTTCATTCATCATCATCGTCATCATACTTCACATGCTCTTCATTACTTCAAACGCAAAAAAGCTTTTTTCTTTGACATTTTTGTCCTCCTACCTCTTCCTCAGGTAATTAATTGTTACTACCTATAAATGCTACCCTCTCAATTATTTTATATTCATAATCATCAAAATGTAAACTATTTTATATTCATGTAAAATAAATATTTAAATGTTGCCATTATTTTCAAATTGCAATCATAAAGTAGATTTATGTCATAATAACATGAATTTTGATTTATTAATGGTGTCAAATTATGATACACTAATGATATATTTTCATTAAACTCAATTATGATATAGACATTTATAATATAAATTTTGTTTTATTTTTATTTTTAATTAATATGTATATTTCATCCATCCCAAAATTTAAATAAATATGTGTAAAAAATTGATGTATTTTATTAAAGTAGTATATATATATATATTTAAAAACTAAAAAACAAAAAACTATTAATTTAAAATAATATTAATGATTATTTTACAATCCTCTCTTAAAAAAAATTGAGATTAGAAACTTACAATTTTCATATTTTCATTGAGGTGATACTTTGTAGATAAGTTTAAAAAATGTATCAGAGGAATAAATATTTCATTCGGCAGTTAGATATTCACCGATATATTTAGTTTAAATTAATAATTGAATATAATTTCTTTGAAAAAATGGAATTTTCTATCATTTAAAAAAAGTATAATAATTAAATATTATTTATCAAAAATATCTGTAAAATAAAATTTTATTTTTTTGAATTTTTATTAATCATAATAGTGACTATTGAATATTTTTACGATGAAATAAAAAATTAGTATAATATTTATAAACAATGAAATTATATTTTTTTTATGAAATTTTTTTCCTAAAATATAAAATTCGACGAATAATGTTTTAATTTATAAAAATAATTGTTAATTTATTACATTTAGGAAACAATGTATAAAAATCCTTCAATTTATGAATGTACCATATAATCTCTTAATATATAATGTTAGTGTAAGTTATTTTAAATCAAGAAAAAAGAATTGCTCAAAAAATATTTATGTTTTTATTTTATTTTATATAAATAACTGCATAGTTAATTGTTAATTTTTATTTGAGAAAAAATAAAATTCAAGTATTTTTTTCCTCTCCCAAACCACAAAATTATCTTATTAAAAAGGTTTTATGCAACTATTTGTTTCTTTCATAAGTTGCGATTAGTTTTTTTATAAGTTGTGATTAGTTGTAACCATAAAACAAATTTACCGAGTTTGTTTATGGTTTCGTCAAAGAAAAAAAAATCAACTTTACTCTCACGCGACACAATATAATATTTTTTTATTTCATTTTATTTTACTTTTAATTAATTAGCTAGCATTAATTTTCTTTAGCTTTTCATTAACGTACTAGATCGGTTACTTTGTCATTTTGCATAATTCTGATCTGGCAAGTGAAGCAGACGATAGCATGAAAACGTCTTGGTTTTATACATGCAGACTGTGATGCTTATTATTAGACACATGAGTAATAGGTAGGATAAAACTGTCCGAGAAGATATCGATATTATTTTAGCAGTATTTATAATTTAATCTACGAAAAAAAAATTTAGATAAAGTTAATATATTGGATAGTTATTTAATATTTTATTTTCTGTTTATTTTTACTTTTTCAATATACCTTTTAACATTTATATTTATTACATAACTTTTTCTATTTTTTTTCTTTTTTTCAAAATGTATATAAAGTACAGGGTTGTTCATGGATATTTTTACTACTCTAAATTAGTTTTATTCTTTCATCGGACGAGAATATAATAATTTGTAGTTATTTTTAAAATTCAGTTGTAAAGTGGCTTATGTGACGATATGATAAGTTCTTCATTAAAGTTAGTATAAACTAATTTATATTAACAATGTGTCTATATTTTATTATTGGAAGATTAAGGGTGGAAATATGTTAGGTTAAGTTTTACAAATAAGAGTTTTTAAAATGTTAGGATCGAATAGATCAACTATCTATTATAGGCTCATTTTTAAGGTTCATGACATTTTAAAAGTTTGACAAAGTTTAAAAATATTTTTAAGAGTTTTGCTTAATTACAATTTTGGTTTCTTTATTTTTACTAATTCATGAAATAGGTCTTTCAATTTTAAAAGTTGATAGTTTTGGTTTCTCTCGTATTTTTGAACTAAAAAAATGATGATTTGACGTATTTTAAATAACGTGAGATATAATTTCATGGTATAGAACCATCGATGCATTAGTTATTCATATGTCGTTCATTATATTATAAATATGAAAAAATTACGAAGTTAATTTGACGTATTTTACAGTGTTGTATTTCAATTTTATGGATATTAATTTTTCTACACCATCGTATCATATGACATACTATTTAAAACATGTTACATTGCCCTTTTTTAGTTAAAAAATCATAAGAAAAAACCAAAACTGTTGACTTTTAAAATAAGATGATCAATTTCGTAAATAAGTAAATATACGAGGACTAAAATTGTAATTACACCTAAAAGTTTACTTCTCTACTTTTTTTTTTACTAAAAGTACATCACTTAAATGAGGATGAGTGATTAGCCTTTGGTAAATAGAGTAACAAGCTAATATTATAACCTAAGTTATTTTTTATATTAATATCTTACACAAATTTTTAAAAAATCTAATTTTATAAGTCATTTATTTTATATTTTTTTATTCATTGGAGGAAATTCTATCTAAGACACGTCAATATTAAATTTGAACATCTCTTAGCGAAGATTCAAACCTATGTTCACTATGCCGTAGGAGTTTAGATCTTTCTGCTAAATTCAACTCTCGTTAGTTATTTAAATTTTATTTTATATAGTATTTTTAAATAAGTAAAAAAATTGACATAGACCATTATTTTTAAATGAGAAAAAAATGTTACCAAAATTTATATTTAACCCAATACAAAATACAAAATTTGTAACATTTCACACTCTCATTTTAGCTGACATTTGTATAGAATTAAGGTATTTCATCAATTTCTACTTAAGCAAACGACCTATTGCCATAAAACTATTGAACATTGATTAATGTATATTTGTTTCACTACTTTTTGCAGATTGTGCTATGGGTGACAATTCCATCACTGTTGGAGAATGGATCAATACCGCTGTTGATGACAATATTGTTGATCATGTTTTTGTTTCAATACCTTCCTAAAATTTATCACTCAGTTTGCTTTGTGCGTCGCAATCTCTCTGGTTACATTTTCGGAACCGTTTGGTGGGGATTCGCTCTTAACATGATCGCTTATTTTGTCGCTTCTCATGTAAGTATTCCATATTAACCTTTCTTATGTCCCTTTTATTAATCACTCATAAATTCTATTGTTTTTAGATTCGTATTAATTTGATCAAATTTAACCTATAAACTTAAGCCATGTATGGCAAGATTTTTTAAAATTTCGAAATTCTTCCCTCTTTATCTTTCGAGGGTCACAGTCGTCATATTATTTCCTTGAAATTGGTTTTGACATTAGAGGATCTCAATCCCTCCATCTATTTGTCTTAACCTTGTGGTTCTTAAGAAATATGAGTCGGTAATTATGAGTTGGGTCATAAGATAAATTAAGTCTCATAAAGAGTTGTTTTAACTAGAGTTTGAATTTGGATATTTTTAATTGATTTTATTTAAGTGAAACAAACAAAATGTATAATATTTGTTATTTAAGAGATTAAAGTGTCTAATATTTATAATTTAAAAGACTAAAATAAAATAACTTAAGTGTTTAAAATGTCCAACGTTTATAACTTAAGAGATTAAAATAAAATAAATAAAACTTAAAAAACCAAAGTAAAAGCTAAAAATAATTTAAAAGACCAAAAGGACAATTTAGTAAAAATAATTTAATTCTTCTCTTTTTCTCTCTCTTCATGCAAACACATCATTTTACGTAACAGGAAATGAGAGAATTTTAATCCAATAAAAAAATGAAAGTTTATTTTATTTATCTCTCTTAGTCTTTTAAAGCTTAAACCAAAAAGTTGTTACAGACGCAACCCAATAAATATTTATTTGGAAGCAAAATTGAAGAGAAAACAATAATGTGTGTTTGAAAAAACTTTAATTACAGTTATGGTCTCTCTATTTTCATCAATTATGTGAATTAGTTCTCTATTTTAAAAGTTGGCAATTTTAGTTTCTCACGGATTTTTGAATTAAAAAATGACGATTTAATATATTTGAAATTATATGAGATACGATTTCATTATATAGAATTATTTAGATACATTATTTATTCATATGTCATTAATTAAGTTATAAACATAAAAAATTTACGAAGTTGAGAATTATGTTTTTTGAAGATTTTATTGCAATTTTATAGATATTAATTATTCAATATCATCATATCATATGTCATGTTATTTAAAGCATGTCACATAATTACTTTTTAGTTAAAAAATTAGATTGAAAGACCAAATTCTATTCAATTTTATAATATGAAGATCGATTTCAAGAATTAGTAAAATTAAGAAAACTAAATTTACAATTAAATAAATAGAGAAAAATAAAGGGACCAAATTTACTTAACATATACTTACGACAATAGATCCGTCTCACATTGTTATTAAACGATAAGAGAAAATATTCATTTATTTATTTATTTTGACAAAAAATATACTTTCATTTATTTTATCATTTGATAACTCTACAAATAATAAATATTGTGTAATATATATATGGTAAAACAGGCAGCAGGGGCATGTTGGTATTTGTTGGGACTTCAAAGGGCAGCAAAGTGTCTAGAAGAGCAATGTGTGAAAACATCAGGTTGTAGAATGAGAACATTGTGTTGCAAAGAACCTATATACTATGGAAGCAATAGCATGGTGAAGAAATTAGAGAGAACAAGGTTGGTATGGGCACAGAACAGAGAAGCAAGGTCTACATGCTTAACTAGTGCTGATAACTATGATTATGGAGTTTATGAATGGAGTGTTCAACTTGTAACAAATGATAGCCGATTGGAAAAAATACTCCTTCCTATCTTTTGGGGTCTAATGACTCTAAGGTATTATTTTCTCATCACATGATGCACTCCTCAAATTAACATGCTAAAATTTGAAAAAAAAAAATTCAAATTCTAGACTTGAATATAAGAAAAAATTTTATCAACAAAAATTGATATATTTAATCCAAAATTTGTACCAAATATATATATATATATATATATATATATATATATATATATATATATATATATTTGGTTAACTTTCTTTATTTGAGACTGAAGGGAATATAGTGTATTTTTTTTTTGTTGAAAATTCTAGTGCATATAGTTAGTTTGTCAGAATCACGATAATTTAATACTAAACATCTATTGATTATAATTTTTTTGCCCTCTATCATATATATGTAGGCTAAATATATTTTTAGTCGTTCAGCTTATTTTTATATTTCATTTTAATTTTAAGTTTTTTTTTGTCTCTATTCTTATTTCTTAAGTTATAAATTTTATACATTTTGGCCACTCAAGTTTTTTTCGTTTCATTTTTGTCCCTTAACTTATAAACGATAAAATTTTTGGTCTCCTTAAAGTTATTAATTTAGATACTTTGGTCTTTTTAACTAAAACTTTTAGCCACTCATATAACGACCAAACTAAAACTTTTAGTCACTCGTATAAGGCTCAAAATATTTAATGTTCATAACTTAACTAAAATGTTTTTGTTTATAACTCAAAAAACTAAAATAAATGAAAAAAATTTGAGAGACAAAAGTGTCAAACATCTATAACGTTAGAAATCAAAATCGGAAAAAAACACTTAAGAGACCAAAATAAAATCTCATATATGTAATTTTATCCATATATTCATTGTATAGTTTCAATTATTAATTATGTTGTGCTAATTAAAAAAAAAGTCTAATTTTGTAACATTAATCTTGACTTTAAACCCGAAATCTCACAGTTGTTTGTGAATTTCTGGTGGTATTTATTATCTCATTTATGGACAAAAGAAATATTTAAGATACATAGTAATAGTATTAGTAATCGTAATAATCATAATAATAAATTAATAAAATTTTCGTGTAACATTGTTTCAATATTATTTTACATTTTTATTAGTTTGCATGCTACTTATAAGGATCTTATCAAGTCTTATAAATGAAAAAAAAAGTTTATTTGCTTGAAATGAATCCCTTATACCCAATTGTTATTCATGACATTAGGAATATATAGTAACAAAAAACTATGTACATGGTTCATGCATTTCATGCATTATTAATTATTAGCTACTATTTTTTTTTATGTGATCTACCAGCACTTTTGGGAACCTCCAGAGCACAACGGAAAGGATGGAAGTGGTTTTCAACATTATTGTATTGACTAGTGGCCTCCTTCTAGTCACTATGCTAATTGGAAACATCAAGGTACATAATAATAGTAAGCACTTTTTTTAATTTGGGGTCACATATACTTATATAGCAAAAATAACTATTAGTTTATTACTTGTGTACCTCTATACACACCATTTTGTTTAGGAAGATTAGTTCTATTATAGTAACATCAATAGTTTATTATTAACATTGTTATAATTAAATTGCGTTTGAAGTTGTGGTTACATTTGATTTATCGTTACATTTGATTTTTTTTATTGGCGAATGGTAGGTATTTTTACATGCTACAACATCAAAGAAGCAAGTGATGAAATTGAAGATGACAAACATTGAATGGTGGATGAGGAAAAGACAGCTGCCACAAGGGCTCCGACAACGTGTGCGTAACTACGAGCGACAACGTTGGGCTGCTATGCGTGGTGTTGATGAATGTCAGTTGATAAAAAATCTCCCGGAGGGTTTGAGAAGGGACATCAAGTACCATCTTTGTTTGGGTTTGGTGAGACAGGTAATTAGGTTTATAAAGAATGAGCATCTTCACAATGTGTAATCGACTAGAAAAAAATATCCAAAGTTAATCAATAAGAAATTTATTGATTAATTAGATAAGAAAATTTTGATCCAGTAGCATTTAATAACTAAGTGATTAATGTTCTAAAACATCCTTAAATATACGTTTGAATTGACCGATTCAAATATATATTTTACATATATAAATAGACTAATATGAATACATTAATTTTTTTTTGAGAATATTAAAGGGTGAGAGAAGAAATTATCCTAAATAAAGAGAATAAATAGCCCAAACCCATAAAGGAGAAACATTTGTGTGATGTTAATGCATCAACAATTTGTACAGGTGCCACTATTTCAACACATGGATGAATTGGTGCTAGAGAACATTTGTGACCGTGTGAAGTCCCTTGTATTTACAAAGGGAGAAACAGTAAGCTCTAAATTACATAGCATAATACTTTATATATTTATACATTATGCAATTTATTATTTGTTAATTAACTAAAACAATGAATTATGTTACATACAGTTAACTAGAGAGGGAGACCCAGTTCAAAGAATGTTATTTGTGGTAAGGGGTCACCTTCAAAGTAGCCAAGTCCTAAGAGATGGAGTAAAAAGTTGTTGCATGTTAGGTCCAGGAAATTTTAGTGGAGACGAGCTTCTATCATGGTGTTTAAGAAGACCTTTTATAGAACGTCTTCCAACTTCATCAACAACTTTGGTCACACTTGAAACCACTGAGGTATTTGGACTTGAAGCAGAGGATGTTAAGTATGTGACACGACATTTTAGGTACAAATATATTTCTTAAGCTAAATAAATTTTTAATTTTTATAAAATATTAATGTTTTTTAATGCATGTTAAGAATTATATTTTTTAGTTTTTATAAAATTATTTTGCAAACTGTTTTAGTTTTTGTTGAGATGAAACATTCTTTAATTTTTAAAATTTTAAATGTTTTTTGCAATTATGTTAATAATATTATTATTAAAATTTTATTCACAAAAATTTAATTTTTTTTAACTTATGATGAATTGAATATAATTTTTTTAAATGTCATATGTTTAAGATAAAGTAACGAAAATATGGACTTAGAATTCATTTTTTATGGAGAAATTTTTTATAGTGTCACAAATATACTTAAAATAAATCATTCAAAAATACACGTTGATATTCCAAAGTAGACTAAACCTGATTATGTTATAATTTTATAGAAATTAAAAAATAAACTATTTTTTACAAAAATTAAAAATAAAATTTCAAAATCCTATTGAAACAAAAAATTTGTTTAACTCTATTTTTTTTATAAGAAATATTGACCAAATTTGTAATTGGATTTTTAGGTATACATTTGTGAAGGAAAATGTTAGGAGAAGTGTTAGATATTACTCACCTGGTTGGAGAACTTGGGCTGCGGTGGCAATTCAATTGGCTTGGAGAAGGTATAAACATAGGTTGACTTTGACTTCTTTGTCTTTTATTAGGCCTCGTAGACCATTGTCAAGGTCAAATTCTTTGGAAGAGGATAGACTTCGCCTTTATACAGCTCTATTAACCTCACCAAAGCCTAATCAGGATGATTTTGACTTTTCATAACATCTTGTTTGTTGAAAATGAATTATAGTTTGAATTCACCTTTATATTCATAGTATGCTATAAAGCTACCAATTATAGTTTTCATGTTAATGTGAATTTCAAATGTGATTCTGAAGTTTTCCAAACATATTCTTAGTGTTCTGATGTAATATGTTGTTTATGTAGAGTTTTGGTTGAATGGTTATATACATTTTGAATTAATTACACTTTTTTTATATTTGTTTTGACTATAGGTGAGTTTTATCTTACAATAATTATTTTCTTTTTTCAATTTAAGGGTTTTGTTTACTTGTGTTTTTTAGCTTTTAGTTTAAAAATTATAATTATTACCTATTTTTTTTTAGTTTTTTTTTTATAAAAAATAAGCAGTTTTGTAAAACAGCTATGCAAAACAAGCCAACTAAACAAATTTTTAAGTGTTTTTAAGAATGAGAAATCATAGAATCCCTTATAAAACTAATATGCACCAATTTCAATTTGGAGAACGAGAAATAAAGGGAAATCTTAGATATATTATTCGGTGTAGTGAGTTATTTGTCAAATCACTTTAACTATATATTAGATTGTTAAGTAAAGAAAATTTGATAGACTTAAATAGAAAAAAATAAAGATTAATGTGTACAATATTTGAAACTTAAAAGATTAAAATAAAAAGAAAAATTTAAAGCACTGAAGTAAAATATAAAAATAAGTTAGAAAAAAAAAATTTAACTTTTTAGATATCAGATAAAAGTAATTGAAGATTTTGACGTGAATTCAAAATTAAAAAAAGTAAAGATATCCATGATTATATCATCTCAAAAGACAAAGATTAAACAAAATTTTTCAAATTTTAAAGATGTTCAACAATTATTTTTGTAGCGAACTCCTAAAGTAGTCTTCACAAATTCGAAATCAAGTTTAATCCCTCGCAAAACATATTATAACTTTTAATTTCTTGCAAAATTAAATCGAAAATCTTAAGCCTTTTAAGTGTACAATCATCTAAAAATTGAACTTTTGACTTATGTGAATTTTTTTTGTCCACCATGGCATGTCCACGTGTCACACGCAACCAACATGTCATTTGATGAAATTAAGATAATTTTAGTCCTTTGGCTAATGTGTCTAACTGCTATATTCAATTTTATTTGAATTTTTAAGCCTCTCTTCATCTATAGAAGAAAGATCAATCAAAAGACAAATGCAAAAGTTTCTAAAGCAATCAATCTACACTTGATTGTTGATAGCTCAAGTTCAAAAGCTCTTATTTTAAGAAAAACTCCAGTTCTCTAATTATATTCGTGGATCATCTTATTGAGTTATTGTTGTTAATCAATTTCAAACAAGAGTTGAGAAGTATTTAAATCCCAAATACTTTTTATCAAACACATCATTTTGTAACTCAAGTCTATGTCTTAAGTTAGATTGAGTATGTTGTAAAAATCCTTTATAGTTTGAAAGGTACTTGTAAAAATCCTTTTTGGATTGATAGGTGACTGCAGAAATTCTTTTCAAGATTGAAAGATGAATGTTATAACTGATCAATGTGTGATCAAAAAAGATAACGCAATGTAGAATGTTATGGTATTGAAAACATTAATAGAAAATATCACAGATTATGAAGAATAGAAGTAGTCCACCTTGGGTGAACCAGAATATATTTTTGTATGATTTTTCTTATCCATTCTCTATATTTATCTTGTACTCACTAATCACATTTAACTTGTTTATGAACTAAACTTTTTTTTAAACTAGCACATCCAGAATATTATGGAGATTAACTTATTTCAACCAAAATTGTTCTTGAGTTAATTAAAGTTAAGTGCATTAAGTAATTTTTAAAAAATGGATCATAATTCAAACCTCAATTTCTTGTGATTGATATTGCTACTTCAATAATATCCGGTTCAGTAGTAGTTAAATAAATTAAATGACCAGTGAGATGTCTATAAGAGGTTTCATCATGATAAACATTAAAAGAATCGTCATACAAATTTAAAGAAATATTATAAAGAGTGAGAAAAGGTTTAACAACATGATTATCAATATCCTTAAGAATTTCTAATGAATATTGATGTTGATTGATGAGAATACCCTTAGGATTTCTAATAATTTCATGACTAAGGAAATATCTAAGATTTCCAAGGTCCTTTATTTTAAAATTTTGGTCGAACTAATTATGTTTAGAGTTTCTACATTTAAAGTCCTTATAAACATTGAATTTTATTCATCAATCCGTTAAATTAAAAGTTATTATTGACTATATCATCTCCACAAAATTTTGTAAGAATTTAAATCTATTTGATAATTCATTAAATAATCTTAAATTATCATATAAGACTTTTCCTTAAATTATCCGATTACAATGCTACACAAAATTTTAAATATGTAAAGCATTGTGTGTTTGATCATATGAAACCCAAATTTTTTAAAATTGGGGATATATCTATGTTGAATTAGTATCAAATATCATACTTCACAGACATTCTTGGATACGTACCTTATAAGTATCAAAATTATTATTTTTATATTTTTTAAAATATTTTATTAGATACTTTTGAAATAGTTCACAAAAATACTTATAAAATTATAAAATTAAATTACTTATAAAATACTAACCCCCATAAAATACTTATAAAATTAAATTCTACATGTACTACTATATATAACTAATAAATAGTTATAAAAACAAGTTATAAGTCGAATTTCTCTGAAAGAAAAAAAATTCATGTAACTAATAAATAGTTCATATACAGTGTAGTTTCTACTATAATTTTAGAACATTAATTGTTATAAGAGAAGAAAAATAATACTTTTAAGTTGTTTATAATTATAAAAAATATGATATACATAAAATAGACATCATTTCTTAAATAATACATAAAATAAATATATTAAAAACTTAAAATAAAGGGTAAAAAGAAAATCATTTCATAAGATTATATGATCTTATAGGAAATATCACTTAACCTGAAGGCTAACTTGAGTTCATCCCTAACATGATATCAAGTAATAAATCATAATATATGACTAAGTGCTTAAAAAATGTGACATGATAATGTTACCTATCTGTAACAGATTTTTGTAATGGAGCAATGAAGAAGTTTCATCATTTATCCTTTTTCCGGTGTAAATAATATAAGTCTACATTTTCAATAAAACATATTTATCATAAAAAGAAAGCATTTATTTTAGTCAAATTAAGTCACAAAAAATATTTAAAACAGAGTTGATTGAGGAAAGATGAAGTGTATTTGCCTGCAGGTCATCTTTAGAAGAGCAATAACATTTCACTGAAAGTAAAGTAAGGGTAATGAGGAGAACCAAAAAGCCAATTGAAAATCTACCCTCCATTATATCAAGCTAGCAATAACATAGCAGAAAATGGTTAGTATTATTTTTATATATATATACCAACGGACTATCAAAACGTTATAATTTATCCATGCTTATTTGAATTTGTTCATTTTCTATATCATAATTTTTGGAAGAAAATTCCACCAATCAAGGAAGGAAACAAAAGGGTTTACACAAAATTGTAATATTGACCAACCTGTCTCTTACTTGGAAGTTAGAACTCTCTAAAACGTTGAAGCATAAACTAGATTAAAAAAGTGATAATCTTATAAAATAAAAGATTAAAACCAGATAATATAATATGTGTAATTGTTGAAAATTTTCATCAAATTGCGTCGACAAATATATTAATTTGCTGTAGAATTAAATTATTGATTATTTATTTTGGGTTTAGTGCTACAAATGGAAGTGAGAACGAACCAATACAAATATAAACCATGTAAAACAAAGATTATGTGATTTAACTAGTCCTTGTAAAAAAAAAGTGATTTAAGAAGTCATAGATTTTAAATATTGTATACTTTTCTACAAATCAATTAATTTAATAAATTATTTAAAAAACGAAGAACCTAAATAAAGAAATTCTCACAACTTCAGAATATGAGAAAACTCAAATTTTTCCGATATATAGTATCTAAGCTGAAAATGAAAAAAGAGTAGTTTGGAATTTGAATATTATTATAAGTATACTTAAAATAATAACGGCTCCTTCCCTTTCTGTCACAGACTATATATATATATAAATGTGTAAAACATTAATTAAAAAATGAATGAGTATTTTTGTAATATTAAAATGCATATCATCAACAACATCAAATACAAACCATATATTTTATAATAAACTACACCACAAATTATATAGCAGAAAAAAGTGATGTAGAGCAAAGGAAGAATTTGAGTGAGCTATTATCATCAATAACACTTGTCAATTGCAAAATATAAAAAATGAATTCTTTAGTATAAAACATAAAAATTCCTCTGCCTCCTCCCGTGTTTATAAATGAGTGTTGGTGTTGACATGCATATTAAACAGCATATCATAAAATAAAAAGAATATAATAGTATATATATGATGATAATAAGCAAGAGAAATAGAGTTATTAACAGATCAAGTGGAGTGTTGTTGGGTTGGTGAAATTAAGTCAAAGTGGAGTGAAAATAAGTCTAAGTTAATTTGTATGGTGGAAGAGAACTATGGGTATAATATTGAAATGGAAATGGTGGTGTTGTGGTGTTAATGAAAGGTTATATATTGAACAACCAAGATATTACTATGAAATGAAAGGAGAATTATTAGTATGAAGTATAAAAGTATAATTAGAAGAAGTTGATTGATGAGGTTTGTGAAGTGAAGCTTGTGTATTTATAGTGGAAGAATTAAGAGGAAGCTAACACATATCCATGTGAGTGAGTGTGGGGAATAAGAGACTTTTTTCTTCATTTGTTTATGTACCTGTTGTGTGATAATGAATTGTTGAAGCACTCTAGAGGAAGGAAAAAGAGAAGGGTGTAAGAAATGAATGTGCATAAATTGTTTATAATGTCTCCGAATGGCAAAGATTCTCTCCATTGTTAGCATGTTAAGGCATTTCTCTAATTAGCAGCTAAT
Organism: Cicer cuneatum; assembly: GCA_037974295.1. NCBI lineage: Eukaryota > Viridiplantae > Streptophyta > Magnoliopsida > Fabales > Fabaceae > Cicer > Cicer cuneatum. The sequence goes on from JBBPBO010001984.1 coordinate 59,632,278, forward strand.
TAGTGTGAAGTGTGAATTTTAACTTTAGTTGTTTTTACTGTATCCATTTTAGTCTAAGAGAAGAATGTGTTTTGCAAGACTTGCCCTGTAATATTGCAATAAAGCTTTTGAAAGATATGTATATGCATGCATATTCAACTTGCATTTTTAGCAAGATGAGTTGGAAAATATGAACTTGGTGGTCCACTGTGTGCAAAGTGAAATTAATGGGTGACTTTTTTTTTTTTTACCATGACATACATTCTAAATTTTCATAAAATGTTTCTCTCTTTGCTGTAAATTTGCTTTAACATTCATTGTCACCATCCATGTATCAAACTATCTTTTTCTTCATTTGGTTATGCTTCTTAATTATTGTCACCAATTAATGCTTTTACTCTAGTGCCTTCCTCCTCCTCCCTACTGTGAGTTATGTGAGCGTGTTGATAATCTATTTCCTATTAAGGTTGAGATTCTTGTCCTTCTAACTCAATGGTACTTTTTAAAAGTGTTTTCTCTCTTTGATTTATATCACTCACACTATGTATGTATATATCAAACTGCACATCTTTTTCTTCATTTGATTATGTACCTTAAATGCATGGACACATTCAACTTATCATTGCCTTCTCCATTTATAACAAATGCATTTCAAAGTAAAAGCATTTTAAAATGACATTCCCTATTTACTATGCTTAATCCAAACTCCAACTACAACCTACAAGTGGTTTATACATAGTGCTACACATTATTGGCAAATGTGATTAGTTAACTTATAGTGATTTTTGTTTTTAACAAAGTGCTTATTTCTTTTGATGTATTTCCAAAGTAAGTTCACCTTTCTTATAATTAGGGATACGTGACCTAAATCTCCAATTGTTGGTTATCTTCCTATACCAAGATGGTACTAATATAATTTTTGAGCTTCAATAATACAATACAAGTTAGATCATGTAATACAATGCATCAGCTCATAAAACAAATAAATGAAATAAAATGAAATATAATACAAACAAAACAAAGCACGTGAAAAAAAGAAAATGGAAGCATAGTTTAAAAAATCAAATGATGTAAAGGAACATAACAAAACACATGAAGATCAAAGAACTACAAGGGTCTCTTGAAGCTCGTGAATTGATAATCAAGAACACATATTCAGAAAAAACCATTGAACAAGCATTGCCATCTCAATCCTTCAAGAAGTACAATGACGATGGATGGATGGAAAAGCAAGAAAGGGAAAGAAAAATGGCAGAAACAAAAGGATCAAGGAGACTAAACATGTAGTGAGAAGATGAAGATTTACTTGACTTGGCTATGATGGATAAAGCTGAACCAATCAATTTGGATCAAGTTTTGAATGATTCAAATTGGTTGGAGGCTATGAAGGATGAACTGAAGACAATAGAGAAGAATAAAGTTGAACCAATCAATTTGGATATGCAATATGTAATCTATAGGTAATTCATGTGTTTTAGAATGAAATAAAATCAAAATTTAACATATATTTTTTTGAATTAAATTCTATCAAAAAATGAAGAAATTCCTCCAATTTATGATTGTATCTCTAAAATACTTTGGTTGAAATGCAGTTTCTCCCCCCAACTATTCTGATCGTGTGATTTCGGTCCTCTTAATTTTAATTGAGCAATTGCATCTCTAAATTAATTAATACCATTTTGTATTTTTAGTTTTAAAGGTGCGATTTTAATCTTCACATTTACCTCTCTTTTCATTGAAGTCCTCCACTTAATTTTTAAATTGTCTTTATGACATTTTTTAATGTTATAAATACATTTACTTTTCATATTTTTTAATCGTATAACTTTTATTTTTTAATTTCAAATGAACGATCATAATCTTGTAGGGTTGTAGTCACTTAATTTCAAATGAGCGATTCTAATCTCTTAAACTAAATGCTTTCTTTAGTGATGAGGTTTTATTTGCTTTATATTAGTGAGAAGATTTTCATTTGCTTTAAATTAGTGAAAATTTATTTGAATGTTTTCTATTTCAAATGGAATCAAGTTGTTGTAACATTTATCCTAATAAATAAAAAATGAAGTTTTGTTTGATAAATATCTATCTTTTAATGAAAAAAATATCATGCAATATAAAATGAAAAAGGTGTAAATGTGGGAGACTAATATTTTTAATTAAGTAAGGTCTGGGGTAAAATTGCACAATTGAGAAATTTGAGGGATAAAATCAATCGATTGAAAATTTATAAAAAATTTCGAAAGATTTAAGGTTAGGTAAAAGAGATATTTGAGTATAACTTATGAATGAGTAGTATTTTATTAAATTGAGGTATAGATTGTGAAGAGAATTTTTCATGCTTAGCACATCGGCTTAATCATTTTTTTTATTAAATCTATGTTATTGAGTTTTATACTCACTATGTTGGTGGTGATGTTTTTCAGGTAATAGATAAACATTTAAAGTCTCAAGATTGCTCACAAGTCTTTCAACGTCATGAGTCGGAACCGGATCACATATTGAGTCTAAATTAAGGTTATAATTTAATTAAGTCTCACTTAAAGTTTGTTTTAAAGTTTGTAAAAACTTTAGTATTTTAAGTTATTTCAAGAATTTACAAAAAAAATTCTATTTATTTGCAAGTATTTAGATATTTTTGAATTAAAAGTTTTTGTTTCGTCAGTATTGTGTACATTTTTTTTCTTCCAAGATTCATTGTTAAATTTTAAGTTTTACGGTAAGAATTGCTACAAATATAAAAAGTTACATAGTTAGATAAAAACATCAAGAGCTAAAATGTGACCATCTACCTAGAACTAGACTTAGAATTGAAATGGATGATCCAAATTTTGATTCAATAATACATAACTAATACCCAGTCAACTAAGAACTGCATACCAAACCTTGCACACCAAAGTGCATTCAAAAAACAAATGATGGATAGATTCAGATGTTTTACAAGCACATACACATAGATTATTATCTCATTGCAAAACTCTTCTACGAATCATGTTTTCCTTCGTAGGTAGCCAATCTTTTAATAATCACTAAGCAAACTAGAAACTTTCAATAGAACTAACTTATTCCATATAATGTGGCGAGTCCTCCAGACTGCCCTTATCACAAAGCAAATTGTAATCAATTCTAAAATTGCAACTTTTTCCATGTTGATGATTCCATACCCATTCATTTGGTTTATTAACTTGCAAAGAGACATTAGCCACCCCTTACACTTTCCACTAACTCCAACTCATTGAAACAATGTCATTCTCCAACTCCAACCCCCTTCAGCTGCCCTTGGATCAATCCCCACCATCTCCACCATTACACATGTTTATCAACTGCCAAACTAAACAAGCGATTAATCTATCATCCAAAGTTCCCCATCTTACTCATGGGTCCAACAAAAAAAGAGTATCACGCTCATCCCCCACCACTTTCTCTAAAATTCGCATGAACTAGTTATCTTGACCAGCGCCTTCACCACATTGGATCATAGTAATATCTCTCCACCACGTTGAATCGCTACCTATCCCACTCCCAAAACACCGTTCTCTACACCATATTTGTGAGAAAGAACTTTGAACCATAAACCTTCCCTCTCATTCCTCAACCTCAAACACCACTTGCCCAACAAATCACTATTAAAGCTTCTTTTAAACACATCTAGATATGTGAAGTCAAATCATCTCATACTTTTATTTCTTTACCTACTAATGAAAGTCCAATCACTCTTTTAGGTTTTTTGAGAATGGAAATAGGAAAGATAGTTTTGGCCAATTGTGTGCGAAGAAGATATGAAGTTTTTTTTTTACCAAAAGAAGATGTAAAGTTAAAATCCATCCAAATAATAGTTATTAAAAAAATTATGAAACTTCTAATATCGGTAACCAAGTATGCTAATAAAAAAATGGGATCACATGGCTTCATACAAATGAGTGTGTTTAAAAGAGTGTTTAAAAGAGTGTGTTAGAGGGGGTGACTCTAGCATTCCTCTTGTTCACTTAGAATAACTAGATCCAATAATAGTGGCTTGAGTTAAAAGAAATCGATGGAATTTCCAACTGGTAATCCACGATTTCTATTCTTTTGTAAAAGTAACATGATCTGAATTTGACCAAGCAGAATACTGAATATCATCCAGCTTTTAAAAGGCACACTTTAACATTCATGTAAATGGTGGAAAGAGGGAAGGAGTTCCATTTCATCCAGAAGTAAGTTTTGGGTACACAAGTCGATGAATATGTATATGTTTGATCATAACAAAGATACACAACAACAAAAAAATGATACAATCATGAATAATCATTAATTAAACATTATTTAACAAGGATGGCAGTGAAGACTAGCATTTATTTTACAAACAAGCAAACTCTACTATATACAGGTATGACTGTTCCTCCAAAGAACAAGAATTTTGACAATTATATCAACAGACTATGTTATACCAAACTCCTAATAGGCTCCCAATCAATTTCCCCAGCACTTCTCTTGAATTGCATCCAAGGTTGATGGCAAAAAAGTTGACATAATTAGCATCTTGATCTATCTTCATATGAAGAAAAGCACTAGCTGGAAGAACAAATTGGGTTTTACACTGAATCTACTGCTTGAACTTGCTGCCGGGCCAGGTACTTTTCCCGTCTTTCTTTCTATAAACATTAGGGGTCAGTTTAGGACTTTTATGTAATAAAACCTATATTAAACTGAAAACATTGAAATGAACAAATAAAACCCTAAACATTTTACATACCCATTCATCAATGACAAGACCTTCAGCAACTGCTCGAGGACCTGTCTCCGCAGGAGGCTTCTTCCGAGTTTCAAGTGCAGTATCAGCTTCAGCCAGCTGTCTTTTCAGTTTTTCCAATGCCTAAAAACACCACACTGCCATTATTAGAAATCAAACCTATAGAACTTTACTAAGACAATTTGCAGAATGTTCGACTCACAGGACTTGGCCGTTCTGGATCTAAAAATACAACCCCCAAGATTCGTTCCACTGTAACTAGATCCTTTTGTTCATCAAACTGCGTGACAGAAGGCCAAAGACCAAACCATTTTTAGCATTAATTAATCGCTCACCATGAAAATATTGTCAAGAGCATGAATAAATAAAACGTGATAATCAATGGATACAACCATGAAATATCATGTACACAGTTATTTATGAAACAAAATTCTTATACAGAATATGGAGTTCTATTTTCTTGGCATATATTAATGTTGTAGGTCATATATGAAACAAAAATACATGAATTAGCAAATAAGTGTGTATTTTCTCATTTCTGAATTTCATGTACTAGTCCACTGTTTCTCCTCCTTTGGTCTCTGCCTTTATTATCTACCTCTACTTTAGTTTTTTAAATTCCCTTGAACCATAAAAAGGTAATTAAAAAGATCGTTCATGATAAAACTGGGTGATAATGGGGCAATTCATCCAATATAATATCACAGTTAAGTCCAAGAAACAATCTGTTGCAAACAGACAATAAATATAAACTACCCAACTCAATGCCTGTGCATTATGACTTCTCCAAATTTCCCAAAGAATGCTAGCTGCCACTTATAAGAAGCAGGCCGGTACTACAATGCAACCCCAAGTTTTGTTTCAATTGTTGCTACAGTAAAGAAAAAGCATTCGATGCTTCACGCATGGCCTTAAGGGTGAGAGTGACATAGTTTGAGATTTTGGGCCGTCAAATGATAATATAGCTAATATTCAACTGTACTCTTTTAAACAAAATAAATTATTATGTGTTAGGTACTAGGTTTGGGCCTTAGACCAAAAAATGGGGAAAATGGTGAATTGGTTACAATTTGCTTAGGTGGCAAATTTGTTAAGAGAATAAACTGAAGGAGAAGGGTAGGAAGGGGAGAGCATTGAGTACATTTCAGTTAGAAACCTTATGGTTAGAGCAGAGAGAGAAACATCGCTTCTCTGAGGAGCTTTTGCAGGGTTACAGGGTTTTTTTTCTTCTGTAATACATCTACTTCCAATCAATAATACTATTTTCTGTCTCTTAATTTGGATACCTATCATTACGCCACTCAACAATTGCACCAAAAATGTAACAACTTTCTCTACAGTATATGCTGTAAGTGTTGTGACTTGTTGTAGTTTTATGTATTATGATATTAAAAGAAATAAACCCACTATAAATTTGCTTTCTCCTTTTTGGCTGCTAGGCAATCCAGGTTCGATGTCACAATACGAATTTATTGGTTCTAGCAGCTATTACTCAATTTTCTTTTTCTAGCATATGGTTCACATATTAGCCAACAGAATAAACAGAAAGCACAAATGAGCCAATTCTCTCCCTCTCCCTTTCTCTCATCAATACAATATATATCAGAAGTACCAGACTTACCAGCTCAATTTTCTTTTTCTAGCATATGGTTCACAATCACATATTAGCCAACAGAATAAACAGAGCCAATTCTCTCCCTCTCCTTTTCTCTCATCAATACAGTATATATCAGAAGTACCAGACTTACCAGCTCAGGCACATAGTCTACCCCTTCGTTCACTTTGAGACTCATGATTTTAAACTTAACCCTGTTCTTCTGGTCCGACAACTTTTCATTGTTTTCAGGTTGTTCCACAAATTTAAACACTGAACACCACATTTGAAAAGGAATATTATTTATATAATGCAAAAACAAAACAACTAACAAGATGGATAATGAACAAAATTTTCAAAAAACAATTTATTGAAAAAATTACCGGTTGCAATCAAGGTTTCTCCAGGAGCAAGAATACCACCAGGAGGTCGCATGTAACAACTTTTTGGTGCCGTAGTTTGAAACTGAAACAACAAAAGCAAAGTTACTAAAGAAGTCAACCAGGCATGTGCAATGAACTAACCATACACAAGGTATTCAATCAACCATAACAATTAGGGTATTACTGTATTCATTTTTCATCACACTCACATCAAAACATATATATAAAAATGAAAATAAAAAATTTAACTGCACTATTAAATTAACATGGCAAGACAAACCCCCAAGGATGTTTCTTCTTTAGGAACAAATATAAAGTAGTAGTAGTAGAATAAAACAACTGGTATATCATACATGGCATACATAAATCCTTCTATATTTAAATTAATTAAACCACATCCTCATGCTACTATACAGTGTTGATGCATCTTTTTTTTCATCACCAACTATTAGTATATTAGTATTAAAATAGTGGATAAGCTACCTGATAGTGGTTGAGCTTATAACAGATAGCAAATTAGCTAACTGATCGAGGATAACTGATATGTTAACCGATTTAATTTGAAGTGCTTGGTAGACTTGGCGGTTAAACTAATTGAAAAGTATAAAATGACATTTAAAATATATTTTTAATTAATATTTAAATGAAATGCTATGAGCTCCAACGCTACTTTTAGTAGCTTATAAAAAACGTTATAAACTTAGGGAAAAAAACGCTATAACTAGTGAGAAAAAATAGTTACCAAACACATCAAATAAACTTAAACCCTATTAGGGGTATGCTATAAGCTTATTTACTGGTCTTGCCAAAGAGACCCTAAACCTCGGTCCTTTAAACCTTAGCTCAAATTAGTTGAACAAAACCACACGAATTTTAACTAACAAAATAAGAGACATGAATCCACAGAAACCAATACCTTAAAAGCAACACAAGACTTGCTAGTGTTTTTTAATCGAACAGCACTTCTAACCTGCTTACCAGGTTCATCTACAAAACAAATAATTTAGTGTTAATTAACCATTAAACAAACAAACACAGCACACACACGTACACACACACTCAAGCCATGTGCTTATCCCAAATTTTTCTCTTAAAAAAATAACTAATGTTTCTAAAACTAGTAACTTCTCAAAAGAAGAAAATCCTCGTTTGTTATCATTCACACACGTGACAGAGTAATTAACTAATATTTTTTATAAAAAAAAACAAGTAAAAACTTTTTCTTGCAAATAATAAAGTGAAATTAAAAAATAAAAAATTAAATTGCGAAATTGAGAAAGAGCACCTCAATTTGAAATCAGAAGAACTGAATTTGAATTCGGAGCACTTCAATTCACTCCAAAAAAAAAAATCAAAAAAATTGAGAAAAATCAAAATCAGAAGAAAACAAAACAAAAACAAAAACAGAGAAATGCCGAAGAATCGTGAATAAGAAATTGAGATTGAGAATATAGTTACATGGAAAGTAGAGATGATTGGAAGGGTCAAGACGGAGTCTACGCCGATGAGGTAACAACGACCTTGCGACAGACGACACCTTTTTAGAGGACTTTTGAGCGTTTCCTTCGTTTTGATTCTGTGCGTTTCCGGAACTCCAAAAGGGACAGAGACGGAAGAGGTTTGCGTCAGATGTCGGTTTATGGTGGCCGGCGATGGCCATGGTTTTGCCGGAAAGGGATAAGAGTTAGGGCACAGATAAGAAGTGGAATTTAATTTCAAATTTGAATAAAAGAGAGAAAACGCAGCGTTTTTGGTTTTGGAGTGAATAGAGGGTGAGCGAATGAAATGAATGTTAGAGAAGAAGGGAAGAGAAAGAGAATGCAGTTATTTTGTTTGTGTGTTGAGCAACGACTTTTGTTAGAACGTGCCTCCTTCAGGTAGCGTTTTATTTAATGCACACGCTCCTACTCATTTATTAATTGAAAAAATTCATCCAATTTTCTACCAAAATATAATAATAAATCTAATATATAGCTCCCGTATAAGTGTGAATCAAACAACTGGACTACTTAATAAACAAATTGAGATATGCATCAAATAAAAACTAACTTGTGATTATTTTTATATTGCGCTTACAAAGTGGATATACGTGAATTTTTATTGAATATCAACATTGAACTAAATTATATTCATAATACATTTTATTTTTTTATAAATGGCAATGCATTTTATTATTCGGTTTTTTGTATATATCATCTTTTTTAAAAAAATTCTCTAATATATTGTACATTTAAATTTTTTTTTTGACTTTTAGAATGTCGTATATCTGTTTTGCGAAACAAAAAATTAAAAATTAAAAAGACAATTAATTCTTTTTTACTATTTAAAATTATTTTAGAAAATATTGATGTTTGAATATTACAATTTTTAATAAAAGTTACCAGTTAACTTCTGAATTAATTTATGGGTCATTCTAATAAGTTTCATTGGAGTAGTTGTCAAGGATATAAAAAAGGAAATGAAGATTAAGTTTTGAGTGAAAAATAATTTTTGTGCAATCTTAAAATTTGAATTATACAATTTTTAATAAATTTTTTTTATATTTAAATTCTTAACAACTGTTCGAAAGACACTTATTAATATTTCTTTTAAGATCTATTTATGAATTGAATTTTAGAAAACTTTAAAGAAAAATACTTTGAAGGATTAGATCTACACTTTAATATATATTTGATATTTTTAAAATTTTGAAAATACACCATGATAAATTATTGTTCTTTTAAATTTTTTTAATTATTAAATATATATCAAAATATAAACTTAAATCTCTAAAAATCAATTCGGAAATAGATCTTTAATTTATTCAACTATATGGAATTGATAAATGATATAAAAGATAAACATGACTGGGAAAATGTACAAATGTATTTGTAGCACTAGGTCAGTAACATATATTTGACTTTTGAAAAAAAGTATTATTTAGGTCATTAATATTTTTTCTTTAACTTTTATTCATTTAAATAAAACATATATTTGAGAAAAATGATGTGCATCATAATAAGTGAAAATCAATTTTATATTGATGTTGAATGAAAATTGACTTGGATAGTTTCTTTTGTTAAAAAAAAGGTTATAACACATACATGATAAAATGATTAGTCATTATTAGACCCGTAAAATTATATTACATCGTCGATATAGAACTATCATACTTTATATATATTCTTTCAAAATATAACTCTTTGTGTGAAATTATTGTGTCTTTATCATATTTATAAATATCAATTATCAATTTGATTAATACATAAGAGCGGTTGAATAAGATAGTTTAAATCTCTTTCAACTTTATTAGATGTATTTGATTTAAAACTAGTTTTAAAAATGCAACTACATTAAATATCTTAAAGAGAAATTTTGTAATTTATTATGCTACTTTATTCGAATGATTAATATTTTTAGCAGCGCAACAAGAATTTTTAATTTAAAAAAAAAATATCAATAACCAATCCTATTTTATAATATTTCTCATATGGTATTATCCACAAGGAGGAGAAAATATAAAATTAATCATATATCATGATAACGATAAGTTTTTAATATGAAAATATCTTTTTCTTGTAGATAGATAGGAAGCAAAGGAGGGAGTTGGGATTGATTAATTGAAGGCTTGAAGGGTAAGGGCATTAATGATAGGAGATTAAGTTAGGTGTGGCTTGATATTGGAAACATTAACAGATGCGGTGTAGGTTTGTTGGTGTAGGTTTGATGTTAGTTGGGAAATTGATTATGGGAATTATTATGACATTCCTTAGCTTTCTTACAACCAAGGATTGTGATCCCTATTTTCTCCTTTCTAGTAATTAGTGTTCTCTCAATGGAATATCACCCTTTCACCCTTTTTGTTCCCACTGAATTAATATAATGGTTATGTTGTGATTATAACTCCACTTGTCATCCAGACGCAAGTACTATTGTTATTTAATTGTAAAAAAAAAAAAATTACTATTGTTATTTTCAATTTTATTTCTACCAAATACTATCAAAATGATTTAGATTTGGGTGTGTCAAATAGATGGGCTAGTTGTAATAGTCTTTTGAGGTTTTAAGAGGAATCTATCTTTTACCCAATCATCTTGACCTCACACTACTAAAAAAAATATATGGAAATATTATTTTATCATTTTTTATTTTTTACAATTTCATATTTAAATTTTTTGAAAATTTTAAAAAAATTTTGAAACTTTGGATGAACATAAAACTTTTAAAATGTAATTTTTTCAAAAGTTAAAAAAAAATTAAAATTTTGGATAAATGTGAAACATTTGGAATGTAATTTTTTCAAAAATTTAAAAAAAACTTGAAACTTTAGATAAATGTAAAACTTAGAAAATGCAATTTTTTCAAAAGTTTTCAAATTTTTGAAACTTTGGATAAATGTGAAACTTTCGAAATGCAATTTTTTCAAAAGTATTAACATTTTCGAAACTTTAGATGAGTGTGAAACTTCTGAAATGCAACTTTTTAAAAAGTTTAAATTTTTTTCAAAACGTTGTATGAATATGAAACTCCTAAAATGCCATTTTTTATATTTTTTTAAAACTTTCAAAAATTTGGATGAATGGGAAACTTTCAAAAGGCAATATTTTCATAATATTTTAAAAAAAATTAAAATTATCGAAATATTAATAATTTAGAAAAATTTGTCTATCAAATAGTATGGGGTAAAATGATATTTTTATGTGTTTTAGGGTGGGAGGTAAAGGTGAAGAGGTGGGAAGTTGATTTCTCTCTTTTTAATTATTAAAATAAAACTATCAAAGTAGTAAAACCATTTTACTTTTATCGTAATTACTTTTAAAGTCGCACTTATATATGTTTGCAATTTGCTAACGTTGTAAAAAAATTTATAGTGACAAAACATGACAATTAAACTCTAAAAAATTTAGTGTTTGATTGTCAATATATTTTTGTAAATTTACAACTTTAAATTTTTATATAGTGGACAAGCGTCGATAATCATTCTTGTTACCGGAACACATCATATTCGAATGTTGAGAAAAATCAATGAAAGGATCAATTGAAAAATTGATACTAAGAGCATAATCATTCATATCTGAAGATTGCTCAAGGTTTTTTATAGACAGTCAATTTCTTTCGCCACGTTCATCTTCAAGTGACGATCTTGATTTTTTTTTAACTGAAATTTTTTCAATAATCGCTATGTCATTTGAATCATGTGATGCCCCAACATGATGTATCTAGAGACATAAGGCGCCTCTTCTTTATAGCTTGCTCCTCACACATAATCATGGATGCCCTTGCATCAGAAACTTGATGCCATTGTAATGTTGGTGTCTCTTGACAGGACATATGTAGATACTCAGATAGATAGACATCCAAAAAATATCATGACATGTTTCACTGCTTGATGGAGTATTCTCATTCACAAATTCATAAGTCAGGAGAATTCATTAGGACAACTTGATGGAGTATTCTCATTCACAAATTCATAAGTCAGTGCAATTTGATAGTTTCACTGCTTCCAACTCAGAACTCTTTATGTTATCAAGCATGTTTCCAATGTGTTCATCCAAATTGAAGTTACCACCAACTCCATCAACATCTGTATTGGCTTTAATTCAAGTACAACAGTGTTATTAAATAGTATTAAGGTTTAGTATATGAAAAAAATCTTTTTATTCATTAAAGAAATCTTATTAATTCGATATTATACAACAAAATCTCAACTAGCTCCGTCCTTTTTATTTATTTTAAGTCTATCTTATTAATTGAGATTTATGAAGACAAAGAAAAACTATACTTTCTTAAAAAAATATCCTATGTTGTTATATTATTTAAAAATATCTAATTAATTTCCATTTCAATTCTGACTAGTTAATATCCTATTTTTATAAAGATATTTTGAATAATTTAATTATTTTTCTTTAGTTACATCAGTAAAATTAAATAAGCTTTAACTATTATTTCTAATTTGCTTTAATTGTTTTTCTTTGGTTAAAAACAGGTTAGTATTATTATAAATCTGTATATTTTACTTTACTGTTGATCTTTTTTAGTCATACTTTACTGTTGATTGTTAGTAACTAGTATAAGAACATTTATGATTGTCATAAAAAGAACTTTTTGAATTTTATCCTAAAGTAACTTCTATTTTTTAAAAAATAATTTCAAACATTTGTATGAGGAATTATGTACAAAGTGTTACTAAAGACAACAACAAACAATATTTTATGTGCGTAGGGATGACAACATAACCCGCACCTGCAGGTATCCATCCGAAACTGTCTTGATTTGGACGGGAAAACTCTAGGGGTGTAAATGGATTGGGTTAGGTCGGTTTTGACAAAATCCGATACTCAACCCAATCGATTATCTTTGAATTGGGTTAATTTCTAAATTCGTATTTTTTCATTTAACCCGACCCGATCAAGAACGGGTTGGGATGGGTTGGCGGGTTATACATAAATAATAATCTGTTTTTTATTTTACGGAAAAATATATTTAATTAAAATATATTTAATACTTGAATGTCTCAAAAATTATAAAATTTCAATCACATCATTCAATTCTTTAAAAAAACCAACAACCTCTCACAAAAAAAAATAAATCTAACAATCTTCAAATACATAAATAAATTCAACAATAGTAAATCAATAAAATATGAAAATTCATCAATTCTAAGCAATGTCAACTTCAAGTCCAAACATTTAACTGTTAAGTGTTTGGACTTGAAGTTGACATTGCTTAGAATTGATGAATTTTCATATTTTAGGTGTGTACGCGGGTTGGGTTGGGCGAGTTTTGACAAAATCCGATACCCAATCGATTATCTTTGGGTTGGGTTAAATTCTAAACCCGTATTTTTTTCATTTAACCCAAACCGACCCGACCTGATCAAGAACGAGTTGGGTTGGGTGAGCGGGTTGGTGGGTCGACCCGTGCCCATGTACACCCCTAGGAAAAATCCGCTTTGATTGGGTGCAAGTGTGGATTTTCCTAGGACTTAAAACTCGGTTGTGGGAACGGGTGCGGGTGTGTTGTTATCCACCCCGCACCCAAACCCGATCCGCTAGTAATATTATTGTAATTTTTAAATTTTATATACATACATATATTGAATATACTTAATATTTTTTAAATATTAAAAATTAAAATCTCATCTCTATAAAAAATATTTTCTTAAATTTTATTATTGTCTAACAATAATTATTTTATTATACTAATTATAATAGATATAATTTTTAAATTTATACTTTTATATACATGAATGGGTGCGTGTGTGGGCGGATGTGGGTTTCCCTGATTAGTCGGGTGCGGGGGTGGGAAAGGAAAAATCCGTCCCCGCTCCGTTGTCATGTCTATCCGTGCGTCTCATATGCGAGTGTGTCTAATATCTTTACTACATTTTTCTTGCACTTCTAGGCACACTATTTATAAATGTTGTTTAAACTATACAAATAAAGAACGTTTTTTCAACCCACTTAAGACAAATTTATTCATTGTTGTCATAATTGTCAACGCTTTCTTAAAGTGGCATAATGAGAACGTCGATAAAATATTTCTATAAATTTATAGGTAACAATTTTAATTGTATTTATGTTATTTAGAATAAAATTTTCATTTTTCTATTATTTTAATACAAATCATAAAGTAGACATTTTGCTATTATTTTATAATCATAAATTATTATGTATTTATAATCAATTCAATTACATACACAACTAATTTAATTTTAAATCTTCTCTCTTATTTTACTTATAACAACAACTATAACTCAAGAATTGATCTAAGGAAAACATAATGTAAATTTAACATAAGTGGTTAAGAAAGTTGTGAAGGTGCAAACACGAGAACGGGGGTTGAATTGTGTTTTGATGGAACCAAGTTGGTTTTAAGTACTTAGGATTTTGATGTTTACAAAGCACTCCATGTAATCTTATTTTGAACCTTGAATTATTACATTAAATGCCACCAGAAAATGAAGTAATCAGAAGCAGAAGATCAAAGGGTTCCAGAGATTGAATCCTGAAGGTACCAGAAGATACTCCAGAATGTCAAAACACTACCAGAGGATATCTTTGCTGGCCCAGATCAGAAGGAAGCAAAGTCAGAAGGAGACCTGGATCAGACCAGAGGGAAGCCTGCTAAAGGGAGAGTTGTTTCAGACCAGAAGATGTCATAAGTCAGACTTAATCCAGAAGTTATTCTAACCAGAAGATGGTCTGCCAGTGAAATAATAAACAGCCCAGACTTGATCCAGACTTAATCAGAGGATAAGTTAATGGGTCCAGAACAAGAAAATCAATCCAGATTTGACCCAGACCAGAAGATATCATGAATCGGGGTATGAAACTAAGTCCAGACCAGAAGAAATGATTTTCAAAATTGATCCAGACCTGATCCAGAATCAAAGGTAAAATGTCCAGACTGAAATATTATTTGTCCAGAGTTAATTTCAGTTCAATCCAGACCAAGTCAAGAATTGGTCCAGATCAGAGGGAAGATATTCAGATCAATGGTTCAGATTTAAGTATTTGGCCCAGTGTTGGCTGAGATCAGAAGATCAGACCATGGCCCAGTGTTGACCGAAATCAGAAGGTCAAAAAGTGTGGTCCAGCAGTGGCCGAGATCAAAGGATCACAGCAGATCAGTTTGCTGGACCAGGTTGGCCGAGATCAAAAAATCAGAAGGTGTGGTCCAGGGTTGGCCGAAATCAGAGGATCACAGCAGATCGCTTAGTATGGTCCAGATGTGGACTAGCGCAGAAGATCAAACGGTCCAGATTTAATCATGAGGATTAACGGTGGAGATTTAATTAAATTTGATCAAAGTATTAAAAGGATTTGTTACAAAAATAAAGTGAAGTCGTATGGAAGATCATGAGCTGTTGGCGGGAAGAAACTAAAGACATGATTGGCCAGTTATTTTTGAAAAAAAATCTGAAGCATAAAAAAGATATGTTTTTTATTTAAGTGAAAACCGATTGGTCAAGATATTTTTGCAAGATAATCCAACAAGATACAGCTCGAAATTAAGCTTGGAAGAGGCCCTAATTCACATCTATAAAAAGAGTCTCAAGGCAGAATACTTAGCATCGAAAATTACAAAAGAGTCATTTCCAAAGCAAACACTCAAGTTTTCAGTGAGGTTAATTGTGAGTTCCAGCTTTCAAGAAGCAAGCACTCGTGTTATTTTCTTTTCCTTGTGTTAGATCTAAGTTGTTGAAGTAGAGTCTACAATCTGAGGGAGTAAGAAGGGGTAGCAGATTACTTGGCAATTAGATTCAAGGCGTTGTAATTCCTTCTACAATCTGGGGTTGTCAGATTGACAGGAGAAGACTTGACTTAAGAAGTCAAGGTGCTGTATTCCTCAAGAGTCTAGGATTGTTAGACTGGTTGAGAAGACTGACTTGGAGGGTCAGTGGAACTGTTGTAATTCAAGGTTTGAATTAGTGAAATCCTTCAAGGTGAAGGGACTGGACGTAGCCTCGTTAACAGTGAACCAGTATAAAAATTATGTGTTTTATTTTTACTTTATATCCGCTGCTAACTCTGTTTTTATTCATACATCAAGTTTTGTTTTAATACTGCAAAAACAGAAAAAGTATTCAAGTTAGTCAAACACAATTCAACCCCCTTTCTCGTGTTTGCACCTTCATGTTTGACTAACTTGAATATTTTTTAATTTTAAAACAAAACCTGTTATGTATGAATTAAAACAGAGTTAGCAGCAGATATAAAGTAAATAAAAACTCAGAATTTTATACTGGTTAGCAGCGGATATAAAGTAAATAAAACTCATAATTTTATACTGGATCACCGTTAACTAGGCTACGTCGAGTCCCTTCACTTTGAGGGATTTCACTAATTCAAAAATCTTGAATTACAAAGTACCACTAACTCTCCAAGTCAGTCTTCTCAAAAAGTCTAACAACCCTAGACTTTTGAGGAAAAGAACCTTGAATCTAATTGCTAAGTAATCTACTACTTTTTCTGACTCCCTCAGATTGTAGACTCTACTTCAACAACTTAGACCTAACACAAGGGAAATAAAAACTTAGAGTACTTGCTTATGAAAAGCGAATACTCACAATTGACCTCACTGAAAACTCAAGTATTTTGCTTTTGGAAGTGTATGACTTTCAAGTATTTTCGATGCTAAGTCTTTTGCCTTGAGCCTCTTTTTATAGATGAGTAATTGAGGTTTCTCCCATGCTTAAATTCGAGCTGAATCTGCCCAGATTCTCTTGCAAAAATAACTTGGCCAATCGGGTTTCACTTAAATAAAAAACGTATCTTTTTAGCTCTAGATTGCACTTGAAAATAACTTTGGTCAATCCTGTTCTTGTTTAATTCTAGACCAAATCTTTCTTCCCGCCAATAGCTTCTGAATTCCCTCTAAGACTTCATTTTATTTGTATCAAATCCTCTTAATACTTTGATCAAATTTCTATCAAAATTTAATCAAGTCTTCTTCGAATTTTTAATCTAGTTATCACTGATTTTCATCATGATTAAAATTTGGACCGTATGATCTTCTGATCTCGACCATATCTGGACCATATAATCTGATCTGCCCCCAATTCTGTGATCCTCTGATCTCAGCCAACACTGGACCACATGATCTGATCTTCTGATCTCTGCCAACACTGAGCCATATGGTCTGATCTTCTGATCTCTGCCAACACTTGGCCATGATGCTTAAATCTGGACCATTGATCTGAACATTTTCTCTCTGATCTGGACCAAGTCTGGACTGGGTCTGGATTGAATCTAAACTAAATCTGGACTTATGATATTTTAATTTGGACATTTATCCTCTGATCTGGATCAAGTATGGATTAATTCTGGACAACATTTCTTTTGATCTGAACTGAGTTTTATGCTCTGGACCATGTCATCTTCTGGTCTGGACCAAGTCACTTGTTCTGGACCAGTTATCTTCTTCTCTGGACCAAGTCTAGACTGATTCTTATTTCACAACCAAGCTATCTTCTGGCCAAGATTAATTCTGGACCAAGTCTGACTTATGATTCCTTCTGGTCTGGACCAAGTCTCCCTCTGACAAGCTTCCTTCTGGTCTGGACCAGGTCTCTTTCTGAACACTGCTTCCTTCTGATCTAGGCCAGGAAAGATATCCTCTGATGATGTTATTTTACCTTTGATGACATCCTCTGATATCCTCTGGAGGTGTATCATTTTCCATAAATTTTCACTTATGTTGTTACCAACAAAAATGACCGTGAAATTGTATCAGATAAAAAATAAGAAAATGAATATTAATTAATGACATGATTTCCATTGAGTTGCATCACATAGTTGCCATGTCATAGTTGAGCATTCCATATCATAAAAAAATGGAGGAGAATTGAAAAAATCCCATAAGTTGTAAAACAGATACCAAAAACCCGATTTTAAAAACAGGGAACTAAAAGTTAATTTTGAGCTAAATACGAGACTAAAAGTGCATCTAAGTCAAATTTAATAAAGTTTAATACTTTAAAAGTACAAGTCTAGCAAAATAATAAAATATATAGTTTGTTGAAATTGTGGTGCTTCAATTAAGTACCTGCCTAACAAAAAAAATCATCCAAATCATTCAAGTGCATCTTTTTCAAATTCATCATCTACATCATCCACTTCAAATTCATCATCTATGTTGTCCTCGTGAAATCCATCGCCTACATCGTTATCTTGAAATAATTAATCAATTTCATTGATATCTTCTTGCAAAATAAAATAAAAATAGATGATGAAACAAAACTCGCAAACAGGAACATAACTAAAACACAAAATGCAAACATAAACAGAAAAACACATGCAAAATATAATCGTGTAAAAAAGCAAACATAAACAGAACTGGACAGAAACAAAATCGCAAGCAAAAACGCAAAACAGAACTGCACAAAACAAAGAGCAAAACACACAAATAGAATCACATGCAAAACAAAACCACAAACAGAAACAAAGCTCGATAATAAAATAGAACTGAAATAAGAACTCAAGATTAGTTTTCAAAATCACCAACGACAAGAATTTAGATCAAATTCAATTACAACAACAATAACAACACATCGATAATAACAATAAGGGCAGACCTAAGTTGTGAGATACAGGGGACAAGGTCCCCTACAACTTTTATGAAATTGTTCTTTACATGTCGATATAATACTATATATATTAGCTAAGTAATAATAAGTAGTGCATTATTTATCGTGGTTTGTAGAATAAAGTTTTAGCAGCATGTTTGTTGAGACAAAATCTCACTTTGATGTTTTAAAGATAACAAAAATTTTTAATTATATTTTTAAGATTATGATCATTTTGTGTTATAATATGTGCTTTTGAGTGTCTTAAAGATTGATAACAAGAATCATTTTAATCTATATATCCCACCAAAAGAACAAAGCATCACTTAAAATTACATAGAAAATAATGTTAATGTTATGCCTGATGCTAAAGAAATATGTCCCTCAGTTGTGGGTTCTTTATAAGTGATCGTATTTATAGGCAAATGCTAGCCATAGTGACCATAACATTGTGGTCTACACGAAATGTAACTTTGTTCGGCTATTTACACAAGTAGTTTGTGATTGCTCCCACTGTTGGGGATACATGGTGCCCCACGATCAACTCGTCCTTCTTATTTTCACGGAATTTTTATTTGCCAATATTCGCACGTGCTATTTTTCCTCAAATAGCGCTTTCATATTAGTCGCTAAGTCTGATCGGTGGCGCTAAAAATATGGAACACAAGTACAACTGACAAATTATCAAATTCTACTGAGCATTGACTAATGCTTATGACTGCACGATCTTTGTGGACTTTAGTAAACTTGAGAAAGATTCGACGAACACATATTCAACCATTTTTTACTTCACCTGATCTTACTCTGATTAAGGGAAATTCAATCTTACTCTGATTAAGGGAAATTCGAATAACCCTAAATTCGACTATTTGTCAATTTCGACTAACAAATTATTTATTTTTATGTGTAAACAACTATGAACCAAATAAAACATTAGTTTTTATAAAGTAAATATAATTTGATTGATCCATGACACCTTAAATGTTAATTACAATGAGTAATGAGTATTTATAGACTAATCGTCAATGTGTATATTCTACACACCAACGTAGTGTTTTATCCGCCTCAATCGATTATGATTGCACAATCATGTATGAGATCTTGTGTTGTCCTTGTGTTTGACTATTATAATGAAGTTTTTTAAAAATAATAAGTTATAAAAAATAATAAAGTACTAAAAACAGTTTTTTATTTGAAGTTATTCACAATTCCCTCCTCCTTTGGTTTTTGCAGGGTTTCTTAGCCCTTTAGGTTGTATTGGTATTCATAATTTGTTGCAGCTGATATTTGTTTCAAATTTAGATTAAAATTTTGCATGTGTCTAGATTTCTTGGGATCGGAAAAAGCTGCATCCACGCCATCGATACATCCGAAGTTGCTGAAGATTGAATAGTTCAGATTTTAATAAATATTTTTTTTACGCAACATTAATTTTGGATGTTTCTTTGTTTTTTTTTACAAATTTTGTGTATTTCTAATCCAAGTAATCAACTAATTCTTAATATGAAGGATTAATTAATTATTACTCTTTTGATAACACAAGTTTTCCCACAACACAATATTAGAGATTCAACACATGGATTAATCAGAGATATAAAGTCGAAACAAGAAAACAAATTATTTTTACAAACAAATAATAATATAAAAAAAAGATCCCAATTCTCTTTTTTCTTGGTCATAATATCACTCGACAAACAAAATTTAGGATTAATTAGATACATAAGTAGCAACATGCATCATAATGTTTAAAAAATGGAATACATTACAATACATTACTATAATAATATTAAAATTCCAAATGAATTAAAATCTAGCAGTACTAGGACCCCAACAATTCAAATCCATAACTTTCCTCATAGACTCTTCCTTGGTTCTCTTAACCTTATTAGAAACAGCAGCAGAAGAAGCAGAGGACAATTTCTTAGCCTGAGTATATGATCTGATGTTGTTTTTAGCATGTTG
The DNA here is from genome assembly GCA_037974295.1 of Cicer cuneatum. Lineage (NCBI taxonomy): Eukaryota > Viridiplantae > Streptophyta > Magnoliopsida > Fabales > Fabaceae > Cicer > Cicer cuneatum. The sequence continues at coordinate 59,652,974 of JBBPBO010001984.1, forward strand.
ATTAAGTGATCTTAGAGCATAGTTCCATCTGCATACACCAAGTTGGTCCTTTAAGGCTTCTACTGCTCCTATGCTTGATGCTACTACCCAAGCTCTTGTTGCTGCAGTACTCATGTTGTAATGAATCTGAATATTGAAATATATGTAACTATGAAGTTGTTGTTTTGATGTGTAAGATGGTGTTGATTCCTATATATATATATGAGAGGTTAATATAATAAGTTGAGTGATTTTGAAGTGGGAGTTAAGAAATAGCAAGGGGCTTAGTTTGTTTGTTGGGGTGGAATTAAATACAAGCTGAACAAAACTAGGGGCGGTTTAGAACGGAATTATGTCATTTCCTTAAAATCTAGGCGGTGTCAAATGTCTGGTCTCCTAATATACTTTTTTCTTTTGTGGGTATGTGTCTGGTCTCCTAATAATATACTATATTTAATTTTTTGATGGTTTTTTAAGTAACTTTTATTAGTTGTGTTGGCAATTTCATAATTTCATTTAATTATTAATTATTAAGTTAATCATACTCCTTCGATTCTACACTATTGTTTATAGTAATTTATTTATTTATTTATAAGAGTCTTAATTATTATATATATTATACTCCATGATTTATGTGGGTTTTTTGTTTTGAAATTCAAATTCTTTATGCAAGTAGATTTTGTTATATTTTTTAGAGTTAGATTTTTGAGGGGTTTGAAATAAGAGGGGAAGATTTTTTAAGGATCAGTACATATTTTGTTTTATATTGAGTTTTTGAAAAAATTAAAAGAATATAGTGATAAATAATCAACATTTCAAAAAGAAATACTAACTTCTTAATTTTTTCAATAAATATTTATAGTTTTCTTAATTTGATAAAAATAAGAAATATCCTTTCCATTCTTTTCTAAAACTAAACTCTCAAAATACCTTAAAAGTATTTTTAAATAAGGTTAATATTATGAATGACAATATAATATTAAAAAAATAAGCAGTTATAAAAATCTTTAAACGAATATTTTGGAGATCTCATTAATTACAAAAGGACATCTTAATGAGGACCCATCAATCATAAAAGGACGTCTCCAAAATCGCCGTTTAAGGTTTTCATCAGTATTAGAGATGAATATATGTATTGCTTTCTTACACCCATATGCAATAGAAAACGAGTTGAGTTTGTTACAAACGAAAATGACATCATAGTTAAAGTAAGAAGAAACAGATAGAAATTCGAACATGTATCTAGTCCCCATAACCGTCACACACAACATAAACAACAAATAAATAAATTCATTCCCAAACAAAGAATAAGACAACGAAATTAAATAATACATCACACACATAAACAACAAAACAAATAAATCATATCTTCTATCCTTTAAATGTTGGTGATATATGTTGAGTTTAGACAAAGGACGAAAACATAACACCTTCAACTTTCTTTAATTTTATTTATTTTTTATTATTTAATTTATTTTTTTCTACAACATCAAACTATCACGTCACTATTTTGTTTGTCACATAAACTTTTTTTAATGGCTGAAATAATTTTAAAATGAAAAAGTTGCAAAATTAACTAATCAAATATTTAAACTATTTTAAAAATACGCAAAGCCAATAAAAAGATTGCTGGTTTTGTAACAAAGTAAAAAGTGATGGCTGGTTCTGCCGCTACTTCGATTCTTCCGAAGTAATTTTCATGTAACGCCAAAAATAAAGGGAGAATATTCCATCCCAAGTTTTGTTGGCAGTATCAAATTGTCAATTGTTTTCTTTAAACTTTAGAAAATGACTCCGTCAAGAAAACCTTTAGAAAAATGACTATTAATGCTTTGGTTAGTTTAAGAGAGAAGATGAAAGAAAAGTAAGTTTTTTTTTTCAGCACTCAAAAAATTTATGAAAAGAAATAAATAACAAAAATAAAAAGGGATAAAAACCAAAACCCTCGCAAAACAAAAAAAAGAATAAACTATATCTCAACCATAAGTCTAAAAAGAAACTATGCTACAAAGTAGTATTATGTAGAAGTAAAAATGTAGATCAAATTGTTTGTGGAAAAATCTAGACCATTAATAAGAAATAAGAGGAAAATACGATACTATGAAATACAGATCTCAAAAGAGAAAAATGCTAAGGCGACCAACTAAGAGAGAAAGGTAAGATATAAAGGTAGAATAAAAAAGGGTTTATAGGATATGAGATAATTTTTGGTTATTACCTAGGAGCAAAAGTTAAAGAAAAGAAAAGTGAAAAAATATGTGAAAAATTCTTCTTAATTTCTTTATTTGATTTAATAATAAAAATTGAAGAAAAATATCTTTGTAAAATGACGAAAACAATCTTGTTTTTATAGCACATAAAGAGATAGCAAACTGACTAAGAAGCACATTAAGAGATAACTTAATAAATTAATTTTAAATATTTTGATAAAATTAATAGTTGATCTAATTAACTAATATAAAATGATATACAGTAAATTATTTGGGGGAATTGCTAAATAATTCATATGTTAGTCTTAGCACATTTACAAAACTATTTTGAGCTTGCAAAGCACAATCTCAAGTGAATACCTCACCAACACCATTTGCCATATCCTTACTAAATTGAACTAATGAATACACTAATTGAGATTATAGGACAATATACTCCCTCTAAAGTAAAATATAAGAAAAATGATATCAGAAACTTAATTACACCAATTACATTAATTTTTCATACAACACAATAATTAATAATTAATAGGTTTACAAAATCCTTAAGTTATAGTACACCTAAAAATGTTAATGTTTTTAAGTTGAACGTCATGTCTCGAGATCGAATTTAAGATCTCACACTTGTATGAGTTAATTGTAGTAATATTTATCATAAAACAAAAATAAATTCACACCTATCACTATTCACAATCCTAACAACTTAGGTAATTAAAATCTTATAGTAGTTGGACCCCAACAATTTAGGTCCATGACTTTCTTCATAGAATCTTCTTTGCTTCTCTTCCCTTTGTTGGAAACTATAGAAGAAGATGGAGAATTAGACAAATTTCTAGCCTTAGTGTATGATTTAATATTGTTCTTGACATGTTGTTGCATTGACCTCAAAGCATAGTTCCACCTACAAACCCCCAATTGATCTTTTAAGGCCTCCACAGTTCCAATGCTTGATGCCACTATCCAAGCTTTAGTTGTTGCACTCATGTTGGATTTGCTCATTTTGAATTTGTATGAGAAATTAATTAGTATCAATATAGGTATATATTAATTTGATGGTGAGATGGATGAGTAGGGTATTGTTTTTCTTGGTCCTTATATATGTGTGTTACAGGATAAAATGGGATTAGAAAAACCACTGGCTTTTTTAAGGTGAAAGAGGGTGTGAAAAGCAAAACTAAGTGCGGTTGAAATATTTGTACCAATTGTTTGGAATTAAGACATGCCATGAGTCTTGTGGGTCAAAAAGATTCCCTTCTCTGCGTGCATTTTTAATTTTAGTACATACGCTTACTTTTATTTTATTTTTGGAATTAACCTAGAATTGTTAAATGCATGAATTTTGATTGAATGCACAGAACGTGTGAGAGTATATGCTTCCAATGTTGTCTAGTTGGATTTAGGCACATAATACATGACAGCCGCAGAAAGAAAATAAGGCCAATTGTTTTTTGGTAAACCAGCTATCGTTAGTTGTCTTATCGTGTGTTTGTTGATTTATTTTAAAAATTATTATATGTATTTAAAGTAAAAATTGAACTCAATGTGTGATTTGGTTGGTTAAGCATTGTTGAACTTGCCAAAACACACTCGTAAGGGAGGTAAAAGAACTTTAGTTAAAACCAAACATTCCAGCAAAGATTAATCTTATGGTTGTCCAAAAGACCGAAACTTTTGGGTACTCTTATGTAGCCACTACGGTTTCCTACTAAAATAAAATTAATTGAAAAAATTGAAGGTTATAAGACAAAAATATTTACTTTTTAGGCATTAAAATAATAAATTTTTAAAAAAGAGAATATGTATTACTGGTGCTATGTTAAGGAATATAAAAAAAATTACTTTGTTTTAAATGTCACGGAAATGAATCCACAACTTTAAAATTATATTTTATTTTATTCTTTAACAAGTGTTATTTGGATTTTATTATTAAAAACTCGAAATTTGATAGTTATTTTTAGATTGCGATTATAAAATAGACTCGCGTGATATCATTGTAAAATTTCATTGAATATTAATATAAAATTATTTTATATAAAAAAATATTTCCAATTTTTCTGTTAAAACAGACATACATGTTCATTAAACTCACAATTTTTTTAAAAATATCTTCAACTATGATACATAATTAGAATAGAATCATTTTCGCTGATCGCCAATTTGCAACCAAGCTTTCAGGGTTATGCTAGCTATATCTAAAAACTTGGATTCTATATCCTACATTTATACTTATACTCTCATAATTATTTTTCATGAAATTCTCAGTCAATATTAAAAGTAAAAAAAAAAAAAAAAAAAAAAAGACAATTCACACGTACTCCTTTTGAAAAAATTTTAAAAAAGTAATTTTTTTGGTTGAAATTTTTGAAATGACAAATTTATTTTTTAAATTTTTCAGTAATTATTTTGTTAATAGGGAAAATCAAAAAAATGAATTTTCTAGTAATTATTTTCTACTCGAATATTTTATTTTCAAATTTTTCGACTAACAACATAACTACCGAACAATGAATTTTTGATTGAAAATGATTATCGAAAAATTCATTTTTAAACTCCTTAACTTTTTTTTGTTTATAGAAAATTTCGAAAACGATTTTTTTTCTATTGAAAATTTCAAAAACAAAATATTTAGTATGTAAAAATTTTTCACATTGAAATTTTCAAAAACGAAAAATTTGATAGGAATTTTTTTTTTCAATTATGGGAAATTTTAAAAACAAAAATTTTGATAGGTGAAAAATTTTCTCAATTTGTTTTTGTTTACCGAAAATTTTGAAAACGAAAAATTTATTAAGCAAAATTTTTGTCAACTTTTTCTTTGCCTACCAAAAATTTCGAAAATGATTTTTTTGCCTATAAAAAATTTTGAAAAAAATTTTCTCAAACTTTTTTTTGTCTATTAAAAATTTCGAAACAAAAAATTTGATAAATAAAACATTCTCAAAACTTTTAGTTTGTCTTTTGAAATGATTTTGTTTCCTACCTAAAATTTTGAAAACAAATATTTGATTGACAAAAATCTCAACAAAGCGTATGGATGTGCTCTAAAGTACTTGTTAAAGAATAAAAAAAAATATTTTATACATAAAAATAATTTTTTAAAGTATAATTATATATTTTTTATTTCTTAAAAAGTGTCATTCGCATTACCCTAATAAAAGTTTAAAATTTGATAATTATTTTTAGATTGTGATTTGCTATTATAAGTGAGTTTCTTGATAGAATCATAAAATCTTATTAAATGTCAATATAAAAGTATTTTATATCATACTTATTCTCATTTTTATGTCAAAAGAGGTATACATCTCCATTAAACTCATAAATTTTTAAAAAATTATCATAATTATGATGGAGTTTACTATTTCTTAAGATAAAAAAAAATTTAAATAAAAACAATATCAAAAACCCGATTCTGATAATTTTTTTTGTTTACCGTTGAGTAAGTATTTGACTTGAATGAGCGGTCACTAAGTAGAATCGTTTTCTGCTATCACCAATTTGCAACCAAGCTTTCAAGGCCAGGCCAGCTAGATCTAAGGCTAAAAATCCATGAGAGTTCACTTTTCACCTAAAGTGCAAAAGCTATCAACATGTGACAAACCTATATTCAACATGTTAAGCTCAGTGGTCCCTTTTATTGGGCAATGAGCAAAAGCCCACAAACTCCTAGTTGTGTCCGATCCAATAATCATTTGAAAAGTTCCACATTATCATAGATTCATAAATAAACTTTTGGTTAAAAAATAAGGAACAAAAGAGAAATTTTGTACTTAAAAAATTAAATGTACAAGTTTCAAAATATTTTTAAGATATTTTTATATTGAAACTACTAGTAAGTAACTAGTGTCTTTAACATTTGTAAAAAATAATCTTTTTTTTATAATGATTGACTCGTTCGTAAAAAATAAATTTTTAAAATAAATAATTTTTTCAATTTTTAATATATTTTTTTAATTATATTTTTTAATTAATATTAATTGTATCATCTTTATATTACTAGTTTACCAAAAAAATATAATAGGAAAATAATAATATGGCCCTTCCTTTAATTTAGTTTTGGTCAAAGGCGCACTCTGTTTACCAGTCAGATACTCACATGTAGAAATAGAAGTTCATTATAAATCTTCGATTCTAGCTAAGTCAAATATTTGCATCTCGTCGTAGCTTGGCATGAACACGTGTAGTTATATCGGTGCCCATCTCCATTGCACTTGTACACACAGTTGCGTCAGTTGTGGCGATATCATGTTGATCACACAATACCTGGTGCAAAGTGGTCCTTTAATCGTGGACAGAAATTTGAGAGATCTTTGAACTTTTAATATTATTGTAAGATGGATTTAATTATATAACATTAATGAAAAAAGTTTTATATTGTCTGTCAAATATAAATATAAATATAAGTGTTAGATCTGTAAAAATATTTGATTTTTATTAAAGTTATTTTTAAAGTTATTTTTATAAATATTAGTTGTGATGTGACGACAGCACATAATAATTAAATTTTAAAATATAAATTATGAATTATGAATATTGAAAATAAAATTAAAATTTAGATAAATAAATATTATAAAACTGAAAGAAAAAAATTAAGAAAAAAATATTATATAATAAAATATATATACAACAAGATAAAGTGAAAAAAGTTGATAGATAAAAACATTAATACATGCATTTCTGTTAGATAAAAAAAATGTAAAAACACCAGATTCAAATAAAAAATCACGAGCCGGATCTAATAACTACAAAATATCTAATAATTACAAAAAGATAATATTGTGTGATAATTTTTAGAATAAATAGATTTATCTTAAATACATCACAAGTGTTATATCCATATTCTCTAAAGTAAATACCATGAATTATATTTCATGATATTCTAACACAATTAAGTATTAGATAATAATAATAAGACAGTTTAAAGTATTTTTGACTAATACATTTTATAACGAATAATTAAAGTCAACATATAATATTTGTGTAATAGTCTCCCTCTTTCATTATCATAATAAACAATGTTGAAATTGTTACAAGATACGACAACAGGATAACTTTTGTCTCTTCCACACTCACATCTGATTAGTCGGAAAAAAACTTGTATTTTTGTTATATTTTTTATTAGATTTAAAATTTGAATCTCCATCTTTGTTTTAATCTTACACCAATTTCTTTACCTAAATCGGAAGAGATCAAAGAAGATAAAAAAAAATTTAAAGTGGTGACGACTAGTATGATCTCTAGTACTAAAAGCGATTGCGCTTGACATTTCTCAATAAAACATGGAGGTACATGCAGCTGATAAAAATCGGTGGTCCACACTAGCAATTTTGTTTGGCAGAACTAGTCTAGATTATTAGCTTGCCCTTGACCCTTTTAGTTTTTATATTAAAAACAATATTTCAGATGGAATGCTTATTGCGTAAAAAAAAAAAAGAAAGCTTTCATATGAAAACTTTTGCATTCATATTTTTTTTCTCTTCAAATTACTATCTTATTATTGTAATTTCCGACTCTCTACGTGCATCATGCAATTACGAATTAAGCATAAAATAAAGTTTAACCAAAGCACACTAAAGTAACAAAAAAAAAAGTTTAGCCAAAGTACATCAAATCTAATGCATGTTTTTTATTTTAAAATTTGTATTTCATTAAATATTTAATTTAAATAAGTCTTAATAATTTTAATTAAAAAAAAGTTCAAATTTAGTGTTACATCACTATTTTCTATACTAACTCATTAAAATTGAAAGGTCAAATTGAAAAGTATAAAAGTAAAAGACATAAATTCAAATTTAAAAGTTAACTTCAGAAAAATGGAGAAATTAAAATTTTATTTAAGTCTAAAGAGTAATATTTCATACAAGCACAATGTGGCAAAATTATATCTCGTGATTCATAAACATGATTACTTATAGTTCTAACCCTGTAACAAGTAGGACTTTTTTTGGATGTTTTGTACATTTTCTTGAAATTAAGATACGTCTATGAAGTAATATGCACAGGAGTGAAAAGGACGGTACCAAATCACATTGACTTCATTATGTTTCTTACCTAAATTGTCTTATTTGCCTCTCTAGTATTTATATACACATTCTCACTCTCATTTAGATTCATTAGTAATCATTCAACCAGAGCAAATATTTGAGAACTTCTTGTGAAGTTCAATCATGACAAACAAGAGTACTTCTAGTGAAAACCATGGATTAAAAAAAGGTCCATGGACTCCTGAAGAAGATCAGAAACTAGTTGATTATATTCAGAAATATGGATATGGAAAATGGAGAACCCTTCCCAAAAACGCAGGTACTTTTAATTTATACTGTTTATATTTTAGTACTCTTCACTTATTGTAATGAATTCGAATTAAGATTAAAACGTTTTAAATTTTTTAAAATAAAATTTTAATTATTTATATATTCAAAATTTGAGCTGAACTATCTAATTTTAATTAGATGGTTCAAATGTGTTTGGTCGCACTATAGTAATTATCTGTTGTCCTATATTTTTTTATAGGATTATGTTTATTTTTGAATTTTTAGTTTCTCTTTGTTGAACACCACTATTACAATAATATAAAGTTTTTATATATTTATGTCATAAAGGTATGAATTTTTTTACTTCAAATATTTTTGCGGTGACGCAAATATAGTTGCTTATATTCTTAAACAGGTTACCACATCTTAAACTAATTTGCATATTTTTAACCATGCATCATCTTGTACTATGAATGAAATGAATTTGTTGTGTACATTTTATATTGATCTAATTTGTATGATAAAAAAAATAATAGGATTAAAAAGATGTGGAAAGAGTTGTCGGCTTCGCTGGACAAATTACTTGAGGCCTGATATAAAGAGAGGAAGATTTTCATCGGAAGAAGAAGAAGTCATTATCCAATTACACAGTGTTTTGGGAAATAAGTAAGTGATAAATGTTATTTCAATCTCAAATTCCAATCATGCTCATCTTTCTCACTTTTTTATGATTGTTAAAAAATAAAATTAAAAATGTTACTTTTTTTTTTAATTTGTATGTATGATATGCAAAATCGCCAACTAATACTAATTGGGCGAAAGCATTAAGAGTTTTATTTCAAAGTCAATGATGTTTACATAGAGAGAAAAAGTTATATCTTGGTGCCACTTTTTCTAGCACAAGAAATTACCAATTTAATTGCAATTCTCTTATTATCACTTGATCATATAATTGGTCCTCCGTTTAAAATATCTCTCAATTTTATGTTCAGAAATTTGAAGACTAAAACTATGAAAATTTTAAAATAAATTATCAATTTTGTGAACAAATAAAAATAGATGATGAAAACTGTAATTAAATATATTATTATCCAATACATACGTCAATTCGATATGTATTGGTATATTTAATTTTTAAATATTTTTTTTGAAAAAATTATTTTTTATCATTTAAAAATTATAATAATTAAATACTATTTATCAAATGTGTAGCGAAAAAAATATAATTTTTTTTTTGAATTATTATTACTCGTAATATTGAATATTGTGTACAATAAAATGTAAAAAAAAATGAGTATAATGCTTATAAATAATTAAATGATATTTTTTTTCTTACAAAGTGGTCTTTTTAAAAATACAAAAGTTGATCAATAGTTATTTAATTTATAAAAATGATAGTTAATTTATTGATTTAGAGAACAAATATACTAAAACACGTTAATTTATAAATATCCGGTAAAAACTCCATCATTATTATTATCTAAATAGATTTTTTTTTTCCTTTTTCACAGGTGGTCTACAATTGCTGGTAACTTGCCGGGAAGAACAGATAATGAGATCAAGAATTATTGGAATACTCACGTCAAGAAAAAACTAATGAAGATGGGGATTGATCCGGTGACTCACACACCACGCCTTGATATTCTACAACTTGCCTCCATTCTTAACTCATCTTTACACAATTCACCCCAATTTAACAACCTTGATCATTTTAGTTTGGGAAGAGTGGAAAATCCAAACCACCTTTACCTTCTAAATTTGCTCACTACTCTCCTATCATGTCAAAACAAAAACCTAAATGATTTAAATTATAATGTCCATCAAAACCCACTCGGTCGTAATGATAATAGTAACTCTAATCCATTGCGACTTCAAAATCCGCAATATTACATCCCACGATTTAAAATCATAGAGTCTCACTTAATGAAAACAAAATTAGTGAACCAAATCGCTACATCTTTTAGCAAACAAAACACACCACGAAATTTTGGACAATGTCTATTGTCGGATATACAACAACCCGAGTCATCAACTATGAACAATATCTTAGAAAATCAGATTTTATCTAACAATGAGGAAATGCCAAATTTCGATTTAAGCTCACTTTTTTTGGTGTCGCCTTCATCTTCTAGCCCGAGTAATTTGAAATCACAATCTTCAACATTTATCAATGGAACCACTGAAGATGAGAGAGACACTTATGGCAACAACTTTATGATGTATAACATCTCAAATGGTTTGAATGATTCCGAGCTTTTGTGATTGAACTCCATCGCATGTTTTGTTGTAACTTGAAATTTGTTTATTAAAGTTCATATTGTTTCCCAATCTTGTTTTAACATGAATATGGGTATCATTTAATTACTAAAGCTTAAAATGAATGTTCTTTCTTGCAAGTTTCTTGTTTCTCTACTATGAAAAACTTTTACATTGTTTAATTATGACTTGTATGAAAACATAATCGAAAAAAAAAAACTATAAAAGAAAGAGTTGTATTACCTATGACATTATGTAGACGTATATAATTTTGTTTGATTACGATTCAAACTGTTCTTAAAAACCTTGGATGATTTTATTTTTGTTGTATCGAAAAGTGGCTAAAATTAATTGTCAAAATTATAACTACATCATGAATTATTTGTCGTGAAATTTAACGGTTTTAATTGATATTGATATAAGTGCAAATCAATGGCATTATTTGTCATCCTTTATGCTCCTTTGATCAATAAAATTTCTCAACTCGTCGCCAGATATTGGATTATTTCTTTTTATCATACTCTCTATCAAGGTAATAAGTGTACAAATTAGTTAGCTAAACATGTTCTTCTTATGAATGGTTAAAATAATCAAATATGGATCCCAAGTGAAAGAAAAAAATCAAATATTTACCACCTGTATCACATATTCATGTTGGCGAGGTCGATTTATCAAAAAAATCAGCTATCAAGAAGAATCATATATCGTAGTTATTTAATGTATGTTTGATATTATAAAAGTTAAGATTTTCTCCAATTACTATTCATTTGGAGAAAGATCATAGACATTAAAAAATAAAAAAATTAATGATAAAAAAAAATTCATTTAGTGACGAAATTCATTATTTATATTTTGTGTTTATCTCTCTTAAAATGAATTATAAATATAGAGAAAAAATAAATAGAGAGTATTTCAACTCAAATTATATTAAGTTGCTAAAATTATATTCAACCACCGAATTTTGTATAAGCTACGTGGGACATCTTTAGTATGATAATAGATCGGGTTTGTTAAAATTATGATTAAAAAGCTATAAGTTGTAATTTTGTATAGCCACATATTAATTGTGATACTAAATATATCTTAATTAGTTAGGTAGATGCATGCATCTACCATCCATTTAGATAGATTTGTGTTCCCTTTGACGTACCAAATACATAGCAATCTGCCAATCTTGCAGTGACGGGAGACTGGATTGATAGCATTACTGTACTTGTAGGTAGTTATGTGTAAAGCATACTACCTTAGTGGCAAAATATAAATAAAAATGTGTTAAATAATGATGATGTAGTTCCAAAATTTAATGATTTTTTTTTAGGGGAAATTGAAAGCTGGAAAGGGAAGAAATGGTTGAACGGAACAGTGAATGGGAAAGCTCAACTTCCGTCTACGCATCTACTTGTCGTTCAAAATTCAAAACTTTGACTCTTTTATTGCATTTGCATCACCACGAAATTGTGTGTATCATAACGAAATTGTCGTAGAGAGATACTATTACTCTCAACTCAATTATAAGTCAAATTAATGAACTACTATATACTCCATCTGAAATTAAGTACTACTATCTCTTTTCTTAATTGTAATTACTAATTGAAAAATTAATTTGTCGTCAAATATAAGTATAATGATGAATTTATTATTAATTTTTTAACAAGACTGTTTAATAATATTAATTTATCTTGAACAAATATAAAGTCAAAATAAATACATTTATATATAACAGATATTTTAGTGACATTAAAATATAAAATTAACATATTAAATTTATTATTTACTTTTCGTAATATATAATAAAAACAATGGAGGTTTATAATTAGGGATATAGGTAGTAAAGATAAAATTAGTTCATATTTCTCAAAAAAAAAATATAAATAAAAATCAATGACTTATTTCCTATTTCATCTAATGAAACAAACTGTAAACTATCTTCATTTAATATAACTTGTTGAAAATAAAATATAATTACGTAAATAAATAGAAAATCTATAAGTATTCGTGTCATTATGTGTATTTATTACTTATAGTTTATATAAAGAATTTTTGTTGTGTAGTTGAAATACACAGGTTGTTCAACATGTCTCTCAATATTCTCTTCTTATTCAACATATTATTAGAGTCTAAGTTCGAGTTAATAAAAGGGTTTTATCCCCATTTGCTTTAGTTCACTCTAATGTTTGGGGCTCTTCTCGTACTGTTTCTACTTTAGAGTTTAAGTTTTGTTACTTTAATCTAATTACTTTCGTTGTACGTGGTTATTTTTAATGAAAAATATATCTGAACTGTTTTATATTTTTGAACAATTTTATCAAGAAATTAAAATTCAATTTAGTGTTTCTATTCGTACTTCATGAAATGATAATGCTCAGGAATATTTGTCCCATCAATTTCAAAATTCTATGGCTTTTTATGGTATTCTTCACCAAACGTCATGTCCTCATACACCCCAACAGAATGGGTAGTCAAATGCAATATTCGGCATCTCATTGAAACCACCCGAACCTTACTTCTCCATGGTAATGTTCCATCCGTTTTTGGGGGATGCATTCTTAATGGCATGCTACCAAATCAATCGTATGCCGTCTTTTGTCCTTGATGGCAATATCCTTCATTTGGTCCTCTTTCCCCAAACTCCTCTTCACGCACTACCTCATCGTGTCTGAGTCCACGTGTTTTGTTCACAATTTGTCTCCTAGTCTCGACAAACTGTCAACTCGATCGTCAAGTGTATCTTTCTCGAATATCATTGATCCCAAAAGGGTTATCGTTGTTAATCTCATGCACTACACTGATATGTTACATCAGCTGATGTTAACTTTTTTGAGTATGTACCATATTTTGAACTGACCCATATAGCTATTGAGCCCCATTAGAACATTAATCCCGAACCTCCTCAAGTAGTTATCCCTGTTCTGCCCACTCTTATTCTTCTCGAACTTGTCGAGTCTACCCACCAAACTCCACGACCACTATAAACATATCACCGTCGTCGCCCACCATCTGTTGTGCATGTTCCTGTTCCCATTACATACTTTCATTCGACCCCACTACTGGATCCGGCCCTGCCACCTAAGCATAACCTTCTCATTGCTCTTCGTAAGGATATTTATACAACATGTAATCCATCTCCTCATTATATTGATTTGTATTATCATCGTCTTTCTCCCTTGCATTACACTTGCTTGTCTTCTGTTTCTATTCCTAAATCTCCAGGTGAAGCATTATCCATCATGAGTGGAGGAAAACAATTCATGATGAGATGTGTGCTCTACAAAGCAGTGGTACTTGGAAACCAGTTCATTTACCTCATGGGAAGTCTTTATTAGGTTGCTTTGCCTCTATACGGTGAAGGTTGACCCTAATGGTAAGATTGAACAATTTAAGGCTCTCTTGGTGGCCAAAGGATATACTCAAATTTTTGGGTTAGGCTACAGCAATACCTTATCACTTGTTGCCAAAATGGCATTTGTCGGACTGTTTTTCTCCATTACAGTAATTCAACATCGGTCTCTCCATCAACTTGACATTAAAAATGCCTTTTTGCACGGTGATCTTGAAGAGGAAGTTTATATGGAGCAACCACTAGGGTTTTTTGCTTAGGGGGAGTCTTCCACCATGGTTTGTCGGCTACAAAAGTCCTTTTATGGTCTTAAACAGTCTCCTAGACCTTGGTTTGGTAGAATCAGCTCAATAGTACAAGAGTTTGGTATGATTTGTAGTGAAGCTGATCACTATGTATTTTATTGTCACTCAGCCCAATGGTGCATCTATCTTATTGTTTATATGGATGACATTGTCGTAACTGGTAGTGATCAACAAGGAATACTACAGTTGAAAACATATTTCAAATCAGTTTCAGACTAAAGACCTCGATAAATTCCGGTATTTTTTGGGTATTGAGGTTGTCCAATCCAAGGATGGTTTTCTAATTTCACCAAGAAAATATGTTATGAATATTCTTGAAGAAACAAGTCTATTTAATGCAAACCAGTTGATACTCCTATGGATCCAAATGTCAAATTGCTACCTAATCAGGGGGAGCCTCTATGAGATTCAAAAAGATATAGGAGATTGGTTGGAAAATGAAACTATCTCATAGTCACCCGTCCTGACATTTCCTTCATTGTCAATGTGATAAGTCAATTCTTAAATTGTTGTTGCCAATAACATATGTATGTTGTAATTTGGATCCTTAAATACATTAAAAGTGCACCTGGAAAAGGTCTCATTTATGAATATAGAGGACATACTCAGATTATTGGTTACTCATATGCTGATTGGGCAGGCTCACCCATTGGTAGACGATCGACTTCTGGATATTGTTTACTTGTCGAAGGAAATTTAATATCTTGGAAGAGTAAGCAATTAAATGTTGTTGCAAGATCCAGCGTTTAGGTAGAATACAAGGTCATGGCACTAGTAATATGTGAGCTCATCTGGTTGAAAGAGTTGCTAAAAGAACTTCCATTTGAAGAAGCCAACCCAATGACATTAATATGTGATAATCAAGTTGCATTGCACATTGCCTTAAATCTTGTTTTTCATGTGAGAACCAAACATATTAAGATAGACTCACATGTTGTTAGAGAATAAATCGAATTGGGCGACATCATCACTAGCTTTGTCAATTCTAATAATCACTTGGCAGATGTTTTTAGAACGTCATTGCAAAGTCTAAGAATTAGGTATATATGTAGCAAGTTGGGTGCATTTGATTTGTATGTTTCAGCTTAAGGGGGAGTATAAAAAAATAAAATATTATTATGTAAATAAATAGAAAATATGTAAGTATTCCTGTCATTATATGTATTTATTATTTATAGTCTATATAAAGAACTTTTGTTATGTAGTTAAAAGATACGGGTTATTCAACATGTTTCTCAATATTTTCTTCTCATTCAACATAACTATATAAGTAAAAAAAAGAAGTTTGGCCTAAAATATAAGTAAAATATAATTAATGTTAACATATTTAATTTTATAATAAATTAAATTTATAAACCCTGTCAGTGTAAAAAAAATTTACAATCAATCCAAATTATTAAATCATTAAATATTTTTTACTTTTATCATAATTACCTCTAAAGTCATATCCATAAATAATTATGATGCACTAATAATGTAAAACTTTTTTATGCCGACGATTAAACTCAATTATTATTATTATCATAAAAAATATCCTTCATTAAAACAAATTCTCATACATCAATTTCTTTTTTTTTTAATGAATTTTTTCCATGAATTCAATTATTTCTTTTCAATTTTTTGGTATAATTATGAAGTTCAAATGAGAGATCAGCTTTTACACGACGTCGTTTCATTCTTCAACCAACAAAAAATACGACGTCGTTATAAGACATTCAATGGCAAATTTCAGAAACTCGCGGGTCTTCTCACCAAATTCGTTAACAACGAATAACTGACTAGAGAGAGAAACTAAATAACTAACTAGAGAGAGAAACTCAAATCACAGAACTCAACACAAATGCACACTGCAAATTTTCCTTCACTTTCCATTCTTATTTTCTTCTCGTTCTTGAGAAACAAATAACCCTAACTTTTCACTTCAACTGAAAATTCTGAAACCTTTTCTATCAATGGATTCTGAAACAGAGTTCTCAATCCTTAATAGGAAGGAATCGGAAGCCATGCAGAACTACTTCGACACTGAATCTCATTTCATAACGGCTAAGAACTTCTACGCAAGGCACGAGAACATTCTTCATCGGAAGCTTGCTGTTTCTATAATCGCTAATGTAAGCGATGATTTGAAGCTTCGTTTATTTATTTATTTGTTTTTTTGTCGTAAGAAAACTTAAATTCATGCACGAACCTGTTCGTTTTTAGTAGTTTCTTCTTGCGATCTGTGTTCTTTGATGATCTTTAAGCTTTCTTGTTTCAAGTTCAATTTCAGGTCTGCATTTTCGTTTCGTGAGAATTTTTTTTTGTTCTGTTACTTTTTAGTTTATCTCTTGCAATTTCAGATCGGCTAATTGTTGTGTTCTCGATCTACTTTAGTTTTCCTTTTTATGTTTTGTTTAGTTTTTCACTTTGAATTAAAATCTCACTTCAGGTTTATTGCAATGATTTATTTCGCTTTGCTCGGAAACTGTAAAAATGAATGTGTTGATTTCGTTTGCTGAATCTTATCGTTGTTGTGCTTTTTTGCTGCTCTCAGCTCTCAAGGAGTAATAAACCTGATGCATTGATTCCATATCTTGCAATGAATTATTTTGATCGCTTTATTTCCAACAACGACAAGATCTTTGAGGTAACACATCTGTTTCTTTTCACTTTAAGAGATTTTTCAAGTTTCTTTTTCTTTGAAATAGTGTTAAAACTTAGAACTCTTTTTGGTTTTTGTTAGGATGTGGAAGGTGATAACGACACTGAAAAAGTTCGGTTGATGGCTGTCTGTTGTCTCACCATATCTGCCAAGATGAGGATAAAATCCTTCTCAGTTGTTAACTTCTTGGTAAACCAAATTTTGCTTGGAATTAAATTAGGATTAAATATATTTTTAGTTGCTATAAAATCAGCTTAAATTTTAAGTTTAGTCATATGTAGCACATACCTTTCTGATTCTAAATGTATCTTGGTGCTTGATATGTGTTAGTGTTACACACTAACACAGTATTGACACATTAACTATATTTAATTAATTCTTTGTCAAATTATTATCGGTGTTAGACGTATCAGTGTTAGTGTCGTGTTGTGTATGATATTCGTGTCAATATATGTTTCATAAGTTATTACATTCAATTTATCTATTTTCAGTCTTCACCTTTTACCTTTTATAAAAACAATGTGCTTTAAACTTCTGAATCGTTGCACAGAGGAACAAAGATATGATGAATATAACTCATCAGATGATAATGAGACTGGAGCTTTTAATTCTGGATGAACTTCACTGGAAAATGCGATCTGTGACTGCCTTCTGTTTTCTGAATTACTATTACCCTTACTTCAAACAATTTGGTGGTTTCAAATGCCGTTGCATCAATGAGATCATAGTTCAAGCTCAAGGAGGTAAATAGAAACTCATTTAACATTACAAATATATTTTGTTAATTATATGCTTACTCCAACAGTGATGTTTGGAGAATTTATATAAATAATATTCATTGGAATTTTTTTCCTTCTTATTCTGCAGAGCACATCTTCGCTCACTACAAGCCTTCTCAGATTGCATGGTCTGCTTTTATGGCTGCTACCAAAATTGCATATCCCTCGAAGTTTAACCAAATTGCAAATCCCACACAGTTTCACAAAATTGATAATCAAGTATGTTGCTTGAAAATTTGAATGCACGGCATTTTTGTCTAATAGGATCTCTCCATTTCTGAAAAGATGTTAAGAGCTCTATTGTTATACTTTAAGGTGCATAAAAAAACAAATTTCTATTATTGGTGACATAATTACGCCTTTATACACTAAATATTATAGCAAAGAAAATTTTCATTTCTTTTAAGAAATAGAGATGATTTCTACATGTTGATTAAATATATTAATTATGCCAAAGATTTTCTTAAATGTTCTTCCAGAAGGAGCTGGAGAACTGTTGGAATCAGATGGTTGATCTTTGCATTAGATTGAACATCCAGATTGAGTCCGCTGAAACAGGAATACCCCAAGAGGAAATCGAACAAAGTAAAGGCAAGGCGGTGGTGGAGGATTCATATGAAGAAGATGAGACATCTCCGGTGGAGAATCATCAGCGGCTGACGGAGTTATTTGATGATGCACTAATAACCGAGGTTGAGTCAAGTATACCGGGCAGATTGGTGTGGGCTGAGGAATTGGCTGCTGACGAAACATATGATTTTGATAAAGATATACCTTATAAAGAGATTTTGAAACAACGACAAAAACAACAAAAACAACAACAACCGGTGGCCGAGACATCTGATGAAAAAGAAGTAACAGAAAAGGAGATGGAGGACATAATCCGGATATCATTGGATAAACAGCCACCACAGTCACAGGTGGAGGGAGGATCCATTTCAGAGATTATAGAGCTTGTACCAAATAAGCACTTGATGAACTTTGAGCTGAAGTGGCCCACTGATGTGATAGAAGAAGGAGAAATACAAAAAGTGCAGCAAGAACAGCCCCAAACCGTGAACCTCCATTTTAATACTGGCAGCATTAGTTGCAACATCGGTTAGTTCTGCTGCAATATCTTGTTCTAGTACTTTTCATTTAGCTTTGAGTCGTTTCCAGTTCAAAATGTTCTGGTAGTTTCTTCTGCAGTTCAAACCATATCTCTGTTATTACTATTCAAATTGACTTTTGATACTTTTCTAATTGAATTTTCGCAAATAAAGAAAATGTGCTCATGCTCTTTCAAATGTTCTAGTAACTTCTAAGTTCTTTTTAGTTGTTATCATCGTGTAATAGCTAACAATAAACTTACCAAACTGATTATTATCAATACCAGCCGCTTCATCGATTGACTCATTGCCTTGAATGGGCACAAGAAACACCATATTATTACGAATTAGTTTGAGGAAAAATAAAATACTTTTTTTTTTAAATAATCACTTTTTATATTTCTGTCATGGTTGTTTTCAATTTTTAAAATTAACTGCAACCAAAAATTATGATTTTTAAAAATAAAATTCTAAAAAAACATTGCAGTGCTGATAATCATTAGCCACTTTGAATTTGATTAGTTTCTTTGAAAAAATCCACTAAGCTACATGAGAGTACAAACTAAAAATATAGAAATGTATTTGAGTATAAAATTAGAGTAAGTACAAACGGTGTAAAAGAACATTTTTTTTATAAAAGAGGTTATTAGTGAAACTTCCAACACATAGGTGCAGAGAAGATGGGTATTGTGGTTTTAAATATGCACTGTAGCATAACTAATGTAGTTTTTACCATTTGAGCTTATACTCACAGGACATTTAACTATACATTCAATATCACATTATTATTAGTGATGGCAAAATGAGTTAGCTACGTCTTTGGTCCGTTTAGTTCGTATTTTTTTATCAAACGAGTTAAAATTTTGAACTCATCGCCACTAGATGACCCGTCTTAACTAACCTGTTAAAATTTGGGATGGTGAGGAAGGGAGCAGATTTGTTTGTCATGGTCCAAGTAAAAAACTTATTTTTTTCAATTATTTTTATTTTTAAGCCACAGTCCATTTTCTAATTTTCTTTAATATTTAATTTATAAAATATAGAAGAAACTCATTTAATTTAATAGTTTCATAATTTTAGCTTTATATTTCTAATAGTTTGTTGAATGTTTAACTCATTAACTTTTTATTTTGGTTGTTTTGTTGGATTACTCTAAATTTTTGGATGATTAACATGAATGTTTGAATAACAAGTGTATTAAAAACATTAATTCAGGATTTTAAATAAGATAAATTATTTATTGAAAAAGTTAAGTATTTCAATTTCTAATGCAATGAATATACAACTTTTCATAATAAGGTATTCCTTTCGTCCGACAGTATTTGTTGTGGTTATCAATTTTGCACAAATTAAAAAAATATAATAAATAAAATAAATATAATAATAATTTTATTAAATTAACTTTTTAATCATTAGTTTATTCTCATTATCATAAATATAAAATAAAAAATAACAATTCGAAAGTAATGTAGATAATACTATTAAGTAAACAGAAGAAATTAATTATGGTTACATTAAAAATAAAAAATGACAATTATTTTTGGATAAACTTGTTTTTACAAATGTAACAATTATTATAAAGTTAAAGAAAATATTAATCATATTTATTAAACATCATAAGAATATTCATTATCATTCTATTTCAACTTTTTTTATATTATTTATTTATCTTTAAAATTTATAATTTTTTTTAAAATAAGACCCACTATAATAAAGAATGGACAAGATTTTCGACCATATCAACTAGTTGGCATTTTGATGTACTTTTCTAATGACGAAATTTATTTGAGAATATTATATGACAAAATATATTGTATGGATGTACGAAATTTATTCAAATTCTCGGTGAGGACTAATGGATTCCATAAGTTAAAAAACTTATTTCAAAATGACAACAAAACCCAATGCTATTAGATGAAATCGGCTATATAAGTCAAACCACGTCATAATATAATATGTAACACTTGTGCAAAGTCATTTTCTATTATATAATCTCATTCTCGTTCCCAAAAGGGTGTACTACATGCGAACCCGAAAAATGTTGAGGCATCCAATGAGGCCTGTTTACCAAGCAACCAAGACAAGCGAAGCATTGTGCCTCTTTACAGTTCAAATACTCAGTTCAATTCTTGACAAAAGATCAAATTCAACAATCAAACCTCTCGAAAAAGTAAAGATACCCCATGTCCTTTGGAGGATTCATGGAAGCCCCTACTTTGTTGTCGTTAAAAATAACCCATCTTCCATCTTTTAAGATGTGTGCAACATAGTGACCACAGTGCGTTGAGGTTCCAATGTGGCTAACAATTCCCATTAGTCGATATTCTGCGGAAAGCCAAACAGAGAAAAGTCATTTAAACCACTTGTCAAAATGATAAAGCCAATATGAACACTAAACCTTAGTTGGGGAATAACCATTAACAATATTGTAACTTTAACCAAGACAAGTATGGGCAATGTCTTTTGACGAATTAAAAGGATTAGTAATTCGTCAACAACAAAAGTGATTAAGAAGTGAAAGCAACTCACTTCCTCCTCCATCGGGTAAGTCAGCCTCATTTGGACTAGATGTAGTATTTGATGCAGTAGCATCCATGCTAGAAACGGATGCATCGGGATTGCTAAAGATCCAGTCTGTTGCTTTCTCTATGTCACCACCCTGCAGAGCAATTATTTCCATTTATATAGTCAAAGACCTTTCTAGACAATGTATCCCAACCAAATCCGACATACTTAAGAAAAATGGGAAGATGTTTAAAGAGAAAATTACCGATGCCTTCAGTGCCTTTCGAGCAACGTCGTCTTGAAATCCAAATGCAATTAGAGTATCAACTTTTGACTGGTCAACACTTTCAGAGCCACCCCCTTTTGAAATAGGCGCGTCAATATCTAATGGACAAATATACATAATGTTGGATTCCAAAATTGTGGCTGAGAATAAGTCATTTATTGACCGGTTATTTTGTAAATAATTTATTATATTATATAGGATAACTGTAGAGAATATCAAGGGACTTTGTACAGTAAATCTCTCCTATTTAATTCTGATTTATTTATTAGACTAGGGAATGTTGTATTTAAAAACCAGAATTGTAACCATTCTGATTCAAGAAATGAATAGATCATTTCCTCAATAATTTACATGGTATCAGAGCAAACCTGGTCCAAGTAAAAAAAAAACAAAACACCATTATTCCATGGCTGAAGAAAGCAGTTCAGTCACAGACCCAAACCCTAAAAAGGCAGCTGGAACTTCCACAATTACCAGCCTGACCGAAAACACCACTATACCCATCACTGGCTACAAATTAAATGGCCAAAACTACACCCAATGGGCAAGATCTGTCCGGATCTTCCTTCAAGGAAAAGGGAAGGAAGATTACATCTCTGATGATGCTGAAGAGCCAGAGAAAAAGGACCCTGATTACCCAAAGTGGAAGCTAGAGAACAGTTTAGTCATGACATGGCTACTGAACTCAATGACCCCTGAAGCAGGCGAAAACTTCATGTATTACAGCACTGCAGCCGAGATCTGGAGCGCTGCCAAGGAGACATACTCAAATACTGATAATACTTCTGCCATATTCGAGATCAAGAGTCTCCTCCATGACCTGCGACAAGGAGACACAACAGTCACTGATTACTACCATACCCTCACCCGTTACTGGCAGCAGCTGGATATTTATGAGGATATAGTATGGAAATGTCCTGAAGACAGCAAACAGTACAAAAAACTGGTGGAGAAAGACCGAATATACCAATTCCTCCTTGGCCTGAACAAGAATCTAGATGATGTAAGAGGAAGAATCCTTGGAACCAAACCTCTGCCCAACATCAGAGAAGTATTTTCAGAAGTGAGAAGAGAAGAGAGCCGAAGGAAAGTCATGCTTGGAAGCATGGATCAGAGCTCCATTAATGAAGGTTCAGCCTTGGCTGTGAAGGGAAACTACAAAAAATCTAGAGGTTGGTGTGATCACTGCAAAAAATCAGGCCACATTAAAGAAACATGTTGGGTCATTCATGGAAAACCAGCAGACTGGAAACCGTCTAGGAACAGGGACATTCGCGCCCATGCTGCCACATCAGAAAAAGGCAAAGTGTTGGCAGCCCCAGCACCTGAACCAAGTCCATTCAACAAGGAACAAATGGAGATGTTGCAAAAATTGCTACAACAATCCCTTCAAAACACTAGCACACACTTAACTGCTGCTTTGGCCCAAAAAGGTAATTCTTTATGTGTTTATTTTGTTGACAAGGGAATATCTAACTCATGGATTGTAGACTCTGGAGCCACAGACCATATGACTGGGGATATCACTCTATTTGATGAATATTCCCCATGCAATGACAATTCTATGGTACGAATAGCAGACGGCACAAAAACAAAAGTGATTGGTAAAGGCTCAGTAATCATCTCCAAGGACATTACTCTTAAATCAGTTCTTTATGTTCCAAAGTTGAATTGC
Organism: Cicer cuneatum; assembly: GCA_037974295.1. Lineage (NCBI taxonomy): Eukaryota > Viridiplantae > Streptophyta > Magnoliopsida > Fabales > Fabaceae > Cicer > Cicer cuneatum. The sequence goes on from JBBPBO010001984.1 coordinate 59,676,286, forward strand.
AATCTTTTGTCCATAAGTAAATTGACTCAAGATCTAAATTGTTTCACTAAATTCTTGCCTCACCTATGTGAATTTCAGGATTTGGATTCGGGGAGGAAGATTGGCAATGCTGAGGAATGTGCAGGTCTCTACTTCCTTCAAGCTAGTGAGTTCAAGAAGAGAAGAAATAATTCAGTCTATGTTGCTGCATCAAGTGGTGAAAACCTAGAGGAAGCTGTCATGCTATGGCACTATCGATTAGGACATCCAAACTTTATGTACCTTGAAAAAATGTTTCCTTCTCTATTCAATAAAAATTCAAATTTGTTTCAATGTGAAATCTGTCAATTATCCAAACACTCACGTAATCATTATCCTCCTCAATCTTATAAACCATCCCAACCTTTCTCATTAATTCATAGTGATGTTTGGGGACCTTCCCGTGTTAAGAACATAACTGGTTCAAAATGGTTTGTGACCTTTATAGATGATCATACACGAGTTACTTGGGTGTTCCTTATGAAAGAAAAATCTGAAGTGGGAGAAATCTTTGAGAACTTCAACAATATGATCCAAACTCAATTCCAAACCAAAATCCAAGTCCTACGAACTGACAATGGCCGTGAATACTATCACCACTCCCTTAAATCTCACCTTCTCAAGCATGGAATAATTCACCAAACCAGTTGTGTGAACACACCACAGCAAAATGGTATTGCAGAGAGGAAAAATAGGCACCTCATGGAGGTTACTAGGTCCCTTATGTTATCAACTAATGTACCAAATCATTTTTGGGGTGAAGCCGTTCTTTCAGCATCATATTTAATAAACAGAATGCCTTCTAAAGCCCTCAAGTTCAAAACCCCTTGCCAAACACTTCTATCCATTTACCCACACATTAAAATCCTTTCATCCATTCCTCCCAAAGTCTTTGGCTGCACTGTATTTGTGCATGACAACCAGCCTAACAAAGGAAAATTAGAGCCCAAATCCCTTAAATGCATATTCTTAGGATACCCGCCAAATAAGAAGGGATACAGGTGCTACTGCCCCATAAGCAAAAAATTCTATCATTCCTTGGATGTAACTTTCTTTGAAAATCAACCTTACTACCCCAAAGTTGGCCTTCAGGGGGAGAGAGAACAAAACATAGCAGAATCCCAACCTTGGGAAACGGAACAGCATTTGCAACATGAAATGGAACAGAATTTGCAGCAGCAGCAGAATTTGCAGCATTTTTTAGAAACAGAACAGACCTCCGTACAACAGCAAATTGTAGAACCAGAAATTGACCTTGTGATTGGAGAAACAGCAAAACCTGCAACCAGATCTGAGACAGAACCGGAAAAAGAACTACTAGTGTACACAAGGAAGAAGAAAACTCAAAGGGAGGAAGAAATCTGCACATCTCCAAGGCCAATCCAAAATTCCGAACCTAATACAGATTTAGAAGTTCTACCAGGTAATATTGTTTTTGAGCCTAATGATAATTGTGGTCTAAATGAGAGTGATCTTAACTTACCAATTGCTGTGAGGAAAGCAGTGAGATCATGCACTCAACATCCAATTGGCAATTATGTATCTCATAGAAATCTGTCACAAGAATACAGGGCCTTCATCACCGTATTGGATAACATTAAACTTCCAAAAAATGTACAAGAAGCTGTCCAACATGCTGAATGGAAGGCTGCAGTGGACGATGAAATTAAAGCACTGGACAAGAATGGAACATGGAAATTTGTGGAGCTGCCAGAAGATAAAAAACCAGTTGGGTGTAAATGGATCTTCTCAATAAAGCACAATGCTGATGGGAGTGTGAATAGGTACAAAGCCCGCTTGGTGGCAAAGGGGTTCACCCAATCATATGGAGTGGACTATGAAGAAACATTTGCTCCAGTGGCAAAACTAAATTATGTTCGTGTCATTATCTCCTTAGCTGTAAATCTAGATTGGCCCTTACACCAACTAGACATCAAAAATGCTTTTCTAAATGGTGAACTCGAAGAAGAGGTATACATGAAAATACCACCTGGCCTAGAAACTCCCCAAACAATTGGCAAGGTATGCAAGCTCCAGAAATCACTTTATGGTCTTAAGCAATCCCCACGGGCATGGTTTGAAAGACTAACCCGAGTTGTTAAGAGTCACGGCTTTACTCAATGCCAAACCGACCATACAATGTTTGTCAAGCATTCTAGTGAAGGAAAGGTGGCAATATTTATTGTTTATGTGGATGACATCATAATCTCAGGCGATGATGACAAAGAGATAGAAGAACTCAAGAGATTTCTAGCTAAAGAATTTGAGGTCAAGGACCTTGGACACCCAAAATATTTTCTTGGGATGGAGATTGCTCGTTCCAAACATGGAATCTACGTATCCCAAAGAAAATATGTGCTAGACCTGTTGGAAGAAACTGGAATGTTAGGGTGCAAGCCAGCAGATACACCGATGGAACCTAACCTTAAATTGGCAGAACAAGAAGGCAGTCCCTAAGTTGATAAGGAGAGATACCAAAGATTGGTAGGAAAGCTAATTTACCTAACTCACACTAGACCAGATATTGGTTACTCAGTGAGTATGGTAAGTCGTTTCATGAATAAGCCAACTGAAGATCACATGAAAGCTGTACTCGAATTTTGCAGTACCTCAAAAGGACACCCGGGAGAGGTCTTCACTTCAAAAATGACCCAATTAGGAGTGTGAAAGTGTTCACAGATGCAGATTGGGCTGGTTCATTGACTGATCGCAAGTCAACTAGTGGATATTGCACATATGTGTGGGGAAACTTGATTACTTGGAGAAGTAAAAAACAGTCGGTGGTGGCAAGAAGTAGTGCAGAGGCTGAGTTCAGAGCAATAGCTCATGGCATTTGTGAGGGAATTTGGTTACAGAGAATGCTTAAGGAATTAGGAGTACCAACAGATTCCACCATGAGCCTATGGTGCGACAACAAGGCAGCCATCAATATTGCAAAAAATCCAGTCCACCATGACAGAACGAAACATGTGGAGAAAGATAGACATTTCATAAAGGAAAAGATAGATGGTGGAATTATCAAGTTGGAATACATCCCTTCCCAGAACCAAATTGCAGACTTACTGACCAAGGCCCTTTACAAATCTAATTTTGAGAACTTAAGGTCCAAGCTAGGCATGATTGACATCTACTGCCCAGCTTGAGGGGGAGTGTTGGATTCCAAAATTGTGGCTGAGAATAAGTCATTTATTGACTGGTTATTTTGTAAATAATTTATTATATTATATAGGATAACTATAGAGAATATCAAGGGACTTTATACAGTAAATCTCTCCTATTTAATTCTGATTTATTTATTAGACTAGGGAAGGTTGTATTTAAAAACCAGAATTGTAACCATTCTGATTCAAGAAATGAAAAGATCATTTCCTCAATAATTTACACATAATTATTTCCTGCATATAGAGGTACCTGGCTACAAAGAATTGTTTTGCATGATAAAGAAAACAACAAGAAACCTGGATCATCCATGTGAGATAGTAACCAATTCATTGCCTCTTCTACTCCAACATTTGATGTATTTATAGCAGCTTTTTGACAATGGAGATGGTTAAAGCCCATAGAAACCAGCTGTGAAACAATGTCTTCATTGGCTAAAGGTATTTCTGACTCATCCTCAACGGGTGCTGTGTAATACAGAAAAAAGATTCCAATAGATTTAAAAAATTTCAACTTTAATCAAATTATAAAAAAATATTCAGTTATTTAGCTGAAAAAGGCACTAGCTAATGTAACATAAGACAACAAGATTTGCAGAAACTGATGACAATTGGAATTTGTAGCTATCTAAAATACCCTTGCAAAAAACCAAAAGGTCAACAGTGCTCTTATTTGTATAATATATGTATCAAAATAAGAAGCAAACACAATTCAGTTGCAAACAAATTAAAGAAAGAATGTTGAACATCTCTTTTTGCTGAATTTGAAGCATGTGTGGAAAACATAAAATAATTTTATCAACCTAAGCCGCCAAACTTAAAAACTTGGTCTCTTGACATCTCAGTTGAGCAAATTCTACTGGTGAGACAGTAGATAACCAACATATGAAAAATGTTATTACATACATATGATTATTAAGGACTCAGTGACCCAAATTGAATAAAAAATCTACGTACCCCGATCTGGAAGAAGCTCTTCCCCAGGTTGATGACCTTTGCTACGCATATGACTGATATCTATGATATCAGGAACGTCAACATAAACATCTGAAAGAACAAAAGTTCTTAGTAATAAAGATATAAAATAAGAATAATCTAAAACAATAGATTTAGTGACTGCAACAAGTACCGAGTTTTTTGGGTACCCATCCCTCTTCCATAACAAATTTCCGCATATGCAACACCAGGTAATCAGGGAATGATGTCAGACCAGCCAACCTATAGATTATATTGTGTTTTAGCATCAAAACGATAATTTAATAGCTGGTTTTCAGTGAAGAAACACTACACTTGGTAGTCATCTACTTGCTCCAGACAAAAAGACTAAGAACCTGTTTCGTTTGGGAAAACGTTTTTTATTTTCCATTTTTCCAATACAAGTCTTCGAAAACAAAATAGAATAAAAATTATGTGGGAATGTTTTAATAAAAAGTGAAAAACAGAACATTTTCTCAAACCAAACTAGCCAAGGTGGCAATTTTATTATTGAATGTGAAAACAAAAAATAAAAACAGAAGACATTTACCCAAACCAATCAAAACTGCTACATTTTCTCGTGAAACCAAATAGGAACCATGAAATAACCTATTTATTTCCATCCAATATGAACCACCATGCACTGCATTATATTTAATATAACAGAGAAATTCAGAAGGTTGCTTACTTCACTGCTGTTGTCTTTGTCTGCAAGGCAGTACTGTAAAAATCATGTATCTCCTCGGGAGCTGAGAAATTTGTGAGGCAAGCTTCTAAAGGCACCCTTGGACGTACAATCTCCTCACCAGACCTAACACAATAAAAAAAATATAATAAAAGCCTGGATAGACAAACAAAAATGTAAGAAATATTAAGATTCCTAGATATTTGAACTTACACTTCTTTTCCTTCAGAAAGTTTCTCTGCTTTCAGTTTGTGAAACAATTCCAATTCTTCTGAAATTTCTCAAAATACAAATACGTGAGAATTAAATACAAGACCCTGAGATATTTCAATGTGTCAAAATTTGTAGCAAAATATCTAACCTTTGTTAGTTGCTTCATGCAATGGGATATTCAGAGAAAGAATGTAGTCAAGCCTTCTATTGTATGCAACTTTTCCAGATGAACACAAGATTCGATCTTCAACACCAAACTTGAAACTCCTTGAAGGATCCAGTTCAGTTTTCCCAGCATTAGCTCGTTCCACTTGGTCAAGAAAATGAAGGAAAAATTCTAAAGCATCCTAACATTAAGATGCAATCAAACGGTTAGAATATAACAATATAATTATTAAAATTTAAGTATGGATGGGAACCACTTTTGTTGAATCAAAACATTTATAATTATCTGCTACACAGCTTCAATTGATATTATCTTTGATCTTCCACTGGTCTATAGTGTCAGATGGCTATATACTAAGGCTCAAGTAAAAAATAGATATTTTATATATATTCTTAAGCTTAAGGTTACATTTCCAATTGAATCACAAATAAGTAAGGACATCGACGTATCAAATGAAATACAATATCATACCCAATTTACACCATCGATTCTAGTTGAGAAAATAAAAACTTGGTAAAGATACCTGTTGTCGCATAGATGAAAATTCCGGATGGCTAGCAGCAACTAAAGCTTTGAACATACGTGGTGGTATCCCTTCTTGCACCTGATGTTTGAAGACAGGAAGCATAAAAAATGGTCAAAGAAAATAATTAAAATAAGATGAAACTTAGAATATATGAGAAGGTGAGAATATTCAATGACATAAAACTTTTATTTTATCAAGGGACACTTCAAGTCTTCAACCAAAACCATTGCACTATATTCAAACCATTCTGATTAAATCTCATCCTAAACAATTATTTCATTTCATAAACTGGTACAGTAACCCAAAAAAAAAAGTGCAAGGATAACACTGTTGCTCACTGTGAAATTTGAACAACATACAAAATTTAAATATTCATTATGGTACATGTCAGCAAGGAATTTCATTCAACAAAGTTCTAGAAAGCTTACAGCAGATGTAGGGGTGGCTGCAACTTTTGTGTTGTCATCATTCTGGAATAAAGAATGTAATATTAACATAACGAACACTCTAAACAAACTTTCAAGAGATATGTGTGGATACTGGCACATACCTCAAATTGTGGAACAGAATATTTGCCAGATAGTAATCCATGTGCCAATTTCGTCCTAGAGTAAAATGGGAATAATTAATAAATTCCCTTTTGAAGTTTTTATCAAGAAAAACAAGATTCAGTTTTGAAGTACCTCATTATTAATAAACCTTTTATATGGATGAAACAGAATGCCCTACTATAATATATATGACTACTGTTTTAGAGATGGATTATTTACGTTAAATAACCAAATGCATATTTACCTTACCATGTCACAAACAGAAGATTGCAGTGGCACATATACCATAGAATATTACACATCAACAAAAACATGACTAACAGAAAAAGGGTAGCAGTAGTATATAATTATATAAAAATATGTTACTTACAACTGCATATTGAGGTCCACAGTTGGATCCGCAGGAGCTGCCTCAAATGCCTTCTTTAGACTTTGGCTTATATAGTACCTAAGATGCAACCATAACAGATACTGAAGTAACTGCAAGCAGGGTTCAGAACAGTTCAAATAAAAATTTGAGGCATGAACAGACCTTGAAGAGAAAGATCGTGCTGAAAATACAACTTGCATAGTTGCGGCCAAGTAACAACTGAAAGAAAGAAAAATGATGATGAAGCAATACAATGCCAAAAAAGTACATTATAACAAGCAGAGATCAACAAGAACCAACTCTACCTGTTTCCAAGATTGACCAATCCTGTATATCCAGGTCCAAAAATTGGTTCCACTTCCCGTCCACTTTCTTGGATTCTATTCCATTCAAAATTGGTATTTTGGTCGAGTTCTTTTTCAGCAGTCGTCATTTCAGTCTGATTATCAGAAAGCAAGGATTTAAAAGAATATACATAATACAGTATTGATGATATGCATCCTCTTAAACAAGTCTGTTACATAGTAATATACCAAATGTTTATGGCTTAAACATCCATTAATAACTTTCTTGAAAAGGCTTGTTACAGAGTGATACACCAAAAGTTTATTGCTAAAACATCCATTAATAACTTGCACGCGAACTCTTGCTTAGAAGGGGAAGAAGCTCACTAAGTAATTGGAATATATTGAACAGTGGTAATATCCAAAGTCTGATGTCTCGTGCTTAGAAAGAGAGATGTTATTATTTGGATTTCATTGTTTGAATGTGATAGATAATAAATAAATCACAGTAACAAAAACTATAGACAACAAATCTCAGAGCCACAGATAAGATTAATAGGTATCTTTGACCAAACAATTGCCTTCCTAATTCCAAAGAGCAAACTCATGATCTGTGAGATTCACAACTATTTCACTCTTAGATTATCAAAAAAAGTGTTTCGCAAAAAGCCAAAAAGGATATAGAGCAGATCATCCTGCACAAGTAAAAGGAGACCAATGCAGAACTTTATTCCATAACATGCCTTGTAAAAAGACATTTTGGCTACCACATAAAGCATTCATCAGATTAGAAGGAAAACACGTGTGATAAATAATAAATTATTCCGAAAAAATGAATTCCCATTTCAGAAGTAATGCTTGAAGAAAGTATCAACAAATATTAGCTTATCACATTCAGCCAAAGACGCCAAGTGTAATCAACTAATCAAATTATCATCTCACACATCAATTTAAGATAAAGAATTAACCTTTTGCAGTGATGAGAAATCAATGCCAAAAAATGCAAGATGTTGTGCTAAAAGTGGATCCAAGACATTCTCATCTTCTGGATAGGAGAAAACATCTGAGCTGCCACAATATATTGTCAATAATTAGCAAACAATACAAAATAAAGAAACAAAATCGGTGCTTAATTCACAATACATATTTTAAGTATAGAGTTTAAAATATTTATTCAGGGTAAAAGTTATCAGTGCCAAAAATAAGCAACTCTGGGTGGCATTTGGTAGACAGGTTGAAATATACTAGAATAGAATAGAGCATGAGTTTATTCTATGTTCAGTACAGAAATAGAACCAAATGGGAGGTAAAAAAGTGGTACATTTTTGGTCCACTAAAAAGAACGAAAGCAAGAAGAACAGAACAAAACAAGTTGTTCCATACATTAGAAGTTCAAATGATTTTGTCTGTAACACTATCTCATTATCTAAAGCTTTATGGACATGATAATTTGTAAGCTGAATTTGAAAGTAAACATCTAAGAAAGCTAAACTACATCAAAATTGTGTCTTTATGCTTGAGACAAGCAACAATAACAACCAAAGTGTTTTCCCACTATGTAATATTGACTACATGGATCAAACATATCATAATGTCCTATCATACATCATGTTTAATAATTCATCATTTAAATACAAACCTTGTTAATTGTTTAGAGCATAGTTTCATTTGCTTTCTTTTTATCTTTGATTATTAGACTATCCTTATACTGATTTACCCTTTTTAACGATGCTTCTATAATTCTTCTAAGAAAATGCCTATAAACCGCATAAAGGTGGGACTCAACTTTTCCATAATAGGTGCTACCCAACTTTCTCGCATGCTTTTTTTTGTTGATATTAATGTAAATAATATATTCTGATTATAGGAATATTAGGTAATTAGGATAGACATGATATCATAATTATCTTGAAATTAATAATGTGATTGTAGATTGATTCTGTCAGCCTATATAATAGTGATGGGGACAAAGAAGGAATTGATGACGTGTCGAGTGGGACACATAGTACACCTAAGGTATGGAGAGTGTATGTTAGAAAATCTAAGAAAGGTGAGCTGGCCCCACCCCGTATATAGGGGAGATGTGGGTAAGGAGGGGGGCATAACAAATTCTGTTAGTTGGAGGAGAGAGAGGATTCTCTCTTAGTGGAGTGAGCATAGCTCTCGGGAGTAAAAGGAAGGCTTGTTTCCTTTGCTCAATTTCCCTTTATCATCAATAAAATACACTATCATATATTGATTAATCTCTCATTAATTCTTATTGTCGCATTTATAAATTGAGCACCTATCAATTTGGTCCGACCTGCCGGATACATTACAAACCAGTGAAATACAAACCTGTGAGTGTATGAAATTTTGGTGAATGCCCCCAAAGAAGAAGATGGAAAACAAGGTTCATGCATTGGAGAACCGAATGTCAACTCTCGAGGTTGCAATTGCTGAGATGCGAGTGCAAGCTGCTGCAAACCAAGAAAGGCTCATCTCTCTCATCACTCAAAGCAAGGACATGGGTGATTCGGTAAAACAGAAGAGTGATGGAGACTCGAATCATGCTGACGACGAGCAAATCAAGAAGCTGATCTAGAAGATGCAGGGAGAGAAGCTTGATGAATTCCGTCAATCCAGAAGATGCAGGGAGAGAAGCTGTATGGAAGGATCTACCATCCATTTTTTTCAAAGCGCTGGTTGAAGATGAGACTGATTTGACCTGGGAAGTTTTCAAAGATGCCTTGTTAGAGAGATACGGCGGTCTTGGTGATGGGAGCGTGTTTGAGCAACTCTCGTCGTTGAAGCAGGAAGGCAGCGTGGAGGAATACATCAAGGAGTTCGAGAGGTTGGTTGCACAGGTAGATCGTTTACCAGAAGCTCAATTTGTTGGATATTTCATCCATGGCCTCCGTGATGGGATACGAGGAAGAGTTCGTAGCCTCAAAGCGCTAGGTCCAATCTCACGTGCGAAGCTGATGTATCTAGCACGTGCTGTGGAAGCGGAGGTACAGGAGAAGAGGATTGGTTGGAATGGGCCTCGTGATTATGGGCCTAAAGGATCCGGGTTAGGTTTTACGTATAGATCTAACCCTAATTCTGGATCCGGGTCAACTCACCTGGGTCGAACGCGAAACAGTGATTGGGTCGTAGTCAAGGGCTCCAACAACGGCGGAGAGAAAGGAGGAAACGGGTCGAATCCAAAGTTAGAGACCCGTCAAGACTCACGACGATCTGTTCCCCGTGATCGTGGGATCCGTCATATCTCAGCCCACGAGATTGCAGAAAGGCGGCAGAAAAACCTGTGTTTTAAGTGCTCGGTGGCGCCTATCATCCTCGTCACCAATGCCCAGATCGTCAGCTTCGTGTAATGGTGATGGAGGAAGACGATGACGGCGAGATGCAAGTCTTTGCAGCTGATACAGAGGAGGAAGATGGAGAAGGAGTTGAACTCAGCATTATGAGTTTGGCTCAGATTGATAACCCGAGTCCCAGGGAGTTAGGGAATGTGCGCACCATCAAGTTAAAAGGTCGAGTGCAAGGAGTACCCTTGCTGGTGCTGGTAGACAGTGGTGCGACGCATAATTTCATTTCGCACAAGTTGGTGAGGTCAATGGGATGGCCAGTGGAAGGAACTACTCCTCTCAATGTCAAATTGGGGGATGGGTTTAATGTAGTGGCACAAGGAGTTTGTAGGAAAGTGGTGCTGGATCTGGGGAACATGACATCTACCATTGATGCTTGGTTGTTCGATTTGGATGGAATTGACATTGTCCTCGGAATGTCTTGGTTAGCTTCCATTGGGGGCATGTGGGTCGATTGGGCACAAAAGGTGTTGCGTTTCCCCATTGACTCTCAATGGGTGGAGCTGCGTGGGGAAGGCAGTGAACATAAAAACCAATTGGCCTTGCAAAGTTTGTTAGGAAGACCCAAGCTATGGTACTGAGGAATGTTTTTATCTGCAAGAGCACAAGGGTCTTGAGTTGAGCAAAACAGTCAATGATTCACATTTGACCCCTACTCATCAGATTCATGAGCTAGTGGCGAAGTACTCAAAGGTGTTCGCAGAGCCCCAGGCGTTACCTCCTAAGAGAAGACAAGAGCATGCTATTCATCTCAGGGAGGGAGCTGGCGCTGTTAATGTTCGTCCCTACATGTATCCTTACCACCACAAGAATGAAATAGAGAATCAAATCAGAGAGCTGCTGCAGTCCGGAGTCATCCGTCCTAGCCAAAGTGCATTTCCTAGTCCGATGATACTCGTGAAGAAGAAAGGCGGGTCATGGCGGATGTGTGTAGATTACCGTGCTCTTAACAAGGTAACGATTCCCGACAAGTTCCCTATTCCGGTGATTGATGAACTCTTAGATGAGTTATACGGTGCTCATTACTTCTCAAAGTTAGACCTCAAATCGGGATACCATCAAGTGAGAGTTAAGACTGAAGATGTGCACAAAACTGCATTCCGCACCCATGAAGGCCATTACGAATATCTCGTAATGCCGTTCGGATTGATGAATGCACCCTCGACGTTCCAAGCCCTAATGAATGACATTTTTAAGACTCTTCTAAGAAAATATGTGCTGGTATTTTTTGATGATATATTAGTGTACAGCCCGAGTTTGGAAGACCATCTCCATCATGTATCCTCTGTACTGAACATTCTGCAGCAGCAAGGTCTGGTGGCTAATAGGAAGAAATGCTGTTTTGCGGAGCCTAGTGTTGAATATTTGGGTCATATCATCTCTAGAGAAGGGGTAGCGATGGACCCCGCTAAGGTGTTGAATGTTTTACAGTGGCCCACTCCGAAGAATGTGAAAGGAGTGCGAGGTTTTTTGGGGCTTACGGGCTACTACCATAAATTCATCAAAGACTATGGCAAAATGGCGAGGCCATTAACTGAGCTGACTAAGAGGGACAATTTCAAGTGGGGAGAGGGTGCTGCACCATGAATCAGCAAAATTGGGCAGCAAAGCTTCTTGGATATCATTTCGATATCATTTACAAGCCCGGACTCGAGAATAAAGGTGCAGACGCATTGTCCCGTATGCATGATAGTGGGGAAATGACTTCCTTGATACATGTCCCTGAGTGGTTGGGTAGGGCTGAAGTGATTGATGAGGTCCACAAAGATGTTGCTCTACAGAAAGTCATTTCTACGCTCAAGGAGAACAAACCGGTTCGGTTCGGATTTTCTTATGTGCGAGGGGTGTTGTACAGAATTCTGTTGAAGCACGCATCAACCCAAAACTTTCCCCAAGATACTATGGGCCCTTTGAGATAACAGCACGGGTTGATGCAGTTGCGTATCGTCTCCAGCTACCTGCTACAGCTCGCATTCATCCGGTGTTCCATGTTCCATTGCTTAAAAAGGCAATTGGCAATTACCGGGTTGAGCATGAGTTGCCCCTGGGCCTCGACGGTGATCCTACTGCACCATGGGAGCCAGCAGCAGTGCTCGCTGCTCACACTATCACTAAGGAGGGGTTGGACGTCAAACAATTGCTCGTTCATTGGAAAGGCAAGCCTATTGAAGAAGCCACATGGGAGGACGAGTTTGTAGTGCTGACACAATTCCCAGCCGTCAGACTTGAGGACAAGTCTGTGACTCAAGGGAAGAGTATTGATGGGGACAAAGAAGGAATTGATGACGTGTCGAGTGGGACACATAGTACACCTAAGGTATGGAGAGTGTATGTTAGAAAATCTAAGAAAGGTGAGCTGGCCCCACCCCGTATATAGGGGAGATGTGGGTAAGGAGGGGGGCATAACAAATTCTGTTAGTTGGAGGAGAGAGAGGATTCTCTCTTAGTGGAGTGAGCATAGCTCTCAGGAGTAAAAGGAAGGCTTGTTTCCTTTGCTCAATTTCCCTTTATCATCAATAAAATACACTATCACATATTGATTAATCTCTCATTAATTCTTATTGTTGCATTTATAAATTGAGCACCTATCAAATAGAGTCTCCGTAGCATAGTTTAAACGCGGTTTCACAATATTATGTCTATGTTTTCTCTCATTCAACATGGTATCCGAAGTTTAAAGAGATACCAACCCTAAAATGTTGTCAGTGGACCTAACATCCATTGTTGTCAAAATTTATTCTATATGAATCTTGAACTTAATACCAATGTGGTTTGAGCATTTTTTGTATGTAGCCGATGTTGTTATATTATAGATAGGGTCAAGGTCAACATACTTCCTCTCCACTCATTCGATTTCGACATACTCTAAGCTACATTATTCCATTTTTGTCAGCATGTTTACACAAGAACCATGTTTTATAACAAAAATTTTTGAACCTTGACTAAGGTTCCATGTTTGTATTCGACCATTAAGAATCATTCCTACATAATTGATTGGCTGGAATGCTAGACCACTATAACATAAAACTTAAAATAAAAAATACAAACTCACCACCAAGAAATAATCATATAGTTTAATAAAGTAACCTTTCATGATGGTACATTGAATCAAGCACTACAAGTAAATTATTGAAAATATTAGAACCATAAGTTTGTCAAAATAAAATACGCTAGAAGGGAATCACCTGCTGCTTCCAGATCAGCAGTGATAGTCCCGAGCTTCACAGCAAGTGGGTAGCCTGTCTTTTTATAATGTTGAACGGCATGGTTGTTTCCGCCACTCCCATCCCAATTTTTTCTCCCACAGAGGATCACTCCGTCAGTCAGATTTAACCAAAGATTGTCTGTCTTGTCACACTCAGAACATTTCCACCCAGATGGAGGAATAATAACACCATTGTCAATTTGCAGTAAATTCATTGCATAGCTACTGACGAGTTTCTTATCAGCAGTCCAAGCTGCAACTTGTTCCTTCCGTTCAGCACCCGCATCTAGCAATATAGCATCAGCAGCCAACCTTACCTAAAAAATTTCCAACAAATACTAGAAATAAATCAAACTGCCCCCTAGCACGAGACTTCTCTATGAATCAAATTCTGCGGTGAACAAACAAGAAAAGACCAAAAACAAAGAGCAACAAATACCTTCTCTGGCAATTCCACAGAAGGAAATGAAAGAGAAACATAGTCAGGTAATATAACTATATTATGAGTTTCTTCATATTCAGACTCATTGTTATCAAATCCTCCATCGATACCTACAAATTAATAAATGGATAAAGTCGCGTTATCCACAAATGAATCATCAGTTGTTAAAAAAAGAAAATCGGAAAACAACCAAGCCAACAACTCCACAACCCCAATTACACAAAACCAATTTATAGGTAACATTAACAAACACAAACACGTACTAAGTAGTGAAGCAACAACTGAAACAGCACAGAACATTTATAGGTTCAATGGTCATGTGATATTAACAATCTATGTAGAACGACTGACACTTCAAATTGACGGCATGTCTAGTGTTCGACACCTACAAATATAGTTAAATTCAATCACTTTTATTTTTTCAAATTACAACCGGTGTCTACACATCAGTGTCAATGTTTGTACTTCATAGTTTACAATCATGTGATGTGCTTCATGGTTTACAATCATGTGATAACACGCATACCTATAGCCAAAAGAGTAGGTTTCTTTGAAGGCCTGTCTTCTGGAATCAGCTTCTTAGTCTTCTTCACATGCAAGTAAACCGGATTTCCGGTTTTTTCAAAATTCCAACTAACATAATCCTTCCCAAAAGCAAGAAATGTGAACATGTCGATGAATAATCCACCTTCTGACATCTGGAAAAAATAATAACAACTGTGTATCAAAATTACAATAATGCGTATCAAATGGAAGAAAAAAACAATGTGAAATCAATTCCCAATTAGAATAATAAAGCAACTTATTGAGCTAAAAATGAAAGAAAAAAGGCATCAATGCGAATTCAATTTCCAACTAGAATAATAAAATCATCGAGCAACTTAAACAACTGAAAATAAAAGGAGAAAAAAAAACATCAATGCGAATTCGATTAGCAATTAGAATAATAGAACTATCAAGCAACTTATTCAACTGAAAATGAAAGAAGAAAAAACATCAATGCGAATTCGATTTCCAATCAGAACAATAGAATCATAAAGCAACTTATTCAACTGAAAATGAAAAAAAGAAAACACCAATGCGAATTCGATCTCCAATTAGAACAATAGAATCATGAAGAAACTAATTTGAAGTGAAAATGAAAGAAAAAAGAAAAAGCAAAGAGAATTTACAGGAGTGTCGAAAGATAAGCAGCATTCTTGCTTGTAGACGCGATTGGTGGGTTCGGGAATCCGAACCCGAGAGAGATTTGATCGGAGCAAATCCATTATTGATTATTCTGAAGCAGTGCTAGAAAATTTCGAGTTTTAGAGAGAAGATTTTCGAAAAAGGGTTTTATGATACGAAAGAGGAAGAGAAAGAGAAAGAGACGCCGTTTGCCCTAAGCTTCCGAGTGTTGATATATCTTTGCAACTTGCAGTAAAAATGAAGCTAACTCTTTACTCTAAAGTTGCGTTTTATGGTTAGTAATAGCAACTTAGGATAACATAATTATACTCTCAAGTCAATATTTCACCCAAAAAAACATTGCATCGAAAATTAAAAATACAATATTTTTTAAATAAATATTTTTTTTTTATAAATGTAACGTTATTTTATGACTAAGGGAGTATCAAGTATTTTTAGTTCAAAGATATATTTTAAATATGTTATTAATTAAAAATTAACATGATAGAATAAGAAAAATGATTTATTTAATTATTCTCATAAAATAAAATTTAAAATATAAAAAATGTAAATCTAGTAAAATATATATAACTAAAAATAATATAATTTTATATTTATTTTTAAATATGTATAACTTTATCACATAAGTGATTTTATCATTTTATATAAACTAATAAATAAAACTATTGAAATTGTAATAATTAAAAAAAATTATTATTCAAACTTATAAAAATATAAATATTAATTAAAAAATTTAAAATAAATATAATTTTGTTGCAAGGTAGTTTTGTCATTTATGTATTTTTGTTTGATGTAAAGAAAACAATACTTTTTTTTTGCTTGCCTGAAAACAAAACAATATATTTATTGAGAGATAAAGCTCTACTCAAAAGCACAAGCATTGCTAAGAGCAGCTAAATCAATCCACGAGGGACGGGCTCTACTAATATAATTTGTGGTCTCACAAAATTACATTAAATAGATTAAGAGTGCATTTGATTTACTAATAAAAAACTGAATACCATAACTTTTATTGTATTATGGTTAATTTAAAAATTAATTGTGAGACTAGACAAAACAAAGAGTAAGTGATTCAACTAAATTAATAATTTTTTTTTCAACAAATCACGAGACAACTTTTTGTCTCCGAGTACAAGCTATTTAAAATATTTCACTAATCAAATACACCCTAAAAGACAATCAATCGATCCATAAAACTCACTAAATGTTGCAAAAACCAATGGAGCAAATCATAATTCAACTCTTTAACTGTATATAAATCAATACCACGACAAAAACTGAATATTTTTAAGTAATCAACTAACGTTAAACTCTTTTGGTCTAAAAATAACACTATTTTGCATCTTTCACTACAATTAGACAAAATAGAATAAAGTTTCTCCCTTGTGACTCTATCACTAGTAATTAAACCCGCAAATTGAAAAGCATGGTTGGAGGAAAAATTCACCTTCGCACTCTATTACATAATAAACACCACATAAACAAAGATATCTTCATTGGTATCGTCGTATTCCAAATAATGTCATACGTATGATGAAAAGATTGTGTCATCAACTTCTTGTCTTAAAAAATTGTAAGTTTCTTTTATAGAGTAACTTCCATCGTGACAATGAATTTATGCTAAGAATCAGATACGTTCTTTTGCAAAACTAACATTAGCAAAATAAAAAAAACTACATCCAATCACCAACTCCTCTTAATTTTATTTTATTAATTTTTTTTAAAATTAGAACATAATTTCTAAAATATTTAAGGTAAACTTGTATCTTATCAGTAGTAAAAAATCAAGCGCATGAGTATTAATGGATTTTGTATTGATACACTCAGGAATGAAAGAAGAATCGTGTATAAAAATATATCGACTTAATTGTAATTTTGGTCCAATATTTTCACATAATCTTGGAACTGGTCCCTCAATTTTAAAATTCTTCATTTTTGGTTTAAACTCTTATATTTTTTGACTAAAAAATAATAATGTGATATGTTTTAAATAACGCGACATACACTTTGATGAAATTAAATAACTAACGCTTGTGATATTGCAAGAAAACTCCTTAAAAGCTTCATTTTTAATTTCATAAATTATTCGTTTTTGTATTTTAATTAATGACAAGTAAACAACTAATCAATCTTAATGACTTTATATTATTAAATTGTATGTCACGTCAATTAATGTATATGTCACATCATTATTTTTGTGTCTAAATTAAAAGAATAGACAAAAATTGTATGATTTTAAAATGTAAAAATTAATACAGAAAGGAAAGTGTAAAAATAGCTTATTTTATTCCTTTGACAGATTGTGTTTATATACACAATTGTAGTACAATTGAGATCCTATAATTATGCTAGGAGTAATGGCAAATAATGTCATGATACTGAATAGAGGAATTGTTACAATATTGTGATCAATATGCAGTTATTAGGATTATAACTTTTTCTAACTCCCCCTCTCAAACTGATGGTGACATAGTCACCCCAAGTTTGTCTCTCATCATGTTGAACCTTGTGTGTGTGAGAGGTTTGGTTAAGCAATCTGCAATTTGATCTGCTGTGGGCACGTAGGCTATTATGACTTGATCTTGAAGTACTTGATCACGTATGTAGTGGACATCTATCTCAATATGTTTGGATCGAGCATGCATCACTAGATTGGATGCTAGTGCCTTGGCACTCAAGTTATCACACCATAAAACTGGTTTCCTGGACATAGGAAGTTTTAGCTCGCCTAAGAGTGATCTGATCCAAGCTACTTCAGCTGCTAGGTCAGCCAAAGCTCTGTATTCTGACTCAGTACTTGACCTTGACACTACTCTCTGTTTTCTTGAGGCCCACGAGATTAATGTCTCACCAAGGAATACACATTGCCCTGCCATGGATTTCTTGTCATCTATGCTAGTAGCCCAATCTGCATCAGAGAACCCAACAATATCAAGATCAGTTGAGGGCTTGATATGAAGACATAAATTTGTTGTGCCATGGAGATATCTCAGTATCCTTTTATTCCTTGCCAATGATCTGTGGTTGGGGAACTCATAAACTGGCTGAGTTTGTTGACCGAGAATGCTATGTCTGGCCTAGTGTTGGTTAGATACTGTAATGCACCTATAGCCTGTCTGTATAGTGTAGGGTTGGCCATAGGTTCTCCTTCAGCAGTTAGTTGTTTCCCTGTTACCATTGGTGTGGGGCAGGATGAAGCTTTTTCCATATTAAACCTTTTGAGTAGGTCTTTAATATACTTTGTTTGTTTCAAGTACATTCCACCAGCATCTCTGTGTACTTCAATTCCTAGGAAGTAATGTAGAAAGCCTAAGTCTTTAAGAGAGAATGCAATGCTTAGTTGAGTGATGAAGGTCTCTAGGAACTTTTTGTTGCTCCTTGTTACTATTATGTCATCAACATATATGAGGAGAAGTGTGATATGGTCAGTTCCTCTAAGGACAAACAGTGATAAATCACTCTTGGTGTTTTGAAATCCCCATTTCAGTAGAGTATCCTTCAACCTGTCAAACCATGCCCTTGGAGCTTGCTTCAGGCCATAGATTGCCTTGGTTAATCTGCATATGTGATAAGGCTTGGTTGAATCTATATATCCTTCTGGTTGATGCATAAACACAGTTTCTTTGAGATTGCCATTCAAGAATGCATTGTTTATGTCTAATTGCCTAACTACCCAATTTAAATGTACTGCAATGGATAGAACAATTCTTACAGTGCTGGATTTGATCACTAGACTGAAAGTCTCATCATAGTCCAGACCTGCAGTTTGTTGAAAACCTTTGGCAACTAGTCTTGCTTTCCTTCTTTCAATTGAGCCATCTGCCTTATACTTGTTTTTAAAAACCCACTTTGAGTCTATGATATTATTCTGCCCTTGAAATGGTACCAGTGTCCAAGTGTGATTTGCTGTTAGAGCTTTAAATTCTGCATCCATGGCTTCTTTCCACCTCGGTCTGACTTGTGCTTCATTGACATTTTCTGGTTCCTTGTCCTATTTGTGTGTCTCTGTCAGTCCTATATAAGGCAGTTTGGGCTTGTAGATCCCTGCCTTGCTCCTAGTACGCATCTGATGAACATGTTGATTGTCCTCTGGTGTGTCTACTGATGTGTCCTCTACTGGGCCTGTTGTTGATGCTTCATTTGTATATGAAGTCGCCTCATCTGCAGTGACAGAGATATCACTGAGGACTGGTTGATCTTCATTGACAGCTATATCATCTTTCTGATGGTTCACATCACTGTTAGTTGGTTCAATTGTGTGACTTGTAGTGGTACCTGTAGGTAAAGGAGGAAGAACAATAGGGACAGTTTCAGTTAGAGTTTTTACTGCATTCCTTGTGTCAAGAAAGCCATCATGAAATGGAAAGTGGTTCTCATTGAAGACAACATGTCTTGAGACAAAAATTCTTCCATGAGAGTTGAGGCACTTATATCCCTTGTGAGAGTTGTTGTATCCCAAGAACACACACCTAGTGGTGTGGAATTGAAGTTTGTGTTGATTGTATGGTTTGAGGCAAGGGTAGCAGGCACAACCAAAAGGCTTTAAGGCATCATAGTCAGGTTCCTTTCCAAACAATAATGAATATGGACTTTTATTTGGGTTAACTGATGAGGGCAATCTGTTGATAAGAAAAACTGAGGTTGAGAAAGCTTCCCACCAGTAATGTAAGGGCATTTTGGCCTGTGCTAGTAGTGTGAGTCCTAGTTCAGTCACATGTCTATGTTTTCTTTCTGCTCTACCATTCTGCTGAGAGGTATATGGACATGACATTCTAAATTGGATTCCTGACTCTATGGCTATTTTCTGGACAGGTTTATACTCACCTCCACCATCACATTGGAGGACTTTTATTTTCCTGTTAAACTGGTTTTCAACCATGTTTTTGAATTGAGTGAAAGCATGTATTGTTTCTGATTTTTGTTTCAAGGGAAAAATCCAAGTGAATCTGCTGAAATCATCAATAAAGTGAACATAGTACTTGAAATTAGATGGAGACAAAATTGGGGCTGGACCCCATACATCACTATGAATCAAATCTAAAGGTTCCTTAGCATGAGAGAAGGATGATGTAAATGGTAACAAGTGAAATTTTCCAAATTGGCAAGCTTCACAGAATGAAAATTGATCATTTGATGATGTCTTCACACTGCAGTTCTTCAACACCTTTCCAGGACTTTATTGTTGGGATGTCCAAGCTTTCTATGCCAATTCTCCTTGACTGACATATAAGTACATGAGTCTTTATTGACTTGAGAGTTAGCACTCGAAAGTTGGTATAATCCATCTCTAAGTTTCCCTTTTAGTAGTGTCTTCCCTGTCAGTTTGTCCTTCACATAACAGCAGTTTGCATCAAATTCAACAAGAGCATTATTGTCTGCAGTTAGTTTAGATACACTCAATAGATTTTTGGTTATTTCCGAAACATACAAAACATTATGCAAGTTGAGGTTATTGAAGGTGCAAACACGAGAAGGGGGGTTGAATTGTGTTTGTCAAACTTAATTTCTTTTGCTGTTTTATTAAATATTGATTTGAATTATTCGATAAATAATTAATCAGATTCAGCAGCAGATAATAATAACATAATAACACAGCAATTTATACTAGTTCACCGTTAACTAGGCTACGTCCAGTCCATTCCTCCATAAGGCCTTTTACTAATTCAAACTCCTTTGAATTACAACACCACGGACCCTTCAAGTCAGTCTTCCCAAACAGCCTGACAACCCCAGACTTTTGAGGAACAACAACACCTTGACTATACCTGCCAAGTCTTCTCAAACAGCCTGACAACCCCAGACTTTTGAGGAATAACAACACCTTAACTAAACCAGCTAAGTCTTCTCCTACCAATCTGACAACCCCAGATTGAAGAAGGAATCTACACCACTATAATAAAGGTTTAGAACTTTGCAACGTTGCTTCTGGAAAGCTGTTTGTTGCACTGTATTTCTCTCTCAAAAACACTTAGAAAATATTGCTCTTGTTCATTTGTGTTTCTCTCTTTTGAACTCTCAGATATCTTTGAATTGAAGCTTGAGTTCTTGTGTTTTTCGATCATTTATTCTTCAGCATTAAGTCTCTATTTATAGTTGAACTTTAGAACTTCACTGATGCTTTACTTCTGCAGTATATTTAGATTAATCTATTTTGAGAATATTCTGGAGTAATTTGCTCAGATTCTGTTTTGAGCCTTTTTCTCCAATTCTGTTTTGAACGTTTTTCTCAGATTCTTTAATCCTCATGATCAAATCTGCACCCTTGGATCTTCATGTGATATTCCACAACTGGACCAACTGAATTGATATGCTGTAATCCTCTGATTTCGGCCTTTGCTGGACTGCACAGTCTGTCCCTCTAATTTCGGCCACCACTAGGCCATGGTCTGATTTTCTGAACTGGACCATCACTGGACCAAATAATTATTTCTGAACCATTGATCTGGAAGTTTTTACTCTGATCTGGACAGATTCTGGACTTTGGTCTGGAACAAACTGAAATTAACTTGAACAAAAAATATTTCAGTCTGGACATTTTACCTTTAATTTTGGACCAGGTCTGGATTGATTCTGGAACTCATTTCTTTTGGTCTGGACTTAGTTCCATGTCCTGAATCATGCTATCTTATGGTCTTGGCCAAATCTGGATTGATCCTCTTGTTCTGGACTCATAAACATACCTTCTGGTCAAGTCTGGAACAAGTCTGGAACAAGTCTGGACTGTGTAATTTTTCACTACCAGACCATCTTCTGGTCAGAATTACTTCTGGAATAAAATTGATATTCGACTCCTGTTTGTCTGGAACAACTCTCCTTCTGGCAGGCTTTCCAATGGTATGATCCATGTTTCATTATGATTTTTATTCCTTTTGTTCTGGGCCACCAAACATATCCTATGGTGATGTTTTGACATCTTGGAACATCTTGTGGAAATTCCAGAATTCATTTTCCTTTGATCTCTGCTTCTGTTTCCTTCAGTTTCTGGGGCATTTAACTTAATAATTCAAAGTACAAAATAAGTTTACACTGAGTACATTTGTAAGCATCAAAATCCTAAGTACTTAGAACCAACTTGGTTCCAACAATCTCCCCCTTTTTGATGATGACAAAACCTTAACTTATTTTGCTAACTTATGACTCGAAAACTTTGAATTACTCCCCCTCAGACCAATCTCTCCCCCTAAGTCTGATACTCTCCTTTTCAACTCCTTCTGTTTTCACTATTTCTTTTTCTTTCTTTGTTTTTCCCTCTCCCTGTTTCCTCTCCTTTTCAACTCCTTCTATTTTCTCTCCTTCTTTCTTATTATCTCTCCTTTTCTACTTATTTCTCCTTTCTTTCTCTCTCTCTCTTTCTCCCCCTTTTTGTCATCAGCCAAAAAGTGGTCCTACTATTTTTGATTTTTTGTTTTTTTTTTCTTTACAAAGTACAGAACATAAATTAAAAGACAGAAAATAAAATAACAGGAAATTTTAAAAACTCCTAAGATGACTACTTGAGCTAGTCAGGTATGGAGGTAATGCTGAGATGCTTCTTAATGAACTCAAACCTATCTTCTGGTAAAGCTTTGGTGAAGATATCAGCCCATTGATGATCAGTGTCCACAAACTGAATGTTGAGTACTCCTTTCTGAACATAATCTCTGATGAAGTGGTGTTTGATTTCTATGTGTTTGGCTCTAGAATGTAGGATAGGATTTTTGGTTAGGCAAATTGCAGAGGTGTTATCACAATAGATGGGTATGTTGGATTCTAATATTTTGTAGTCTTCAAGTTGATGCTTCATTCAGAGTAGTTGAGAGCTGCAGCCAGCTGCTGAAATGTATTCAGCTTCTGCTGTTGACATGGCAATAGTGTGTTGCCTCTTACTGGACCACGAAATTAAATTGTCTCCTAAAAAGGTACAATAGCCATTGGTGCTTTTTCTTTCAAGTTTATCTCCAGCATAGTCAGAATCACAGTATCCACTCAGTTTGTATGTAGGAGTTTTCTTGTAAAACAAGGTGAGGTTGGTAGTGCCTTTTAGGTATCTAAGGATTCTTTTAACAGCAGTTAGATGAGATTCTCTAGGATCATATTGAAATCGAGCACATACACACACACTAAAGATGATGTCAGGTCTAGATGCAATAAGGTAGAGTAATGATCCTATCATTCCTCTGTAGATTTTCTGGTCAACTTTTGTTCCTGATTCATCTTTCTCAAGTGAGCAGGTTGGGTGCATAGGGGTGGCCATTGGCTTACAGTCACTCATCTTGAACTTTTTGAGAAGTTCTTTGGTGTATTTAGATTGGTGAATGAGTATACCTGTTTTACCTTGATGAATATGAATTCCCAGGAAGAACTTAAGTTCTCCCATCATGCTCATTTGGAACTCCTTCTTTCTGTTGACTATTTCTGAACACCTACTTGATTCCAATATGGTTTTTGTTTGGTCTGGATACCAGATCCCAAACATCATTCCTTTGGAATTCATTCAGCTCTTCTTGCATAGAAAGTATCCAACCTTCTTCTGCCAAAACTTCATCAACAATGCTTGGTTCGCATCAGCTTCTGGTTCTGTAACAGCTTCTGATTCTGATGAATCAGCTTCTGGTTCTGGTGAATCTATAACATCTTTATCTTTCTTTGATTTGTCAAGTAGTTTGTCATATACCATAATATAAATCCATTAATTTAAAAATGAACTTAGTACAGCCAAACCATTAATTCTGCTTCTGGTGGTTTCTGTTTGTTTTTGAAACCACTGGAATGTTGTTTCTTCTGAGGTGTTTAATTCGTGCGAATCACCTGGTTCCTCTGACAATTTGAAAACCTGCAGAACAATTATCTAGCTTTGATTTGTTAAGATCAAGCTTCTTGTTATCACAGTAAACATAAATATTAAATAATAACAGTATTAACAGCAAGATGTAGCCTCAGTTCTGAAAATCCTCTTGCTTCTGATTTTCAGATTCCTAATCTATATGTTTTGAGATTACATGGTTTGGATGAGAGAATTTGAATTCCCTTCCAGGTTTGTAGTCTTGATGAATCTCACTGGAGTTTTTGACGAACTCTCCTGATTCTGATATTTCTGCTTTGGCTCATATACCATGTTCCTCTGGTGATTTTGGAACATGTGGTGATTCTGGTAATTATACTGATTCTGATAATTAAAGTAGTTCTGATGATCATACCTCAACCTTTGATACTGATACCTGTTCAGGTTCTGGTTCTGGTACTGATTCTGATTCTAATTCTGACTCTGGTTCCAGTGTTGATTCTGGTTCCAGTTTCTGTGCCTCCAGTTCTGGTTCTGGTTCCAGTGTTGGTTCTGGTTCCAGTTCCTGTACCTCTGATACTGGTTCCAATTTTGGTTCTGGTTCCAGTTTCTGTGCTTCTGGTATTGGTTCCAGTTCTGGTTCTGGTTCCAGTTCCTGTTCCTTTGATATTGGTTCCAGTTCGGATTGTGTTGACCAGTTCTTCTTCTACCAGAGTCACTTGGCTTCGGTTTGGTAGATGTTGGAACATAAACCTTCTTCTGCTTGTGCGTTGCCAACATCCATTGTCCAGGCACCATTGTTGGTGTCTCCTTCTGGTTACTCAGAACATCTGCAACATAGACAATTTGATCTTTTGGTACCCAAAACTGATTGGGTCCAGGTTTGTTAGTCTTAACAGCTCTCTGATCTTGTTCAGATTTTACCATTGGACAAGATAATCCAGAGTGACCTTTCTTGTAACAAACAGTACACACTATATCAGAGGGAACAGGTTTAAACATAGGTTTAGGTTTAATTATTGTTTCTTCAAATCCTATACCTCTATTTCCGTTCCTACTGACTCCATAAATCATAGAAGCATATTTGCTTCTTTCCATACCACTATCAAGAAATTCTTGAAGAACTTGTTCATGCATATCAGAATTACTTG
Source organism: Cicer cuneatum (assembly GCA_037974295.1). Classification (NCBI taxonomy): domain Eukaryota; kingdom Viridiplantae; phylum Streptophyta; class Magnoliopsida; order Fabales; family Fabaceae; genus Cicer; species Cicer cuneatum. The sequence continues at coordinate 59,701,329 of JBBPBO010001984.1, forward strand.
TGGTATTTTCAATTGTTGTTGAATTATGATTATTTTTCAGATTTAAACTTTCATCTTTAAGTTCAGCAAAACTGTTTTTCAAGCATACATTCTCTGTTTTCAATTCTGCAATATCAGTTTCAAGAATGACACTTTCTGTTTTAAATTCTGCAATATGATTTTTTAAAACATTAACTTCTTCTGTTAGATTTGTATTTTCTCTCTTAAGAGTTTTCAGTTTTAAAGATAATTTGTAATTACAGTTTAAAAAATCAATCAGAATAGTAATCAAATCAGATCGAGTGAATTCAAAATATACCTCAGTTTCATCATCTTCTGATTCTCTTCCAGAATTAGATTCTGTGTTGGATCCAAAGTTGGTGTGAGCAATCATAGCCAAATCTGCTTGTTCCTCTTCAGAAGATTCATCAGAATCATCCCATGTAGCCATCATGCTTTTCTTCTTAGTTCTGAAATCTTTCCTCTGGTACTTCCCTTTCTCCATATTTGGACATTCTGACTTGATATGTCCAGATTCATTGCATCCGTAGCAGATGATACCTTTCTTGTCATGTGTATCATCACTTCTTTTGTTAGACTGGTTGGAATATCTCTGGGGAAATTTATTCCTTCTGTTATGCCACATCTTTCTGAACTTCCTGGATAAGAAAGCAATTTCTTCTTCCTCTGAGTTCAGACTTTGATCGTCTGAATCACTATTTTCTGATGTTGCTTTTAAAGCCTTTTTCTGCTTGGATTTCAGGGCTAGAGTTTTGTTCTTCTTCTTGGGTTCATCTTCTTCCAATTCAATTTCATGTAATCTGAGGGAGCTGATTAATTCTTCCAGCTTTAGAGTATTCAGATCTTTAGCTTCCTGAATAGCAGTAATCTTTGGTCTCCACTTGATTGTCAGACTTCTAAGTATTTTCCTTACATGATCAGCAGTAGTGTAGCTCTTTTCTAGTACCCTTAATCCTGATACTAGAGTATGGAATATGGAAAACATAGTTTCAATGTCTTCATCTTCTTCCATCTTGAATAACTCGTACTTCTTGACTAGAATGTTAGCCTTTGCTTCTTGGACTTGCTTACTGCCTTCGTAAGTCAGAATCAGACTATCATAGATGCCCTTTGTTGTTTCTCTGTTAGTGCATTTGTCGAACTCTTTGAACGTGATTGCATTGATCATGAACGTTCTGGATTTGTGATGCAACTTGAACATCTTCTTCTGATCAACATCCATATCTCTTCTAGAAATTTTAATACCATCAGCATCTTCTGGAGCAGTATAACCATCTTCCACCAAGTCCCAAAGTTCAGGATCTTGTGAAATAAAACAACTTCTCAACCTGTCCTTCCAGTATTCAAATCGTTCTCCATCAAACAGAGATGGTCTATTGATGTTTCCTCCAGTAGCTTCTTCATTGAATCCGGACATGTTGATCCCTTGGATCTTTCCTCAAACACTGTAAAGTGCTCAGCCTTGAGACCGAGCTCTGATGCCAATTGAAGGTGCAAACACGAGAAGGGGGGTTGAATTGTGTTTGTCAAACTTAATTTCTTTTGTTGTTTTATTAAATATTGATTTGAATTATTCGATAAATAATTAATCAGATTCAGCAGCGGATAATAATAACATAATAACACAACAATTTATACTGGTTCACCGTTAACTAGGCTACGTCCAGTCCCTTCCTCCATAAGGCCTTTTACTAATTCAAAATCCTTTGAATTACAACACCACTGACCCTTCAAGTCAGTCTTCCCAAACAGCCTGACAACCCCAGACTTTTGAGGAACAACAACACCTTGACTATACCTGCCAAGTCTTCTCAAACAGCCTGATAACCCCAGACTTTTGAGGAATAACAACACCTTAACTAAACTAGCTAAGTCTTCTCCTACCAATCTGACAACCCCAGATTGAAGAAGGAATCTACACCACTATAATAAAGGTTTAGAACTTTGCAACATTGCTTCTGGAAAGCTGTTTGTTGCACTGTATTTCTCTCTCGAAAACACTTAGAAAATATTGCTCTTGTTCATTTGTGTTTCTCTCTTTTGAACTCTCAGATATCTTTGAATTGAAGCTTGAGTTCTTGTGTTTTTCGATCATCTATTCTTCAACATTAAGTCTCTATTTATAGTTGAACTTTAGAACTTCACTAATGCTTTACTTCTGCAGTATATTTAGATTAATCTGTTTTGAGAGTATTCTGGAGTAATTTGCTCAGATTCTGTTTTGAGCCTTTTGCTCAGATTCTGTTTTGAGCCTTTTTCTCCAATTTTGTTTTGAACGTTTTTCTCAGATTCTTTAATCCTCATGATCAAATCTGCACCCTTGGATCTTCATGCGATATTCCACAACTGGACCAGCTGAATTGATATGCTGTAATCCTCTGATTTCGGCCTTTGCTGGACTTCACAGTCTATCCATCTGATTTCGGCCACCACTGGGCCATGGTCTGATTTTGTGATCTGGACCATCACTGGACCAAATAATTATTTCTGAACCATTGATCTGGAAGTTTTTACTCTGATCTGGACATATTCTGGACTTTGGTCTGGAACAAACTGAAATTAACTTGAACAAAAAATATTTCAGTCTGGACATTTTACCTTTAATTTTGGACCAGGTCTGGATTGATTCTGGAACTCATTTCTTTTGGTCTGGACTTAGTTCCATGTCCTGAATCATGCTATCTTATGGTCTTGGCCAAATCTGGATTGATCCTCTTGTTCTGGACTCATAAACATACCTTCTGGTCAAGTCTGGAACAAGTCTGGACTGTGTAATTTTTCACTGCCAGGCCATCTTTTGGTCAGAATTACTTCTGGAATAAAATTGATATTCGACTCCTATTTGTTTGGAACAACTCTCCTTCTGGCAGGCTTTCCAATGGTATGATCCATGTTTCATTATGATTTTTATTCCTTCTGTTCTGGGCCACCAAACATATCCTCTGGTGATGTTTTGACATCCTGGAACATCTTCTGGAAATTCCAGAATTCATTTTCCTTTGATCTTTGCTTCTGTTTCCTTCAGTTTCTGGGGCATTTAACTTAATAATTCAAAGTACAAAATAAGTTTACACTGAGTACATTTGTAAGCATCAAAATCCTAAGTACTTAGAATCAACTTGGTTCCAACAGTTATTTAATTCAGTCGAGCCTGAGCCCAATATTCTCAACCTGTTGCCATTGCCAACTAGCAGAGAATTCTTACCATTGCTTTCACTGAGATCTTGGAGTTTCTCATTCTGATAAGTCACATGATTGCTAGCTCCACTGTCAAAGTACCATTCATAGTCTTGGCCGTGGTAAGGTGAGGCTATGAAAGCACTGTGATTTTCTTGCTTGTTATTCTCAGCATAGTGATTTGAGCCTGTGTATGACTTGTCATAACGATAAAAACATTGCACTGCAGTGTGACCTATCTTGTTGCATACCTGACATGTTGGTTTAGATCTACCTCTTCCTCTACCTCCTCTGAAGTTAGAGCCTCTCCAATTGCCTCGTGTCCCAGATTTGTTGCCTCTGAAATGAGTTTGGCTTGCAAGGTTTGTTGAAGCATTCATTGAGAGATTACTGAAATTGTTCAGTTGTTCTATTCTGTTTTCAAATGCCAATAGTTGGGCTTGTAGATCAACCCAAGTAAGGTTGATTTGATTAGATAATTTGACCACCATAGGATTATAATCAGCATCCAGGCCATTCAATGTTTGAATTATCAAGTCTGAGCTGAAGATTGGTGATCCTGCCAGCTTTAATTTGTCAGAAAGGTTCTTCATTTTGAGAAGGTACTGATCCATCTTCATTTCTCCTTTGCGAGTGTTATGAAATTCTGATTTGAGGTAGATTGTTTTTGATTTTGTGTGTGCACCTGCTAGGCCTTGGGCTTCATCCCAAAGTTCCTTAGACGTTTCACAGTGCAGCAACTGTGTTGCAATGTCAATGGCCATTGAATTTCTTAGCCACCCTAGGAGAGTTTGGTCATGTGCAATCCACTCTTCATAGTCAGGATTGTTTTTCTTAGTTGTGTCATTTGTGGTGATAAACTGTTCAGGGCATTCTTTGGTTCCTAGTATGTAGTTATCAGGTTTGCAACCTCTAATCAATGGAAGAACTAGTGACTTCCATAGGAGATAGTTATCTCTATCCAGCTTGACAGAGACAGTTGTAGGTAGGTCATTTTTGTGATTTGTGTAAGCAGCGGATGAAGATGACATAATTGGATCGAGAGCCTTTAGGCTTAAGTGCTGTGATACCAAGAAAGGAAGGTGTAAAAATAGCTTATTTTATTCCTTTGACAGATTGTGTTTATATACACAATTGTAGCACAATTGAGATCCTATAATTATGCTAGGAGTAATGGCAAATAATGGCAAATAATGTCATGATACTGAATAAAGGAATTGTTACAATATTGTGATCAATATGCAGTTATTAGGATCATAACTTTCTCTAACTAATACCAAAAATAGAGGACTAAAAATGTGATTAAACCATCTATATTTGAGGAAAGGAAGATTAAATGGTATACATCATTAATAAAAAAACGGTACTTATGATAAAAAATAAAAAGGGGTAAAAAAAATAATTGTTTAGTTGTGAAGCTCCATTAATTGCATGAATCAAATTATGAGGAAGAAAAATTGGAGTATAGGTTGGTATGGGATGGAATGAATTTTGTCTTATTTCATGCAACTCTATTAAATTTTTATAAATCTAGTAAAATATATTTTAATGTACATTACTTCATTTCATCAATTCAAATAAAGCATTAAGATTTTTAGATCATAAGATAACAATTTTAGATTTGACGTCAAATGTATAAATTTAATGTGTCGCGTGAACTTCTAATAACATGACATTAATGTAGTATTTATGCGAAAGACACAAGTTAGTTTAACATGTTATGAGATAATATCTATCTACAAAAGTTAATTGAATAATTGTGTTAACTTGTACTTACAATTTCAAATAAGAAAAAAGATATATATATATATATATATTATTGATTTAAATTAGTTTTACATTATTATTAAATCACTTTTGCCAAAATAACTTAACTAACAATATAATAAAGATCGACACAAATAAAATATTAACGAGATCAAATTTTAATAATATTTATAAAAAAAATTACAGCAATTTCACATTTATGGTAATGATCTTTGAATTCTTTCTTTACATTATTAAATCATGATCTTTGATTTCTTACTTTACAATATTAAATCATTATCATGCTAACTTCATTATTTGAAAAAACATACAGGTTCATATAAAACAGATTAGTTACGTAAATAATGTAAAAATTCAATTATCATCAAAATTCAAAACTATATATTCCACGTAAGCAACTATAGATATTAAAAAAGAAAAGGATAAATATCTAACATTTTTTACCAAAAAAGGAGAGAGAAAGGAGAAAATAAATATAGACATGATTTTCAATTCATTGGTTTAGAAAACTTCAAGCGTTTTTCTCTCAAAAGCAACACTCTTACAGACAATATCCTAACAACAACATAATCGAACAACAAAATCTCAAACGCCATCAACCTCTCTTTCACAATCACAAAAGAAAAACCAAACCAAACCAAACAAAAATACCCTCATTGTATATCTAACGTGTGATTTTGTCTGTTTTTGTCGGAAATTAATGTTCCCAAACCCTCTTGTTGGTTTTGATTATTCTTCAAATTTAGTGGAAATCATATTTCTTTAAAAAAAAGAAGAAGTGGAAATCATATTATTCTTGATGTTATAATGAAAGAAATGAACAAAAGCAGTAATAATAAGAAGTCATTGTTTACGTGTTTCAAATTCGCCATGGACGAAGATGACACTTTTAAATCTCACAAAAGAAGAAAACGCAATGCCGCCACCACCGACCCTGTTCTTGCGTATCTTGCAGCTGCGAATGAAGACGGCGTCGTTTTGTTTTCAAAGGCTAATGAAGAATGTAGAAGTTGCCAACGAAAGAGAGGAAGGGACACGTGGCATGCCCTTAGGATGGCATTGAATGACACAACATTGGTAGTTTTTTCTAAATTTTTTTGGATTCGTTGTCACATCTCTCTACCTTTATTTTTACTTATACATAATAGGTGTCTCTAATTGAGAATAAATATAAGGGCTATTTATATATTTTTTTTAATAAGTTTTTATTTATTTTATTTTATGACAAGTTCTACTGTAAAAAGATGTGTATAAGATATGTATTGGTACTATGAATATTTTAACTAATAATTTTTCTCTATTAAAATTGACAAAATTAAGAGTTTTGATACATTATTATATTTAAGTTTGACTTTGATAATTAAATAAATTATTTTCATAATTAAAATTTATAATTTTAATTAAAATCATAACAAAAAATGTTAATTCAAAATAGATCCAAAAGAAAAAACTTAAAAATTTAGTGGCATTAAATCTAAAATATAGTCAAATTCATTCATAGATCATATGTCATTCAAGTATTGATGATTTAATTTATAATATCAAAACATATTAATTTTCAAATATATCATAAAAATTATCTTATTTTACATGTTAAACTGACTTAATCTTCAATCGGAGTTATGACAGATGAAAAAATTTCTAAGTAGATGGAAAACAAGAAAGGAGTCGATGTCCATGTCAAATAGCAATGCAAAAGCAAAAATCATCGGCAAACGCAAAACAACACGCCCAACTAATTTAAACACTTTCTCAAACATTGGTGGTTCACATGTTATATTTGCATCTTCATCTTCTCTTAGTTCAACTAGCTCATCACACCCCGATCACGTGTCCGGCTCTTTCTCACTTGAAATAAATAATGTGCCTATACCACCACCATCAAATGAGACTTGCGGGGTGTCCAGGAAAAATAGTGTTGAAGATAGGAAGAAAAGAGAATATGGTTTAAATAACATATCTTTATGTATGTTTGTGATTATTAGTCTACTTGTTTTGATTTTGTGGGGTAAATTTTTTGCTATATTATGTACTTTAGTATGGTTCTGTCTTGTACCTTTTAGTCAGAGAAGAGAATGCAAAAAGGGATTTTCATCATATAAAAAAAGTGAGTTTGATTCAGACTAGTATAAGAAGAAGATTATTATGGAAGGAATACTTGAAAGGAGTCATAATCACACGTTTGATTTGATTTCTGCCAGTTCTATACCAACATCATAGAGGTTACAAGTTTTGGATAATTTTTTTTTTTGTATTTTGTATTTAATTTGAAGTTGCTATGTTTGTAACGATTGAGCATGCATACATATTTTATAATGATCGATGTGTTATGTTGTAACAAAAGGTAAAAATATTGATCTAACATGTACATCGTGTGAGATGGTATAAATATTGATTTTACTCTGTAGAAAACGTATATTTTGGACATGTGAGTTCTCATTATCAATTTGGTATATGCATATATTGTTTGATTGATTAGGGGTAGTTTTCACAATGTCAAATAATTTGTTTCATAGTTTTACTTTCTTATTGGGAAAGAGTAAGGGATGAAGGACTCACTTTAATTTGACACTTTAGTTTCTTGGCATTTTGGGTTGACAAGTTTCCACTTAGGGGTGGACAATAGGACGAGTAGGGCGAGTTCCGGCCCAAAATCCACACTCGGCCCAAATTGTGGATAAGTATTATTGACCAATTCCATCCAATCAAGGATTTAGGTTAAGCAGGTCACGAGTAAAACGGGCCACATGTTTAGTGGGTGAGTTTAAACGAGTTTGACATTTTTCGAGTCATTTTTTTTACCCAATAGTATATATTTTTTTTTGCCAACTTTTTATGTAGTAAATCATTTTCTCTAATTTTTATCTTGTGCATATCACAAATCACATTGTCCATATAACGAATCATTATAAATGTAACATTATCTATAAAATAAATCATTAAAAATAACACAATGTTAGCTGTTCGTGATAAATAGCATTATGTTTACTGTCTAATTTGTGAAAACTTAGTATACACCTGTCATCTCTCATCTTTGCTGTCCAATACGAGAAATTTTACAATTTTAACTGTAATTGTTAATTAGATTGCAAAACTACTATGAAATAATTTTAATATAGATGTTTGCTCTTCTCCTTAAAACTCAATTGATGACTATAAAACCATATACAATAGTTGTTCTCAAGGTTTAGAACTAAACAACTTACATTAATAAAAAATAAAATAATAGTAAGTACAACACCAATAAAGAAAAGTAAAATGAAATTTATCCAACACTAAAATTGTGGTGCAACCAATAAATTGTGAAACAAATTGATAACGATATGGTCAATATAAATATAAGTCAACAACAACTAAAATTTATATTAAGTATATGGCTTCATATCTATGCATATAAATATAATCAATATATACTACTAATTCAAATTACAAACTACACAATTTTCACTACATCCATACCACATACAATTTGGCATACTACATATAATTTTTATACTACACATACTGCATATAATTTGACATACTAATCATGCAATTTGACATACTACACACAATCTTCATCACTACCCATACCACATACAGTTTGTCATACAATTTTCACTAGTATCCATACCACACACAATTTTCACTACTATACCTACTATATACAATTTCACATAATAATTATGCATTAAGAAAAAATAGGAGCAAACATACATAATCAAAAAACACCAAAATGAAAATAAATAAATAAAAACATAAGCATACAATTACACTACTCTTGCTCTTTTAAATTTGAAGTTTTTACTTTTATATGTTGTGTTATTCTTCTATGTGAGGCTGCTAACATACACAAAACATATAAATATGCCACTAAGGCAACTTCCACACAGTAGATCACTCATACCAATGAGAAAACAAACATGCCACTAAGACAACTCCCACGAAGATGCATATATCATGACATGATGATATATTATCAAAGAGATATATTCCCACACAACCAATAAGAATCATGTCATATGCATTCAAAATCCCTTTTTAAAAATCATCTTATTCATATATCACTAAGATCACATACCACACATCCACATCATGAGTATTACATATTCATGGACAAATAATCATAAAAATTATAACTTTCACCCCCTACACATAAAAATAAAAAACTTGATATCATACACACCATAAAAATTAACACTTTAACATATCTAACAAGAAAATTCAAACTCTAACTCATATACATTATCAGAGTTAAAACTTTATCCATATAACATACAAATTCAACCTTTATTTCATATCCATCATAAAAATTAAAACCTTATTACCTATAACATGAAAATGCATACTTTACTTCATATTTTTCATAAAAAATAAAACTTTATCATATAACATAAAAAATCCATACTTTACTTCTTAGAAAATAATCGTATATTATATATTCATTCAACGTAAAGAATTGGGGTTTCTTTATTTTAATTCATTAGTCTACATTTTATTTCTTTCAAAAATCAAATGATCACAATTATTAATTTTATGTAATGCAACCAAACAATTTAAGTTGAGAAACTAAAAAAACATAAGGTTAGCCATAATTAAAAATTAGTAGATCTTACAATAATACTGAATGAATAAATAAAGATAACAAATTACCTCTAAAATATGAAAAATGCACAAATCTTCTTTGAACATTTGACAACAATTCAAAATCAACAAGCCTATAAACTATTAAATAAAGTCAAATCCTATATTTGGCCCGCTTTACCCCTATATTCCCCGTTGGGTTGTGCAGTTTGGATGAGTCGATAATATTTGTCCAGCCATATTTCCACCCATTACAATCTTGTATACGAGTTGAAGTACCTTTGCATCATTTTCTTTAATTTTGATCTTTGTTGGTTGTTTATTGTTGGAACCAAGTTGATTTTACATTTAGAGTTTTGATGTTAACAAAAGTATTATATGAGAATAATATATTTGATTTCAAAGAGTATGATTTGACTTCAAAGAGCATGAAAGAAGATATATATGGTCAAGATTTGTAGAAGATTTATCTACAAAAAATTACGAACAGAATCAATCTGAAGAATTTACAATCTCAATCTAAATAAAAAGGAACAAAATTAATTTGAAGAATTTACTGACCTAATTTGAACAAAATACAATTCAGAATTAAACAAGGACCAAATTGAAGCCCAAATTTTAACTGTCGCAGCCTAAATTTCAAGTGTTCATCGAATTCAATGGAGTCGTCACCAAAGTTTATTTAAAATTGGGAAAACATTGGAAACCCTTAAAAAGAAAAAAAAAATGGTCTTTGAAACATAATTTTGAGTTCGAGAGTCGATTATGATTATGCGTAAGGAAGGTATTAACACCCTAGGACATCCGTTAAAATACGGTTACCTATAATTAATTGTGCAAAATTAGTATTAACTTAAATATATTTATTTCTCCTTATTATTAAATATGAATATTAATTATTTATTTTTAATGTGATTTTGAAATAAATATGTGCTTAAAGAAAAGAAAGAGGGAAAAAGGAAATTTTTTTATTAATGTGCTTGACAAGAGTGTGATCTTGCTCCTATGTATCTCCCGGTGCGATGAAGAAATCAAAGCTACGCAGTTCTTGGTTAGAAAATGAGGATATGTTGATTGCTTTTAAAGAAAATGTGTTTTGTTGTTGAGAATGTTTTGACAGAAGAAAAAAGATTGTTTGATTTGAATAATTATTTTGAAAGAAAAAAAAACGAGTTTTAAGACTATCAAGTTGCACAACTCGTGTCTCAAAAACTCAAGGAGTAAAAGAATGTCTCATGTAGTTAATCCGTTTAAAAATATTTTTATTATTTTCGGTTTTAAAATTGAGTCTTAAAGCCACCAAGTAGTACAACTTGTGTCTTAACAACTCAAAGATTAAAAACTGTCACATCTAATTAATCTAATATTTAAAAATGTTAATTTTAAATTAATTTATTTTTCTAAATTTTTTTTAAAACTATCAGGTTGTATAATTCGTATTCTATTACTCATGGGTTAAATGATGTCATTTTTAGTTAATATTTAATAATGATTTTTATTTATTAATTCATTTATGAATTTTAATTTATTAGTTTATCTGTGAAGATGAGATTTAAAAAAAATTAAAATATTCCAATTAATTAATTTTTAATGGAATACTTTTTGTTTTTTTATTTATGGAATTTTATATTTAATTATAAATCAACAACGGTTTTTTTTCTTAAAATCTAAATGGGTCGAGCCCAACTTGGTTTAAAAAAAAGTAAGGGTTAAGCTGAAACCCTAGGTCTTGGGTTTACAGCAGCCGCCTCAAAAAAAAGGGAAAGGGAGAGGCCGCAAGAGAGAGAGGAAGAAGCCGCGAAAGAGAACGAAGAAAGAAGGGGGCCTAGAGAGAAGAGGAGAAGAGGCTGAGAGAGAGAAGGGAGAGGCCGCGAGAGAGAAAGAAGAAAGAAGGGGGCCGAGAGAGAAGAGGAGAAGAGGCCGAGAGAGAAGAGGAGGCAGATAGTAACGGTGACAGTGGTAGTGACGATGACAGCGGCGGCGTTAAAGGTTTGATTTTTTTTCTTTTCTAGTTTTTTACTTTTCATTCACAAGGTTATTTTATCAAAACTTTATTAAAAATAATTATAATGCAAAAAGAGGAAAAAATACCTTAAATCACCTTGCAGTTTGTTCTTCCTTGTTAATTACTACTTTGCCTCGTTTTTGTTTTTTTTGTTAAGTGTTTTGTTAGTATATGATTTTCCCCTTTGTTAATGAATTTTTTCTCAATTTATAAAGTAAAGTAACGAATCTTTGTGTCCATGAGATAATAGTGAGTCCCAGTTTTTATATTGTTTTCGCAACAAAAACAAGCAACCTTTGCTAAGTATAGAAACATGTAACTCATTTTCTGATTGAGTATAAAAGTAGTGAAGATAATAAATTTTTAAGGCAAAAGAAAAAAGAAGTACGCTGAAAAAAAAAAGTAGGGCAGTAGAGTTCATTCTAACTTCGCTTGTAGCTCTTTTTTCTGTTCTTCAGACTATAACAATAATGCTTTGAGTTCTTCTATTTCTTCATTTGTAACAAAGGTAGGTTCAGGTATCTCCTGATTACTCGACGGTGTACTGTGGAAAGGAAGCTTGATTTCTTGGACTCTTTTCTTTACCCATTGTTGATAGGGTTCCTTTGTGCCTCAACTTCTACGCGGAGTACTCTTCCCTTTCTAATAATCACTTCCCAATATCGACTTATCCTCTGCAACATCAGTGGGTCTACTATACCCGTATTGTGGAAAACAAAAGCTTCTAATGACTTATCATCTGGTTTCTCCAACATAGGGTAGCCAAACTGTCTCAGAGCTATCATCGGATTGTAGTTAATACAACTTTTGGTTCCCGTGAGAGGTACATTTTGAAAGTCTCTGCATTGGCATATTACTTCTTCTACCTCTTGTTCCTTATTATACCATGAAATTATGTCCCCGGTAAGGCTAGCTATACTCTGAGCCCATTCACAATTATTTTTAATTCCAACATGATTTCCTTTCTTGAACATGTGAGACATGAACCAAGTATACAACACTAGAATACAACACAAAATTGTTCCCCTTTTCTTCTCATGCCGCATATGTAGACAGTGTTGGAACCAAGTTGGTTCTTGCAATTAAAGTTTTGATGTTAACAAATGTATTTTATGAAAATAACATATTCGACTTAGAAGAAGAATGAAAAATGTCACCAGAAGAATAGATCAGAGGATGACGTCACTAGAAGCAGAAATCATATGATGACGTCATCAGAGGATATCTCCAGAGGATATCATCAGAGGAATCTGTTAGAGAAATATGCTCAAAACAAAATTTGGGAAAAATGCTCAAAACAGAATTTGAGAAAAATGCTTAAAACAGAATCTGAGAAAAATACTCAAAACAGAATCTGAGAAATATGCCCAAAACAGAATTTGAGAAAAATGCTCAAAACAGAATTTGAGAAAAATGCTCAAAACAGAATTGGAGTAAAAGACTCGAGAAACAAAATCTAGCTAAAAATATGCTCAAAACAGAATCTGAGAAAAATGCTCAAAACGGAATTGGAGCAAAAGACTCGAGAAACAAAATATAGCTAAAAGTATGCTCAAAACAGAAGCGGAGCAAAATGCTCAAAATAGATTAATCGAAATACACTCCAGAAGTAAAGCATCAGTGAGCAAAAGACTCAAAACAGAATATGAGGAAACTACTCCAGAATATTCTCAAAACAGATTAATCGAAATACACTCCAGAAGTAAAGCATCAGTGAAGTCCTAAAGTTCAACTATAAATAGAGACTTAATGCTGAAGATTAATGCATCAAAAAACACAAGAACTCAAGCTTCAATTCAAAGTTATCTGGGAGTTCAAAAGAGAGAAACACAAATGAGCAAGAGCAATATTTTCTAAGTGTTTTCAAGAGAGAAATACAGTGCAACAATCAACTTTCCAGAAGCAATAAAAGAGTGCAAGAATAAGAGCAGCAAACAGCTTTCCAGAAGCAACGTTGCAAAGTTTCAAACCGTTATTATATAACTCAATAGTGATGTAAATTCCTTCTTCAATCTGGGGCTGTTTGATTGGTAGAAGAAGACTTAACTTGTAGAGTCAAGATGTTATTATCGTTCCTCAAAAGTATGGGGTTGTCAGGCTGTTTGAGAAGACTTGGTTGGTTTAGTCAAGGTGTTGTTGTTCCTCAAAAGTCTGGGGTTGTCAGGCTGCTTGAGAAGACTTGGCAAGTATAGTCAAGGTGTTGTTGTTCCTCAAAAGTCTGGGGTTGTGAGGCTGTTTGGGAAGAATGACTTGAAGGGCCAATGGTGTTGTAATTCAAAGGAGTTTGAATTAGTGAAAAGGCCTTATGGTGGAAGGGACTGGACGTAGCCTAGTTAACGGTGAACCAATATAAATTGTTGTGTTATTATGTTAGTATTATCCGCTGCGGAATCTGATTAGTTATTTATCGAATAATTCAAATCAACATTTAACAAAACAACAAAAGTAATTAAGTTTGACAAACACAATTCAACCCCCCTTCTCGTGTTTGCACCTTCAATTGGTATTAGAGCTCGGTCTCAAGGCTAAGCACTTTACAATGTTTGAGGAAAGATCCAAGGGATCAACGTGTCCGGATTCAATAAAGAAGCTACTGGAGGAAACATCAACAAACCACCTCTGTTTGATGGAGAACGACTTGAATACTGGAAGGACAGGCTGGGATGTTTTTTTATTTCACAAGATCCTGAACTTTGGGACTTGGTGGAAGATGGTTATATTGCTCCAGAAGATGCTGATGGTGTTAAAATTTCCAGAAGAGATATGGATGCTGATCAGAAGAAGATGTTCAAGTTGCATCACAAATCCAGAACGTTCATGATCAATACAATCACGTTCAAGGAGTTCGACAAATGCACTAACAACGAAACAACGAAGAGCATCTATGATAGTCTGATTCTGACTTATGAAGGCAGTAAGCAAGTCCAAGAAGCAAAGGCTAACATTCTAGTCAAGAAGTACGAGTTATTCAAGCTGGAAGAAGACGAAGACATTGAAACTATGTTTTCCAGAATCAAGTATCAGGATTAAGGGTACTAGAAAAGAGCTACACTACTACTGATCATGTAAGGAAAATACTTAGAAGTCTGACAATCAAGTGGAGACCAAAAATCACTGCTATTCAGGAAGCTAAAGATCTGAATACTCTAAAGCTGGAAGAATTAATCAGCTCTATTATATCACATGAAATTGAGTTGGAAGAAGATGAACCCAAGAAGAAGAAGAAAACTCTAGCTCTAAAATCGAAGCAGAAGAAGGCTCTGAAAGTGTAAAACCCTTAAATTTAATATTAATTTTGGAATTAATATTAAAGTGTATTTAGGGATATTTGTAAAATATTTAATATATGTATGTTTTGAGTGAATATATATATAAATATTTATTTTGGAAGATGAATTAAAATTATTGGATGAAGAATAAATTAATTTAATTACGAGTAATTAAATTAATCGGACAGTTAATTAAGGATTAGCGGCTAATTGCGACGAGATTGGTTAAGTGCTGAGGATCAAACAAGTGTTGGGTGAGGTGGCACCACACAAGCCTATAAATAGGAGTGAGAAGGATGGTAAAATCAGAACACCATCCTTCCTTCCTCACTGCCCATACTGCATGTAACAGTGCTGCATGTAACAGTACCCCATTTTCCCTCCCATTCTGTTTCTGTTTTCTGTCCCAATTCACGATTTCAAAGTGAAAAAGAGGGAGTTCCTCAAAAGCACCATTACTTGGAAATCCAAGCACCACAACACCAAACCCCCAGTACAAAAGTTATTCCCCACATCATTACGGAGCTAAAGAACCCAGTTTTGTAGCAGCGAACGCAGGACGAGAGTTTCACCGTTTTTGACGCATACACGTGAACAGTAGCAGAAACGCAACAACGGTAAGGGAACCTTCCACTTTCTAGTTGCATTTTAGGACTGTAAATGTATGTTTGAGGTGTGATTATATTTGAGTTTCTGTTTTGAAAAAGAAACTATTTTACATGACATTTTGAAAGATGAAAGAAAATGCATTATGTTGAGGTTTTAAAAATCTGCAACATGCTGTTTTGGATGATTATTCCAATACTGTTTTGTTTATGGGGAAAACTGAAAAATGCATTGCATGTTATTTTGAAGAGGAGTAAAAAGCATATTCATAAAACTGTTTTGAATATTGCAAAAATGCATTCTGTTGGTATTTTGCTGCTATGTGATGCTTGTTGTTTGACTGAATGTGTTAATGTTGTTCTGATGTTTGAGAAAGCTGAAATGCTTTGCATGTTGTTCTGATGTTTGAGAAAAGCTGAATGCTTTGCATGTTGTTTTGATGTTTGAAAAAGCTGAAATGCTTGCATGATGTTCTGATGGTTTGAGGAAGCTGAAATGCTTGCATGATGTTCTGTTAATGAAAATCTGGTGTTGCTGATGATTTCAAAATAAATAGGGTTTAAAACTGATGAAAGTGTTTTCTTTTGGAAAGTCTGGTTGGATGTAAAAGTCTGAGTTTTGTGGTTTAAAAGAGTGATAAAACTGTTTTGGGGTTATGCTGATTTATCAAAAGAAACAGTTTGAAATGTGTTGAAATCTCAGGAAAATTTCACTGATTTCGAAGGTGTATTCGAATACAACATGTGTGTATTCGAATACAGCCTGTCAAGCTTCTGTTTTACTTAAGTTTTCAAACTGTTTTACTTAATGTCTTTATGTTTTGCTTCTGATGATTCTGGTGTGAATCATTCTATTTTGCTTTTGATGATTCTGGTGTGAATCATTCTGTTTTGCTTCTGATGATTTTGGTGTGAATCATTCTGTTTTGCTTCTGATGATTCTGGTGTGAATAATTCTGTTTTACTTCTGATGATTCTGGTTTGAATCATTCTGTTTTGCTTCTGATGATTCTGGTGTGAATCATTTTGTTTTACTTCTGATGATTCTGGTGTGAATCATTCTGTTTTGCTTCTGATGATTCTGGTATTAATCATTCTGTTTTTATTCTGATGATTCTGGTGTGAATCATTCTGTTTTGCTTCTGATGATTATGGTGTGAATCATTCTGTTTTGCTTCTGATGATTCTGGTGTGAGTCATTCTGTTTTGCTTTTGATGATTCTGGTGTGAATCATTCTGTTTTGCTTCTGCTGATTCTGGTATGAATCATTCTGTTTTGCTTCTGATGATTCTAGTGTGAGTCATTCTGTTTTGCTTCTGATGATTCTGGTGTGAATCACTCTGTTTTGCTTTTGATGATTCTGGTGTGAATCACTCTGTTTTGCTTCTGATGATTCTGGTGTGAACCATTCTGTTTTGCTTCTGATGATTCTGGTGTGAATCATTCTGTTTTGCTTCTGATGATTCTGGTGTGAATCATTCTGTTTTGCTTCTGATGATTCTGGTGTGAATAATTCTGTTTTACTTCTGATGATTCTGGTTTGAATCATTCTGTTTTGCTTCTGATGATTCTGGTGTGAATCATTTTGTTTTACTTCTGATGATTCTAGTGTGAATCATTCTGTTTTGCTTCTGATGATTCTGGTATTAATCATTCTGTTTTTATTCTGATGATTCTGGTGTGAATCATTCTGTTTTGCTTCTGATGATTATGGTGTGAATCATTCTGTTTTGCTTCTGATGATTCTGGTGTGAGTCATTCTGTTTTGCTTTTGATGATTCTGGTGTGAATCATTCTGTTTTGCTTCTGCTGATTCTGGTATGAATCATTCTGTTTTGCTTCTGATGATTCTAGTGTGAGTCATTCTGTTTTGCTTCTGATGATTCTGGTGTGAATCACTCTGTTTTGCTTTTGATGATTCTGGTGTGAATCACTCTGTTTTGCTTCTGATGATTCTGGTGTGAACCATTCTGTTTTGCTTCTGACGATTCTGGTGTGAATCATTCTGTTTTGCTTCTGATGATTCTGGTGTGAATCATTCTGTTTTGCTTCTGATGATTCTGGTGTGAATCATTCTGTTTTGCTTCTGATGATTCTGGTGTGAATCATTCTGTTTTGCTTCTGATGATTCTGGTGTGAATCATTCTGTTTTGCTTCTGATGATTCTGGTGTGAATCATTCTGTTTTGCTTCTGATGATTCTGGTGTTAATCATTCTATTTTGCTTCTGATGATTTTGGTGTGAATCATTCTGTTTTGGTTCTGATGATTCTAGTGTGAATCATTCTGTTTTGCTTATCATGATTCTGGTGTGAATTATTCTGTTTTGCTTCTGATGATTCTCGTGTTAGTCATTCTGTTTTGCTTATCATGATTCTGGTGTGAATCATTCTATTTTTCTTCTGATGATTCAGGTGTGAATCATTCTGTTTTGCTTCTGATGATTCAAGTGTGAATCATTCTGTTTTGCTTCTGATGATTCTGGTGTTAATCATTCTGTTTTGCTTCTGATGATTCTGGTGTTAATCATTCTATTTTGCTTCTGATGATTCTGGTGTTAATCATTCTGTTTTGCTTCTGATGATTCTAGTTTGAATCATTATGTTTTGCTTCTGATGATTCTGGTGTGAATCATTCTGTTTTGCTTCTGATGATTCTGGTGTGAATCATTTTGTTTTGCTTCTGATGATTGTGGTAATCATCCTGTTTCTGCTTCTGATGATTCTTTTAATCATCCTGTTTTTGCTTCTGATGATTCTGATGTTAATCGTCCTATTTTTGCTTCTGATGATAATCATCCTATTTCTGCTTCTGATGATTTTGATTTTAATCATTCTGTTTCTGCTTCTGATGACTATGATGTTAATCATCCTGTTTCTGCTTCTGATGATTCTGATGTTAATCATCCTATTTCTGCTTCTGATGATTTTGATGTTAATCATTCTGTTTTGCTTCTGATGAGTCTAGTGTGAATCATTCTGTTTTGCTTCTGTTGATTCTGGTGTGAATCATGATGTTTTGCTTCTAATGATTCTGGTGTGAGTCATTCTGTTTTGCTTCTGATGATTCTGGTGTGAATCATTCTGTTTTGCTTCTGATGATTCTGGTGTGAATCATTCTGTTTTGCTTCTGATGATTCTGGTGTGAATCATTCTGTTTTGCTTCTGATGATTTTGGTGTGAATCATTCTGTTTTGCTTCTGATGATTCTGGTGTGAATCATTCTGTTTTGCTTCTGATGATTCTGGTGTGAATCATTCTGTTTTGCTTCTGATGATTCTGGTGTGAATCATTCTGTTTTGCTTCTGATGATTCTGGAGTGAATCATTGTATTTTGCTTCTGATGATTATGGAGTGAATCATTCTGTTTTGCTTCTGCTTATTCTGGTGTGAATCATTCTGTTATGCTTCTGATGATTCTGGTGTGAATCATTCTGTTTTGCTTCTGATGATTCTGGTGTGAATCATTCTGTTTTGCTTCTGATGATTCTGGAGTGAATCATTCTGTTTTGCTTCTGATGATTCTGGAGTGAATCATTCTGTTTTGCTTCTGATGATTCTGGTGTGAATCATTCTGTTTTGCTTCTGATGATTCTGGTGTGAATCATTCTGTTTTGCTTCTGATGATTCTGGTGTGAATCATTCTATTTTGCTTCTGATGATTCTGGTGTGAATCATTCTATTTTGCTTCTGATGATTCTGGTGTGAATCATTCTGTTTTGCTTCTGATGATTCTGGTGTGAATCATTCTGTTTTGCTTCTGATGATTCTGGTGTGAATCATTCTGTTTTGCTTCTGATGATTCTGGTGTGAGTCATTCTGTTTTGCTTCTGATGATTCTGGTGTGAGTCATTCTGTTTTGCTTCTGATGAGTTTTGGTGTGAATCATTCTGTTTTGCCTTTGATGATTCTGGTGTGAGTCATTCTATTTTGCTTCTGATGATTCTGGAGTGAATCATTCTGTTTTGCCTCTGATGATTCTGGTGTGAGTCATTCTATTTTGCTTCTGATGATTCTGGTGTGAATCATTTTGTTTTGCTTCTGATGATTCTGGTGTGAATCATTCTATTTTGCTTCTGATGATTCTGGTGTGAATCATTCTGTTTTGCTTCTGATGATTCTTGTGTAAATCACTCTGTTTTGCTTCTGATGATTCTGGTGTGAATCACTCTGTTTTGCTTCTGATGATTCTGGTGTGAATCACTCTGTTTTGCTTCTGATGATTCTGGTGTGAACCATTCTGTTTTGCTTCTGATGATTCTGGTGTGAATCATTTTGTTTTGCTTCTGATGATTCTGGTGTGAGTCATTCTGTTTTGCGTCTGATGATTCTGGTGTGAGTCATTCTGTTTTGCTTCCGATGAGTTTTGGTGTGAATCATTCTGTTTTTCCTCTGATGATTCTGGTGTGAGTCATTCTGTTTTGCTTCTGATGAGTTTTGGTGTGAATCATTCTGTTTTTCCTCTGATGATTCTGGTGTGAGTCATTCTGTTTTGCTTCTGATGATTCTGGTGTGAATCATTCTGTTTTGCTTTTGATGATTCTGGTGTGAATCATTCTGTTTTGCTTCTGATGATTCTGGTGTGAATCATTCTGTTTTGCTTCTGATGATTCTGGTGTGAATCATTCTGTTTTGCTTCTGATGATTCTGGTGTTAACCATTCTGTTTTGCTTCTGATGATTCTGGTGTTAATCATTCTGTTTTGCTTCTGATGATTTTGGTGTCAATCATTATGTTATGCTTCTGATGATTCTGGTTTGAATCATTCTGGTTCTATTTCTGATGTTCTGATGTTGATCATTCTAGTTCTGTTTTTGGCTTCTGTATTCGACTACAGGCATGCTGTATTCGAATACAGAATGTTGAAATTAGAGTTTCTGGTTCTGTATTCGAATACAAGGGATCTGTATTCGAATATAGATTCGAGTTTTCAGAAATTTCAAGTTTTTCAATAGTGTTTATAAACCCTAACTGTTGGGGAATATTGGGAATGTTTATGGTGAATTAGAATGGGACTTTTGGTGATATTTTGAAGTGGTGGTGATGAAGTTTTTGAGACTTTACATATGTAGTGAAAAATGCTGATTTGTGCACTGAGACTGCCTCTGTATTCGAATACCAGAGAGATGTATTCGAATACAGAGTGTAATTCTGCACTGGTTTTGGCTTCTGTATTCGAATACAGAAAAGCTTTATTCGAATACAGATTCGTAATTTTCCAAAAATCTCAATTTTAAACACTATTTTATGAATTTTAAGAGTTTGGGGAACAATGGAAAGACTTGAGATGATTAAGTATGGAATTTGTGAGATAATGTGAATTGTTAATAATTGCTTGACTGTGTAATCATTGATGTGTTGATGATGATATTGATTATGTTGAGATGTTTTGAAATATGGTGGGATGACATGAATTTTTATGATTTTGCATACTGTTTTCAGTGAAGAGAAAACACTGCATATTCATGCATTGCATAGTCAGGTGGTGATCGCGATGGGCCACAGAGTTGATGCGGTGACCGTGATGGGCCGTGAAGTTAAGTAGTAACCATGGGTTATAGAATAGTTCCGCGTGTATTAGACGGTATGTTCTATCCGGGGTCAGAGTAGTTCCGCGTGTATTAGACGGTCTATTCTACTCGGCCTACGGAGTGGTTCCGCGTGTATTAGACGGTCCATTCTATCCGTGCGAGGATTTAACTTCTTTGTATTTGGCCTGTAAGAGGCTAATACATGTAATTGTAGCGACCATGATGGTTATAGAATAGTTCCGCGTCTATTAGACGGTCTGTTCTATCCGGGTTTAGAGTAGTTCCACGTGTATTAGATGGTCTATTCTATCTGGGCTACGGGATGGTTCTGCGTGTATTAGACGGTCCATTCCATTCGTGAAATTGTGCTGGTCTGTGAGCGACTGCACTGGTACTGGTCTGTGAGCGACTGTACCTTAGTATGTTATAACGTGCTGGTCTGTGGAGCGACTGCACGAGTGCTGGTCTGTGAGCGACTGCACCTTGGTAATTCCAAGATATTGTATACATGAGCATATACATATTGCATCGGGGTGATTGACCGGTGGGTCACGATTGGGTTATGTGATGATGATTGGAAAGTGATGTGTGTGAGTACTTTATGAAAACTGAATTTCTGATGAATGATTGTGAATGCGGAAGTGTTGGCTGTACTTACAACTTATTTTCCATCTTAATTGGTTGCTGTTTTGAAAAATACATGTCATGAAATTTCAAATGAGCATAATTATTTTCATCATTGTTATATGATATGCCATGTGTATATTTGTTGCTGTGAAATATATGCTATGTGATTATTTGTTAATTTCGGTCGGTGACCCTTGCTATTATATTGTGGAAATTGGGCTTTGCCCTCAGATGTTACCCGAACCCGTCCTACCGACGGATACACTAACGACAGAAGCGTCGTTAGTTTCCCCTGATCTTTACATATGGAGTATTCGTGGACAACGCAGAAGGACGGACGGTTGGCTGAAGACGAGACTTATAGAGAATACGGTGGAGACCGTGCTACTGTAGCTTAGTGCATGATCAGACTAGACTTTTGTATAGGGTCTTGAGTTTTGGGAAATGTAATTTATTTTGGGAATTAATGTATGACTTTTCTGCTGTATTTTCCGCACTCTGATACTGTTTAGTGGCCACAGGCCGGGTGTTCTCTTTTGAAATGAACTGATGAAAATTTTATTTTAATTCCATTGACATTAATTTTGGAAACCTCATTTTAATTATTTATTGAAAAAAAAATACACTCGCGCTGTGTTTTAAACTCGGGGTGTTACAGAATGCAACATCAATATCAGAAGATAGTGATTCAGACAATCAAAGTCTGAACTCAGAGGAAGAAGAAATTGCTTTCTTATCGAGAAAGTTCAGAAAGATGTGGGACAACAGAAGGAATAAATTTTCCCAGAGATATTCCAAGCAGTCCAACAAAGAAAGTGATGATACACATGACAAGAAAGATATCATCTGCTACGGATGCAATGAATTTGGACATATAAAGTCAAAATGTCCAAATATGGAAAAAGGGAAGTACCAGAGGAAAGATTTCAAAACTAAGAAGAAAAGCATGATGGCTACATGGGATGATTCTGATGAATCTTCTGAAGATGAACATGCAAATTTGGCTATGATGGCTCACACAAACTCTAGATCCAACACAGAATCTGATTCTGGAAGAGAATAAGAAGATGATGAAACTGAGGTATATTCTGAATTCACTCGATCTGATTTGATTACTGCTTTGATTGATTTTTTAAACAGTAATTACAAATTATCTTTAAAACTGAAAACTCTTAAGAAAGAAAATACAAATCTAACAGAAGAAATTAATGTTTTAAAGAATCAGATTGTAGAATTTAAAACAGAAAGTGTCATTCTTGAAACTGATATTTCAGAATTGAAAATAGAGAATATATGTTTGAAAAACAGTTTTGCTGAACTTAAAGATGAAAGTTTAAATCTGAAAATTAATCATAATTCAACAGCAATTGAAAATATCACAAGTAATTCTGATATGCATGAACAAGTTCTTCAAGAATTTCTTGATAGTGGTATAGAAAGAAGCAAATATGCTTCTATGATTTATGGAGTCAGTAGGAATGGAAATAGAGGTATAGGATTTGAAGAAACTATAACTGAACCTAAACATGTGCTTAAACCTATTCCCTCTGATATTGTGTGTGCTGTTTGTTACAAGAAAGGTTATTCCAAAGTGTCTTGTCCTATGCTAAATACAGATGAACCTGATATATCAGCAGAAAAAGAAGAATCAGAATCATGAGATTTCTTCAAACACTCCAGTAAAATTCATCAAGACTACAAACCAGGAAGGGAATTCAAATCCCTTCATCCAAACCATCTAATCACAGAACATACAGATTCAGAATCTGAAAATCAGAAACAAGAGGATTTTCAGAGTAAAACTAAAACTGTTGACATAGAGGTTACATCTTGCTGTAAATACTATTATTGTTTGATATTTATGTTTAATGTGATAACAAGAAGCTTGATCTTAAAAATCCAAGCTAGATAAGTATTCTGCAGGTTTTCAAACTGTCAGAGTGTAACACCCCAATTTTTCTTTATTATTTTGCTTTAATAGTATAATTGTACACTACTAATATTATATGAGTGTTAAAATGTGTTATAACTTTTTCATATGTGTCTTGTGTGTTTGCCTTATTAATCGATTTAAATCATAAATATTAACTATATTTAACTTACAACTATAAAATAGAATAAATAAATAAAAACAAAAATTTATGTATATATATATGTATTTAAATTAGAATGGGTTTAAAATAATAATAATAATATTAATAATATTATTGTACCTTACCATATATATATATATATATATATATATATAAGCATAAGTATATGCATCTGCCTAGCGGTAAATAATATATATATGCAGTAGGCTAATATGTATATGCTACCGCATAAGTATATATATATATATATAAGCCCTAATATATATTTTAGACAAGCAGAGTTTTAGAGTTAGAACAAGCCGCCTAGCCGAGCATCGGATACTTTTCCCTTCTTCCCTTCAATTAACTTAATCAAAAGCTGTGTTTATCTTTCTGCTTTTTCGATCGTGTTTTGGTATTCGGTTTGATGGTTGCACGTGCTAAAAATCTGGTACATTCTATTTTGTTCTCCATTTTAGATAATGAAACCATTCGATTACTACCATAGCCATCAACGACTACCATGAGGAGATATTAACCTATGATTCTGTGAAATCGAGGTAGAAACAATGAGCGTAAATTAATCCTTAACCAAGTTATATTGATTAATACATATGGGGTATCTGTAATATGGTTTGAAACTTAAATTTTTAGACTTTTGTAATATCAAAATTATACATACACTATATTTATTTAGCAATGTAAAATTCTGTCTTCTTTAAAGTAAAATATCTATTTATACTAATATAATCAAAGGTATACATAGTATTAAATATATTTTTGAGTTATATTAAAAATACTAGATAAATTATTTATTTACTTTTAGTAATTAATTTAATTGTATTTAGTGGTTGTATTGCTTATCTATTTTTCACACCCAAACTACAGATATCGCCATAATTATTTAAATATGTGATTCTGTCTTAATTTAATTAAAAATTAGAAATTGTTTTAGGTTAGTATACTAATACATATATTTTAATTATATTAAATATATTTTTGGGTTATATTACAAATAGAAAATAAATTATCTATGTATTATTAATAAATAATTTATATATCTATTAGAGCAAGTAGTAAGTATGTATTTGGTCGTAGCATTGCGTTGATTTATTTATTTTCGCAAACTATTAGAGACAAGGGTCGACGAAGACGTGGCAATTTAGCAGGTCAGATTCGTTGGGCGAATTCTTCAATTGAGGTAAGGGGTGAGAAGAGGTTCGATTTTATGAGTATAAAATATTGTGAGATGAACGGGAATACCGAAATTCCCATATATTCACCCGGGGCTTACTACGTACGGTCGAGCCCTATTGAGTAATAATAATTAATTAATAATATGTGAATGGTATTAGTGAGGACTAAAATGTATTTTAGCAACCTATAGAATTTCTGTGAGTTTATTTATATCAAGACTGTATATTGTTTGATTTTATGAAACCTTGTGTTGATTGTTATTGTATGAATGATATGTACTTGAGTGCTCTAGTTTACTAGACTTAAAATTGTGGTATTACTTGAATGCACCGCCTATTTGATTTATTTTGTGATTGATAAAATTGGGATTTTATTGTGATTGACTAATTATATATATACATATATATATATATAATGATGTAAGTTCTTATGTATATTGTGAGTTGAAATTTATTGAGTTGTGACAATCGAGTGAGTATGAGATAGATGTTAAAGTTTTGGAGTGAGGATTATTTTGTCATCATATAGGGAGGGTCTGACAAACCTAGTGATTCGGGGAAGTACAACTGAATGAGCCTGATCGTGGAGGGCTACAGTCGAACCGTAAGGTAAGAATAATAGACCTTGGGGGTACATCTAGTTGGGAATTCCTAAGTGGATTAGTGGGTTATTCCCTAAGGCCGGGAGCTACCGTGCAAAAACAAGAGTACCTCGACCGTCGCGTATATGTGTCTTGGGTTGAGTTGAGGTGATCTATGAGGACTTGGCCATTCATAAATTGTCCGTCCACTCTTGTAGTGGCATAGCATCAAGCCTCATAACCAAGTACTTCAGAGTAGAATGGTACTAAGTGATGAAGAAGTATAGAGTATAGGACATGCGTAACATGTCATCCTTGTAACTAATTTATTGTGATTAATTTAGATTAACCTTGATATAATGTTCTTGGGTGTTTCTCATGTTTGTAATAATTTGACTATTTGCGTGTTCTCCTCATTTATATTATACTATTACATAATTTCGATACTTACCCCTCGTTGTTTGTGTTTGACGTTTGCAATGGGCGCAGACGAGTTGTAAGCTGCAGGTGACGACTAGTACCATCTGAGTGGCAGGAGCCATCTTGTCTCGAAGACTTTTATTATAAGTTTTTTTGTGTGTTGTTATTGTTAACGTTTATTAAATTGGGGATTTCTGCTCTGATAGTGACATCAGGTTGGGACTACATTTACCACCATCAGTAAACTTATATACATGTGTCTTAAAAAGGATTTTGTTGACTACTGTCATGATTTCGAGTTCCTGAACATTGATGATAATTTTGGATTAATGTGATATGTTTATGATTAAGTGATGCTCTTTACCTTATAAAATATTTGGAAGTTCGTATATTTCTCTTGAAGAATTACAATTTTATAAATAATAAACATAAAAATTAATTTGGGGTTTAGGGTGTCACACAAAGGAACCAAGTGATTCACGTGATGTGAACACTTCAATAGAAACAATATTTCAGTGGTTTCAAAAACAAGCAGAAACCACCAGAAGCAGAATTAATGGTTTGGCTGTATTGAGTTCATTTTTAAATTATTTGATTTGTATTATGTTATATGACAAACAGCTTGACCTGAAAAGTCATAGCAAGATGAAGCTGATGCAGGTTAACCAGAACTAGAGGAAACTGATGCTGGTTTACCAGAACCAGAGGAAACCGAAGCTGGTTTACCAGAACCAGAGGAAACCGATGCAGGTTTACTAGAACCAGAAGCTGATACAGATCTACCAGAAGCTGATACAGATCTACCAGAAGCTGATTTACTAGAACCAGAAGCTAATACAGATCTACCAGAACCAGAAGCTGATGCAGGCAAAAGAACTTGAAAAAAACAGAAGATACCAGCAAGCATATAAGAAGTCTTCAGAGGATAAATATGAAGATAAGTTAAAAGAAAGAATAGATCACTCTAAGACATGGCCAGAACTATGTTAAATGATTCAAATGTTGCAAAATAATTTTGTGTTGAAGCAATCAACACTGCATGTTACATTCAGAATAGAGTCTATATTAGATTTACAAGAACCAGAGAAAGTAGAAGCAGATAAACCAGCAGAACATGGAGAAGTGGAGGATACAAGCAAGTTAGAATCATGTGACACATTTTCAAAGGATGAATCTGATCAAATCAGAACCAATCATGTGAAATCAGAAGAGAAATCTGGATGGAAATATCAATCATCTCATCCTGAAAATCTGATCATTGGAAGTAGAAATGATTCTTTAAATACCAGATCATCACTAAAAGACATCAGTCTGTTTGGCTTACTCTCATCGATTGAGCCTACCTCTGTTAGTGAAGCATTGGCAGATGATGGATGGATTATTGCAATGCAAGAAGAGTTAAATGAATTTAAGAGGAATGATGTTTGGGATCTAGTTCCAAGACTATAAAAGAACATTGTTGGAACCAAGTGGGTCTTTAGGAATAAGCTAAATGAAAAAGGTGAAGTTGTCAGAAACAAGGCAAGACTTGTGGCACAAGGTTACAGTCTGCAAGGAGATATTGACTACACTGAAACTTTTGCTCCAATGGCCAGAATTTTCTGAATTAATGCAGCACAAATTTCAAATGAGTATAATGGGAGAACTTAAGTTCTTCCTAGGAATACAAATTCAGCAAAGTCAAAAAGGTATATACATTCATCAATCAAAATATACAAAAGAGCTTCTCAAGAAGTTTAATATGAGTGATTGCAAACCTATGGCTACTCCAATGCAACCTAACTGCTCACTTGAAAAGGATGACTTAGGACAAAAAGTTGATAAAAAATCCTACAGAGGAATGATAGGATCTCTACTCTATCTCACTACTTCGAGACCTGATATCTTTTTTAGTGTATGCGTATGTGCTAGATTTCAGTCTGACCCTAGGAAATCCCATTTAACTGCCGCTAAGAATATCCTTAGATACCTAAAAGTCACTACCAACCTCATCTTGTTTTACTAGAAAACTCCTACATACAAACTGAGTGGATACTGTGACTCTGATTATATTGAAGATAAACTCGAAAGAAAGAGTACAAGTGAAAACTGCACATTCTTAGGAGAAAATTTAATATCCTGGACAAGTAAGAGACAAAGCACCATTGCCATGTCAACAACAGAAAGCTGAATACATTTCAGCAGCTGGCTGCAGCTCTCAACTAATCTGGATAAAGCATCAACTTGGAGACTACAAAATATTAGAATCCAACATACCCATCTATTGTGATAACACCTCTGCAATTTGCCTAACCAAAAACCATATCCTATATTCTAGAGCCAAACACATAGAGATCAAACACCACTTCATCACAGATTATGTTCCAAAAGGGGTACTTAACATTCAATTTGTAGACACTGATCATCAATGGGCTGACATATTCACTAAACCACTACCTAAAGATAGGTTTCAATTCCTCAAGAAAAACCTTAATCTTATCTTCATCCCTAACTTAATAGCTTAGTTTAATTTTTTGTATGTTATTTTATTTTTCGTGTACTTTTATAATTAAAAAAAATAGAGGATCTCTTTTCTTCATTCAATCCTTTTTGTCTGATGACAAAGGGGGAGAAGATGTAATATTTGATAAAATATCTGAGGGAAAAGATGATGTATTTGAAAGGAGGAGAAGATGATGTATGATGTACTTGATATGATATCTGGGCATTAGAATTAGGG
The DNA here is from genome assembly GCA_037974295.1 of Cicer cuneatum. Classification (NCBI taxonomy): domain Eukaryota; kingdom Viridiplantae; phylum Streptophyta; class Magnoliopsida; order Fabales; family Fabaceae; genus Cicer; species Cicer cuneatum. The sequence continues at coordinate 59,729,860 of JBBPBO010001984.1, forward strand.
GGAGAAAATATAAAATGAAGCTTAGTCTTAGGGGGAGTCAAAGTCAAAGAAAGAAAAAGTATTATAAAAAATACATTGTTTGTCATCATCAAAAAGGGGGAGATTGTTGGAACCAAGTTGGTTTTTGCAATTAAAGTTTTGATGTTAACAAATGTATTTTATGAAAATAACATATTTGACTTATAAGAAGAATGAAAAATGTCACCAGAAGAATAGATCAGAGGATGACGTTACCAGAAGCAGAAATCAGAGGATGACGTCATCAGAGGATATCTCCAGAGGAATCTGTCAGAGAAATATGCTCAAAACAGAATATGAGAAAAATGCTCAAAATAGAATATGAGAAAAATGCTCAAAACAGAATATGAGAAAAATGCTCAAAACAGAATCTGAGAAATCTGCTCAAAACAGAATCTGAGAAAAATGCTCAAAATAGAATCTGAGAAAAATGCTTAAAATAAAATTGGAGCAAAAGACTCGAGAAACATAATATAGCTAAAAATATGCTCAAAATAGAATCTGAGAAAAATGCTCAAAACAGAATTGGAGCAAAAGACTCGAGAAACAAAATCTAGCTAAAAGTAAGCTCAAAATAGAAGCGGAGCAAAATGCTCAAAACAGATTAATCGAAATACACTCCAGAAGTAAAGCATCGGTGAGCAAAAGACTCAAAACAGAATCTAAGCAAACTACTCCAAAATATTCTCAAAACAGATTAATCGAAATACACTCCAGAAGTAAAGCATCAGTGAAGTCCTAAAGTTCAACTATAAATAGAGACTTAAACTGAAGATTAATGCATCGAAAAACACAATAACTCAAGCTTCAATTCAAAGTTATCTGAGAGTTCAAAACAGAGAAACACAAATGAGCAAGAGCAATATTTTCTAAGTGTTTTTTAGAGAGAAATACAGTGCAACAATCAGCTTTCCGGAAAGCAATAAAGAGTGCAAGAATAAGTGCAGCAAACAACTTTCAAGAAGCAACGTTGCAAAGTTTCAAACCTTTATTATATAACCCGATAGTGGTGTAGATTCATTCTTCAATCTGGGGTTGTCAAATTGGTAGGAGAAGACTTGACTTGTAGAGTCAAGGTGTTGTTATCGTTCCTCAAAAGTCTGGGGTTGTCAGGCTATTTGAGAAGACTTGGCTGGTTTAGTCAAGGTGTTGTTGTTCCTCAAAAGTCTGGGGTTGTCAGGCTGTTTGAGAAGACTTGGCGGGTATAGTCAAGGTGTTGTTATTGTTGGAACCAAGTTGGTTCTAAGTACTTAGGATTTTGAAGTTTACAAAAGCACTCCATGTAATCTTATTTTGAACCTTGAATTATTAAATCAAATGCCACCAGAAGCTGAAGTAATCAGAAGCAGAAAATCAAAGGGTTCCAGAGATTGAATCCTGAACGTACTAGAAGATACTCCAGAATGTCAAAACATCACCAGAAGATATCTTTGCTGGCCCAGATCAGAAGGAAGCAAAGTCAGAAGGATACCTGGACCAGACCAGAAGGAAGCCTGCCAGAGGGAGACTTGATCCAGACCAGAAGGAATCAAATGTGAGATTTATTCCAGAAGTTATTCTGACCAGAAGATGACCTGACAGTGAAATAATAAATAGCCTAGACTTGATCCAGACTTAATTAGAGGGTAAATTAATGGGTCCAAAACAACAGAATTAATCTAGATTTGACCTAGACCAGAAGATAGCATGGTTCAGGGTATGAAACTAAGTCCAGACCAGAAGAAATGATCTCCAGAACTGATTCAAAACAAAAGGTAAAAAGTCCATACTAAAATATTATTTGTTCAAATTTAATTTCAGTTTAATTCAGACCAAGTCCATAATTGATCCAGATCAGAGGGAAGATATTCAGATCAATGATCCAGATTTAAGTATTTGGCCCAGTGTTGGCCGAGATCAGAAGATCAGACCATGGCGCAGTGTTGGCCGAAATCAGAAGGTCAGAATGTGTGGTCCAGGTTTGGTCGAAATCAGAAGATCACAGCAGATCACTTAGTATGGTCCAGATGTGGACTAGCACAGAAGATCAAACGGTCCAGATTTAATCATGAGGATTAACGGTGGAGATTTAATTAAATTTGATCAAAGTATTAAAAAGATTTGTTACAAAATTAAAGTGAAGTCGTATGGAAGATCAGGAGCTGTTGGCGGGAAGAAACTAAAGACATGATTGGCTAGATATTTTTGAAAGAAAATATGAAGCATAAAAAGGATATGTTTTTTATTTAAGTGAAGCCTGATTGGTCAAGATATTTTTGCAAGAGAATCCAGCAAGATACAACTCGAAATTAAGCTTGGAAGAGGCCCTAATTCGCATCTATAAAAGGATGCTCAAGGCAGAATACTTAGCATCGAAAATCACAAAAGAGTCATACACTTCCAAAGCAAACACTCAAGTTTTCAGTGAGGTTAATTGTGAGTTCCAGCTTTCAAGAAGCAAGCACTCGTGTTATTTTTTTTCCCTTGTGTTAGATCTAAGTCGTTGAAGTAGGGTCTACAATCTGATGGAGTCAGAAGGGGTAGCAGATTACTTGGCAATTAGATTCAAGGTGTTGTAGTTCCTTCTACAATTTGTGGTTGTCAGATTGGCAGGAGAAGACTTGACTTAGGAAGTCAATGTGCTGTATTCCTAAGACTGACTTGGAGGGTTTCAGTGGAACTGTTGTAATTCAAGGTTTGAATTAGTGAAATCCTTCAAGGTGAAGGGACTGGTCTGGACGTAGCCTCGTTAATAGTGAACCAGTATAAAAATTCTGTGTTTTATTTTTACTTTCTATCCGCTGCTAACTCTGTTTTTATTCATACATCAAGTTTTGTTTTAAAACTGCAAAAACAGAAAAAGTAATCAAGTTAGTCAAACACAATTCAACCCCCTTCTCGTGTTTGCACCTTCAGTTGTTCCTCAAAAGTCTGGGTTTGTCAGGCTGTTTGGGAAGACTGACTTGAAGGGTCAGTGGTGTTGTAATTCAAAGGAGTTTGAATTAGTGAAAAGGCCTTTTGGAGGAAGGGACCAGACTTAGCCTAGTTAACGGTGAACCAGTATAAATTGCTGTGTTATTATGTTAGTATTATCCGTTGCTGAATCTGATTAGTTATTTATCGAATAATTCAAATCAACATTTAACAAAACAACAAAAGTAATTAAGTGATAGATTCGCAAGAAAACAAGAATCGATAAACAGTAAAATTATAGGCGAAATGGGGATTTATTGATTTATGAAATAAGGGAATGTTCTGATACAACGTATAAACTAGAGCGTAGCTCCTCCAGAGAAAATAATATTCTCCTATTACAATGATAACAATAATTATTGCTAGTAATGCTCCACTACCCTTCTCAATTTATTCCCCCATGTGTAACTGAAATTCCTAGCATTCATAGAGTTTTTCTGCCCTGTTATTAATAGAATGAGTTTTCTCTTTTTTACCCTTGTGGACATACGTTCTCCACACAGCAGGTTTGGGCCTTTCAGTAGTCTTAGGCCCAATGATTCTATCATTACCGCGTTCAGAAGATGCAGCCTTGTCCTCAAGGCTGAAGGATGGAAATTGACTTTTTAGTAATAACTAATCCTCCCAAGTTGTGTCTTCTACAGCTCTTCCTTTCCAACCCACCAGCCATTGTCGCACCAGCTGTCCTTCTTTCATCACTGATCTTATAGCCAGTAATTCTTCAGGTTCTTCCCATTCTTCTGATTCCATTTCTAACCCGTCTGGTAGTTGAGGTTCAGTAGAATAGTCTCCAATAGCTTTCTTAAGTTGTGAGATGTGAAACACTGCATGCACTCTACTTCCTTTAGGTAGCTTCAACTTATAGGATACTGCCCCTATTTTCTTTAGGATAGGAAATGGTCCAAAGTACCGTGGAGCCAGTTTATGATTAATCCTTCTAGTCACCGTCTGCTGTCTATGGGGCCGGAGCTTCAAAAATACCCACTCACCCACTTCAAATGAATATGCTTTTCTTTTCTTGTCTGCATATCTCTTCATCTGTTCTTGGGCTCTGTTCAAATGGTACTTAAGTTGACGTAAGGCCTCATCACGATCAACCAATTCAGCTGCTACTGCTTCTACTTTTGTTTCTCTTGGTAAATATCTAACCACGGTGAGTGGTTTTCTTCCATACACAGCCTCAAATGGTGTAGTCCCTGTAGACACATGGAATATGGTATTGTACCACAATTCAGCCCAATGAATCCATTGTGACCACTCCTTCGGTTGCTCCGATGCAAAACAACGAAGATATGCTTCTAAGCACCGATTTACCACCTCTGTTTGCCCATCCGTCTCCGGATGATATGACGAACTCATACTCAACAACGTTCCTTGTAAGCGAAACAACTCTTTCCAAAATAGACTCACAAACAATGGATCACGATCACTAACAATGGATCGTGGAACCCCATGAAGATGCACCACCTCTTTAATAAAAATTTCGGCCACCTTCTTCGCAGTATATGGATGTTTTAAGGGAATAAAATGTCTATACTTAGATAATCTATCCACCACTACAAAAATAACTTCAAATCCCTTTGACTTTGAGAGACCAGTGATAAAATCCATCGAAATATCATCCCAAATTTTCTCTGAAATTGAGAGGAGCTGTAACAAACATATAGGAGATGACGCAACGTACTTTTGACGTCGACATACGTCGCAACTCTGCACAAATTCCAGAACTGACTTTCTCATTCCTACCCAATAAAGATTTCCTGCCATCCTTCGATACGTGCGCAGAAAACCTGAATGGCCACCGGTTGGAGATGAGTGAAATTCCTTCAACAATAAAGGTATACAACCTGAATTTGAGGATAACACTAGTCCGCTGCGGTAGAAAAGTCCCCCTGTTGTAGCTCTGTTATCACCTTTTGCAATTGGGGATCGTTCATAATTTCCTGCTGAATTTGTTGCTCTTGCATACATATGGGAAAAGAAGTCATCCCTTTCAACTCCATTTCCTCGTGCATTCTTGAAAGAGCGTCATCAACTTTATATCTGGACTTGGTTTGTACACCACTTCGAAGTGATAACCCAATAATTTTGCTATCTAATTCAGCTGATCAGCCGTAGTGATGCGTTGTTCGAGCAAGTGTCGTAAGCTCTTTTGGTTGGAGTATGTAACACCCCGAGTTTAAAACACAGCGCGGGTGTATTTTTTTTTTTTTAAATAATTAAAATGAGTTTTCCAAAATTAATATCAAAGGAATTAAAATAAAATCAGTTCATTTCAAAAGTTATCACTCAATCAGTGTCAGAGTGCAGAATAATACAGCGTAAAAAGTAATACATTAATTCCCAAAATAAAATTACATTTCCCAAAACTCAAGACCCTATACAAAAGTCTAGACTGATCATGCACTAAGCTATAGTAGCACGGTCTCCATCGTATCCTCTATAAGTCTCGTCTTCAGCCAACCGTCCGTCCCTCTGCAAATCACAATCATTAAATCAGAAATTTAGATTCTGAACTGTACTCACACACATTCAATTTCCACTCATCATCATAATCCAATCGTGACCCACCGGTCAAAACTTAACACATCATCACTTCAGTCACACCACAACTTCCACAAGACTTGACACTTTAACTACTTGCTCCTATGCATGATCAGCTAATGACTCAAAACAAATACTTTAATCAGAGCTTTTAACCCAAAACTTTAACCAAATGCTCTGATACCACAGTTGTAACACCCCGAGTTTAAAACACAGCGCGGGTGTATTTTTTTTTTAAATAATTAAAATGAGTTTTCCAAAATTAATATCAAGGAAATTAAAATAAAATCAGTTCATTTCAAAAGTTATCACCCAATCAGTGTCAGAGTGCAGAATAATACAGCGTAAAAAGTAATACATTAATTCCCAAAATAAAATTACATTTCCCAAAACTTAAGACCCTATACAAAAGTCTAGACTGATCATGCACTAAGCTATAGTAGCACGGTCTCCACCGTATCCTCTATAAGTCTCGTCTTCAGCCAACCGTCCGTCCCTCTGCAAATCACAATCATTAAATCAGAAATTTAGATTCTGAACAGTACTCACACACATTCAATTTCCACTCATCATCATAATCCAATCGTGACCCACCGGTCAAAACTTAACACATCATCACTTCAGTCACACCACAACTTCCACAAGACTTGACACTTTAACTACTTGCTCCTATGCATGATCAGCTAATGACTCAAAACAAATACTTTAATCAGAGCTTTTAACCCAAAACATTAACCAAATGCTCTGATACCACAGTTGTAACACCCCGAGTTTAAAACACAGCGCGGGTGTATTTTTTTTTTAAATAATTAAAATGAGTTTTCCAAAATTAATATCAAGGGAATTAAAATAAAATCAGTTCATTTCAAAAGTTATCACCCAATCAGTGTCAGAGTGCAGAATAATACAGCGTAAAAAGTAATACATTAATTCCCAAAATAAAATTACATTTCCCAAAACTTAAGACCCTATACAAAAGTCTAGACTGATCATGCACTAAGCTATAGTAGCACGGTCTCCACCGTATCCTCTATAAGTCTCGTCTTCAGCCAACCGTCCGTCCCTCTGCGTTGTCCACGTAGACTCCGTACGTAAAGATCAGGGGAAACTAACGACGTTTCCATCATTAGTGTATCCGTCGATAGGACGGGTTCGGGTAACGTCTGAGGGCAAAGCCCAAAGTCCACAATATAATAGCAAGGGTCACCGACCGAAATTAACAAATATTCACATAGCATATATTGCATAGCAACAATTATAATCATGGTATAACATATGATGATGAGGAAAATAATAATGCTCATTTGAAATTTAATGACATATATGCCTTTTCAAAACAGCAGCCAATTATTATGAAATATGTGGTAAGTACAAACAACACCTCAGCAAATCACAATCATTAAATCAGAAATTTAGATTCTGAACAGTACTCACACACATTCAATTTCCACTCATCATCATAATCCAATCGTGACCCACCGGTCAATCTCTCAATGCAATATGTATATGCTTATGTATACAATTTCTTGGAATCGCCAAGGTGCAGTCGCTCAACAGACCAGCACAATATGTTTGACATTAATGGCCCTGAAGACCAAGGTGCAATCGCTCAACAGATCAGCACCAGTGCAGATGCTCAACAGTCCAGCACTCATGCAGTCGCTCAACAGACCAGCACGTTTGACATATACCAAGGTACAATCGCTCAACAGATCAGTACCTAGTGCAGACGCTCAACAGTCCAGCACTCGTGCAATCGCTCAACATATCAGCACGTGGTTGTGCATTTCAGGGTACAGACGTTCAACAGTCCAGTACCAGTGCAGTCGCTCAACAGACCATCACTTATATACCAAGGTACAATCGCTCAACAGATCAATACCTAGTGCAGACGCTCAACAGTCCAACACTCGTGCAATCGCTCAACAGTCCAGCACTCGTGCAATCGCTCAACAGATCAGCATGTGGTTGCGCATATTTGAATGGACCACCACGAACATGCGGCCATTCCGTAGCCCGGATAGAATAGACCGCCACGAACACGCGGCCACTCTGAACCCGGATAGAGTGGACCACCACGAACACGCGGCCACTCTACAACCCATCACGGTTGCTACCTTCACGTGTATTAGCCTCTCACAAGCCAACAGAAGTTAAATCCTCGCACGGATAGAATGGACCGTCTGATACACGCGGAACCACTCTGTAGTCCGAGTAGAATAGACCGTCTAATACACGCGGAACTACTCTGACCCCGGATAGAACAGACCGTCTAATACACGCAGAACTATTCTATAACCCTTGGTTACTACTTAACTTCGCGGCCCATCACGGTCACCGCATCAACTCTGTGGCCCATCGCGGGTACCACCTGACTATGCAATGCATGAACTTGGAATGTTTTCTCTTCACTGAAAACAGTATGCGACATCAATGAATTTCATGCATTTCCACCATTTCTCAAAATACCTCAACACAACCAATTTTATTATCAACACATCAATGCTTAAACATTCAAGTAATCATTAACAATTCACATTATCTCACAAATTCCATACTTAATCATCATAAGTCTTTCCATTGTTCCCCAAACTCTTAAAATTCACAAAACAGTGTTTAAAACTTGATTTTCTGGAAAACACGAATCTGTATTCGAATACAGATCCCTTGTATTCGAATACAAAAGCTGAAACTAGTGAAAATCTGCAATTTCAACATTCTGTATTCGAATACAGCATGCCTGTAGTCGAATACAGAAGACAAAACCAGAATGATCAACATCGGATCATCAGAAAACAGAACCAGAATCAGAATGAGTAACATCAGAACATTAGAAGCAGAATTAGAATCAGAATCATCAACACCAGAACATCAGAAACAGAACCAGAATCAGAATCATCAACACCAGAACATCAGAAAACAGAACCAGAATAATCAACATCAGAAACAGAACCAGAAGGATCAACATCAGAAAACAGAACCAGAATGATCAACATCAGAAACAGAACCAGAATGATCAACATCAGAAACAGAACCAGAATGATCAACATCAGAAATAGTACCAGAATCAGAATCATCAGAAGCAAAACAAAATGATTCACACCAGAATCATCAGGAGCAAAACAGAATGACTCACACCAAAATCATCAGAAGCAAAACAGAATGACTCACCAGAATCATCAGAAGCAAAACAGAATGACTATCAGAATCAGCAGAAGCAGAAACAAGATGATTATCAGAATCATCAGAAGTAAAATAGAATGATTCACACAAGAATCATCAAAAGCAAAACAGAATGATTCACACAAGAATCATCAGAAGCAAAACAGAATGACTCACCAGAATCATCAGATGCAAAACAGAATGATTCACACTAAAATCATCAGAAGCAAAACAGAATGACTCACCAGAATCATCAGAAGCAAAACAGAATGACTATCAGAATCAGCAGAAGCAGAAACAAGATGATTATCAAAATCATCAGAAGCAACACATAATGATTCATCCAGAATCATCAGAAACAACACAGAGTGATGTTGGAACCAAGTTGGTTCTAAATAAACTGGATTTTGATGTGTACACATACACTTGATGGAATCTTATTTTGAACTTGAATTACTACGGTAAAAACCATCAAAAGATGAATGTATCAGAGGATACATTCTTAATTTACAGAAGATGCATTTCTGGAATTATCAGAAGATAAACCAGAATGTCCAAAACCGACCAAAAGATAACTTTGGAGGCTTATATCAAACAGAAACAAAATCAGAAGAACATCTGGAAAATACCAGAGGGAAGCCCGCCATAATATGATTTGCTCCAAACAAGAATGATTCAAATATCAGAAGCAATCAAGAAGTTATACTGATTAGAACATAGTCTGGCAGTGTAATTTCAACACAGTCCATACTTGTCCAGAAGTGACCAGAAGATATATTTGATGGATTATATCAGAGGGAATAAATATCAGAAGATTCTTTGGACCATACTATTGTGAAGCCTTCCATGTGGAGAGTTGTTCTAGGCCATAAGTTGTCAAAAACAAGAAGTAATCCAGAAGATAATTTGACCAGAACATGGCATGACAATCGAATTTTGAATAACCCAGACTTCGCCCAAAATTCATCCAGAATTGATCAGAAGAAGCACAGAATGGTCCATGCCAGAATCACTAGAAGCAGAAACAACAGAATGATTATCAGAATCATCAGAAGCAAGAATCAGGATGATTATCAGAATCATCAGAAGCAGAAAACATGATGATTATCAGAATCATCAGAAGCAGGAAACAGGATGATGATCAGAATCATCAAAAGCAGAAAACATGATGATTATCAGAATCATCAGAAGCAGGAAACAGGATGATGATCAGAATCATCAGAAGCAGAAAACATGATGATTATCAGAATCATCAGAAGCAGGAAACAGGAAACAGGATGATGATCAGAATCATCAGAAGCAGAAAACATGATGATTATCAGAATCATCAGAAGCAGGAAACAGGATGATTATCAGAATCATCAGAAGCAACACATTTCAAACGGTTTCTTTAAAAATGACAACCAAACATCAAAACAGACTCTGCATTTTTCCAGAAAACACTTTCCTCATTTAAAATCCCTTTTCTTTTTAAATCGTCAACATCACCAGAATCACTTAAAACAGAACAGAATCAAAATCATTAACACCAAATCATCCAGAACAGAAACAGAATGATCAATCATCAGAATCATCCAGACTTTCAAGCCATCAGAACATCATACAGCATTTCAGCTTTCACAACACACCAGAATAACATGCAAGCATTCAGCTTTCTCAAACATCAAAACATGACTAATGTTCTCAACCAAAACAGAAATCAACACACAGCAGCAAAACACCAACAGAGTGCATTTTTTCATTTTAAAAAAAAACTATTTTCAAAACAGTTTTATGAACATGTATTTTAACCATCTTTAAAATAACATGCAAAACACTTCCAGCTTTCCCACACAAGTAAAACAACATGAATGCATTCAACCAACAACAACCATCACAGAATCATCACATATCAACAAAAATGCATTTTCTTCATTTTTCAAGATGTCATTTAAAAAATAAAACAGTTTTTCTTTCAAAACAGAAATGAAATAACATGCATTTACAACCCTAATGCAACTAGAAAGTTGGAAGGTGCCCTTACCCTTGTAGCGTGTTCTGCTTATGCTAAAGTGTATGCGTCCAGAAACGGCGAAACTGCAAATGGTGTTTGCTGCTGCGAAACTGGGTTCTTTAACTTCGTAATGATATGGGGAATAACTTTTGTACTGGGGTTTTGGTGTTTCAGTGTTTGGATGTTCCAGTAATGATACTTTGAAGAGTTCCCTCTCTTCCTCTTTTATAACCGTGACTGGAAATGGGAAGGCAGAAAACAGAGACAGAATGGGAGGGAAAAATGGGTTACTATTACATGCAGTATGGGCAGCAAGGAAGGAGGGATGGTGTTCTGATTTCACCAACATGCTCACCCTACTTATAGGCTTTTGGTGATGCCACCTCACCCCAAAATAATATTAAAATAAGGCTGGGTTCTTCAGCACTTATTTACCTTGTAATTAGCCACTAATCCTCAATTAATTGTCCAATTAATTTAATTACTCATAATTAAATTAATTTAATCTTCACCAATAATTTTTATTTCATCCTCCAAAATAAATATTTATATATATATATATATATATATTCACTCAAACATACATATATTAAATATTTTACAATTATCCCCAAAAATACAATTAAAATTAATTCCATAATTTTAATTAAAAATTAAGGGTCTTACAGAGTACACCACAAATCTTCTTTCAAACAAATACAGACGCCAATGTTGAACGTCCAATACCAATGCCATTAATTCTTTCTCATATGTAGACTTGCTTAAATTATTCTTGGATAAAGCTTTGTTGAAATAGGCTATAGGCTTCCTTTTCTGCATTAAAACTACACCTATTCCTCGTCCGGATGCATCACATTCGATCTCAAAAGGTTGTGAAAAATCTGATAGTGTTAAAACTAGGGCTTACACCATAACCCTTTTCAGATTCTCAAAAGCCTTCAACTGTTCTAATCCCCAATGAAATCCTTCCTTATTTGTTAATTCTGTCAATGGCTTAGCTATCTTTCCATAGCCAACAAGGAATTTCTGGTAATAACCGGTCAGCCCCAAAAATCCCCTCACTCCTTTGACATTATGAGGGATTGGCCACTCCAAAATGCTATTAATCTTAGCTGGATCCACAGCCACACCCTGTTCCGATATTGCATGACCCAAATATTCCACTTTTCTACTAGCAAAATTTCATTTTTTTTCTATTAACGACAAAACGGTGGTGCTGTAAAATCTCCATCACTTGATATAAATGTGCTAAGTGTTCTTTCCATCCCTTACTATATACTAGGATATCATCAAAAAATACCAAGACAAACTTACGGAGGTGCAGCTTGAAAATCTGGTTCATTGTGGATTGGAAAGTGGCTGGTGCGTTCGTCAATCCAAACGGCATCACTAGAAACTCATAGTGTCCTTCATGAATCCGAAATGTTGTCTTATGCACATCACCTTCTTTCACCCTTATTTGATGATAACCGGATTTCAAATCAAGTTTTGAGAAATACTTCGTTCCATGTAGTTCATCTAGTAATTCGTCAACTACAGGAATTGGATATTTATCTGACATTGTAACCTTATTTAATTCTCTATAATCAACACACATCCTCTATGACCCATCTTTCTTTTTAACTAAAATGACAGGACTGGAAAAGGCGCTAGAACTGTTTCGAATTATACCTTCGATTAGCATGCTCTGAACTTGTTTTTCAATCTCTTCCTTATGATGGTGAGGATAACGATATGGCCTAACACTCACAGGACCTGCATCATTCTTCAATTCAATCGCATGAGTTATATCTCGTTCAGGATGAAGCCCTGTTTCTTTTCAAAAACTCCCTTAAAATTGTCCAACAAGTCTTGAAGCTCTTGTTGTTGGTCTTGAGTTAGCTCCTGTAATTCTTCATTTGATGTTTGAACCAATTCTTCTTCCAATAAGCTATGCAGTGTTTTAGTTTGTGCTTGAAGTGCTTTAGAATTGGCCGATTCTTTTGTGGTAAAGAACTGACCCTGTAGTTCCACCATTTTTCCTTCCCATTGAAAATTGATGGTCATTTTCTCCCAATCAAAAGTCACATTCCCATATCTTTGCAACCAAGCCACCCCAAAAATAATATCTAAATCACCCAATTCCAAAACAAAGGCATCAACATTAGTCGTGAAATCATCTAATTGTACTTGCAATTTTCTACATTTCCCCCTAGTGGACACACGGTGGCCGTCTCCCAACCTTACTCCCATCAATTTTCCTTGTTCCATTGTTAACCCCAACGCAGTAGCAACACGAGGTGAAATGAAATTGTGACTGGCGCCACTATCGATTAAAACCACGATGGAAACCCCTTTTAGACTTCCCTTGAGACGCAAAGTGGTTGGAGGAGTATTATCTTCTCTTTTTTTTTTTGCTTCAATAATATCAAACAATCCCATGGAATTGCAATCAAGAACTTCATCCTCCATGGCTTCTATGGCAATCATTTCACCTTCTTTGTTAACCGTCTCGTCGTCTCCCAAAATCACCAATCGGAGCTGCTTTTCAGCACATTGGTGAAAAGAATGGTATTTTTCCCCACAACGAAAACACAACCCTCTTGTCTTCCGCTCCATCAGTTTTGAATACGGCAGATGCTTGAGGCCACGGTTGCGGTCGCCGCTGACTCTTCTCCCTTCATCGTTTCCAGACCTCATCGTATTTTGAGAAGCGCTCGAGTTCGCATTTGAGGTAGATTGAGCCAAACCGGTTTTGCTGCGCACTGACCCGATTAAGTTATTATTAAACCCACTTCCAGGTTTGGTTGAACTCGGGTTATAATGAAATCCAGATATTTTCTTCCAATTAGACCTTGATCAACTTGGTCCGCTTCCCTTCCAATTGCGAAGCCCACCTACACTACCTCCTATTGAAATCAGGGACCCACGTAATTCTGTTTCGACATCACGAGCAATCTTTATCGCTTGCATTCTGGTTTATGGATTCAACGTACGCACCTTCAGGCGAATGTCATTCTTGAGTCCTCCCATGAAGTACCCAAGGTACTGCTCCTCCGGTAACCTTGCTACTTGTGACAACACATATTCAAAGGTGGTAATGTATTCATCAACTGTTCCCGTTTGTTGCAAATCTTTCATCTCTTCAAAGGGGTTATCACTTCGTCTTCCACCATACCTTTCAATTAAAGCTCGTTTCAAGTTCAACCAATTCAAATCATCCTCTGTCTCACGCAACAAATTAAACCAGTGAATTGTTGCTCCTTCCATGCTTAGCTTCGCCAATCTAACCTTCACCTCCTCCGACGTCCCTTGGACTTCAAAATACGTTTCAACTCGTGTGATCCAGGCCACAGGATCGTCACCATCAAATGATGGTAACTCAACTTTCTTAACTGCCATCTTATACTCTGTCACTGATTCCTCAGACTGCACATACTGTTCCACCGTTCCAATTGGTCGTTGTTGTAGCAACCTCGTGAAGTCGCTCATCATACTTTCACGAAATTCCCTCAACTTCTGGCGAACAGAGTCTTCCACCGCTGAGAGTCTTGCTTCAACTACTTCCATTCGATCTGACAACTTAGGTGGCATGTACAATGTACAAAATCACTGGTACTTCTCGAGTATCCGGCAGGTCGGACCAATGATAGATTCGCAAGAAAACAGGAATCGATAAACAGTAAAATTATAGGCGAAATGGGGATTTATTGATTTATGAAATAAGGGAATGTTCTGATACAACGTATAAACCAGAGCATAGCTCCTCCAGAGAAAATAATATTCTCCTATTACAATGATAACAATAATTATTGCTAGTAATGCTCCACTACCCTTCTCAATTTATTCCCTCATGTGTAACTGAAATTCCAACCATTCAGAGAGTTTTTCTGTCCTGTTATTAATAGAATCAGTTTTCTCTTTTTTACCCTTGTGGACATACGTTCTCCACACAGCAGGTTTGGGCCTTTCACTAGTCTTAGGCCCAATGATTCTATCATTAAGTTTGACAAATACAATTCAACTCCCCTTCTCGTGTTTGCACCTTCAGAGAGTAGTATACATCAGCAAGGACCGCAGGAATTGAATTTTGTTAATTTTTGTTAAAAGCCAAGAAGACATTGATAGCAGCAAAATCAACAAATTTATTACGGTTTGGGAATAAAACTATACCATAGATAATGAGAGCCAAAACATCTATAAAAGTACCCCATTCTTTTTTAACGACTAAATCTTGTGCCTTTTGCTCCAGATATTTTCTCGAGAAACCATGAATAGCCCATTTTTCCTATTTTTTACTTACCAACTCTCTTATGTCGATTTTTAATACTTCAGCAACTACACTCAAATTTGGTGGTTGCCCATTATATCGATAAGGGTTTCCTTTCTCTAGGGAGTAACCCAATATTCGCTCGAATTCTTCTGATGTCGGGGCCAACTGAAAGTCTTGAAAGGTGAAACATCTTAAGAGAGGGTTGTAATACTGAGCCAGTGCCGTGAGGGCCCCTGTTTGCACATTTACTGCCAAGACGTTTAGGATTTTCCCATATTCACTAAAGAAACTCTCACGTTGTATGGTTTTCATTTGATTGTTGATGTCTCTTAAACTTTTCAAATCAGGTTGCTTGAACTTTAAAAGTAAAGTTTTTCTTTTTTCCGATCCCATTATCCACTTAACACGTGACTAAGGTTCGTATGATTCCAAAAAAATCCTGAAAATTTATGCAAAATGCCATTATGTTTTTTATTTTTAGAAAAAAGAAAAAAAAATCATGAGATATGAATGAAACTATGTAGAATAATTATTGTGAATATATATATGTATATATATATATATATATATATATATAAAATTTTGAATATATGAGTTATTTTTGGTTTATATGGATGTTCTTATGATGAAAGGAACTATTGATTTATGTAGTAAAACTCTCACAAGGGTGACTATATGATTCTAAATATGGTTCCTAGAGCCAATAATCCTATTTTGGAATATTGTCAACAACAATAGGTAAACTATTTGGAGTGGCAATGCCCTCAATAGGATCAAACTCTAGGTGAGATCTTCATGCTAACCAAAGAGGATGTACATCCAAAAGGCTATCACTACACAACCTCGAAAATAAACTTAAGTTTTGTTCAAATCCGGGTATAAGATTTCACTCATAAGTGTGTAGGGTGTAGAATAAACACAATTCAATAATTTCATAATGCTAATAAAACATATATACATGCACAAATAATAATAATAATAATAATAAATAAATAAATAAATAAGTAATTAAATAAATAAATAAATAAAAACTCACTAGCTTAAAAAAAATATTATAATGACAACTAGTGTTTATTAAGAAATAATAAGCCCATAAAGTATTAGAAAATGAAAATCAAACAAATATAGAAAAAGTTAAAAAAATTATGCACAATTAATTATGTTAGGCTTGACTCTCTAAGGGTCCCCAGTGGAGTCGCCAGCTGTCGCGGCCTAAATTTCGAGTGTTCCTCAAATTCAACGGAGTCGCCACCAAAGTTTATTTAAAATAGGGAAAACATTGGGAAACCATTAAAAAGAAAAAAAAATGGTATTTGAAATCAAATATTGAGTTCGGGAGTCGATTATGCGTAGGGAAGATATTAGCACCCTACGACATCCGTTAAAATACGGTTACCTATAATTAATTGTGCAAAATTAGTATTAACTTAAATATACTTATTTCTCCTTATTATTAAATATGACTATTAATTATTTATTTTTAATGTGATTTTGAAATAAATATGTACTTAAAGAAAAGAGGAAAAAAAAGAAATTTTTTTATTAATGTGATCTTGCTCCAACGTATCTCCCGGTGCGATGGAGAAATCAAAGCTACGTAATTCTTGGTTAGAAAATGCAGATGTGTTGATTGCTTTTAAAGAAAATGTGTTTTGTTGTTGATAAAAAATATGTTTTGACAGAAGAAAAAGGATTGTTTGATTTGAATAATTATTTTGAAAAAAAATGAGTTTTAAGACTATCAAGTTGCACAACTCGTGTCTCAAAAACTCAAGGAGTAAAAGGATGTCTCATCCAGTTAATCCGTTTAAAAATATTTTTATTATTTTTGGTTTTAAAATTGAGTTTTAAAGCCACCAAGTAGTACAACTTGTGTCTTAACAACTCAAAGATTAAAAAGATGTCACAACATATTAATCTAATATTTAAAAAGAGTTAATTTTAGATTAATTTATTTTTCTAAATTTTTTTTAAAACTATCAGGTTGTATAATTTGTATTCTACTCATGTCATTTTTAGTTAACATTTAATAATGACTTTTATTTATTAATTCATTTATGAATTTTAATTTATTAGTTTATCTCTGAAGATGATATTTTTTAAAAAATAAAAATATTCCAATTTATTAATTTTTAATGCAATACTTTTTATTTATTTATTTATGGAATTTGATATTTAATTATAAATCAACAACAATTTTTTTTTTATAAAAATAATCTAAATGGGTCGAGCCCAACTTGGTTTAAAAAAAAGAAAGGGTTAAGCTGAAACCCTAGGTCTTAGGTTTACTTCAGCCGCCTCAAAAAAAAAAAAGGAAAGGGAGAGGCCACGAGAGAGAGAAAGAAGAAGGAAAGGGGCCGAGAGAGAAGAGGCCGCGAGAGAGAAAGAAGAAAGAAGGGGCCGAGAGAGAAGAGGAGGCCGAGAGTAACCGTGACAGCGGCGATGACGATGACAGCGGCGGTGTTAAATGTTTGATTTTTTCTGGTTTTTTACTTTTCATTCACAAGGTTATTTTATCAAAACTTCATTAAAAATAATTATAATGCAAAGAGAGGAAAAAATACCTTAAATCGTCTTGCTGTTTGTTCTTCCTTGTTAATTACTACTCTGCCTGCTTTCTCTATTTTTTTAAAGTGTTTTGTTAGTATCTGATTTCCCCTTTTGTTAATGGATTTTTTCTCAATTTATAGAGTAAAGTAACGAATCTTTGTGTCCATGAGATAATAGTCCGTCTCAGTTTTTATATTCTTTTTGCAACAAAAACAAACAACCTTTGCTAAGTATAGAAACATATAACTCATCTTTCTGATTGAGTATAAAAGTAGTGAAGATAATAAATTTTTAAGGCAAAAGAAAAAAGAAGTATGCTGGAAAAAAAATAGGATGGCAATAAAAAAAAAACAGGAGGGCGGTAGAGTTCAATTTTCGTTTTCTATTTTAGAGAAGATGTAACTCACCTTTTTGTTTGAGAAGATGTAAAGCCCAATCTTTATTTTTATGTTTTTGGTTTATAAAATATTTATTAAATCAAACAAGAAGAAAAACATTTATACTTGTTTTATTTTTATTTTTTATAATATTATTTATTTATTCAATTGATTAATTTCTTAATGCTGATAAGAACATGTCTTTGTCACTGATTAGCCATTATATTTGAATCAATAAGTAAACAAGAAATGACAATATTAACTTATTAATTAATTGCATAGGTGTTGAATAGAAAACAAGAAAAAGTGAGCAAATCAGAGTTCAAAGAGGTTCAAATAAGCTGCCTAGGCCATTAAGGAGAATGCTACATCGGGTGGTTCAAAATGCTGAGTTTATCGGGTGGTTCAAAATGTTGAGTTTGATATTAAGAAAGAAGAATGAAGTCGCTTGGGCCAGTAAGGAGGGATTTTGTTAGTTTTAGCATTTTTGTTTCAAGATGTGGTAAATTATTTTTCTTTGTTAATTTGATTTGATTGAAGTTGAATACTATATTTTGATTCTCATTACTTTATTATGTATTTTTGGATTATTCTTAACTGGAAAAAATTGAGGTGTTACATTAACTATAAATAGAAACTCAAGGCTGAAGAAGAAAAACATCGAAAAGCAGAAAAGAGTAGTCTTAGAGTTCAAAGAGAGAAATACCTGTTTCAAGTTAGAAATATTTTTTGAGTGTTCCTTTCTTAGAGTGTGAGAGTTATTATTATTATCAGCTTTTTAGAAGCAACTACTTAAATTTCAATCTCTTGTATCCAACCCGATAGTGGTTTAGTTCCTTCTTCAATCCGGGGTTGTCAGGTTGTTAGGATAAGACTTGGCTTGTCAGGTCAAAGTGGTGTTGTTCTTCAAAAGTCTAGGGTTGTCAGACTGTTTGGGATGACTGACTTGGAGGGTCAGGTGCTTTGTAATTCAAGGTATTTTAAATAGTGAATTAAAGCCTTCTGAATGAGAGGACTCGATGTAGCCAAGTTAGTGGTGAACCAGTATAATTCTACGTGTCAAATTAATTATGCTTTCATTGTTGTCTCTGAATCCGATTGCTTATAGTCCAAGTAAGTCACAAAAAACCAAACTAGTTTTTAATTTACTTATAAATTATCAAAAAATTATCAACTTTGACAAACACAATTCAATCCATCTTCTCGTATTTGCACCTTCATTTATAAATGGCAAAATTTTACTATAAAAATCCTTTAATTAGCTTACATGGTCATCCAAGCATTTGTTTCCAACTATCCCTTGCAACAAAGCACCACTCTTTCCCCCAACCGAAGCTACAACTAAGGTTTATGGCCCTCGTCTCACTTATTTTCTAACATACTCCCATATTTTCCTAACATCCCTAAGTTCTCTTAACATGTCAACCTAGTACAAAGTTTCTTGTCTCAACACATGTTTGCTTTTATGTTTCAACTTTTTTTACAGTGTTGTCGTCATGGATTGGACCTTGAGTGTCTAATCTTTACTTTGCAATCATCACACACTACCATGAAAAAATGATAGTCACATTATCACCTTTCAAAGCCACCAATGAAAAGTTGCGACATGTGCTTATCTTTCATGCCCAAATTGTCACTCACTAAAACTACAATGTTACATTGTGGTTCGACCTTATCAAAGTTGTAGAATTTAAAATCTTTTGACAGTGTTTTTTGTGTGTGTATATATTTCTTATCCCGTGTCTTGCTTTTTAGTTTCTATATAAGTTTAAATTGGTTTAAGTGTGTATTCACATTGTTTGATGAAAATGTTCCACATGTGCTTATCTGTTTAAAACAACTTTTTGTGTGCAAATCAAATGGTTGCCGCCACCAATCTCAACATCATCTCCACTTGACAATTAGCTATGGAATACGTGGTTTTTTAAGACAAAATTGAGATTATATAGTCAAATTGTCTCTTCTAAAAGTCAAATATATGATTCACAACTTTACAAAACTAAAGATCATATACATTCATTTATCATTTGCCATAAACCATGTCTCAAAGAAACTAATTTGGTTTTTTACACCTAATCTGGTTGTTATTTCTTAGATAATGATTTGATAATGTCTTATTAATTTCTAAGTTTTTTGTGTCTATCATTGCATATGCCTTATTTGGTGAGCAGTTATAGATTCCCTATCTAGACTTATATTATTTCGAACATTTCACACTTATAGGTCTCATATTATATAGGGTGCAGAACATCATAAAATTATACCTATCTCGACACACATATTTGATGAGTTAAAACACACATCAACCAATTACATGGCATTCAGCCAATGCTCCTTCATGCTCGACTCATATCTCTCATACTCGACTTGTATTTGACCCATAGTCCCGATACTCTATTCATACCTCTTGTATTCACTCAATCTTTGACTTACTTTTCTTAGAACATATGGATGTTCATAAGGAATAACCTCTCATAGATCCATGATCTAACATTTAACTTCCTTGCCACCAAATAACTCCTCAACTAACTCCATCTTTCAAACTCTTTAATAGAGAAAGTCTATCTCATATACAAGAGAGATTATTCATGATAAAATTTCAAACCTTGAAACTTGAGAATGATAGATGAGATCGACAAGGTTTAAAAGACTCCACAAGTGACTTAACTATTATATTTTGCTTTATTTTGTATCGTGTGAGAGGAAATGCCCAATTCAATTTGTTTAATCTCACCATAAAATCTTGTCTCTTCCATATAGTTAAAAAAATGTTTTTTTTCCTATGAAAAAAATGCATACCGTTTATTCAAAAATTGCATCTTTAAAATAATATCTTTTGATTCAAAAATACATTTTATTTTTATTATACATACAATTTATATTTTGTACAATTTTTTTTTTTAAATAATGTATTTTATACAAATTAAACTCTACAAAATGTATTATTTATTTTATTTTATTACGTAAATAAAGCAAGTTTATAAATTAGAAGAAGAAGAAGAAAGACTTAATCCTTTACAACAAGTATGCAAAATGTTGTTAAATAAAACAGGACGCCACAGTACTATTAGCTTTACACAAGATGTGATGAAGATAAATAATTCAATAAAAAAGATGGAGAGAGTGAACCTCTTTCAAAAGACGTTGAAAAAAGCAATAGAGTAGATGATATATCTCTTAGCACCTTACTTAAAAAAACAAAAAATTTCCTGTGCCTAAGTTGCCGTAATAACTATACAATAATTACTTTTGAGACCACCAAACAAGAAATTTGGGGTAATAAGTTGGAAATAACTAGTTGGTGGTGCTTTCCAAATAGTTTGAATACTAATATTTGTTTGTGTGGTTGCGAAATCCAAAAAGTTTATTAATCTCCGCAACAACAACTAGATTAATATTTGGATTCTATTCCAGAAATGTGTATAAATCATAGAGGAGTTTGAAAATCCAAGTATCGGAATAGCATTTTCAGCAGCTATACAAAATGTATCGTGTTAGTGAAGCAGCATTCTCACTAGCTGCTGAACAATCAAGCAGCATGATGATGAGCAACCTATTCCTAAAGCCCCAACATTATCTTCTTCCCTTTCCATCAAAACTCCTCTTCACTCACACTCTCAACAAACTTAATAAACCTTCTATTCTTCCCTTTATTCCCATCACAACAACATTTTCAACCCCACACTTTTCCACCACAACCACATCACTCTCCTACGGACCTTCCCTCCACAAAGGCACTAACCCTTCCCAATCCCAATCTCGATTCCCTCAAAACGACGTCGTTCTACACCAAGAAACTTTCACTAGAGTTTTCGACCTCGCCGCACTTCGCGTCCCTTCCACCGAATGCTCCGCCCTCGAAAGCCGCCTCCGTGGTCACCTTCTTAACTGGCCTCGGGTTCGTAACATCGCTCGTGTTCCCGGTGATGACATTGACCCTAGTATCGCTCCTCTCTTAGGTCACCAAATTAACGGTAACGGCGACGAAGAAGAACAAGGAGGAAAATCTCTCGTTTCGTTGCAACGGCGTGTTAACGGAGAATCGGAGGACGACGGTGGTGACGATTTGATCCCTGTGTTGTATCGTGATAAGCTTGCTAAAACGTTTAACTCTCGCGGATTCGTGAAGTTTCGGAATCTAGCAAAGATTTCGAGGCCGAATAGGAATAAGAAGAAGGAGAAGGAGGGGGAGGAGAAATTGGTTGAAGTTGAAGGGAATAAGCGCGTTGGGAGGAATAGTTTTGTTGCGGTTGAGGTTGTTGAAGAAGAACAAGGAGGTGTTGATGAGGGTTTGAGGAACTTGCTTGGTGAAGAATTTGGGAATGGCAAGTGGAGGGGATCGACGAGGTTGTTGCTGCTCGATGAACGCTATGCGGATGGAGGTGTGGAGGCGTTGCCTGAGGCGATAAAGGTGCCTTTTCTGTGAGTTTCCATTGCCAAGAGCGTTTTGCATTTTCTTTCTATGTTAATTTTTCTGTATGCAGTGTTTTAGCTTCTCTGTCAGTTTGTTGAAAATTCTTAATTACATTGCTTTGGTCTGCGTTGCTTTTTGCTTAGTTTTAATGTGAAGAATCAAGCAAAAAGGTGATGTTTAAAATGATTAAACATGTTCAAACTATAATAGTTACACCAAACCTGATGCGGTTGTTTTAGGCCATTTATTAGTTTTCTTTCAATAATATTATTTTTGTGCTATGTGGCCAAACTTGAAGCACACTTGGCACTGAGCAGAATTGTGGCCACCATACCTTTGCTGCCGTTGTTTTGACCACCACAACCTCTAAAGCTTGCATTATTGTGACCTCAATCTGATATCTATGTAATCTTGACTGATGGTAGTTCAGTTGCCATATTCTGCTTTTGGTTTTCTATTCTTGATTTTTGTGCAAGAAGGTATTTGATTTACAGCAGCTCAACATTGCTGCTTATAAAAGCGACTAGTGCATTGTATTCAGGTGGCAATCCTTTCAAGATCACATTAATTTGTTTTTAGGGTGACATTGGGTCACCAGTTGCAAACAAAGAACCTATGATGACTGTGATTTGAAGGAGAAAATATGAGATCGACCGATTACCAGGTTCTGTATTTCTCAGTTTGGTGCGCAGCTGCACAGCCTTTGCATGCATTTGATTGTGAAAGTATGTATGAATCTTGTCCCATAGCTCTCATGCATGGACACCCATAATGACTTGGGTGAGGATTGGGCTTGTAATTAAAAACTGTAAGTCTGTAACTGAAAAAGCTAGAGTTGACCTTTCTGTTCCACAAGATGAATAAACTTCACATGGCTTGTGTGTCTCTCTTCCTCGTGAGGAACTTAAGAGGGATTTGAAGCTTGACGAAGAAATGCTGAAGCCACTTTGTCACTTGCTAAATTTATTCTTTCCACAATAGAAAATTTGTAATCAAACTTCTCTGAAACTGTATGCGAGAAGGTGACCTTGTGGCGGCACTGCTCCACGAAATTCTGCACTGGTGGCAGCGGGTAGCTGCGCAGAGGCGCTGAGCTTGCCAGAAATCCCTAAAGACTGGGTTATGATTTTGAACGATAGCCATTAGGGGGGAGGTCTAAAATGGGTGGGATCTAGTGGCGGATCCATTGTATAGTTAATGGGGGCTCTTTCCCTCACAAGAAATAAAAAATCATTTTAATAATGCTATTAGTTTATTTTAAGCCTCCCATAAAACCTTCTATATTGTGTATCTAATCTAATGATATATTTACTTCTAAAGTTAGTTTTGATTTTGCTTGTGACAATTGCAACTATTGAAATATGTTTCTCTGCCATGAATTTTGTGAAGAATGGAATGCGCAATCGCATGAAGGATGGTTGATTGAATGATTTGTTAGTTACATTACATATATTGAGAATGACATATTTGATAGTGTTGACAATTAAAAAATCATTGAACATTTTCAGAATATGAAATCTCATAGAGGACAATTGTAATTTGTAGAAGCTCTTATGTATTTTGAGTTTATTTAGTCATTATAGTTATGTATTTTGTAAGAGTTAATAGTATTTTTCTTTGGTCTAAATATATATATACTACTTTATTGCCTCCATCAGAGGAAATTCTGGATCCGCCACTGGTGGGATCCGAAATGGGCAGATCAAGAACCATTTCTAATTACCATATTGAAAATCAGAAGAGAGAGGGAATTGCAATAGAAAGTAAACTGTGTTTATTCAGTCGACGGTAATTCTGGTACATTTAGTGTATTCATACATTGAAAAGTTACCAATTTATCTTAAATTTCAAATTTTAGTGTATACTATATTACTATTTATCCGATGTTTGATGCCTCCTTGTTATTTTATGTTCCATCTCTTAGTTTCAAGTTGGAATAATCACATTTAGTCTTTTTTATTTTATTTTCTAATTAGGAAAATTTGTTCTATATAGTTTTTTGGTTCCTAAAATTTCATCTATTCACTTGTGACATCGTTCATATTTTCATCCTGTTTTTAGGCTGTCTTGAAGGAGTATGCAGAAAAAAGCACCACTTTGACTTTTGAGCTAGTGAGATGCAAGTTGACACTGTTTTATGATTACTGGCAGATGGATGAGGTATATTACCAAAGGACACACTGATATACATGTAATTTGTATTAGGGTGTACATATAAATGTATCTTATATATATGATAGTCTATCACGATGAAAAATTATCATGATTTACTTACTTATCTGGAACAATTATTTCAAGTCAAAGTAATATGGCATGTGTCTCCAAGTTTCAATTTTGTTTTTTTGCAAGTCCAAGTTTTTGTTAACTTCTGAATATTGGGTTTTAAATC
The DNA here is from genome assembly GCA_037974295.1 of Cicer cuneatum. Classification (NCBI taxonomy): domain Eukaryota; kingdom Viridiplantae; phylum Streptophyta; class Magnoliopsida; order Fabales; family Fabaceae; genus Cicer; species Cicer cuneatum. The sequence goes on from JBBPBO010001984.1 coordinate 59,754,511, forward strand.
GTAACCAACTGATGATTTATATGTTCTAATTTTCAAATATAAATTTGTATTTATATATGATGCCTCAAAATATGTTTATTTTTTTTTTCCCTGATGTTCTTTGTTGGACTTCAAATTGTGTGGAAAATAAAAGATTGTCTGTCCTGTATGATTTTTGCAGATCTTGGAGGCCTTGCTGCCTGAGGGTGTGATTGTTCCATCAGCTTTCGAGACTGTTGGTCATATTGCGCACCTGAATTTGAAAGAGGAACATTTACCATATAAGAAGCTTATAGCAAAGGTTCTAATTTTAGAAATATTTTCGCTACCATGTTAAGTGCATAATATTAAAATTATATTGCAAATTCTTAGGCGTTAATATATGAAAGGATACCTTCATATTCAGGTTGTGCTGGATAAAAATAAGCCAAAGATAAAAACAGTTGTGAACAAGATTGACTCCATTCATAACGAGTACAGGACCATGCAGCTTGAGGTTTTAGCAGGAAACCACTCTCTTGTGACTACATTAGTTGAGAATGGACTTCGCTTTCATTTTGACTTAGCAACAGTGTATGCTCTTTTTCTATTACTGACTAATGTAGAACTGTTTTTCCATTAGGCTTGTATCTATATCCTTTCACGAAGTTCGTATATTATTTTATGTTATATCTTAATTGGATCTTCTGATTTATGTTTCTGTATGTGTAACTCTATTGTAGCATCAAACAGCAATTATACCCTCCTAAAACCACATGTAGGCTTGAAGCGTTTAAGGAATGCTGATTTTACATAGTTTTGAAAAAGGTTTTATTATATTCTTAAGCAGATGTGTGGTAGACAACCTAGTGGTAGGGTACAGAGCAATGTTATGAATGGAGATTGGCGGATCAAGTCTTATGACCATCAAGTTCAAAATTTCAAGTAACCAACAAAATGATAGAAATCAAACAATACAGTCATAAAGTAAATATGTTTGTGATGCAGACTTGTTTTCACTTGCCAATTGCCATTGTTGAAAAGGTTTAAAGAAGTGAACCCCTCAAAACTAACCAAAGACAGAGTGTGAGACATGGTAGCAACAGTATGCAGAGATAACAGAATGAAAGAAAGAATCGGCAGAGACACAGATTGAACACAGAGAGTAAGATGGGACAACAGAATGAGTAATGAGCAAACAAAATAATGAGATAAAAAGGAGGTTACATAATTGAGGAGATAGAAAATTAAAGAACAGAATAAAAATATTTAACAGAGAGCAGAAGGATATAATTAAAAAAAGGAAGAAAATTAGAAAGAGGAGATAATAAAATTACAAAAATAACAGATAAAAGAGGAGAGGATGCAAACACCGAACAAAAAATAATTAAAAGAAAGATGATTGTTTACGGAAAAAGGAAAACTTGCTAGAAAATGGAGGTTGCTTGCAGGATGCCTGAGAAGGGCCTATAACATAACAGCCACTGGATAGGAGGTTGAGAACAGGAAGTGACAAAGGAGAGAGCAATGCAAAGTGCAGTGTATGAGGTTGTTGTTAAAGGGTTTGATACATAACATTTTATGCGTTAGGCCCACCATTGATGATAGGCCCATTATTAATGGGAGGAGAGGAAATAACAGAGTCCCTTATAAAAAGGGAAGTAACCGAAAGGGAAAGGGCGTTATGAGTGTGAAGTAGAATTAGTGGGGCTGAGTAATAGTTTTGGGTGATTCCCATTCCAGAGTGAGTGTTCTTAGTGTCGAGACTATCATTTACTTTCTCTCTTTTGCAAGGAGATTCATCTCCATCTATTGTTTATTTACTTTTTCATTGTTCCATTGTTTGTTATGAATGCCACTTCATGCTGTGTTCATCAGTATATTTTGTTTCAAAAGTCACACTTGTCTTACTGCTCTTGTTTTTCTTCATCTCTCTGCCATTGTTGTCAAATTGTCGCCATGGCGGACTCTGTGCCAACCACTATAGGCCGCAATGCGTATTATATCTGCCATAGGCTGCAACGCCATATTTATACGACGGGTTTTTGGCTGACCTCCGAAATCTACCACCTGCCATTGATAACACTGCTCTTTGCCTGACATCATTAAGAACCCAAACAACTAAGTGCACTGGTTGCTAGATATTATAGCATATGACCATATGTATTATTGGTTGTGTGTGTATTAAGATAGTTTTTTCCTGTTCAACATATATAATTAATTAAATCACGCGCTGTTTCAACTGAGAAATTAGATGAGTACTGACAGTCATTGATAACAACCCGTGAACTCCATGGTTACATGTATCAGTTGAAATAGGTGCATGTAGAGCCTCTAAAATCTGGATGAGGCCTTCAAAAATTATCCGTATTCCTCTTGTTATTTTTATATAATTCTTCATCTCTTAAAACAAACAAGAGAAGACCCTGCCTGTTGTATATATGTTAGCCACATGGACTTGACCTCTAATTTGTAAGGATAGGGCTGTATGAAGAAAGGGTGTATACAAGGAATGTTTTGGAAGTTTGAATACTTAGAACACATCCATCAATTGAAATTTTTTTATTCATATTAATTTATGATTACAAGACATCGACAGTTTTGATTGATTGATTACATCTCAGTTGAACCTAGATAATTGGCTTTAACCTCTTGAACTCTATTGTTTCATCTTAATCAATTTGCGGTTTCATCTTTCAAGGACATATTGATTATTGCATATGTTCTCATGACACAACATTCGATGAGTTCGGAATCTAAAATCAGGAATAAATTCAATTTTTGATTTGTTTTTAAAATATCAAAGTATACTCTAAAAATAGGAAATTAGGTATAAATGAAAAGGGTCAATTATCAGTTTTGTTTCTTTCCTGTCTATGCAGATATTGGAACTCTAGGCTTGCAACTGAAAGACAAAGGCTTCTGAGCGGTTTTACACAGAAGGATGTTGTCTGTACGTGTCTTGCTACCTGTTAGATTATAATACTATCCTGCTTATGTTATATATTCACTTTCCATGTCTTCTAATTGTTGTCTCTCTGAATGCTGATTCTGGGATTTGGTTGGTTTGAGCAATTTGATGTCATATACTGATGACAGGAATTTGGTTTTGTTTGCTGTCGTGGTGTGAACATAGAAAAGACAGTTTGTCTAGTAGTTGAACCCCCTCCCCCGAAAAAAGAGAGATTTGCTTAGTGGTGGCCCAAACAGGTTTCTGCTTGGGGTCTTTCCGTCTTGGTGTGAACTTGATATGCATTATTATTATTAGGATGAGATTAGTGTGAATTTCCTGGAACTGAGTATCGTCTGACGAGGGTTTTAACCATTTCACAACTTATGGGCTACTCAGTGTGGTCATTTTGCTCATTGGTTAAACATATTAAGTTATGCATTGCTGGTGTAAGCAAGTTTTATGAAATTATGGATTGCACTCTTTATCTGTTTCTTGGAGTAGTTCATAAGAGATTAGTTTTGTTTGTACGGTATATGCTGGAATTTATTATTTCTTTTAAAACATAATTACTACTTAATTTTCATCTGATACAGCCCCGGTACTGATTCAATTTTATGAAAGCTTTGAAATCTAAGAAATGAATTGTATATACTGGAAAGATTTGGTTGATGTGAATGCACTTAAGTGAAAACATAAATGTATTTACGCAACCATTGTTGTGTGCACACGTTTTCTTGATTTATGTAGTGAATGCCAGGTCTGCACTAAGCATCTCTTAGAAGTCAAACAACTAGAGATTTGAATAACCAAGACCCCTACTCCCTCCTACAACAAGTTGTAATTAAATAGAAGTTATTTTGATGCAGGAAGGCTAAATGAAAACACAGTGCAAATGCCCTGATTGCTATTTCTTAATTTTGTTTGACTCGCAACAGCTCATTTGTATCCGTGGTTACTGAATTGTTAAAGAATGCTCTTCTGTTTATTTATTTTGAAAAACATTCATGATTTGCTTGCACAGGTAACATGAACATCATTTTATGTTCAATTGACAGGTGATGTTTTCTCTGGAGTTGGTCCACTGGCCATATCTGCAGCAAAGATAGTTAAGCGGGTTTTTGCTAATGACTTGAACCCATATGCAGTCGAGTATCTGGAAAGAAATAGTGTTCTAAACAAACTCGAGAGGAAGATTAAGGTATGCTTGCTGTTCAGCAAGTATCTTCTTGAAGTTGCTTTATAAACTTTTACACATGAAACAATCTCAAAGAAAAATATGTTGGAAATGGGTTTAAATTTGAGATTTGTATATGTTGTTTCTTGGTCAAATATCATTAAATAATATTTTCAACATATTTTTTGGACCTATGTAGATTTTTTAAGCTCAGGTTAAAATTGCTATGAATTATCTTTTCTCGAATTATGGAGCTACGAAACGTAGCACAGAAACAGTAAATTTTGAAGTTTCCAATTAGGATTTTGAATATTGCATTGTGCAGGAAGAGTGCCCATAATAAGAATGTGCTATACTTGTTTTAATGTTTTTTCTCACATTGATGAAGAAACAAGAAAGAAGTTGCATTTGAATCCGCATGTGGCAGCATTATTTTTCTTAATGGAATTTTCTACTAACACTATCTATTGTTCTAGGTCTTTAACATGGATGGAAGAAGGTTTATTAAGGCCATGTTTGCCAGTGATAAAGCTCACTCCATTACACAAGTGGTTATGAACTTGCCAAATGAAGCCGCAGAATTTCTAGGTTGCCTATTCTTATGTGACTACTCTTTCTTTATCTATAAAATATTGTTCTATATGCCAATCCAACACATTTTTGCATCAAAAAAGAAAAATTCTTGATTGCTGGGTTTAATCCCTGGATGCTTTGCTTCTTCCCTGCAGATGCATTTAGGGGAATATACAAAGATAGACCAAAGAATGGGGAATTCACTTTTCCAACAATCCATGTTTATGGATTCTCCAAAGCCCAAGATCCAGAATTTGATTTTCACGAGGTTGGTTGCTGATATATTGTATGTATATTTCTGTGGTGTCTTGGTTTAGACTCTTCACAAATCACTCAAAATTTGACTGCTAGGCTAGTGTTATGTAAACATTGCAGTAAAAACAATTTTCTAACAAAGCCTATGTGATATGTGCAGAGAATAAGAATTGGGTTGCTTGAAGTGGCAGTCAATGTAGACATGCGACGGGTACGACCTGTTGCACCTGGAAAATGGATGTTGTGCGCATCATTTGTTCTCCCTAAAAGTGTAGCATTTGCTAATACTGCAGTTGATACCTAACCAGTTTTTAGATTGTCATTTAGCTGTTTCATGCATTAAATTTTGTTTCACTACATTAATTTTTTAAATTGATATTGTATATATATGTAATATGGTGTATTTTTGGCGTACCTTTTCATTCTTTTAATCATTTTTCATGATTAAAATGAATAAACGAAGTCAACATTGTATTTAGACTTGTATGGAATGGCCTGGCTGCTACTCAGAAGGGGATTGCATATAATTTAAATTTTAGATTTTCATTGAAGTTAAAACTAGTTTTTAAATTTCTATCTTGAAGACATTTTTTAATTTATTTTTGTCATAGAATACTTTTATTTAATTGAAAAATTTATCATGTACAAAAAGTTAATTTAAATTGGGTCCACTGGGCCATATATAACTCTCAACCATTTTTAGTAGTAGAGAATTGAATGAAGGTTTTGTCAACTAATGAGGTGACTTGGTACGTGTGTCCTTTTCCTCAAGAGTTATGTAGATGCAAGGCAAAATCTTAACAACCAATCTTCGCAAAAATAATATCCAACTGAATTTGAAAATGAATATATCTCAATCTAAATCGAATTTTGGTGTGTCAAAATGTCCCAGCATTAATGAGAAGATCCTTTTAATGCCACTTGGTGTGGATGCCATCGAATTTGCTCTACAATTTTGCAAGTACAGCTGACGCTGAATTAGTTAGGTTCTATTGCCACGGGGTCCACTGCACTGCATCTCTCGTGTTCATTGATATCGCTACTCTCAAATGAAGTTGTTTGGTATGGTACTCATTTTGTTTAGGTTTTAAGATGATGATTAACGACTTATTAGTTGCATTGTACTCAGTGTAGTGAATTTTTGAAGCTCAATTTACCCATTTGATCTCTTAACTTTTTGTGTGATTTTACTTTCACTTCGTTTTTATATTTTGTTATAATTTGGTTCTTTAATTTCATTTTCATTAAACAAGTTAATCATTCTCGAAATTTTAGTAAAATCTCAATTAATTATTCCTATCTCACTTTTTCTTTTCTTCTCCAAATTTGGATTCTACTTTAATGTATAGAAGTATAATTATCTCATTCTTCTTGATTTATACGATTGAAATAATGATTCCATTGATATTAGTTTGAAAATATAAACAAAAATGAATGTGTTTTACAAAGCTCAACTCGCCTCAAACCCACATCAATTAAATCATTATTTCAACTGTAAAGACAAGTAATACCATTAAATTATATTTTTGAAGAATAGTCGGTTGTCATTAGAGTTTCACATGACATTTAAAGATTAGTTCACGGTATACCACCTTACTTTATCAAGATGGTCCATCTTAAAATTGCCCTCAAATATAATGACTTAAAATCAAATAAAGTCTCTTCCAAAAAAATATTATTTTAGAAGACAAAAAATATTATTTAAGCCAAAATTTGGTAAGAAATAATTTGATGAAAACCCAAACTAGCCCTATAAGGTGAGTAAGATAAGAAAATCAATTAATGTTTAATCCTGATGAATAAGACTAGACTTGTGTATACATGTGCTTTTACAATGTACATGTACGTACATATATATATGTATATGGTTTGTTAAAATTGTTGTTGTGTACGTTGCAGTTGGAGGACAGCTGAGAGAGAGAGATATCTGTGCTGTGGGTTTTATTTACTGGGAGTGTAGTGTGGGACATGTTTCAGACACATATTGCTTTTATGTCTCCTCTTTTTGTTTTCTAATTGTTTTCCTTCTGCCTTTCCTGCAGGACCAACGCAACTACCAGGTGATAATGACTTCTTCATGCATCCAACAACACAATCCCTTTCTCTTCTTCATTTAATTAAATTTATTTACTCTCAATCAAGTACACTACACAACCCAACTCATTGATTCTTCTATCAGTGAATGGTCCAGATCATATTACACTACCTAAGGTAGCACATAATATAGCCCCTCTTGTTTTTTCACCAAACTAAGCTAATGTAGCACATATGATGTTCTTGTACTGCTCATCCTTAATGTTGTGTTATTATTTCCTCGCTCCTATTATAAGCGTCACATTTACAATTTTTTTCTTTTGAGTTTTTAATCATATTAATTATTTTTGAATTAAAAATAAATTTTGATATTTTTTTTAGTCTCTATAAAATATTACTTAACATTTAGTCTTAACCTTTTTCTCCATTTTTATGTTTGATCCATACGTTATTCTACAACAATTTTGATTCTTGCGTTTAAGTCAAACTCATATGTACTCTAAAAGTTTTGAATGATTTTATATAAGAATGTTTAGAATATTATAAGAATTTCTCTCACAAAAAATTAGATTTTTTTTAGGAAAGATGAATTAAATATGAAACTTTAAGTGCAAAAAACTTAAAAGACCATATTTAATTCATCCGTTGTTAAAAATTATAAACCTTTGTAAAGATTTTTTTTATAATATTTTAAATATGTATGTAAAAAATCGTTCAAATATTTTCATGATATAATATTAATTTTTTTCTTAACTCATTATCTTTCCATTTGTATTTATGGTAACCATGACTACATTGATAAAGTTAATTTGGAGGGAATATTATGTATATAATATAGTGTGTGTTTGATTTTGTGGTAGCAATTTTTTTAATTGACTATATTGAATATAAAGTGATTTATATTTTAGTGGATTTGTATAAAAGTAAGTTAAACAATAAATTGTCATTAAGTCATATCTCAACCGGTAAAATGTCGATATTGTTAGGTTGAACAGGATGTCCAAAATTAGAATCCATAATTTGTAGTTGTGTGTGAGTTTCTAGTGATAATTATGTCATCTCATCTATATAAAAAAAAATAACAATAAATTTGACATCAAAAACTACATTTAGATGCAAATTCTCCAAATTACCACAACTTTAAGTTAAAATCTATTGTACAATAAAAATTAATTCTATTAAAAAACTAGTCCTATTAAACTTAATTTTGTGTCTAAAATTATTTCTCTCATGGAATCCAAACATGCACCTAGTATGTACACAATGGGTGTGTGAGGGATAAAAATGACTATTCAATATGGTAGGTGAGGACTTAAGAGTAAAATATGGGACGGTGAAAGGTAGCATAGCAGAGAAAATCTCAGTTCAGATTGAGATCTAAATAATGATCTGGGTAGTGTGGTCCTTGTTTGAGATATTGTCTTATTGGAATATGAATATATGTGAGGGAAATCAAAGAGGAGTATATATATATATATTAGCAAGAGTTGAAGAGTAAGGGTATCTTTTGGTATTTTGTACTAAAATAGTTGGGCCCTTCACAAGTTGCATAAAGCATGAACCAACAGTTACTCTAACTGCCTCATTCCTTTATGGCAATATCTTTACAAACAAACAAGTATTACTTTGCTTACCTCCCCCATATTTCCCTCATTAAACCAACCCTTTTTTTTGCTAGAAAACAACAAGGGAATGCTTTATTTCAGAGGGTGGATTCCTCTATATTTATGAAATATTAATTAGTTACATTTCTAAGGTGTATTTATATGAGACCTCTTTGTGGGGCACTTAGTTTTCCTTTTCATATTCTTATTCATTTACTAAAATTGACTCAAAGAACATATGCTTCATTTTGTTTACCTATATATAGTTGACACATTAATTAATTAAATAAAAAAACATACACCAAGCAAAAAATAGTGAAATATATATTTTTTGTGTAGATGAAATGATAATGAAACTTGCACATAATTGTGAGGTCTCGAGTTTGAACTAAAAACATAATATCCAATTTAATAATATCAATATTTATTAGTTAAGTTAGATTTTATGAATAAAAATTAGTGAAATATTGATTACATGATTAAAAGTATGAATTCCCATTATTATGATTAATAATATATACTTAAGTGGGTTGAACTCAAATAGTTAACAAATATTAGTATATAATTAATCATTTAGAAGAACTCGAGTTTAAATCTTAATTTTCAATGAGATTTTACTTACCTCTCAACAAAATTAGGATGAGCAGAACCACTTTTTTTTTAAAACTAGAGGATTAAGATAAAAAAAAGTCGACGTCCAATCTTTTAACATATTATTGTATGATATAAAGGTATCTCAACAGATTCATTTTTATACAAATAATCGATGTGTTTGTGTGTTTGTAGAGTTTAGTTTGTTATCACTAACAATGTAAACAAATTTACAAATGTATCAAACTAGATCTCATAATTTATATATATGGATTGTACTTTAATTTCTTAAAATATATACACATATATCAAATTAGTGAAATGTGAGATGAAATGAATGCATACATGTATAAAAATATTTCACAGGCTCAATGCATACAAATTAAATTTTTATTAACTATTTTATACTTAACAGTGGATGCAAATTTTCTAAAAAAATATTACTCAAGTAACTAGATAACTAATTCGTTGTAAAAGGTACAAAATTTTCAATTATAATTAATAATATACTTAAATTACATTGACATCGAAAAATAAAATTAATATTTTTTATTTCTTTATTAAAAAAATATCTTTCTTTCTTTCTGTATTTAAACATTATACATTTGGTGTTTGTGATGATTCAAGAGAGTTAAACATATTATTATGGAGTGTATGTTTATTGAAGTGGGGCATTGGCAAAAGAAAATGTAGGGTATGATGGAAAGGTTTAGTATTAGTAGTACTCTAGTATACAATAGCTTAATAGGTGTAAAGTGGTCCCCACCCCAAGTAGCAAAGGAAACCCTAGCCAAGGGCCACCACCAACAACACAAGGCTACACACTATTCACAATTCACAATTCACAATTCACATTACATTCTAATATACTATACTCATCTGAAATGATTCAATTTGAATGCAAAATAAAAGGCCCAGAAATTCGAGAATCCATCCATGTCTGCTCAATCCAAGCAAACCTTAGCCGCCCATATTCTGATCTGATCTCTCTACCTGCCCTGACACCACTTAGTATGGGGACCACCCATGCCAATCTTTCTTTGTGGGTCCCACACTTACTCATCTCATTCATATTGCAAGATTAATTGAAGATGTGGTGCTACGTATCATAGTCCTTATTATTCTTTCTTAAATTTGTGACTTAATCTTATTATTCTTTGTCAAAACAAAAATCTTAATCTTATTATTATTATTATTAGTGTTGATATTGATATCTTGACCAAAACTAAAATCATTTAATCAGTTTGATTTTAAAATTATATTCAAATAAATTTGATGTAAATTATTTTTGTTTGGACTAGTTTTTGGTTTTGATTAGTGTTTATGATATTTTTTGGAAGAATTTTATTTATATATTGCAAGCTTTGGTAAAAAATATATTTGTGGGTGTTATTGTATTATTAATACGGAACGAAATAGGAATAAATAATTAGAGCAATACTACAAAACATAACTTTTTTTAGTTTGTAGGCGAAGGAAATTGTATTAGGGGACTCTTTTTTTGTTGGTGTTTTTGGATTCTCAAAATGGTATAATAGGATTTTAGTGTGTGTTGGAGCTAGTAATGGTACTTGTGTGTTTGTTAGCAATATTACAAAACAATTTTGGCGTGTATGTTGAGATTAAGTGCTGCCACGTACTACGATTACTACATCCATTTTTATGCGTTTTAATTTTGTGATGATCAGCACGAAGTGTATATAAAAAATAGAGTAAATTACACTCACCTATCCAAAAATAGAGAAATTATATACACTTCTCTTTCTCCAAAGATAATAATAATAATAATAATAAATAGATATTTTGATCCCATTTTTTAAGGTAATGATAGAATTTGTCTCTTTAATTAATATTGCTGTACTTTTCAGTTTGAATCAAGTTATTTGGTCAAGCATTAATGGTTGAGTTGCCAAAAGACAAATGTTGCAATGTACTAATTGATGAGGAATCATGCATAGATAAGGATTAGGGATTAGGTCGGTGATGAAATGATATGGTAAAAGATTTTATCAACAAAGTAAATGATGTTGAAAGGGACATACTGTTTCGATCAATTTTTGAAGGCAAAGAGATTTGGTTTGCATAATGGAGTTGTGGATAAATAGAATTATTCGAAAAACAAATTTACATTTAAAAAATCAGAAAAAATTACAACAATAGAAAATATCCTAAAAATAATAATTCTAATTTTTAGTTAGTTATGGTAAAATGAATGTTGTAACATCTATGGTTCTGTATAAAATTCATGATATTGATGCTGTTACTAAAATTAATCACTGTCTTTGCCATTCAAAAAGAAAATAAATTAAACCCTAAATCAATAGCATTGCTTCGAATCACATTATATGGACTAAAAAGGCCTAAAGGTGGAAGACTGAAAATTGCATAAAACAAACAACCCTAAAATTAATCATACTAGAAATATTGGTAAAACTAGAGAGCATGACTTGCTTCTATTGGTTGCATGACATAAACAATTGTTGGATAGAATTTACTAAATTAAATTAAAGGAGGGAAAAAAACTAATCAGAACATAAGCACAAGGGAACATTAACTCAAGATATATATGTACATAATGGCTATAAAGTTGTAGTTTGGCTTTCATCCAAATGGTAATTTTAGGCACATAATAAGTTATCAATATTATCCGTATGACTAACACCCATATGGCATATGGTGTTGGTGGTGAGAAATAAGTGATTTTCTTTTAATATAATTATATTATTGGAATGAAGTATCTAACACCGTTTAATGATCACTAATTTTTATTAAGAAATTTATTAGACATACAATGTGGATTTTTCTCTCCTAATTTAATTTTTTAAATATGTAAAACTAATCAGAGATTAAACTCATGATCACTTATTTAAGAGGTTCAAGTGTCTTTTCACTTTAGTCATCAACAATTTATTATTTTCTTTGTACAAAACCAACCCGTTGTTGGTATTGAGTGATTTTAACTTATAAAAATATTATTTTTGTAGCCATTATAAAACTAAAGGGCATACGTTGTTATGATGTAAATTAATTTTACATTATCAAATAATTTATATGCTCTCATTAGATATAATGTATGCATATCTATTAAAAATAAATTTTCTAAAATATCAAATTTTCCTAAATCATTTCTACCAAAAATACATGAAATAAATGGACCTTAATTACCTATTTAAAGTGTTTTAAAATGGATAATTACTATACATTACAATTAGATAAATTACTGATTAATTGATAAGGAATATATATATTGAAATAAAATGGATTAATGAAATTTAAAATCCTTTAAAAAAATTTAAACAGATTAAATATGCAATAAAAACAAAACCAAGAATTCGAATACCATATTGATTCATTTTTGTTTTCGTTATAATCAAGTAATCACATTGAAATTGTGAAGAATGGAAGAGAGCCTAGCTAATATACCTTTGTTGTGGAAAAAAGGTGTGGTGGGAAAGAGATTTTTCCAAATTAGAAGGCACCACATGGGTTCAGCTTTTTCTCGTTTGCCAAATTATAAGGATAGAAAAGAAAGCCATCATTACAAGCCTATTCCATAGGCAGATTCTTATTATGATTCGTGATCTTACTCCATATGATTGTTCAAAAACCGTTTTTCTAAATCATTTACCACTTAGACCAATTAGAGACTTTCTCACTGCGAGTCATGTACCCCAAATTCACACCCCTACTTCATCACATGATCATGACTATAGAAACAAACATGATGTGCAATGTGATCCTACACAAAAGATAAATAGAGAAATTAGATATATTTCTTCTTGAATGATCTATAGTTCATAGTTTAAAGGTTGTTATATTTAATTAAAAATTTAATTTATATATATATATTAATTTTTCAGCTACTATTTTTTGATTAAATTTCTTTTAAAAAAAAATATGTATATATCATTACTCTATTAGTCATTAATTATAAGTACTTATTGAAAAATAGATTGTGTTTAAATGTAAGTTTTTTAAATGATTAAATATATTTTTTATTATTATTTTTAAACATAACCTTTGTTAATACTATTAATTAAATTTTATTAAAATATAAAAAATCAATATTAAATAAATATATACAAAAATGGACATATTAATTAGTGTAAAATTTTTTTTAATAAAAATAAAATATATAATAAGTGTTATATTTAAGGATGAATGGGGAATTTATATTGTACATTATGCAGAGGTGAAAATGTAGGTTTTTCTAAAATTAATAATTTGTTGCTAATTTGGTTAAAAGTGACAACCTCTTCTTCTCTTACAAAGGGTCTTGCTACCACCTAGCTAAGGAGGTTGTATAATGCCCTGATCTTCCGACCACTGCTGTTACATTGGCCCACCGTCCAACATCATGACACGTGTCACGTGAGTATTGCTCACAACTTATATTCTCTTGTAGTAAGTCTTATACTCTCTCGTTCATCCCAATTAAGTTGAGAACAATCTTTTTTGTTTTACTTTTTTTTATCACTTTTTTACTAGTAACTTTTTATTGGTAATCTCGGCTGTTTTAAAATAATTGTTATATTTATATATAATATTAATTTTAAAATAATTATCACTTTTAATTTTTATATAATTTTAATTATTTTATCTTAATTTTAATTATATATTTTAATTAATTCAATTTACACCACTCTTATATTATTATTTTGTATATTATGTTTATTATTGTAACGAAAATATACTTATAAGTGATAAGGATACATCAATAAAATTATTATTATTATTATTTTATTTATCATTTTTTTTAATCGGTATAAAATTGTCAATTGGGATTAACATTGTGGAACCGAAGGAGTAGCGAAAAATAATAGACAAATTTAAGTTTTTCTAACTTTTAAAAGTTATGCAAAGCTAAGCTAATGAAAGAAGTCGGTTGATAAAAATCAAACAATTTAAATTTTATTTAGTCAACAAAATAGAGGTATTTAATCTAAATACATTAATTTTTATTAATTTAATTTTAACTTAATTGTGTTTTATAAAAAGAATAAGATAAAATAATTAATATCAATTTATACTAATTTGTCTGATCTTGCTGAAACAAAAATAGAAATAATTATAATCTCAAAGTTATTAAAAATTGTAGAGTGTGTTGTGCACATGTGATAAAATAACATTAAACCAAACAAAAATAAAAACTTTAATTAATTGAGGTAAAAATAAAAAGTAAAAAAGACAAAAAAAGAGGTTTATATGCAGAGGAGTAGAAGTAGCAAAAGACAGGAAGGAAGAAGAAGAAAACAGAAAGAATCACCAAAAACATCACACACGTATACCAAAATGTCCTTTCACCATTTCACACTCTCATTTTCCTTATAACTCTCTCTCTCTCTCTATATATATATATACACCAAAACACCATTAAGTTTACTATCCTTTTTCACTACACCTCCACTTTCTCTTAAAAAAAAAAAACAGTTTCATATGGCTTCTGAAAAAACCATTAGTTTCCATGAAGATGAAACAATGAAACCCCTTTATGTTGAACAAGGAACAGCAAAAAACAGAGGTAGAAGAAGCAATGGAAAAGGACCAAAGAAACCACCACAAAGAGGTTTAGGTGTGGAACAGTTAGAAAGAATGAGAGCTCAAGAAACCTTGAAGAAAATGGCTGAAGCTTCTGGTATTGTTCATCTTGATCATCATCAGTGTCACTTTGGTAATACCAACAACAATGTTAATCCTTTGAGATATAATGCACAATATTCATCAAATGGGTCATTTCATTTTCCTCAACAAATGATGATGAATGAAAACAACAACAACAACAATGTTTTTGGTGCTTTCATTGGAAACAACAAAAATCATCATGGGTTGAATGTTGGTAATGGATGGCTCATTCCTAATATTAATCAACATAACAACAAGCTTGAGACCTCTAAAGACCTCTCTTCAATGTCAAATCTCAATTCTCAATGTTTTGATCTTTGCCTCAAGGTATTTAATAAGACATATTTCTATGTATACTCTTTTATTTTTTTAATTTCTTCATTTCATTTCATGCCATTAGTATGTGTATATATAAATTAATAAAATATAGATAGATGATCAATTATTTTTTGATAGGCAAATGTTTTTTTTGTTGACAACTTGATAGACATATGTTAGTCTTTTAAATCCTTAAAAAAAATATGTTAGTATATTAATTAGATTATGATTATTAATTTAACTATCTTTGATGTCAAACAAATTTATAATGAAGCTAGCTCATTAATGGCTTGTAATTAAAAAAAAATGTTTGTTTTACACACAAAAAATGTTATTCATGTTTCCCTAGTTTTTGTTATTTATGTCTCCCAACTCTTTTTTGTTGATTTTAATATTTAGAGGAATATTTATATTAATCAATGTGAGTTTTTGGTGTGTGTTAGAAAACACGTTTGAATGAGGATAATGTAATAAGAGGAACAAATGCAACAAGAAGAGAAATGCCTTTGGGGGTGTGGTCTAGTATGAATGATTTTCTTGGATTTGTGCCTCAACATGTTTCCCCAAACTTTGTTGGAGAAAATGGTGATTTCTATAACAAACTGGTCAGGCATGATGCTACTGCTGTTTCTGCTTATCCAACTTATCACAATCTTGATGAGGTAGAATTCATATCTAGCTATTTAAATCACAAATTATTTACTTCATTGAGCTTATGGTAGAAATACAATACTTGATTTAATTTTTTTAAGACAAATTAATGTTAATATACTACTGATTATATTAGTAATTTCTAATTCTCAAAGTTTGATTTAATAATTTCTAATTATATTTATAATTAAAGATTAATTTTCATATAACGTTGCGAACTACAATATCTTATACGTGTAATTTTAGAAGTAATCATAATTAAAGTCACATATTTTTAAATATATGATGATTATGATTTATTGACAATGTAAAAAAAATTTACTTTGAAAATGTATACAAACTAAATTGTTATAATTAATTAGTTTTTAAGTTTAGCTGGTAATTAAATTTGAAATTAAATTATTGGTGAGTTTTATTATAAAATTGATGGTGTGTTTATTTTTTTGTTGAGTGTGTGGAGGTTGTTGCGGTTCATAGGAGGGGGAACTCATCAGGAAGTGGCAGGGTTTTCATGGAATATGAATTTTTCCCAGGAAAAGATGGCAGAGGCACTACTTCCAAGGAGCTAGAATTTCCTACAAATACAAACACAATAGTCTTTGGTGAACCTTCTTCTTCTATCACTTTTACAGCCTATGGAGGAGATACTACTACAACTGCTTCTAATTCAATTGATTTGTCTCTCAAGCTTTGACACTATACCCTACAAAAATAGCTAGATAGAAGAAGCATATTAGAGGGTTCCCTTTTTTTAATATTGTGGTTTTCTCAAGTACAGCTTTTTTCTGTTTATTTCCTTTTGTTGTTCAAACTAATACCTATCACAATATTTCTGTTTATTTCCTTTTGTTGTTTTTTCTTCTTTATTCCTTATTTTTTTTATACTCTTAAGTCTTAGGGTTTGTTTACTTATATAGTTGTTTTAATGAAATCATATTAACACGGTGATTTTGTTTTTAATCAAATTCATTATAAATTAAAACATACATTTGTTATAGGTTTAATGAAATCTAGACGACATTATGATTTTGTTAACATTCTAAAATGTATTTTTTATTGAAATCACTACGTAATTCGCCAAATTTATGATTAATTCAAACATCCCTTTAATTAATATTTTATTATCATAAGGATATGATCACATCTAACATATTAGCATATGTCAAAAGAAAAATGTCCAAAAATATATATACCTAAAGAAGGCTAGAACTATTTATAAAGAAGGAACCAACTTAAAAGGTTAATGCATAAACTTTCTGGGCTTTAAACCTTAGCAACTGTTTCATTCCATAGAGTTATGAAAAGAAAAAAAAGTGTCAACGCTTTCCAGCTTGTGATGACTATTTTTCTTTAACACAATGCAAAAATATAATTGCACCACAAAAAAGAAAAAAACAACACAAAAAACATAGTACTGGTATTTGATTTTGAAGGGTGTAATTTAATTAATTTCTGTTCTAGAGTTAATTTATATGTTCTATGTGCTGAAACAAATGCTGGCATATCTGTCATGCCGTTTATGGGAGTCATGTAGTAATATATAATGCCTACAGAGAGTGCTAAAAAAAACGTGAAAAAAGATTCATCAAAATAGATCTTAATGCTAAAAGACCCTCTAACATTGGCATTTGCATCTTGCACCTAATAAGGGGATAAATGCTAGCATAGGGAAAATAAATAGTAAAAATTTAAAAATTAAAAACAAGTTGCATGTAAAAATTAAACAAGATGAAAAGTTTCTTTTTCCATGTAGTAAGAGTAAGGGTGGCAGAGTGGCTGCGGGAAGCAGACTATATGTTTGAAGCCAAAGGGCAGGTCATGACTGTGTCAGTAGAAGTAAGGGTATGTAGAAGCTTTTTAGGAACTTTTTTTATTGGCTGCTCTTCATCTTCTAATCTTGTCTCACTTATTGCCACTTTTTCCTTAAATAAATTATTATATTGCAGGAATGAAACAAATTATTGTATGCCCAACATTTTTTTTTAAATTCCAGAAATCTTGATATGTAGGATTATATATATTTTTTAAAAAAATAGAATGATATGCAAGGATCTGTATTTTTTGAAGTATGATTTTGAAGCTTATTTTCTGTACATATCTTTTAAAAATATGCAAAATAGTTCCGTTGCCGGGACTTGAACCCGGGTCTCTCGGGTGAGAGCCGAGTATCCTAACCAACTAGACTACAACGGATGATGCATAATAAAAAACAAAGATTTATAAATTAGCAAATTGTGTCTTACACTTTTATTTTATTAAATTTTTATATTGGATCTAATTCAAACTTATAAAACTAACTTGTAAGATAGAAATTCTCCATTTTATTTAAATACATTTTAAGTTATATTCTGTTTGATGTGAGACTCTCTACACCCCCTTCACACTCATATATAAAGACTTAAAGCCAATGTTTTAAAAACTGAATCGAAGGTCGAACAAGTAATACCTCTATGTCATAGTTCAATTGGTTAAACCACAATCAAACTGTTCAATAAATAAATAAATAATAAAATACATTAACTATATAAAAATATCATGAATTTCATAACTTATAAAGTAAAAATCTATAAAATTTATTTCAAATATTCAATATCGATAATAAATACACTAAAATTCACAACAAAAGTTTTTATAATATAAATCCAAATATTAAATCGCATATGGATCAACCAATCAACCATAAATGATTTGAGGATTAAGAGGAATATGAGTTTGAGTAAAATAAGGGTATTTTTGTTAAAGTTAAACTTAAAAATATTGTATTTTTTTTTTAATTTAAAAAACTAATTTTGTTTTTTTAAAAAAATATAAAATATGATTGTTTTAAAAAACATCGAGTGGTTTTTCAAAATTAAGTCCGATTTAGTGACTTGGCCGGTCTAACTCAGTTCAAATCAATTTTTTTTATTGACTAATGGTTTTTTTTGGCATGACCGAACTGGTCATATGTATAGTTCTCAATTGTACCGATCAAACTGATTGGTCTGATTTAATTTTTAAAACATTATCTTAAAACATGACTAAATGGGTCGAAAGCAGTGACTTGAAGGATCTTAGATAGGTTCTAAAAGCGTATTAAAAAAAACTTAAATCCCACATAAAATAAAGATTTGTTTCACATCTCTTAGACTTAATTATACAAATTCTTAAAAATATAAATTGTAAGTAATTTTTAGGTTTTAGGATGATTTAAGTATTTTAAGTTTTGAAATCTTTCTTACTAGATTTGAATATTTCATGCTGAAATTATACTAGTCGGTATTGATATTGTGCATGATTGATAACTTTGGCTAAATCTGAAGAAAATGTCACATAATACTACACCAACACTTTGGCAACAATAGAGCGTATTACAAAAGTAGTGCATATTTATAGATCTAACTTTTATCAATAATTTTTAATTTGATATTTGTGACCCTTCGACGTACAAAAGACATATTTATTGGATTAATTATGTGTCTAATTTTTAAAGAAAATGAACTTATGAACCTTTATCGTAGAAAAAGAAAAATAATTAAAAGATAAGGAAGAAAGATACTCAAAAGATAAAAAAGAAAACGTCGTAAAGATTTCTTTAGACTTTTGTATTTTAGAATCTTTTTGTCATAAATTGGTAGAAAATAATAATTTTTAAAAATAATAATTTAAGAGTTTTTATTTGTTAATTACAATTTTTTTTAAAAAAATATACAAAAATAATTTAAAATTAAATATCATTTAAATAGTTTTCCATAAAAATTAATTTATATAACTAGTTATTTTAAAAAAATGAATTTCATCACGATAAAAATATAACAATTTACGACTATTTTAAAAACATGTGAGATTAAAAATTAAACATTATCAATGTAAAATTATTTTATACCGACAATGACTTACATATTAATAATAAATCAAATACAAAAATGAAAAATAAAGTTATACATATGATTTTTTTTTTTTGAAAAAGAAAAACACTGTATTGATTAATGGCCCAAATCAGCCTAAATTATTGGTACAATAGAAATAGGGGGTGCATCCACATTCTACATACAATAGTTTATCCAACACGTGTGCAACCACGATTTCCTTTCTTTTCATGAACTCAACTCACAATTCCCAAATCTATAGTTGTTAACCCACAACCTCAATCCTTTCTTTGCACTAACCATTTGTGTTGTTTTGAAGAATTGCATGTGGCGACTTTGGATCCAGCGTTTTCAATTCCTTAAGGATCGTGACTTCCACTCAAGTGATAAGGTTCTTGTAGATACTGTTTTTTGTTGTTGCGAACACTCCAGATTCCGTAAGTAATTTAACCATTCCACCAATGTTATCCTTTTTTTATTATTGAACTTTATGCTATAAGGTGACCCAAACGTGTGATGCGTAGATAAGTTATAAAATATTTTTATAATGACAATGTATAGTTATTAATATAAAAAATCTATAATAAATAATTTTTAAATTATAAATGCAGAAAATTTTAAAAAAGTAAATTAAAAAATAAATTTTACTATTTTAAAGTTTTAAATATGCTTTTAATGCGTATAATTTAATTTAAGGGTTTTAGTGCTTAGGTGGATTGTAAATGTTATATGTCATTTAGGATTAGAGATGACTCATCAAATTATATTACTAATCATATATTAATTAAATTTTGAATTCAAAGTGATTAATCAAATGATATTACTAATCACATATTAATTAAATTTTGAATGCAAAGTGATTAGTAACCAAATGATGAAGAAATTGAAAATGATTATTAACCTAATCCCATCCTATCTACAAGTAACAACTCATAATTGAAGAAGATGGAGTTTGTAAAGAAACAGAAAACACAAAAATTGCATAAAATACATAAAGATGCAAAACGCATAAAAAATTTGTTCTCTCAAAAGGCAGACGCAAACTCATCCACCACCAAGTCCCCCTCAACTGAAACATCTCTCGTGTTCTCGAAGATCTCACACCTTTAGTTTTTGTTCAATATCAAAAGCTTTTTATCTAAAGATCCTACGCTTTTAACAAATAGAAAACTCTGTTGTTGGAGTAGTCTCATTCATCATTCAGATCTAGTTATCCGTTTCAGATCCAAGCTTGTTAGTAACGAGAGAAGATATATAGATAGAGTGAGAGGAAGAATTGGATTGATAACGGTGTGGGAGGGAGAAGAATACCTAGGTTTGTGGATTGAAAGATATTTTTGTTTGGAGAGTGATTTCTTTCTGATTTTGTAGGTTTAAAGAGATAAATATGAAGTTAAAGAATCAATAAATGAGATTTTTAATTAAAATAATTCTTTTTTAAATGATTAAAAGTGTTTAATTTGGAGAAAGGTTAATCAACAAATATTGTGGTTAGTCACATGTGACATATCATCAAATTTTGTTGCTTCAACAAAAAAATTTGACCAGAGACTAGATTAATAGTATTTTGAAATTGTAGGATTAAATGAAAAGAAAATGTTTTTACAAAGACTAAAATCAAAATGATATTGTTTGTAAAACAAATTCGGAATTTTAATTTTATTAAAATTTGGAATTGACTTTTTGAACAATTATTTATAACAAGACAAATTATTATTATTAGATTTCTTTAAAAAAATTCTTACCATTTAGCATCACTCTTTTTAGTAACATGTAAAAAATGCAGTTTTAGAAGGAGCAAATTAGAATTAGTATGCATCATTAGCAGAGGTTTGTGATTATATATTTAAAAGTTTGTTTTGATTTTGTGCGAATATTTCTTTGTGATTTGAAGCTTTAAATGGTTGATTTTGTAATGAATTTTGTTTATTTTTTAATTTGATGCTTAAGCTGCTTGTGAAACTATGTCATGTTCGTTATTGGAATAGTTTTAGGTTTTGATTTTGATATAATTTAGTTGAATTTGACTATGAGATTGGGTTATTATTATTGGAACAAATTTAGTGGTGTTGGTTGGTTATGATCATTTGACGAGTGTTTTATTGTTCTGTCTTTTTTTAGTTCATTTCATTGCTCTAAATTCATATGAAGAATACTAAATAATTAACAACTATTTGACAATACTTTGTACTAAATAGTATATCACATAGCAAAAGCGATTTGTTCAAATTCTACAATGCTATAGTGTTATGCGCAATTATAACGGTTATTTGATAACACTACCGGACTATATTTCATATTTAGTCATTGGAATATTGGTTGAGGTTTCGTGTAATAACAATCATTATTAGGAAGTTGATAAATTTTTCATTTGCTTGCTTTCTAGTAAGTTATTGCAATTGCATTGAGATTATTTGTGAATTTGATAAGTTATTTGAGTATCTTTAATTTACTGCGACCTTAAAAGGTTGAATTCTATTAAGGTTATTGAACTAGATGACATTAGTTTTGTGTAAAACTTGGCTTAGAGAAAAGAGGTGCCTTATATGACCCTGCATTTCCCCTGGTTCATTGTAAGTGTAAACTTTGGGGCCTACTCTTGTAAGCATGGTGAGTCATGTCCATGAGTGGATCCCCTTTCCACTATGGTCCCTTCAGTCTCTCTCTCGATTGCTAGCAAGTAGCAACACATCTTTTTGGATATTTCACACTTTATAGTTAGTCCATTTTTTTTAAGTCAAGACATACCTCATAAATTTATCATTTTTAAAAGATTGTTGTTGATTTTTTATTTATTTAAATAACTGGTTGTAAAGAATGTGGAGAAGAGTACAAGGAAGGGTCCATGAAATTAGAAAAACTGATTTTTCAAACTAAATCTCCAATCTCAAGTCTCAACCTCAATAAATTTGAAGAAGAGAGAAAAATTAGAAAGTTATTGCAAATGCCAAACAGACTGAAATCCAGGGTAGAAATCAAACTAAAGAAATCCAACTTAATAAAAAAGGATCCACAATCACAACTCAATCGGAAAAAATCAAACTCAAGAAATAAATATTTGAACACACAACTCAACTGAAATTTGCAAACTCAATGAAAAATCACCACATTCACAAACTGTTGAAGGTTGTAGAAAACAACACCAAGATCACAAAACATATGTAACATGATTACAGAATCACATAATAATTGTTAAGATAATGTTGGAATGTTGTAGTAGCTGTTAACCATGCTAGGCATTATGTACTTGTTATTCAAACTTTATTCAATTTAGCAGCATTCAAGCTAACTTTTATGTTGTACGCTACGTGTATTCTTAACAAGAGATTTTGTACCCATTCAATTGTGCAATCTTCTCTTATATATAATTCAAATTAGCCATGCTCTTTTTTTAAGTGTCGTGCAATTATAATTTTAAAAAGATTGAATAAAAAATTGATCTAAGTCGACTTATTCAAATGAGAACACAAAATGGAGAATATAAAGTGAAAAGTAAATTAAAAATGACAAAACAAAATGAGTGTTGTTTTAACCATATTAACAATAGTAAAAATGATTGCAAGTAACCTTTTAATTTAACTCTAGTTGCTCTCTTAATCGAAAAATATTATTAGAAACAGTGAAATAAAAATCTAAATTTCTTGTCAAAATATTGTTAGAAAAATATGTATATGATTTTGTCATTTGATATTCATTTCATTCTAACAGTGTCAAAGAAATGAAAAATCTAAATTTCAATGTCTTGAGTACGAGACTTCTAACAACCTGACTTAAAAGTTTTCACAAATAACATGTGTATGTAGGAATGAGTAGAAGTAAAATAGATGTAGAAACTTCAAAAATAGTTAGTATTTTAAAAATTTTTGACAACATAAATAAACATCTCAGTAAAAAAAAACAAATAATTTCTGAATCAAAATATTAAACATTATTTTTTTATCTATTAAACGAAAGATAGTTCTAAATCTCCCGAAGACACAATAATAATACTACTTTGGAGCTGAATATAGACAATCTTATTTGTCTTTTGGGGAGCCACTATACTTTAATGTCGTAGATGAGATCAAATATATCTGCAAAAACAATATTCTAACTAACAACAACCAAGGTTTTGAGAGAAATGAACAAATAGGTAGAATATGTTACAAAGTATCATTTACTCAATAACTATTTGTACAAAAGAAGAATATTTCAACTCTAGTATCTGGAAGGTTTTCTCGCAATGGCGGGCCTGCAATCTGAAAGCTAATTGCATATAGTGTGCGAAAATGCTTACAAGGAAAAAAATTATTGACTATTTAAACGATTACAAATTCAGAATTGGAGGAGGCACAATAGTGCAATGGAATAATAGGAGTTGTTAAACAAAATATAACCGCAAAATAAATATTGGAGTTTCAATTTTTTTTTAATAAGACACTAATTGTAGAGAGATTGACCACCCACTAAGAGAGATTATTTGAAGGAGTAGAATAGAATAGATGTTTCAAAACAACTTATATATCAACATTAATAATGGGATGACAACATCCTAGTTTCTGAAGCAGTTTTAATAAAATTGTATATAAAAAATGAACTATAAAATATTTTATAGATCTCATTAAAAATAAGCTATTTTTTCATTAAAATATGATTTTTTTTCTTTCACCATGATGATACTATTCAATATTCAGTTGGAGAAAATTAAACAATTCTAGAAACAAAAAATGTGGGATATATAAACATTAAATATTTATTATTCTTCATCCGAAGAAACTTAGAGAGTTATGTGCTACACTTAGAAAGGTATGTGCTATACTATTTAACTCCATGTATCTAAAGATAAGGTGAGAAATATAGTATAGTTGTCATCATATAATATTCCATAATTTATCCATTGTATACTGAAATTTAAGAGGTGTATTGCCGTTAAAAATCTATTTCATGGTATATCTGAAAAAATATATTGGTTGATACATAACATACTCCGTAATAAAATATAAGCACAATTTGGTCAAACATTGATGTATTTGCACTAAATGTTTACACACACAACAATTGATCATAAACGTATCAAAACATATTATAACTATAAATAAAATTAAAACTCAAAGATGTAAACTAAAAAAATGTAAAATTTCTTACACGTTTTACTTATCTAAAAACACGTAAAATGAACATACAAAGAACCACAAATTAGATGCAAGCAATTACAAAATTCTCACATGTTTTGCTTATTTAAAACCACGTAAAATGAACATATAATGAACCACAAATTAGATGCAAGCAATTACAAAATTGTCGACAATCAATCTAGCATATATTATAATAGAAAAGTTGCATAGAGACCAAAATGTATGTGTTATTGTCTTCCAATTTACAAATAAACAAAAGCAATATACGATACAAAATAACTTCCACAAATTGTTGTCATTTATATATTTGTTGAGAAGCGGACTAATATATTAATTGAAGTTAAAACTATAGAAAAATTGTTACCAATAATGATGGTGGAACAGTGAGTACCGATTAATTAATATTGATTTTGTACTTTAATTTGTAATTCATGACACATGAATAGTTATACATAATATTATATGTTAAATAATAATAATAATAACAATAATAATAATAGTAAATGTTTGTTAAAGTAATTTGGAAGTGGAATAATAAGAAGAATGGAAGAGGGAGAATGATAGAGTATCTTTTAGATATACCACATGAGATTTTTTATGAGGTGTTAATATTTGAATGAAATGTCACAATATTAAATGATGTCTCACAATAATATTTAAGAGTCTATTTTAATATAATATAATAGATGTATAAATGATATCAATTGTGGGATCAGTTTCATTATCTTAATGTTGTCCCATTGAAGTGAAAACTTGGTGGAGTTCTTAAATATTATTCTAGATCCCATGAAAAATAAGTTTAGAACTATAACTTGGTTTTACTATTCTGTTCCAAAAACACTAACTTGGTTTTACTATTAGATATGCTCTTAGGCTCGATCTATAATCCATCCATCTATAATACACATGATAACTGTAGGTTTATGGTTGGAAGGTTGTATTGTACATTTTGATTCCCAACATTAAATGAGATTGGATTAGACTTTCATAGTAATATTCTGTGAATGAAATTAGGATTCTTAATTTCTTCTCAATTTCAGCTTGGAATCCAAAAAAACCAACGTGAATGTCGTAGATTAAATTAAAGTGCTGTTTCCTTTACTAACGAAAGTTGAGTATAGAGGAAGTGGTTAGACTCCTACAACGTGGCAAACCACAGTTAGAATTTTGATGAGAGATACGTCTATATTTAATGTATGACAATGTCTTAAATATGATTGATTACCTCTAGTGAAGTGAACTTACGAGAAACAAAAAATAAAAATGTTGTTTTCCTTTCTATTTGTAAGTGCACGACTTCTCAATGAATGCAAATCTATGATTCTGACAGTGACTCAATTATGCTCTTGTGGATTGTTTTTATCGTGCATATACTAAGAGTCAACTTTGGAAGGTAAATTTCTAGATGAAAACTAGAAATTCATATATTATGATTTAAAATGTTATAGTTCGTTGCTTCAGTCAATTGTTTATTTCATTGAATTAAATCATGTCCTAAAAGCATACAATATATGTTTATACTTTAACTTGCATTATTAATTGTTGCGTTTTCCTTTTCAATTTATTTTGTTTGCACATATAGACTGGTTGTGAAAGTGAAATTTGATTTCCTAATTGTTGGTTGATTTTGGCAGACGATTAGCAGCAGTCTGGTCAGTGCTTGATTCTGTTTCTGGAGGTGTGCATTTAAACTTCTTTTTGAAACTTTTCTTTAACTGTTTCGTCTTTTGGTAGTTAGTATTTACACTTATACATGTTTTTCAAAAAAAGGTTAATAGTTACAAAGTTTTTATGTTATGCTCAAGAAGGATGGTGAGGAAAATAACAGACATTATTTTGGTCGTTTGAGGAAAAATAAAGTTATATATGAGGATGAATCTAATAAATGTTCATCCTCTAATCTCAAAGGTTTATCTTAGAGACGAAAGGTTTCTACTTATTTCAAAATACTTGATGTGATATTTGTTTGGTCCATGTGAATAATATTGAGATCCTTAACGAGTACTAGAGGATGATCGTTAATGTTGATGCATTATGCTTCTCAAGTGTCAAGTTTATTGTAGATTTATAACTTGTTTTATACTAAATCCACATAAGTACACATGTTAAAGAACACTATCATTAGAATCAAGTGATTCGTTATCTTCAAAACATCTCTTCTTTCCATTGGAGACCATGGAAGAGTACAAATGCCAAATTTAGGAGAATATATCCAAATAGCCATAAGTTATTAGTGTGGCTTGGTTCAGATGGAAGATTGCAAGTTGGCATATTGCATAAAGGGGATTTCTAATTTCCAAGAATTAAACTTGAAAGTTGTCACAAGGTGATGCAACTAAATACCAATCGTTTCAAGTGTAATATTGATATGTTGTAATTTGCGCCCTAGATTTGGTTGCTTTGGTATTGATATTTTGCATTGCTTTGTGATTGTTTGATCATTTTGAATATCTCCATTTTGCTCGATAAATGATAGACTTTTGACTTGTTCACAACAAGTACACAATCTAATTCCATTAGATTTGATTAGTGGATGCGTAAATTTTTTTTATCATAAAATAGAAAGAGAACTGCTATATGTCGCGAAAAAGCATTTATGATTTCATCACGAACATAGTATAAAGCCAAATAAAGGGTCTCTAGTGACCATACATGATAGTTATTGAATTAAAAATAGTCTTTAAAAATGACATGCCATTTGTGTGTCTTCTTGGTTTTAACTCTCGTGACAAATAATATTTTCTAAATAGAAAAGTGGATGCGGTTGAAGGACAATGTCTTTATGTTAGCAAGAAAAACAATGATGCCGTGTTTTTTTTGACTCACAATATAATGCCCATTTATTCATTATGTGGAGATAAAAATTGAATAATAGTTTTTGTGTTAGTGAAGAAAAAAAAAACACGTAAAAATTTAAAAGGTGTTATATGGAATACTATTTTCTTCTTTAACATCGTGGAATCTATTATGTGTATTATAGTATGTTGGAAATGAAGAACATACATTTAATATGTGAATTGAAAAAATAGAAGTCTCACATAGGAAGGATTACACATTCTAGTAGTATTTATAAGATGGAGGTATGATACTTGGGATGTGCCCCAAAGGGTACCCCAATTTTGTAAAGGGGCGAGAACGTATGCAAAATAAATCACCACACACGCGCGCACGTGCGCCGCCGCCCAGTTGGGATGGGCTGACCTGGGTGGTGAATTATTTTTTAGAACAAAAAAAATTAATATTTATTTTCTGATCCAGTCAAGTCATTCTCTTTATTTCGTGCGGTTCCATTTGGTCAAAACCCTACCTATTTTTGCGTTTATTTTGTGGATGCGTACTTGGTCAAAAACCTAGAAATTTCAAAGTCAACTTAACCTAGAATAATGGGGCACGTTTTTAGTGTGATCCCGAAATCCCTTAGATCCAGTAGCAGATCTCCTCTATAAATAGAGGGTTCTACTCAGTTGGAAATGACACCAAAAGCTCTATATTCTTCTGAGGCTTTTCTCTCCTTCTCATTCCCTATTCTTACTTCTCCCTCTTCTTTCTTTCGAGTGGTCTTTGTACCATATTATGAGTGGCAACATTTAGACTGCCATATTGAGGGTGTAATTCTAGAACGGTTTTTTACGGTGAAGTGAAACTCCGATACTGAGTAACTGAGCTGTTTTATCCTGGGGACAACGTGGTTGATAGTCTGTCTTGCACAATTTGGGCAGTGCCGCGAAACGTCTTAAAGAGAGTGACCTAGTCCGCGACTCAACCCAGTAATATTTTTGGTGGCATAAATTGTTTTTCAAAAACTCGAAACAACAATTTTAAGACGTTTCCTTCTGCCATGTCTACCGAAGAAATTACTGGTACAGGTTCTTCTGCTTCTGATTTCAACAAATCGTTTCGGTTTGAGGTATGTCACTTCAAACGATGGCAACAAAATATGCTATTTTTTATAACAACGAAAAAAGTTGTCAACGTTCTAAAAGATGACATTCCTATTATTCCAGAAATAGGTGAATAAACAGAAAAGGATAAAAAAGCTGCTGAATTAACCTAATAGAATAATAATGATTACTTATGTAAGAATTGTATTCTGAATGGACTTGCTAATGATTTGTATGATTACTACAGTTCTAGCGATACTGCTAAACATGTTTGGGATGCTCTAAAGAAAAAATATGATACTGAGGAAGCTGGAGCCAAGAAGTATGTTGTTAGCCGCTACCTCAAATATCAGATGACAAATGACAAATCAATGGAAGCTCAATCCCATGAAATCCAGAAAATAGCTCATGAGATTGTCTTTAAAGGTATGTCCCTCAATGAACAGTTTCAAATTGCTGTTATTACTGACAAACTGCCCCCTGCTTGGAAAGATTTTAAAAATTCTCTCAGGCATAAAACAAAAGAGTTCTCTCTTGAAAGTCTGATAACCTGCCTCAGAATTAAGGAAGAATCCCGTAATCAAGACCAGAAAGATGAAGTTCTTTTTGTAGCCAGTAACAAAAAGAAGAAATTCATTGGAGCAGTTTTGAAGCCAAACGGCAAACAACTTAAGAATTAGAATCGCAGAAACAACAACAAGAATGGGAACCCTCCAAAGGTCCCAATTATAAAGCAGAAGCAACCACCTCTTAGAAATGCACCATTTCTCTACTATAATTGTGGGAAAGAAGGGCATATGGCACGCAAGTGTAGGAACAAGCCAAACCCTGTTCAACAGGCTAACTTGACAAAAGAGCAATTCATTGCTATGATAACTGAAATCAACATTTTTGGTGGATCAGATGGATGGTGGTTAGACACTGGTGCCTCACGCCATGTCTGTTATGACCGTGCTATGTTCAAAACATACACTACATCTGAAGATAAGAAAGTGTTGTTGGGAGATTCCCACACCACAAATGTTGCTGGTATAGGAGATGTTGAATTAATATTCACCTCCGGAAAGACCTTAATTCCGAAGGATGTCATGCACACTCCAGAAATAAGGAAGAATTTAGTTTCTGGTTATCTTCTTAATAAGGCTGAGTTTAATCAGGCTATAGGGGCAGATTTGTACACCATTTCTAAAAATGGTATTTTTGTTGGGAAAAGGGTACGCTAGTGATGGCATGTTTAAGTTAAATGTTGAAATGAATAAAATGTCTCCTTCTGCTTACATGTTGTGTGATTTTAATATTTGGAATGCTAGACTTTGTCATGTGAACAAATGTGTGATTGCAAACTTAAGTGACATAGGCTTAATTCCAAAGTTATCTTTAAATGAACTTGAAAAATGATAATTTTGCAGTCAAGCTAAAATAACTAGGAGTTCACATAAATCAGTTGTTAGAGATTCTGAACCTTTAGATTTAATATACTCTGATATATGTGAACTTGATGGGACATTAACACGAAATGGAAAACGTTATTTTATTACTTTTATTGACGATTTCTCTGACTATACTTTTGTATATCTGATGAAAAATAAAAGTGACGCGCTTGACATGTTTAAAATCTTTCTAACTGAAATAGAAAATCAATTTAGTAAAAAGATTAAGAGGTTTCGTAGTGATAGAAGAACATAATATGATTCTAGTTTATTTAATGAGTTTTATAAAACTCAAGGAATTATACATGAAACCATAACACCTTATTCACCTGAAATGAATGGTAAAGCTGAAAGAAAGAATAAGACTCTGACTGAACTTGTTGTTGTTATTATGCTTAACACTGGTGCTGCATCTCATTGGTGAGGGGAAATTATTTTGACTGTTTGCTATGTTTTAAATAGACTTCCAAAATCTATAAGCAAAACATCTCCTTATGAGATAATAAAGAAAAGACAACCAAACTTGTCTTATCTTTGAGCATGGGGCTGTCTGGCGTATGTCAAAATCCCCGATCCCAAGCGAATTAAACTCGCCAGTAGAGCCTATGAATGTGTATTCATTGGGTATGCAGTAAACAGTAAAGCGTATAGGTTTTATGACCTAAATGCGAAAGTAATCATAGAGTCAAATGATGTTGACTTCTATGAAAATAAATTCCCTTTCAAATCGAGAAATAGTGGGGGCAGCGAACCATGTCATACTCCTGTGACAAGAAGCGCTGAAATCAACAAACAAGGTGAATTGGCAACTCGAAGGAGTAAGAGAGTCAGAGTTGCTAAAGATTATGGACCAGAATATATGACCTATAATTTAGAGGAGGATCCTGCAAATCTCAAAGAATCCTTGTCATCTTTGGATGCAAATCTTTGGCAAGAAGCCATAAATGATGAAATGGATTCTCTAGAATCTAACAAGAGCTGGCATATAGTAGACTTGCCTCCTGGTTGCAAGCCGATATGTTGTAAATGGATTTTGAAAAAGAAACTAAAACCCGATGGAACTATTGATAAATACAAGGCACACCTTGTAGCCAAATGTTTTAGGCAAAGAGAAAATATTGATTTCTTCAACACTTTTTCTCCAGTTACTAGAATAACATCCAATAGGGTACTCATTTCACTAGCAGTAATTCATAATTTGGTGATACACCAAATGGATGTTAAAACAACCTTTTTAAATGGTGATCTGGAAGAAGAAATCTATATGGAACAACCTGAAGGTTTTGTAATTCATGGACAAGAAATCAAGGTCTGTAAGTTAGATAAATTTGTGTATGGTCTTAAACAAGCTCTTAAGCAATGACATGAAAAGTTTGACAATTTGATTAATTCGAATGAGTTTAAAGTGAATGAAAGTGACAAATGTATTTATTACAAATTTGAAAATGGGATTTGCACTATCATATGTCTCTATGTAGACGACTTACTATTATTTGGTTCAAACATTCATGCTGTAAATACTGTAAAATCATTGTTGAGTAACAACTTTGATATGAAAGACCTCAGAGAAGTGGATGTAATCTTAGGAATCAAGATTACTAGGTCAGAAAAGAGAATCTCTTTGGATCAGTCTCATTATGTTGAAAAGATCCTCAAGAAATATAAATACTTTGACTGTAAACCTGCTTGCACACCATATAATCCTAATATGAAAATTTTTAAGAACACTGGTGAAGGTGTTAGACAAACTGAATATACGAGCATCATTAGCAGCCTCAGGTATGCCACTGATTATACTATACCCGACATTGCGTACGTCGTGAGACTATTGTGCAGGTTTACCAGTAGAGCTAGTATGGAGCATTGGCACGCTATCGAAAGAGTCATGAGATACCTAAAAAGGACCATGAATCTAGGATTACATTATCAATGATTTCCTGCTGTACTTGAAGGATACAGTGATGCTGATTGGAACACCTTATCAGATGACTCCAAAGCAATCAGTGACTATATATTTAATATAGCCGGCGATGCTGTATCTTGGAAATCAAAGAAACAGACGATACTGGCTCAGTCCACTATGGAGTCTGAAACGATAGCTCTAGCTACTGCTAGTGAAGAAGTGAGCTGGTTGAGATGCTAGCTAGCTGAGATCCCTTTATGGGAAAAACCTATGCCAACTGTGTTGATCCACTGCGATAGTACCACGGCTATTGCAAAAATTGAGAATCGTTATTACAACGGCAAAAGACGACAAATACATCGTAAGCACAACACAGTTAGAGAATTACTTACTAAAGGTGTTGTAATAGTGGATCATGTACGCACTGATGATAATTTAGCAGATCCTTTGACGAAATGATATGACTATTGCCTATAGATAAATGAGTCACTCATGATGGGAACCTGACCTAAAAGACTGGAGATCCCAAAAATTAGGTTCAATGGGTAATAACAAGTCATAGTGATATGAGATGAACATGTTATTATATTTAAAGCATGATTCCTAAAGCGATGGAATGTTGAGATAATAGAAACTCTTAATAAGATCTATACTCTATGTGGAGGGAGTACCTAGCTACATGAGCACTCTTGATAGACTCACCTATGTGAATGTGGAAATGAGACCGTTTCCTATGGAATTTTGAGGCAAAAATTCCTAGAGCGTTCATTATACTGGGATAGACGTGCAGGGCCACAAATGCGTGAGCTTTTTATAATACACCTAATGAAAAGGTTGTCTGTGGGTTTGATGTCCGAGATAAAGTTCAAGACTACGAGTCACTCTTGTTAAATCAGAATCTTACTCGCTATGCAAAGGTTCAAGTCATAGACACCTTTATTTATGCACAATCTTATGAAAGCGTTTGACGCTATTTCAGAACCTACTTTTTAAATTTAAGTGGGGGATTGTTGGAAATGAAGAACATAGAGTTAGTATGTGAATTGAAAAAATAGAAGTCCCACATAGGAGGGATTACACATTTTAGTAGTGTTTATAAGGTGGAGGTATGACGCAGTCGGAATCACAAAAGATTTGCAAACGCTAAATTCGAAAGAACAAACAAGTTCTGGAATCAACCAGAAAAGAGAAAACTCTCGAAATCAATTATTTAATTAAAAGGTACCTGTCGTTATAGCATAGAAAGTCTTTAAATACTTAATGGAAACCCTAGCGCGAAAATTAGGCAAAACAGGAAAAGTCTGAAATTACAGGAAAAACTTAAAATGCTGTTTTGAGGCCCAAGACGAGCCCAAAACGAACTGGAGCCCATATGTCACAACAAAGCAGTGTGTTGTGTTTGTGGCACGATTCCCTTTCCAAAAAGGTATAATAATAGGCAATCTGACACCAGACGATCGTTTTCAGCATTTCCCGCTTCGTTTGTCCGCAAAGCCGTTTCTTCCTCGATCTTGGCCGCGAACCTTCCTACATCAAGGTATGATACTTAGTGTGTGCCCTAATGGGTACCCCAATTTTGTGAAGGGGCGAGAACACATGCAAAATAAATCACCACACGTGCGCGCGTGCGCCGCCGTCCGTCCGGCCGACTGGGCTGGGCCTGGGCGGTGAATTATTTTTTAGAACAAAGAAAATTAAAAAAAAAATTAATATTTATTTTATAAAAAGGAATGTTTGCATTTTTACTTAATTGGTCCTCCACTGAGTCAACACAGTATTTCTGATCCAGTCAAGTCATTCCCTTTATTTCGCGCGTATCGGTTTGGTCAAAACACTACCTATTTTTCTGTTTGTTTTGTGGACGCGTACTTGGTCAAAAACCTAGAAATTTCGGAGTCAACTTATCCTAAAATAATGGGGCACGTTTTTAGTGTGAGTCTGGTCTGATGGATCCCGAAATCCCTCAGATCCAGTAGCAGATCTCTTATATAAATAGAGGGATCTGCTCAGTTGAAAATGACACAAAAAGCTTTCCATTCTTCTGAGACTTTTCTCTCCTTCTCCCTCCCTATTCTTACTTCTCCTTCTTCTTTCTTTCGAGTGGTCTTTGTACCATATTACGAGTGGCAGCATTTAGGCTGCCATATTGAGGGTGTAATTCTAAAATGATTTTTCACGGTGCAACGAAACTCCGATAAGAGTAACTGGGTTGTTTTATCCTAGGGACAGCGTTGTTGATAGTCTGTCTTGCACAATTTGGGCAGTGCTGCAAAACGTCTTAAAGAGAGCGACATAGTCCGTGACTCAACCCATTAATATTTTCTGTGGCATAATTTTTTTTTAAACTGTTTTTTAAAAACTCGAAACAACATAGTATATTAAAATAGATTCCAACGCACGTTTTCACTCTTTTCCCTTCTTATTATTCTATACTTCAATTTTCTTTAGCATATTTTTTGTTTTAGCATTCATTTTACTATTATTATTTTTGTATATAATATTTTGTGGAACTATTTATGTGTTGTGAGTTACAAATTACAATACGATAAATATTAATTATTTGACACTCATTACTGCTCCATCATTATTGATAACAGTTCTTTTTACGGTTTAAACTCTCAATATTAGGTCTTTTTAAGGTTTCTCAAGAAATATGACTACGTGGAAGTTATTTTATATTGTATATTTTTTATGTTTATATTGAAATAGGAAGACAATGACATATATGATTAGATCTCTATTCAACTCTTTATACGCTCATTTACGTGCTTTTAAACTTTTTTCCTTTTAGATTAGCAAAAAATGTGAGAATTTTTATTTTTTTAGTTTACATATTTGAGTTTTAATTCTATTTATATACTTTGATATATTAGTGATCAATTGTTGTTGTTGGCATTTGGTCCAAATACATTACTTTTTTTGTCCAAATTGTTCTTATATTTCATTATATAATATATTATGTTTCATCCAATGTATTTGTTATATATATATATATATATATATATATATATATATATATATATATATATATATATATATATATGTTGTAATTTGAAACAAGTTTCTAACACCAATACACACCTCTTAAATTTCGCACATAATATGAATAAGTTATACAATATTATATGATGACAACTATACTATCTTTCTCACACCATCTTTAGACTTATCGAGTCAAAAAGTGTAACACTTAATTGTCTAAGATTTCCTCGGACGAAGAATAATAAATACTTCATATTTATGAGATGGACTTATCCTATATTTTAGTTTCTATAATTATTTAATTTCTTCAAATTGAATATTACATAGTATCTTTGTGGAAAAAAAATCTTTTAATGAAAAATAGTTATTTTTAATGAGATCTATAAAATATACAAATGTATCTCACTCACGTCATTTATTAGATAACTAAAATTAATATCTAAATCAGATAGAGAGATATAATTTAAAATTAGACCAATAATTTATAATTAAAGTATAAAGTTATTTAAATTCAATTTATATTATTTTGTATAATTATATACAAAAATATATTTTTAACTTTTTTTAAATAGTAAATAATTTTTTTTTATGAAATACTCAATTTTTTAAATACTAAAAAAAAATCTCAGACACATTTTTTAAGATTTGTTTATATTAGGTAAAACTTGCTTCAACCTTACACATTTTATCTAAAAATAAAATAGTGAAATCTCATTAAGAAAAATTATATGTTACCCACGCAAAGCGCGTGGTTTAATCTGGTACTAATTTATTTCCAAGTTTTAAACATGGCGTGGCCCATATATATAGGCGCATAATATATTTCTGTTAGAAAAGAGAGAATATAATATGTCATTGCATTGCTAACATAGGTCCAAGGTATCCTTTAAAAGTCAATACTCAAATATCAATCGAAAGTATATATGACGCTCCTTCAAACAAAAATAAAATCGAAAGGATAAGTCATTGGAGAGAAAGATAGTAGTAGGTGATTAATTGATTATCATTGCTTATCTTCTTTTGACAAGTCTAGTCATGTCTACTGTTATTTTTGCAATAAATGTTTTTTGTCATCGCATTTAGTATTAACTTAAATTAGACATGTATAAAATCTCCGAAAAAACAAATTGCTTATATTTCTTGAGATTTTTTTTCTTCTAATTTCTTGTAATTCTTAATTTCAGTAAAATATATATATTCATGATTTTAATTATAAATAAAAATAATTAAATTTATAATTATTTAGAAATTAATTGAATGTAATTATATTTGTCGAGCTCATAAATAATATAAGTGTATTTTTAAAAGATTGTTTACAAAAACTTATTCAATGAGAATATAAATCAAATTATATTAAAAAATAATTTTGTACTAACCAAAAAATATTTTAAAACAGACATTTATAAGTAGAATGAAATTAAATTATATTTAATCATTAATTAAGACTAAAAAAGTGTACGTATTTTTTTTTATACTCAAGACATGGAAACATATACCTTAATTTTTAGGCGCGAATTGTATACTGCCTTTCAGTTAAATCTAAGAGTAATGATATTTAAACACAGTTTTAAATATAAATACGGACACAACCGTATAAATACAGATTTTATACATACATACTCTCTCTTCATTATTCCTGCATTACTTTTTCATTAATTAATTAATTAATAATAAAATGAAAACAGAAAAGGAATCTTCTCTCTCTTCATTAATACACCTGCATTACTTTTCTCTTCTCTCTTTTCCTTTTCATCTTCATCGATTTTCTTCTTTTCTCATTCTTATTCTCTGATGTGAGGATTGCAGAAGAAGAAATAGAAAAAGGTATCATATCCACACATTTCTTATTTCTTTTAGCGTTTATTTGACATTTTTATTGGTTAAGATTATTCATCCATTTTCGATCAAACTCTTTAAAATCACTATTCTCGTAATTATGTTTGATGATGGTTTTGCTGTAGTGTTCACGTTAGGCTCACCTGTTGACAAATGTATTAAAATTATATCGTAGCAAAACTAGAACAACACCACAACATATACAATTTATTACTTACCAACAACATTTTCTGCGGCTTCATCCCCAACATTCTCAAAAGGGGTACTAACTCCCACATCACCTGCAAATAAAAGTTTGAGAGTATGTTATCAACAAGTCAAGTACATAAATATTTGATCCATAAAAAAAAAATCAATATCCATACCGTCAAAATCAGCAGATGAAGTTGAGGGGAATGTATTATAAGCTCTTGTTGGAGAACCTCCCACAAATTCATGATCAGATTCATGCATTGGCTGCCGTTTGAGTAATTCTTCTTTCAACCATTTTACCTCTCCCTCAAGAATCGAAATCTTCTCTTGAGAATGCCTATTATCCGCCACCAATCGTTGATAATCAACATAACGCACAGTCTGATTTTCTTGTTCATGCAATGCTTCCTTCACCATGTCAAATTCAAGTTCTTCATTTGTTGCAGTTAACTCTTCAATTATCTGCCAAAAGGTAAAACGATTGAAACACACACACTATTATTAAACAAGTTATACAAGCAAATAATATAAAAACTTACCATGTTATTTTGAAATGCTTTTAATATTGATTTCTTCTGACACTGTAAGATTGGCCAATTCAAAAATCTCGGGAATCTAAACTTAGGAACAGATGCTTGACCCAATGACAAGTGGTTGACCCAATGACAAGTGGTCGAACGCCCAAATCTAAAACAAATATTAATATATTTAGTGAAACAGATGGTTTTCTGTGACGTGCTTGACGAAGATGAGAGGGACGACAAGCTTTCTAAAAAGGAAGAAGATGAGAAACAGATGGTTTTCTGTGAGAATGAAGAAGATGAGAGTGAGCGTGCGTGCGTTGTGTTTCTGAGACGGAAGAAGATGAGAGAAGGAAGAAAGGGTTTTTTTTTAAGAGTAAGGGTTTTTTTTTTTAAAAAGCTAGCAAATTACACAATTGCCCCTTAAGTATGTCTGGGAGCATTCGTTTTCTGTTTTCATTGGGAGCATTCCGTATAAATGAAGAGAGAGAAGATTAATGAAGAGAGAGAAGATTCCTTTTCTGCAGGATTAATGAAGAGAGAAAGTATGTATGTATAAAGTCTGTATTTATACGGTTGTGTTCATATTTGTGTTTAAAACTGTGTTTAAATATCATTACTCTAAATCTAATCGTTGATATTGTGTCACGTAGAAACTCTTTTAATATTTTCATAACAAACATCAAAACACAACCTTAGTAAAGGAGACAGATCTCTAACGTCTTGTTTTAAAAAAATTCTATTAAACCCTTAATATTAGATTTGTTATTAAAATAAGTTTTTAAAAATTTTGTTAATTACTTCATTATTTTTGTAGATATAAGTGAGGTGTTCATGAACCCTTTATTAACTCTGAACTTTTTAAAAATAACTTTTAAAATTTATTTTTTTCTCAAAAAATTGTGATTCTAAAAAAAAATGATTGATTCGTAATATTTTATTTATGTATAATTTTGAGGTTAATTGTTGAAGTTTTGTTTGCCTTATTTTTACAGGTCAGATGAGAATAGCCATGTCAAGAAGGAGAGCCTTTCAAGATGTAATCTAAAAATAAAACCTTAGAGGCATAATTATGTCACATTTAGGATTAACATGTTTTCTCTAAGGACACTATCTATTTTTTAAAATTAACACTTTTTTAAGGGGGTGATATATATAAAAAATAACAAGGATATTTTATTTTATTTTTCAAAATAATTAAACCACTAGATAAGGCATGTGGAAAAATTTCATATAGTAAAACACTACATATAATCAGATATTCAAAGTAGAATTTAAGGACATAACAATATTGAGTACTTAAGTCAAAAATCACATAGTAACATTAACTTTAAGTCTAAAACCTCTCTTTATATATTCCTTCATTGATATTTTTTGTTCCGTAGCTTTTTTAAATTTCTTCTGTCTCCCACACGTAGTTCAATCAAATCAGCTTTGAAACATTTCAAAATCTTTTACATATATATATATAATGTCTAATCATATCTGATTGCGCAAGTACTGTTCTACGAAATCATATTACAATGTACTATCTTAATCTTAAAGAGATGTGATTAAATATTTAACATATACACTATTGTTTCCATTAAACCTTACTATATATAATTCCGTATATATTATTTGATTATGTTATCTTAGATATTTTCAATTAATATTTAAACAATTCTAATAAATTCATCTTTGGAGATCGAAATTAAAATATAATCTTTGAAATCAATTTCATATTTTAGTTTTTCATTAAAGGTATGCACGTCTTTTATATATTTTAAGTTAAAAAATATCTAAATAAACATCAAGAGTTATTATATCATGACTATTTATGTATACAGATGTATGGTCTCGCTACAAGATTTTAGTGCTATGGTAACGCTTAATTTTTTATAGTAAAAAAATTATTTTTGTAGAGTTTAATTGAAAACGATTTTTATATTTCGTTGTAATAGAACAATAAATTTTATAATTTCTACAACTACAGTTTAGAACTGTTCTCGTTGTTTACTGATATATTTATACAACATCTAATAATTGTTCTTGTTTAGGTTTTAATAAAACCCGTTCTCATAGCCAAAGTAAAAAAACAATCAAAATATTTTGTTATTGCGCAAACACTTTTAGCAAATTCCTTTCTTCTCTCTCTCAAACTTGTTCCTCTCTTCTTAGCAAACACTTTCTCGCAAGTTGTGTTTCTCTCTACTCCCTCACAAACTATGTTCCTCTTCTCTCTCGCGTAACCCTATCTTCTCTCTCTTTCTTGCGCGCGTGCAAAATAGTAACCCTTTCTTCTCTCTCTCGCTTGACCGTTCTTGTTTCTGAATGAAAAAGGGGAAAAACAAGTGTTGGTGGAGGAAGATTGTGAATGAACATCGATTAGGATTTTTCTCACGACTTGTGAGACTTCTCCCTTTTTCTCGCAACTCTACAGCATCGATTACGGTTTGCTCAACCTCTGCATTGATTAGGGTTTTCTCGCAACTCTACAACATTGATTACAGTCTGCTCAACCTTTGCGAGATTTGCAAAACTTCTACTTCTTCGTGACTTGGTGATTTTTGTATGTATTTTCGTCCTTGCTATGTTATGAATTATGGTGATACCGAAGAAGAATTTTAACATTTGGAAACACAAGATGAAAAGATAGATGTCAATACTTAAGTTTTCTTTATTTGTTTTTTTATAGATAATAATTTTTATTTTTGTTATTTTGATTGCCTCATTTTCTCTAGAATATAAATTAGAAAAATTGAATCATTACGTATGTCGTATGAATGATCAAGAGTTACAACACCTCACCTATTTTGCTTGTTTGCTTGACACATTGCTAACATAGACATATAATATATATTGTGTTTGACCACCGTAGGACAATGAACTTTAACTACTATATATATATTATTACAATAATTTTGTACTATCGTAATTGTTATATTTTAAATTTAGTATAGTATATTACAATAATTTTGTATTATCAAAATTGTTATATTTTTAAATTTATTATAGTTTTACAATAATAATGTTCTACTAAAATTATTTTTCTAAAATACAATACTTTTCTTTTAAAAAATTATATTTTATTTTTTGCAACGGTTATAAAGTGTTGCGGTACCTTAATTAAAAAAAATGTCTACCAGAACGGTTTTAACTTGGCAAGAGTGTAAAATCGTTGTCGTTGTAAATTTGAAAAACTGTTATGAGAAGATAGAGAAGAGGAACATAGTTTGCAAGGGAGTAGAGAGTGTTTCGTGAGAAGAGAGGAAGAGAGAGAAGAAAGGTTTTGCTGAAAGTGTTTACGCGGTAACGAAATATTTTGGAGATTTTTTTACTTTGGCTATGAGAATGATTTTATTAAAACCTAAACAATAACGGTTATTTGATATTGCATAAATATATCAGTAAACAACGAGAACGATTCTCAACTGTTGTTGTAGAAATTATAAAATTTATTGTTCTACTACAACGAAATATAAACATTGTTCTCTATTGGAGTATATGAGAACAATTTTTTTACCATAAAAAATTAGACATTGTCGTAGCATCAAAATGTTGCAGTGTCAAAATATATATATAAAAAATTATTTGTTCGATTGAAATATTATATCATACAATAAATTTTTATATAAATATAAAATTATTTGATACATTATTAAGGTGCATCAAATTTAATGTCATACAATAAAATAATTTAAGCAATTATTTTGGATGTATTTCAACAATATATTAAATAATTTTAAATTTATATATATGATTTATAAAATATAATATTTCAATCACAGTCAAATTTATAAAATATTTACTGAGTAAAATGTTATTAGACTATTTTCTGGCCGTTTCAATTCAAGAAGAAGATAAGAAGAGTTCACGCAGTTCACAAATTTGGGTATGACAAATTGATCACAACCTCAAATTTATGTGCGACATGAAACTTACCTATAAAAAAACAATGTGCAATATGAAAGTTCATACATGCATAATTTAACACGACCGAGACAATGACGTAGTAACTATTATTTGGCTGTTACAAATGTCATATACCTAACTATGTTTAATACTTGTCGTCGATCCAGTCTTCTATAAATTATTAATGGTCCAAGATTTTGGCTTCTTCTTATTTTAAACTTTACACTCTACCTTCACAGATTTCCTATACGGACTTTCTTATTTATCGTCTTCCCTCACTTCATTATTGATAACATCATAGACAGCCTGTGTGACATCATATATATATTAATTCGTTAAATAAATACTACAAAATATAAGGTTATCTAATTTGTGCTGCTCCAAAAATTGATCTTGTTACTTTTAGTAAATTTAAATAAAATATTATATTTACTTTTATTGTTATAAAATTTATTTATTTTTACTAAAAATAATAAAGGTTTATCCTTAAACTATATTTTGAGAGGTTTAATATTAGACACACTTTGAAATATATAGATTTTCAAATTAATTCATTCTCTCCTTTTTTAAATAGATTATTTTGTTCTATAATTTATACTTTGATCTTTGAACTTTTTGGTTGGAGTTCGATCATTAGTATCCGCAGTCGTGTGTGGTGATATATATCATGATTTTTCTCAAAAAAGACAATGTGGGCCTGTTTGTTAAGAATTTTTAAAAAAATGATTTTAATATTTCATAATTTAGATATTTTTAAGAAAATAAAAATTTGTTTTGTGTTTGTCATAGTGAGATTCAATCACATTTTTTTTTAGAAATCAATTATAAAAAATGCTTTTTTAGAAGCTAATAAAAACAATTGCTCGAAAAATCAGTTTTTAGACTATTCAATTTTTTTTAAAACTGTAATAAACAAATGCAAATTTTAAAAGTGATTATTTTATTTTGAAAAAATAATTATTTAAAAAAAAAAATTATATCAAACCCACCATATATTCATTCATATTCGAATCATTTTCAGCCTGCAATTACACAACATCGATTTTTTTCTTAAAGATACAAAACATTCTACATGTCAATGCGTAAGATTAGAGCATGATGTGATCTAGTTATTGAAATATCTAGAAACAAGTTTCACGTCACTTGGTATGGGGAAGGAAGATGATCTAAAAGTTATATTACTCTAGTTTTCATTATAAAATATATCAATTAAAAATATTTTAAGTTTCATCTGACTTTCTTATTTTCTATGACACTCTTGTCTTATAATGTATTGAGATATAATTCATGTATTTATTTTTTAAGAGTGTGAGTATACTATTATCGTGAAATGTTTGAGATATGTTAGTGTGTT
This sequence comes from Cicer cuneatum, assembly GCA_037974295.1. Taxonomy (NCBI): domain Eukaryota; kingdom Viridiplantae; phylum Streptophyta; class Magnoliopsida; order Fabales; family Fabaceae; genus Cicer; species Cicer cuneatum. The sequence goes on from JBBPBO010001984.1 coordinate 59,797,199, forward strand.
GTAAAAAAAAATTACATAGGACTATTATTTAGTTCTTATTAGACAACAACCATAATTTTCAGTATGTTGGTGTGTTTATATTAAATTTTTAGTATGTTGTGTCGTAATGTGAAAGGGTTGTTTTGGTAGTTATGGCTTAAAAAAATTTGAGATGTAGGAACTGAAATTAATAATTTATTAAAAATGGTACCAAATGTTTTTTAAAAATATTTTATTTTATTATGAAATTTATATTTTTAATAGCATACACGGTCAATGTAATTGTGATCAAGAATAAAAGTAAATTTTAGTTGCTTTCTTTCTATTTTTTTGTTATTAAAGTATAGTTTGAATAATGTTTTAAATACATTTTTTAAAACATCATTTGGAGAGATATAATATACATTCTTAATGATTTTTTTTAAAAAGCCAAAATTAATCATTAGTATTTTTTTCTTCATCTGAATTTTTCAATTCTTTAACATTTAACTTAAATCAATAAAGTTACACACCGGTTCACATTCTTAATGATGTTAAAAAATGTTTTTGAAACATGTTTTATATGAACAATAGTTGCCTTCTCTCTTGTTGTTTCTAAAACATTACACTTTGGAATATTTCAAATATATATATTGTGTTAGAATAGAAACAACTTTTATTAAATTACATTCGGCGTATTATTTTCATTTAGGTATTACATGTAAACAAATAATTCTATACTTTGATTATTTTACTAAAAGCCGATATTCAATTATTTAAATTTGTAAAATATATCAATTATTTAAAATTTGTAAAAATAATGAATTTACGACCTAGTTTATAGTTGTGCATCGATCACCACTTCTTAGTTACATTTGAATTAAATTTACCGATGATAGATTTTGTTAAATTAATTTCGGAGTCTAAAAGTGAACTTTTATAAAAGATCATTGTTTGGTGTTAATGTAAATCAAATGTGGTTGTTTGCAGTTGCTGCTATGCACAAGGACTTTGGCACAATGTGTTGGCAAAAAATATGGTACGGTGGAAAATGTGTTGGAATTCAAGTGTAAGTGGTTAGTCTTACATCGAATAGGAATGAAGAAAATATTGAATATATAAAATAGGTGACTCATATACCTAAAGTCTTAAGATTTTGGGTAGAGATATTGTGTCAAAATCTCTTGTGGATCATGGAGCATTTGATCATTTATTTCTCCCACACCCTCAAACTTTCCAACAAGTGATATTAGAGTCATGGTTTGGCTTAGTGGGAGAGCGGGAGTTGGATCCTAGTGTGGATCAAGTTTAGTGATATGAGTGACTCACACTTAAGGGGGATTTTGCTAGAATTCAAGTATGAGTGGTTAGTCTCACATCGACTAGGAACAAATATAATGTTAGATGTATCTAATGCTGCAAGGTTTTGGATGGAGATGTTGCGTCAAAGTCTCTTGTGGATCGTAGAACACTTGACCTGTTGTTACTCTCGCATCTTCAAACTCCCAAGAAAAATGTTATGTTGAAGAATTCAAATAGGGATACTAGTTGGTGAAAGGATTTAAATTCGCTTTGTGATGGGGGATCGATGGGAAGTCAATAGTTTTATAATAACTTGAGTCGTGTTGTGGATAGCGGTAGAGACACCTTTTTTTGTGTGACCCTTAATTAGTTGGAGGGAAGTCGTTTGTGTGATTGGTTTCAGAGGTTGTTTAGTTTGACAGTGGATAAACATCTTAGTGCTGGAGATGTTTTGTTGTAGGTGGAGGGTTGGGGGAGGCGTGACGGTGGAGAATAAATATGTTTGTTTTTGGAAGGAAAACTTGGTTTTGGAGTTTATCTTGACAAATTTTATTGTGTAGAAAAATGTTGCGGACAAGTGGTCTTAGCGATATGCTTTTAGAGATCAATATTCAGTTTAAAGGACGTATCATTATCTAGTAGAAGATTGTATAGATGCTTCTCCTTTTGTGACAATTTGGCAAAGTGAAGTGTTTTGAACGAGCAAAACATCTTATATATTGGTGGCTGTGAAAAGGAGAAATGATTATTGCATCTATTTTTCATTGTGAGGTGTTTGACAAAGTATGGTCTCATATTCTAGCGTGTTTCAAGTTCAAAGTATTCTACCATTGTTGTGTGTTCTTAGTGTGCAAAATATATGGTTAATAGAACCATATTGATAAATTGGATTGCATTGCACAGAAAAAAAAAACCAAAATAATTAAATGGTTCATGAATTGAACCACGCGTTTAAAACAATTTAGTTAATCAAACTTAATTAAAAAAATCACTTTTTGTTTTAGAAAGTTTTTTCTCAAAATATATATAGAATTTTTTTTTTGAAAAAATGAAAAAAAATTTAAGTTATCTTTTTTTTAAAAAAATCAAAAATATTTTTTTTGTTGAAAATGTGAGACAAATAAATATTAGTCATTGATTGAATAATAAATAATTAAAATTAAAATAATTTTTTTTTAATTAAGTGACATGAAGAACAGAAAATTTAATCACATGTATGCAGTATTAAAAAATAAAAATTATCATAGTATTTCAATTTAATCCAATGATTAATATTAACTCGTCTCATCTCTTACAATAACTTTTCTTCTCACTTAATATTATCTAATCCGTCTCTGTTTCTATATATATATACACTTTTCCTTTATGGCGTGAACATGTTTGGAACTTTCCAAAAAGACAAGGAAGAACATTCAAAAACACAAATCACAAATTGACGTCCCACCAATAGCTTTCTACTTTCTAGAACTGATAGTGTCATTGTTACGCAAATTAATAGGTCATGTGATATATGTAGAAATTAGAATAGAATAATATATCTTATAAACGATTACTGATCATGGTTACATTTGAAACAGGAAAAAGAAAGTTACAAAGACTTTTATTTTTAGAACATTGAATTACAAAGATTAATTAAGGTTACAACCGTTCCACCAATTCAGTTGATAAGTACATGGAGATAAAAAGTTTTAAGTTGGATGTCTAGAATTTAAATTCGGAAACTAAATCCATTACTTAGTAAAAATATTTTTAGTTTTATTTTTTAAATAGATGTTAGTTTTATTAACTAATAAATGAGATACAAGACTCTTTAAGTGAACAACTATATGCATCTTAAGTTAAAATAAGCCTTTAAAATTATATATTTATGAAAATATTAAAAAGTAATTTGGTGACATTTTCATTATTTATAAAAATATAAATAATTGTTCACTTCAAGAATCTTTTATCTCATATGTTAGATAACAAAATTAACACAAATTTATAAAAATAAAAATAAAAAAAATATTTTGAAAAAGTAAACTAACACTAACATAATCATTAACTTACTAACATTAACCTATAAAAAGTGTTACAATACCATTCACTAACTTCTTCTAGCTCTCAATTCTCTTAAAAGGGTAAAAAATTATGTTACTAAGAGAAAAGCAAGCTAGAAGAGTGAGAGAGTTAATTAGATAGAAGATTTGCATCACATTAACATAGGATCCACACCTTGATGAGTGCACATTTTAGGTCCATCCATCAAACATGGACTCAACCTAAACATGAGAATGCAAAACTCCATTTGATTTAAAGCACCATCTCCATCCAAATCACCTTCCATTAGCATGCAAACAAGCTCATCATCCCTCACTTCTAAACCAAGCATGAAACAATTCATCTTCAAGCTCTCAAATGTTATAACACCTTTGTTCACATCCATAAGCAAACGAAACCCATTGCAAAGTTCACCTATAAACCCTTCTGCCCCTAAACGTGCAATCATGGATGGAAAATAATCCTCAAAGTCCATTCCAAAATCTAATTCCATATAGTGGATATTATGTGAAACTTCAATTAGAAGTTGCTAGGGATAGTGAAAGGAATATTATTGGTAGCTTGTGCTAGAAGGGTGTATTAATTTGAGCTTCTTATATAAGATAAAGATAGCCAAACGATATACTACCAAATTAGATAGGGTTTAGTAAATTGAGTGAAAGAATAGTACTTTGGTCGTTGAGAATGTAGGGTCGGGTTATATGGTCCATATTAAAAGTAATAAAAGTTGTACATAATTTTTTTAAAGCTAAAAAAAATGTTAAGAGTTTAGTTAATCTGTACTATGAGTGTAATTTTTTTACACGTACGTACATATCTAATAAATTATTGGATGTACGCTTTTAAACTTTTGTCACATTGTTTTATAAAAAAATATTTTTTGCCTGACATTACTATATATCTATTTAATCTTTATAAAATGAAAAATCTCTTACTACATTAGTCATTTTTTATCAATAATTTATTTATGAAATTTTCTTGGATGAACAAAATGATCAATTTCGTTCATTTTTTTTAACAAGATTTCAATTCGTTATTAATTTTTTATTAATTTTTGAAAAAGCAAAAACAAAAATCATTCGATCAGCAACTAGAAGTACAAAGTATATTCCATATAGTCAAAAGATAATAAATAAAAAAAGAAGATAATACAAAGTCATATACTAACACCAAATTACAAAAATGAAACGCATAACAAAAGAGAAGAAACTAAAATTCACCCAAACAAACAAGTGGTTTTGCGCACCATTGATTTATCTTATAATAGAATGTGATACAATATTTGCTTATCAATAAAAAAAATGATACATTTTAATTGAAACCACTACTAAAATAAGATTTTAATATTCTCCAAATATCATGTCAAAAAGTTATAGATCCAATGTCGATGTGCTTACAACTTTTCCAAATAGTTTAGGCATTTGCCAGCCATATAGAATTAAGCTCCTAAAGAGTCTAATATGTCATTCGAATACAAATATAAAATATTTAAGCATAAGTTAAAGTGTCATTTAAAATAACAAAGCTAAGACTTTAAAGTTGCCCTCCACACACAGCCAAAACATGGATGAATTGAGAGATTTTGTTCATGCCATGCCACATTGCACATAAATAAAAATTTCACAATGTTGTGCATTGAGAGTAGTCGACTACACATTCATCTCGATGCCAACATCAATACCTTCAGTTTAACCAATTTATTCTAGATAGCTGAGTCGTAAAGTGAAGGACCACCACTCTCAATCTCCATCAACAACTTTTAAGCCTTGTTTAACATAGTATCATCTATCCTGACTCAAGATACATGATTCTTGACTATTATTTTTTATCCACATGATCCTACAAAACCTACTTATTGATTTAGGAGGGTTCACGGCCAGAATCGAGGAAGAAACGGCTTTGCGGACAAAAGCAGCAGAAAATGCGGAAAACGATCGTCCAGTGTCAGATTGCCTATTATTATACCTTTCCGAAAAGGGAATCGCGCCACGAACACAACACATTGCATTGCCATGACGTATGGGCTCCAGAACCGTTTTGAGCTCGTCTTGGGCCTCAAAACAGCCGTTATAGTTTTTCCCATAATTTTGGACTTTTCTGTTTTACCTAATTTTCGTACTAGGGTTTCTATTATCTATTTAAAGACTTTCTATGCTGTAACAAACAGTATCTTTTAATAAAATAATTAATTTTGAGATTTTTTCTCTTCTCTGGTGGATTCCAGAACTTGTTATTTTTTTAGGATTAGCGCTTGCTAACCCTTTGCGATTTCCGACTGCGTTAGGTGGCATCAGAGTAGGCTTTCTCCTGTTTCTTTTCGTAGCTTGAACAACCATGGGAGATCAACCAGTCACAAGAGCAGACATCGAGGGTATCATTGCGGCTTTTATCGCGGTCCTTACTGCTTTGACTACGCAGATGACAACTCAGGTGGCGGCTTTGACGGTTCAAGTGAACGCCATCAATAATAGGAGGGACAGAGTCAGGAGAGACGAACCACCCAGGCGTCCACATGGAGGCTTGCAAGCTCGTGTTGAATCGGACTTTAGTTCCGAAGAAGAGATCCAGGAGGAGAATCAGGGTTTTGATAATCAACAGAATCGCAACGACTACAAAGTCAAGGCTGACATCCCGTTGTTCTATGGAACTATGGTGGTTGAAGAGTTTCTGGATTGGCAGATTGAAGTTGATCAGTTCTTCGACGTGATGGGTGTGCCAGAAAACAAGCAGGTGAATATGGTGGCAATTCGATTGAAGAGTACCGCTGCTGTGTGGTGGGACAAGCTTGTTGTTCAGAGGCAGCACCAGAGGAAAGCGCCAATCAGAACGTGGAGGCAAATGAAATAGTAGATACTGGAGCGTTTCTTGCCTGAAGATTATGAGCAGATTCTGTACAAGATGTATATCGATTACGTTCAGGGTTGAAGGAGTGTGACCGAGTATACAGTAGAGTTCCTGCGTTTCTTAGAACGCAACGAGCTTGGGGAAACTGAGGGTCAGAAGGTGACTTGCTATATTAATGGCTTGAAGGGGTCGATACAGGAGAAGATGGGTCTGCAGACTGTTTGGATCGTGACAGAGGCCTCTACGCTAGCCTTGAAAGTGGAACTGATGGAGAAATCCCCTAGAAATTTCTCATCTTTTCGCAGATTCACTACACAAGGTAATTCTGAAGTTGCTGGTGATAAGGATAAGGGTGTTGCTGCTAAGGATTCTAACTCCTCAACAAAGAAAACTGGTGGAACCAGTAGTGCTACGCCCAACAACAAGAGGGTGACCCAGAAGTTTGCCAACCCATACGCAAAACCGACGAGAGATAAGTGTTTCCGTTGCGGTGGGCAGGGTCACAAGTCGAATGTTTGTCCTTCCAGGAGAACGACTGCAGTTTTGAATGAGGAAGAGGAAGAAAACAACGAGTATGACGGTGTTGAGTTCGCTGAAGAAGAAGCTGAAGAAGCAGTGAATTTTGTGCTGCAGAGAGTCCTGTTGTCTTCAAAGGAAGAGGGGCAAAGGAAGAATATTTTTAGAACACGCTGTTCTATTAAAAATAAGATGTGTAATCTGATCGTGGATAACGGGAGTACAGAGAACTTGGTCTCCCAGAAGCTGGTGGAATACCTAAAGTTGCCGACAGAACTGCATGCCAAGCCTTATGCTTTGGGCTGGGTGAGTAAGGGTTCGCAGGTCAAGGTGATGAAGACTTGCAAGGTGCCTATTTCCATCGGAAGGCATTACAAGGAAGAGGTAGTGTGTGATGTTCTGAATATGGATGTGTGTCGTGTCCTACTGGGGCGACCTTGGCAGTATGAAAATGATATCACGTATAGAGGCAGAGATAATGTGATGATGTTCACCTGGGAAAGGCACAAGATAGCTATGGCCCCGGTTTCTGGTTTTAATAGACGAACAGGGAAGGAGAAGTCCAGTTTTCTTGTTATGACGCAGGATGAGCATGACCTGACTGAGACCTTCAAGGAAACTGAGTGGTTTTGCCCAGTGGTGGCCAAGGATGTGCAAGCCGTTAAGGAAGCTGTCAAGGCGAAGCTAGAGGCTAATGGGCAGAAGAACAAAGTCGCTGCTGACAAGCGCAGAAGAGTCAAGGTCTTTGATGTGGGAGATGATGTGATGGTGTTCCTGCGTAAGGAGAGGTTCCCAGTTGGCACTTACAAGAAGCTTCAGCCTTGCAAGTACGGGACTTTCAAGGTGCGGAAGAAGATCAATGACAATGCCTATGTGATTGACTTGCTGGGATCCATGAATGTTTCCAATACCTTTAATGTGGCTGATATTTATGAGTTCCATGAAGATGCTGACTTTTATTCTGGTATGAAGATGTAGGAGGGTTCACGGCCAGAATCGAGGAAGAAACGGCTTTGCGGACAAAAGCAGCAGAAAATGCGGAAAATGATCGTCCGGTGTCAGATTGCCTATTATTATACCTTTCCGAAAAAGGAATCGCGCCACGAACACAACACATTGCATTGCCATGACGTATGGTCTCCAGAACCGTTTTGAGCTCGTCTTGGACCTCAAAACAGCCGTTTTAGTTTTTCCCGTAATTTCGGGCTTTTCTGTTTTACCTAATTTTCGTACTAGAGTTTCTATTATCTATTTAAAAACTTTCTATGCTGTAACAAACGGTATCTTTTAATAAAATAATTAATTTTGAGATTTTTTCTCTTCTCTGGTGGATTCCAGAACTTGTTTTTTTTTTTAGGATTAGCGCTTGCTAACCCTTTGCGATTTCCGACTGCGTCACTTATAATAACAAAAAATGTTAAACTATAAATCCCTCGATTCACCTTTAACCTCCAACATCATGTACTTAGCAAAATAAAATTAACACTTGAAAATTATGCACACAAAACCATACTTTATTACATTTAATTTAATGTATGTTATAAGCTCCTTTACTCTCTCACCCACAAAAAAAATTTTAATTTTAGAAATGATATTTAATTTAGTCTTGATACTAACTCAAACTGCAGTAAATTCATGTTCATCACACAAACATTGGCCCTCCCCCAAAATCAAATATTGTCAACAAACAGTAAGTGAGATAGTCGAAAATCAAACACATTTCTAATTTGAAAACTTGAGAATAATCTCTAAATAACCGAGGCCCACAACCTTAAGTTTTTATCAAGAAAAGAAATGGTGATAGTGAATCACATTGTGTAAGTCTCTATCACAACGATAATTCATAAGTATATATGACTCCCATTTACTAACACTCATGTGCACTCGCCAAACTCATACACTTCATATTTCATCTTCTCAATTATTGTCTAATTAATATTAATCTTTATAAATTTAGAAATAAAATTGCAATTCACCATAAGTAAAATAGTAAAATAGTATGATAGATTTGTGCAATTAAAATGATCATGTATAAAACACTAAATTCACATGTATCGAGTTTGAGTCCACTTCTTTGTCGGTGTTATTTTAAATTAACTTTAATATTTTCGCTACTTTGAACTCAAATATCTTTTTACTCTAATTTTTTTATATTAAAAAAAAAAGAAAGAAATACTTACAAAATATTAAGTACTTTAAATTTATATATCTGCAATATATCGATTGTTTAAAAAAATCTAAATTTTTTGTTTTTTTATATATACTCTTTAAATATATACTCTTTATATATTTAAAATGAGTCGGATACTAAATATAAAAATCTCTTCCATCAAAGACCTTTTCAACCAGACTTAACTGGTATGAAATTTAAATTATATTCTTTCGATTAAAGTCTACGTCAACATGATGACACATAATAAAAATTTTCATTTTGTTTGATTAAAATGTCGCTATATATCTTGATTTTCGTAGCACAATTGTGGAGCCTACTTTCGTGGAAGCTGCGTTCGTGCTCCCTTATGAACAATCAATAATCACCAATGAACTCATAATCGACCGTAACTTATATTCTACTCTAATAATAGTGTTTAATTGGAGACTACCCTTTTAATGAGCAAGTTCCATGACTTGTCATCTTCCATGTAAACATGTGCTCGTGGAACACATGCAAATTATTGCCATTATTTTTTAGATGAAAATATTTTAAATACAAATGTTTAACGGTTTTTACTTCTACTGTATCCGTTCTGAAATATAGGGCTATTTAATCAAATTGCAGGAATTAAAAAATTGATAATAATCACACACAAAATAATAGTAGTATTAAATTTATTGAGAATTGGTATTAATTTCACAGTTTTATGCTTCAATAGAGATAATTAATTTATATTTTAATATACTAGTATTTATTGTTAGTTGAAAAAAAAATTACAACTATTTTTAATTCGTTAATAAGATATAATTAATTTAATTGAAAATTCAAATAAGGTCTTATCATTAAGAGAGACAGAAATTTTTCAAAATTTTTTATAATTAAGGAAGAAAATAGTATATTATTATATATTTATGACCACATTAAATAAGAATGATAGAGGGGAGGAGAGAGGAGACTTTTAAGTTTGTGCTTATTTCAATTTTTAAGAGGGGAGGAGGGAAGAGAACCAATATTTCTCTTAATGATATAACAAATCACATTTTCTCATCTCTCTTGGTACATAAAAATGATTTAACAAAATACAAAATCATTAAACACTCGAAACCTACTCTCTCATCTTTTGAAGCAAACTAGGCATGACAAATGAACAAGAACTGCCCTAGACTCGTCCCCCATTTAACGGGAAAAACCGTTTTTAATGGATACGGGTGTGGGTGCGGATTTTTCCCGTTTTTTTAAAGTTACGGGCGGGTGCAAGGGTGAGTTTCGTCAAATCCGCCCCGCACACACCCGACAAAAATGCAATTACTTAAATACCCTTATATCTCTTAAAATAGTAACAAAATTCTAATTTTGTCAATCTTCTTTCTTTTTCCTTGCTGCCACCGTCCACCTCCACCCTCACATTTTCTGTCCCAGCCGTCCTCCCTCCTATTCGTGTGTCGTCTTCGTCAATCCTTCGTGTGTCGTCTCTGTTCTCTTATTCTCTTCGCCGCTATAATTTTAAGGTTCGTTTTCAGATTTTCTGCATTTTGATGCATTTTCGTTTTTAATCTTTTTCGTTTTCTGGTTCGATTTCATTTTCATTTTTAGATTTTTCTACATTTTCGTTTTGAGATTTTGTGTATAACAGTTCTGCATCTCTGTATTTTGGGATTTTTCTGCATTTTCGTTATACAAATTTTGTGTATAACAGTTTTGAGATTTTTCTGCATTTCCATGTTCATTGCTTAAACTTTGTATCTATGCTTGCTGAGTTTGAAGTTTGAATATTTAGAACTTTTGTTTAAATCGATATTTTCACTTCTAAAGAGTTTGAAGATTATAAAAATATTGTGACTTGTAGGGAATTTAAACAAATTTTGCGATATTGTGACTTTATTATTTTGATTATTGTAATTTTAGAACTTAGGTTGAGTGCTACTCTATTTAGTCCAATTATGGATTTTTTATGCTATGAATAAATAAATTCCAATTTTTTGAGTGGGGGTGGGGCGGGGAAACCCGTCCCCGTTGGGTGTGGGGTGGATGTTAAAAAGTCACCCTCGATGGGTGTGGGTACGAGGGCGGTATTAGAGTTGCAGGTGTGGGGTTGGTAATGCTTAAAACCGTCTCCACCCCATCCCGCCCCGCTGCCATCCCTAAACCTAACATATATCTATTATTTTTCTCTTCCTTTCCCTCCGCCCATATTCGTTTAACCAGACCCTAAAATTTGCTCTCATTTCCTCTCTTTTAAAATTTGAACCAAACGTATTTTCTTAAAAATAATTTCTCTTTTCGCCTCCAACCTCTCTAATCAAACACACCATGAGAGAAATATTTAAGGTCTGTTTGATTTAACGGAGGAAATTGAATGAAAGGAAAGTAAAGATATGTTTCGTTCAAAAAATGAAGAAGAGAGACGTGGGGAGATTTTAATGGTTTTTTTTTTCAAGGGGAGAATGATATAATATTTTGTGGGAGAACAAAAGCACTTTACGAGAGATTTTGCATCCCTCTTCTCCCCAACTAGACCCTTATAAGGTGGTTACAACTCCAAATAAAAATTATTTGAGTATACAAACAAAAAAAATATAAATAACTTAATTTAATTTTTTAATTTCTTTTTAGTTCTCTTTTTTGTATGTACCTATTGTGATCACACAAGACTTTCATTATCAATCAATGAACCAATGAACAATGAACATTAAGATCAATTTTTTTCTTCATATTTGGGCTTAAACTAAAACAAATCAATCAAATTTGACTTCTATTGGCTTCACATCATTTAAAATAATCCATCTAATACACTAATTTGAGCTTTAGATCATTTGCTATCAGCTTTTGTCGTCATTTTTAAACGAAAAATTATTTTGAAAATAAGGGTGCTTTTAATATATATATATATATTTGAAAAGGGTCCAAAGATAAACCTTTACTATTTTTAGTAAAATAGTGATTTTTTTATTGATAAAATAATAAATTTTAAAATAATGAAAAATAGAAAAAAAATATAATATTTTATTAAAAATTACTAAAAATGGTAAGAGTCTAACTTGAGATCTTTTTAAGTAAAATGTAAATCATTTTAAAATTTCTAATACAAAAAACTATAGCTCAAATCTATTTCTCTTATAGTACTGGCTATATTTTGTTTGGGCTTGATTGGGCTTTAGTTTGTCTGGTAATATTTGTTTCAATATTCGTTCCCATTCTAAGTGTGAGACATCATAGTCATGTCAATATATGAGTAGACCTTACAAGAAGCACCTTCTTGCAGTTCATCCTATTCAGCAATATGTTAAGTCTTCTCAAGGGTTAGGTCTAATATTCTATCCGCATTCACATTCAATAAAAAATACAACTAATGTTGATGCATATTGTGGAAGTTGCATATCTATAAAAAAATCCACCACATGATATAAATAGTTTATTTTTCTAAGTCCAAAAAACAATCTATAAAATTTCTTTAAAAGACATAATATTCTAATCAGTTTCCGACACCGTAATTGATTTAGTTAAAACAAAAGACTTTAAAATTAATATTCTAATCAAATTTTTTGTTTGTTATAACTTATTTAGAATCTAGCTAGTCCAATCCTATAATAGAATTATTTGAGAATTGGGATGGACCAGACTCATTAAGCCCGAATGCTTATAAAAAGCCCAAACTGAATTTATCGTTAATTTTTCCATTTAAAATCATGTGATGACGTTAATATTTCATCACAAAGAAATTCATCTAGACATTGATCATGACATATTAATATTATGGTCCCAGCAAATTTTATTATATAGTTGGATGTGTGTGGTGATTCGTGACTGCTTACCTAAAAGGGTACAATGTGGACAGGAAATTTCAGTATCTTGATTTAGATTATTTATATACACTTGTTGTGGTATTTGATAAGCTAAGAAGCGACGTTATAAAAGTTGCATATTTAGATGGCCTCAAATATTATTTACGTTAATTAAGACAAAATTCTATTTATTTATTTATTTTCTTTTTGCAAAGGCAGGACAAGTTCTATTGTTGACATTTCAGCCAAAATAAAAAGGTCTATCGTTGATCATACTTGAAAAGGGTTCAAAACAGCAAGGAAAACTATTATTTAATTTTTCTTTAAAAAGCAAAAATGACAAACTATTATTAATTAATGTCGAATTGATAAATATGAAAGAAAATTAATATGAATTTAGTTTTTAAGTTATGTATATGTGTTTGAATTTAATTTATATAAACTCTTGGTACAAGTAATTTATTTATTGTCAATTAATTATAATTGTTAAATTATTAAAAATATTTGAATTTAATTTATTGATTGTGATTTTTATTTTAAAAAGACATTGCTAGAATACCAGACAGTAAAAATACATTGTACAAATGTATCTATGTGTGACAGAGACCATGTTAACAAATTTTGGTATGATAATTTTTCTGATTTAATTATAATTTTAGTCTATTTATTTTTATTAATTAATAAAATTAATCTCGTATTTTAAAAGTGTCACAATTTTGGTCAAATTTTTAGATTTTTTAATTATAAAATGAAGATTTAATATATTTTAAATGATGTAACATATCATTTCATAATATAAAATCATCTAGAGACAATATTTATTCATACGTTAATTAAATTACAAAAACAAAAAAAAATTGAAATTGAAAATGAAGTTTTTATAGGATTTTATGTGATTTTATTTATGTTAATCATTTTACATTATCATATCATATGTCACATTACTATTTTTTAGTTAAAATATCATAATGATAGACTAAAACTGTCAAATTTTTAAATATGAGACCGATTTCTTATTTTACCGTTTATTTAAAATACTAAATTTATAATTTTTCCATTTTTTTAACTTACAATTATTATTATTTTTAATAAATTAGAATTTCAATATTTATTATTAATTCAAATTTGGAATAAAAATATCATTAATAATGAATAATTAATCATAGTTATTAGAGACGGAAAAAAAAAGTAACCAAAACAAGGAAAATGGAAAGATAAGATAAACTTAATATATATAACGTAAAGTAGACTTCTATTAACACGCATGGTATCTATTATAAGATATTATAATAGCTCCCACTTCCTTTAAAACGTATCATTTATTTACGTGTTTTCTATTCAATATTACAAAAAAATTAATGCGTCTCTCTCTACAATTGCTCACTCTTTTTAAATTTTATCTCTATTTTTCACTGTAATATCTTATTATTCATATCTCTAAATGTTATTCATTTTCGTCATTTTCTGTTACTTAATCCATCAATGCATGTGACTATTGCTTTTAGCTTTTTCTGTCACTAAACTTCTTTATTTGTAAAAAAAACTTTTTGGAGCTCACTAAATTTCCTTGTCTTTTAAACTTAAACCTATCTACTAATTAACTTTAAAGTCAATCACCATTCCTCAATCAATTTGTTAACATGAATCTACAACTTAAATTTTAAATAATAATTCATTCATCTTATTTAGTAAGTTGGTAACTTAATTGTTGTTTATTGTAAACCAACATACCTATCATACAACAATTACCCTTACCAATAGTATGTTCTAAACATCAATTTTTACCACATTGCAATGGCCACAATTTGCATTGTCGGTTTTTCGCACAAATTATTGTATCAATCTTATATACAATCACAGTTACAATTTAAAAGAACTTGCATTTAATATTCTTTGTAATTTCTTGTAAGAATCAAAATATGCCTGTTTAGATTTGGGATTTTCAATTTGAAGTCTCTATTATTCCATTTCTTTTCTTACTTATTTGTTTGTTTGTTCAATCTCATTGTACTCTTCAAAGTCAAATTTTATGCACAATCTCTATTTTCTCTACATATATTCTAAATTGTTGTTTTGTAATTAGTTTGTTCTTTTTCTCAAATCAGTGTGATTTTTAAGATTTTGATGTTGCATAATCGTTTACAATTTTTGTTAAATTGAAGAAGTAAAATTGATATTTTCTTCAATTGTCAAAAAAGACCGACAATATTGGGTAGCTAGCATAGTAACGTTATCTCATTTTTGAATTAATTATTTTTGTGATTTTGTACTATAATTTGATTGTGCTTCTACTTTTCATATTTGATAAGTATATATATTTTCTATATGACTATATTGTATTGATTAGTTGTTGTGTAAATGTAGAGGTGGTTTAAGTAACTAGAAAAATGGTAGATTCAACATTCAAATGATTGTCATTGGGCGTTGATACTGATCAAAACCATAAAGACATCTTCATTAGACCACAAATGCTAGAAGGTAATACTCCAAGACGAGAAAAAGATTATATATAAAAATTCTTTACTATGTCTAACTAGTTTGGTTAGTGAGGTTGCGATGAAAGAAATTTAAGCAAACCAATTACACTAAAATAACTCTACTAATTTATTTTTATATGTTAATTTTTATTTCCATTTCATTGTGCATATTTTAGTATAATGAACTAAAACTTAAAACTTTTCTAATATTATTAAACATATAACAGTACCAATAAGATTTCTGCAATTTGTATGATCATAGGCACCTTAATTATGATTATGGAATATATTTTACTATCATAACACAATTTTGTTAAACTTTAACGTTTTCGAGTATGAATTGTCATTTGCATTTTTGTAAATAATTTTTACAATTTCGAACTTTTCGATCTCTTAGTAAAGTACATTGACAAATAATTAATTCTTTAACTAAATCTTAGTTCTACAATATCAAAATAATTTTATATATTTTTGAACTCAACATTTACAACATATCTATTTAAAAGATGATTTATCACTTAAAATCTCCTCACAATTTAAGAAAAGAAGAAAATATTAATTTCATAGATAAACTTGTGCAACCCACCACTATACATCTAGTTATCATAAATGAATAAGAAAGTTGGTGGATTTGGTGTTAACATGTGGCCAAGTACATCCATGGGTTGTCATCTTTACATTTAACTAGAATTTAACTCCGACGCTAGGATGGTGTAATTTATAAAATTTTCTTTAAATGTAAATTTTTAAAAAAGTTTGAAAGTGATATTTATAGTGTATAAATGTATCAATCTAATTACAAAAAAGTTTCAATATTTGTAAGTTTCTCAGTTTATAAGAATAGTGATTATATAATTAAAGAATAAATAAAATAGAAACAATTGAAAAATTTGTAATAAAATGAGTGATTTTCACTCTAAAATATATGATTAAAAAGATTAAAATTTGTAATAAAATGAGTGATTTTCACTCTAAAATATATGATTAAAAAAATATGAGTGATGGTTAGTATATGCAATTAAAAATATTAAAATAAAATATGAGTGATTTACACTTTACAAATATTATTAAAAAAAGTTGAGTGATTGTTTGTATACATTTTATTTTGTTTTAAACATTCAATCACTATAGAATACTTTCTTCCTATAAAAAATAGAATATATATTTTACAAGTATTGATTTGAGATATAAGTGTAAGCATTAGTTTTTATATGATCATTATTTTTATTTTTTGTTTTACGTTTTATCTTGAATACTATTATTTCTTTATTTGTAATTTTTTTTGAACTAATTGAATGAACTACTATTTTTTAAATTTTATGTTTCATGTCTCATTTTCACTTAAACTTCCGATAACTAATTAATAATAGAGGTGTTATACCACATATTTCTTTCAAAAATATTTTGATTTAATTATCCTTTTTGGAGAGTGTATATAATGAAAAAACTCAAAGTACTATTTTTTATGACAAAAAAAAAATAATATTGAGAATAATAAGAGATCACTACTTGATTTTGATTATTTTTACCATTAATTGAAACTATGATCTGTTTTGATTAAATACTTTCTTTTATATTAGAGGAATAAAATATGTATCCAAACACTAATAAGATAAAAATGAACACAAATTGATTATTATTTTGAATATATTTAATGTATAATTTTATATTTTTTAAAATATCCTTTTTTTGTGTGCAAATGTTTGCTAATTTAAATGATTGTGTTTAATATTTATTTATTTATTTTTAATTTAAACTTCGTTGGATTGTTTGTGCATTAATTTAGTTATTGAATTTTAATATATGGTGGTTATCTTTTTATATATTTTGTGGTAATTTATGATTGCTATATTTTAATTATTAAAATGTAATTAAAATATTGCGTTGTATATATATGCAATAAATTCAAAAAGCAAATGACAACTAAATCTAGTTTGTAATGGGAGTTATATCTTTTATTTTTCAATTATAGAGATATAGACAAAAAAATTAGTAGAACGAGAAATAAAAAATGTATAAATTACAGAGTTGCCACATCGTACTATTGAATAATTTGATAAAATTAGTGTTACATAACATATAAGGATGTGATGTGTCAACACAATATTTTGGGGATTTATTTTAATATATTATATTGATTTGTCCTTATTAATATTATATAATATATTTTCTCTGTCCAAATATAATTGATTAATTTATAAAAGATTTATTTTAAAATAATTAACTAATTAAATTTTTAATGCACTTCTTTTTAGCTGTACTATTTAATTAATACTACTAATATTATTTTCGATGCAATATTTTTTACTATATATTTATAATATTGATAATGCACTAGTACCTAACAATGATAATTTAATAAGATGGTATTTTCTCTTTCATTTATATAGTTTTCTTAATATGTATGAAATAATCAAATAACTCAATTATTGTGGGATATATGAGAATTTTTTTTTATATATCCTTTTTTTTTAATATACCAAAATGCCACACATTGAAATTTTTTTACGCGAATGCCCTACTTTTTCTCCCTACTTGATCATCGCATCACTAGCCTGTGATGTGCCGAACGACTTTTTTCCCAACTTAATAGATCATCGCATCCCTAGCCTGCGATGTTGTATTGGTTTTAGTTTTTTTCTTTCATTTATTTAATACTCTAATTTATTTTATAATAAATTATAAATATTTAAAATAATAAATAAATAAAATAAAATAAAATACAATAATAATAATAATAATTACATTATAATAATTTTAATAATAATAAAAAGAAAATTATATTAATAAAATAAAAAAATACATTAAATTGAAAGAAAAAATACATCAATTTTAAATTAATTATTTCCATCTAAATGTCCTCCAGCTCCACATCTATGCGGTCGTCGAACTTGTCTAGCCCTTTGTACAAGTTGAGGTTGTTGTGGTTGATCCTCATTTTGATCATTATCCTCGTTATAATTTGTATGTGGATTAGAACCACTACCACCTGCCTCCGTATAATTTTGAGTATCGATGTTATACATCGAATCAAAAACAGCATAAGCCGACTCAGAAGTTGTGCAATAAGTACCAAACAAATTATAGAAAATTCCGCTCTCTGTCGGATGAACGGGGGTTGGTATTGTTGGCACTGAAGGAACGTAGTACTTAGTCAATATGTATTTAGATTTATGTACATGTGGTGGTGATGATAAAGACGGTGTTTGATGCATTGTATGTTGTTGTGGGATTGATTGAGGAGGGGTTGAGTGAACATCAGGATACATTGAAGGTTGCAAACGTGGATCACGCAGATATCTTTCCACAGATATATATATAATTTGATGTGATGTCTGAACCAATTCATATATTCATTACTGTGGCGTAAAACACCTTCTATGAATTGACCGTGTAATACGTAATTCTAACATTCATTCCAATGTTCAATATCATCTTTCCAAACCACCCTCCAATTATCATCAATGCCACGCCTCATGTCGACCTAATGGTAGATTGTCATATCCTCAGGTGGTTGCGATATTGGTTGATGGAAGCCGAACTGAAGTGAGACTCTATCTACATGATGTTTTTCGACAATATGATAACAATGGAGATAGGTACATGCAGTCCAAGTGTTCATATCTTGTTCGGGTACCTCGTGTTGGAACCCGAGATAAAGCCTCCATCGAAGCTAATATGTTAAAAATAGGCTAAGTAAATATTAAGATATATAAAATTGATGTATCTTTAAGCCATTTTAATATAATAAAATTACCTATGGTTGCTCTCTCAGGTGGGATAATTGCTAAATATTCTTCACAGACACCTCTAACATTCACAAAATTTGAACCAGAAATAGGAATACCATAAACATTTAATCCTAAAAGGTAATACACGTCTTCTAAAGTTATCATGCACTCACCTATTGAGAGATGAAAAGTATGAGTTTCTGGTCTCCATCTTTCAACCATAGCAGTAATTAGGCCGACATCTATTTTGTAATTTCCAAGTTTGATCACTTCACCAAATCTGGTCTGTTGCAAATAAGGTAATATCGGCTCATTTGGTTTTTTGTTAACGTGACCATGACATTTCAATTTGTCCTTGGAGGGTATCTGTAATTAATAATATATGAAAATAATATTTATGACACTATAATAAATATACTTACAAATGCGTTAATGTATCGAAATTCAGCTCAGTGATTAATAGATAATTCCATATGTGAAAATTTTGATCGAGAAGGTTAAAGAAATTTTGATCGAGAAGGTTAAAGAAATTTTGATTGAGAAGGTTGAATAAAATTTGAGATTGAGAAGATTGAAGAAAGTGTGATTGAAAATGTTGTTTTGAACGTGCTTATATAGGGTCATTGCCCCAGCCTACGAACATCTAGGGAAATCGCATAGCGATCCTTGTGGGACATCGCATCCTCAACTAGCGATCCCTGTGGGAAATTAATCTCAGCCGTTGAATTAATGTTATCAATGGCTGTGGATGATGGATAAGTATGAATCCTAGTTATTTGATTTGGACCAATGAAATTGGTCTAATTCCTATTAAATCTTGGCCTTCCAATTTTTTTTATAAATGGTTGTGGATGATCCAGATGAAAAATAAATCTCACTACCTTCTATAAATAGAAAAATAAATCTCACTATCTTACCACACCTTCTATCTCATTATACCTTCTAGCATTTCATACTTACTCAATTACTTAATCATGGATTCTCAACAAGTAATTTGTATTGTTTATTACAATGGTACAATACTCGACGGAGTTGAAGGTAAAACATTTGTAAGTGATTACAAAAAGGCGTTCAAAATACATTTTGGAAGCAATCTTGCTCGTCTAAAGAATGTCATTAAAAAAAAGTTACAACTCGATGACAAAGTGATGATAACTGATATAGTTTATCGACACCTTGTTTTCTTTGATGAAAATACAACAAGGTTTGAACTAATGACGGTTTGCGATGACGAATATGTGCAGCTCATGTTTTATGTTTATGCACAGTGGTCACAACTTGGCACCATTGAGTTATATGTTAACTTTGAAGATGGTCCTCAAACAACAAACATTGATCAACTGTCGTCCTCAAACATACCCAATCCGGACTACATCCCATCTTTTCATTAAAGCAACCCTTATCAACCCAACTTATATTCTCCATCACAACACTATGAACCATCAAAATACTTTGAACCATGCTCTAGCCAACTAGAACAAACTCATCCAGAAATTTTTGAACTCCATCATGAATCTCTTCCAATAAGTCCACAATGCGATCTTCCCCTTAGTGTCTTATATAATATCAACGAGGAAGAATAAGGTGATTATAGTGAAGACGATGAGACATACTTCGATGAACCATCTGGTGTTTCTGACGATGACATTGATGTTGATGAAGATATGGAAGCAGAAGATCAACATATCCTACCTAAATTCAATCCACCATCATACATGAAGAACATCAATTTAGATAGTGCACAACAATCAAGTGAATTTGTGAAGGTGCAAACACGAGAAGAGGGGGTTGAATTGGATTTGACTAACTTGAATACTTTTTCTGTTTTTGCAGTTTTAAAACAAAACTTGATGTATGAATAAAACAGAGTTAGCAGCGGATATAAAGTAAAAATAAAAACACAGAATTTTATAATGGTTCACCGTTAACGAGGCTACGTCCAGTCCCTTCACCTTGAAGGATTTCACTAATTCAAACCTTGAATTACAACAATACCACTAACCCTCCAAGTCAGTCTTCTCAAACAGTCTAACAATCCTAGACTTTTGAGGAATACAACACCTTGACTTCTTAAGTCAAGTCTTCTCCTACCGATCTGACAACCTCAGATTGTAGAAGGAATTACAACACCTTGAATCTAATTGCCAAGTAATCTGCTACCCCTTCTGACTCCCTCAGATTGTAGACTCTACTTCAACAACTTAGATCTAACACAAGGGAAAGAAAATAACACGAGTGCTTGCTTCTGGAAAGCTGGAACTCACAATTAACCTCACTAAAAACTTGAGTGTTTGCTTTGGAAGTTTATGACTCTTTTGTGATTTTCGATGCTAAGTATTCTGCCTTGAGCCTCCTTTTATAGATGCGAATTAGGGTCTCTTCCAAGCTTAATTTCGAGCTGTATCTTGCTGGATTCTCTTGCAAAAATATCTTGACCAATCGAGGTTCACTAAAATAAAAAACATATCTTTTTAAGCTTCAGATTTGCTTTCAAAAATAACTGGCCAATCGTGTCTTTAGTTTCTTCCCGCCAACAGCTTCTGAATTCCACAACGACTTCACTTTATTTTTGTAACAAATCCTTTTAATACTTTGATCAAATTAAATTAAATCTCCACCATTAACCCTCATGATTAAATCTGGACCGTTTGATCTTCTACGCTAGTCCACATCTAGACCATACTAAGTGATCTGCTGTGATCCTCTGATTTCGGCCAACCCTGGACCACACTTTCTGATCTTCTAATCTCGGCCAACCTGGTCTAGCAAACTGATCTGTTGTGATTCTCTGATCTCGGCCAATGCTAGACCACACATTCTGACCTTCTGATTTCGGCCAACACTGGGTCATGGTCTGATCTTCTGATCTCGGCCAACACTATGCCATATACTTAAATCTGAACCATTGATCTTGATATGTTCCCTCTGATCTGGACCAATTCTGAACTGGGTCTGGATTGAATTGAAATTATGTCTGGACAAATAATATTTCAGTCTGGACATTTTACCTTCTGTTTTGGATCAGGTCTGGACCATATCTGGACATCATTTCTTCTGGTCTGGACGTTGTTTCATACCCTGAACCATGCTATCTTCTGGTCTGGGTCAAATCTGGATTGAATCTCTTGTTATGGACCCATTAATTTATCCTCTGATTAAGTTTGGATCAAGTCTGGGCTGTTTATCGTTTCACTGCCAGGCCATCTTCTGGTCAGAATAACTTTTGGACTAAGTATGACTTATGATTCCTTCTGGTATGGATCAAGTCTTCCTCTGGCAGGCTTCCTTCTGGTATGGTCCAGGTCTCCTTCTGACTTTGCTTTCTTCTGATCTGGGCCAGCAAATATTGTAACACCCCAAGTTTTATAATAAACTATTTTATTAATGAAATATGATTTTAAATAATTAATTTGATGTTAAAATTATTTTAGAATACATGTTAATAAATTTCGTGATTAGTTTTTGTTATATGGGTGCTTTAGATATGTGCTACTTTTATACATATTGGACTAAATAAGTAATATAAATAACAAATATTATATTTGATTATTTTATATATTTTTCTAAATAGTATTTTAGTGTAATATTTTAAACAATAAGATTTTAAGCGATTTTATGTGTATATGCCCGTACACAATTAATGTGATATTTTACAATGCGTTTGACTCATGTTAAGTGTGCAAGTAGTTATATTTCAATTATTTATAACTATCTTCTATTTTAAGTTATATATTTCATAAATAATTATCTTGAGATAGTGGTAATATTGTATTTGATTTTCTTGATTTTTATATACTTGTTATGACATTTTGATTTTATATATATTTATTTTGATTCATTAATTAATATAAAATATTGATATTATATTTATTTATTTTATAATTTTAAATATTTTTTAACGATGCTAGTAATTTAATGTGAGTATTTGGAAAAATAAGTATAATTTTAGAGATTAATTTGAATATGAGAATTTTGATTATTAATATATTATAAAAGATTAATTACTTTAATTATTTTATTTTATATATTATTAGTTTTAAAATAGTAGTAATATTTTATGAATTAAATTGTGTTTTAAAAACAATATTAATAAAAATTAGTTTTGATAATTGTTGATTTTATTTTAAAAAATAATAATAATAAAAGAAAGGAGTAATTAAAATGTGTTTTATGGGTTATGGCCATATTCAAAAGTAAACCTAATTAAATCATAATAACCAAAAAAAAAATTATTGAAAAAAAAAAGAAGAAAAGAAAGGAAGCAGCAGCGCAGATAAAAAACGCTTAACATCCTCTTCCTCTCAAATTCATCCCATCAATTCTTTTTTCATTTGAACCGATCCCAACTTCTATCCCATACAAAATCGGCCACTAAATCCATTTTTAGCATCAATTTTATTGATCGTGGCTCGGTTTCATCAGAAACAGTTGTGTTACTTTCCTTGGGCGAGCTGTTTTTGGCCGATTCCAATCAACACGTTTGTCGGATAAAAAAACTGACATCGTTTTTGGATTCCTCTCGTCGAAAGCTTCAAGAAGCACTACTCATTTGCATTTTTTGGTGAAGTAGACGTCAGACCCTTCCGGGTCTCCGACGAGTCGGTGAGACTTTTTATGCAGTTTTTTTCTCGTCGTTTTGACTCTATTTTTGCTTCAAAAATTATTATTAATTATTTAACATTGATTTTTATGCTCCGCATAATTTATCAGTCACGTCTCAGAGATTTTGTGAACTCGCCGTTTATTTGGATTCGCTCGCCGTACGTTGTCGATCTACGGTTGCTGTTGAAAACTTTCGTTGATTTCTGTGATTACAGAAAGCGTCTTAGTAAGGTAAGGGGTGAGAGAGCGTTTAAATTCATGAGTATAGTATATTGTGAGATGAACGGGAAAACCGTATTTCCCAACGATTCATCCGGGGTTTGCTATGTACGGCAGTAGCCCTTTGAGTGATAAATTGATTAATGTGAACATATGGAAATTGTGAGATTAAAATTTGGAATAAAAATATTTATAAAGTGTTGATTGAATTAATTTTGTTAAATGGGTGGTATTTGATATTATCGTGATGTTTAATTTATTTTTGTTAAATGTGTGATATTTGATATTATTGTGATATTGAATGTCGAATGAATTTTATGTATGTTTGATTAGAGGAGTTTTTGTGATGTGATAATAAAAGATGGATACATTGTGATGAGTTTATGTGATGATGATATATGATTAATAATAATGATGTTATAAACTTGTGATGAGGATACTGAAGTAACCCTATAATTGATGAAATAGTGATGATTCCAATTTGTGTTTGAGATGATGGTCTTAATGGAGTATCATAGGCCAACGAGGGGAGAAAATAAATATTGAGAATTTTTGAAGTGAAGATTATTTTGTCATCATATAGGTAGGGTCTGACAAGCCTAGTGATTCCGGGGAAGTACAATTGAATTGAGCCTAATCGTGGTGGTCTACTATCGAGCCCTAAGGCAAGATTGTTAGACCTTGGAGGTATTCGGGTGGGGAATTCCTAGGTGACTTGGAGGTAGCACTCCAAATGTCGGGAGCTACCACGTAACACACGTTTACCTCGACTGTCGCGTATATGTGTCTCGGGTTGAGTTGAGGGGATCTATGAGGACATGGCCAATTTGAATTGTCCGTCCACCGGGATGGTGGCATAGTATCAAGCCTCCTAACCAAGTACTTCAAAGTTAGAATGGTACCACATTGTGAAGTAGAGTCTAGCTCATGCATAGCATTGTGTCTCCTTGTGATTGTTTTGTTGTGATTAATATTGTATCGCGATAATAACTTCTCTCAAATGATTTGACGTTATAGTGAAATGTATTGATTTCTCTTGAGTGCTCTTGAGTTTATAATGTGATGTTTTTTTTCTTGAAGAATGTTTATATAATGATATGGTTTGTTATGATCAATTGTGTGTTCTTCTTACTTATATTATACTATAAGCATGATCTCGAAACTCACCTCCTTCATTGTTTGTGTTCGACTGGCTTGGCCCTACGTTTGCGAAATCGCAGTTATTACAGGTTAATGTGTCTTGAAGTTCAAGTTTGGGAGAAACTCCGCTCTGATAGGTGATACCGGGAATAAGAGTTGTAAATTGTATTTTACTTTTACTTTTTATTAGAAATGACTTTTTGGTACGAAAAATCTTATAAGTACTAGTTAGTTTTTGAAATTAAATTAAAAAAAATTATAGCTAAGTCAAGTTTGTTGGTATTGTACTATTTTAATTTAGGAACAAAGTTGATTTTTTTTACTTGTGTATTTAGAGGAACGTGATATCCTAAATTAGTTATAAAAATTCTTATTTTGTTGGAAATATATTTTCTTTATCCGCTGTGAATTTTGTTTCAAAAATAAATCTAGTATAAATTACTATATATGTTGTTTTGGAGTTTAGGGTCTCACAAATATATCCTCTGGTAATTTCAGGATGCATCCTCTGGTACCTTCTGGATGCATTATCTTGTGTCTTCATCTTCTACCTCTGGAACCTTTATCTTCTGATGGCATTTAATGTAATATTTCTAAGTACAAAATAAGGTTACATGGAGTGCTGTTGTAAACATCAAAATCCTAAGTACTTAGAACCAACTTGGTTCCAACAATTTGATCCCATGTTCATTAACGAAAACCCAACAGTAGAGGAAATCTTGCCGTTGGAATGAAGTTTCAAAAAAAAGATGAATGCGTACATGCAATCAAACGTTACCATTTAAAACAATCGTTGAATTTTGTGGTACAAAAAATCAGATTTAGAAAGGCACGTTATTTATTATTCAAGTCGAAATTGCTTGTTAGATGTAGAGCTTCAAAATGCAAAAAGAGTGAATTATGGGTGATTGGTAAATTGAATTTGCCTCATACATGCACAAATTCTGCATTGTCACAAGATGATACGAAGCTTGATTCTAACATGATATGACAAGCGTAATGCAAGTTTTCAAAATGGATCATTCAATCAAAGTGAAGGTCATTATTGCTTAGATTCAGACCTTACAAAACTACACAGTTAGTTATAGAAAGGCTTGGATAAGAAAAAATAAGGTGATCGAACAAATTTATGGCAATTGAGAAGAGTCTTACAATCAACTCCCACAATGGTTATTGGTTATGCAAACGTTTGCTCCAGGAACCAAAATTGAAATGGAAACAATCCCAACTTATCATGAGAATAGTTTGATAAGTGGGATAAGGATATTTCATAGACTATTTTGGGCTTACCATCCGTGCATATCTGCGTTTAAATTCTGCAAACCAATTGTACAAGTTGATGGGATTTGGTTGTACGGCAAGTACAAGGGAACTCTATTAGTAGCAGTTGCACAGGATGGGAACAAAAATGTAATTCATATTGCTTATGCTCTTGTGGAAGGTGAGACAAAAGAGGGTTGAAGTTTCTTTTTGAGAAATTTAAGAAAATACGTCACTCCACAAGCCAACGTTTGTTTGATTTCAGATAGACATGAATCCATTAAGAGTGCTCATAATAATCCAAATAATGGGTGGCAAGATCCTCCGTCAAAGCATGTGTTCTGCGTCCGACATATTGCACAAAATTTTGCAAGGGAATTTACGGATAATGCTTTAAAGAAAAAAGTTATTTCTATGGGTCGTAATTTCATTCTTACTTCTTATAATTAGTGTAATTTTTAATAATTTAATTTTTAATTTTTATAATGAGTTAATAATGCATTGTCTACTATTTCAATACAAGTTACTCAATCAATGAGCCTACATATCAATACTACCGTAGAGAAATCGACATATTAAACCTGGAGGCTTTGAAATGGTTAGATAACATACCGCGACAAGATTGGATTCAAGCATTTGATGGAGGTAGCCGTTGGGGTCAGATGACCACCAACCTTGTGGAGTCAATCAATGGAGTATTAAAAGCACCGCGCAACCTTCCTATCACTGCTTTGGTCCAATCAACATATTATAAAACAGGGACACTGTTTCCAACCATGGGAAAACTATGAAGGTGTAAACACGAGAAGGGGGTTGAATTGTGTTTGCCAAACTTTGAATCTTTTTTCTGTTTTGTTGAATGTTGATGTGATTTAGTTGATGAATAAATAATTAGACTTAGCAGCGGAAAATAACAACATAAGAACGCAACAATTTATCATGGTTCAGCATTAACTTGGCTATATCCAGTCCCTTCATCCCGAAGGCTTTAATCCACTAATTCAAAACCTTTGAATTACAGCACCTGTCTTTCCAAGCCAGTCTTCTCAAACACCCTGAAAACCCCAGACTTTTGAGGAACGAAAACAACACCTTGACTCTACAAGTCAAGTCTTCTCCTACCAATTTGACAACCCCAGATTGAAGAAGGAATCTGCACCATTATCGGGTTAGATTACAAGGTTTGGAACTCTGCAAATTTGCTTCTAGAAAGATGGTTGCTGCACTGATTCTTGCACACTTTTGTGGCTTCTGGAAAGCTGATTGTTGCACTGAATTTCTCTCTCGAAAACACTTAGAAAATATTGCTTTTACACTCAATGATTCTCTCTTTTGAACTATTGGATTGTGTTGAATATGAAGCTTGAGTTCTTTTGTTTTTCGATGCTTGATGCTGCTGCCTGAAGCCTCCTTTTATAGCTGTAGATAGAGCTTTGTCCAAGCTTAAATTCGAAATAGATCTTGCTCATATTTCCTTTGAAAATACTGTTGGCCAATCCTGTTTCACTTAAATAAAAATCGTATCTTTTTAGCTTCATATTGCATTTGAAAATTCTGTTGACCAATCTTGTTTCTTTTAATTTCAAACCATATCTTTTTAAGCTTCAGATTGCATTCGAATTTCTTCAAGTCTTCAATGATTTTTTGAATCAAATCCCCTTAATACTTTGATCAAATTTCTATCAAAATTTAGTCAAGTCTTCTTCGAATTTTAATCAAGTCTTCACTGATTTGCATCATAATTTAAATTCTGGACCATATGATCTTCTAATCTTGACCAACTCTGGACCATGTAATCTAATATGTACCAATTATGTGATCCTCTTATCTCGACCAACTCTGGACCATGTGATCTGATCTGTACCATTCTATGATCCTCTAATCTCGGCCAATTCTAGACCATGTAATCTGATATGTACCAATTCTGTGATCCTCTGATCTCGACCAACTCTGGACCATGTGATCTGATCTGTACCATTCTGTGATCCTTTGATCTCGACCAATTATGGGCCATGTGATCTGATTTGTGTCATTTTGTGATCCTCTGATATGAACCATTGATCTTCTAATCTGGACCATTGATCTTTTAATCTGGACATTTATCCTCTGATATGGACCAAGTCTGGACTAAGTCTGGATTAAATCTTATGTTTTGGACAATTATATCTTTTGATCTGGATCAAGTTTTATGTTATGGACCAAGCTATCTTCTGGTCTGGACCAAGTCTTTTGTTCTAGACCAGTTATCTTTTGGTCTGGGCCAAGTCTGGACTGAGTCTTATATTCACGACCATGCTATCTTCTGGTCAGGATTAAGTCTGGACCAAGTCTGACTTATGTTTCCTTCTGGTCTGGACCAAGTCTCCCTTTGACAAGCTTTCTTCTGGTCTGGACCATGTCTCCTTTTGGACTCTGTTTCCTTCTGATCTGGGCCAAGAAAGATATCCTCTGATGATGTTATTTTTCCTTCCCTTTGATGATATCCTCTAGAGGTGTATTCTCTGGTGACATCCTCGGGTATCCTCTGGATGCATCCTCTGGTGCCCTTTGGATGTATCCTTTGGCTGAAACTTCTGGTGACATTCTTATCCTCTGGTTGGCTTCCTCTGGTGGTATCATCCTCTGATTTTGCACAGCCTCTGATTTGTTCTTCTAAGTCAAATTACAATTTACATAAAATACTTTTGTTAACATCAAAACTTTGATTGAAAGAACCAACTTGGTTCCAACAAACTACACGCATCAATTTTAGCTTCTAGTTAGGTATACACAGAAAGATGCTTAAATTTTATGAAATCTGAAATGCGTAAATCCAATAGTCATAGAGTCGATAGTTTTGATCGGAGCAACCATACTTTCATGGTCCACGAGACGGTAAATCCAATAGAAGGACGACCAATTGGTCATTACAATGTAAAGTGTAAACCTTCCTAACGATTGGTGCGACTGTGGGAAATATCAAGCTAAACACATGTCTTGTTCATATGTGATAGCAGCATGTTCTAGTATCAAATATGATTATTTGAGTCTTATATCTAATGTGTACAAGGTGGAAACGTTACTAAAAGTGTACGACAAAACATTCAAACCTATACCAAACAAAGGATATTGGCCAGAATATGAAGGTGTTAAGATCTGTCACAATCCTCTAATGCGGAGAGTCAAGAAAGGTCGCCCAAAAAACAAACGCATTAGAACAAAAATGGACAATATAGAAAGAGTGCCAAGAAAGTGCGGATTATGTCGGATCTCTAGTCATACTATAAAACATTGTTCAAACACTGCAACACATCTACTCAAAATTGATGTATTTTTTTTCTTTCAATTTAATGTATTTTTTTAATTTTATTAATATAATTATCTTTTTGTTATAAAATTATTATTATTATTGTATTTTATTTGATTTATTAATTATTTTAAATATTTATAATTTATTATAAAATAAATTAGAGTATTAAATAAATGAAAAAAAATTAAACCAACACAACACCGTAGGCTGAGAATGCGATGATCTATTAGGTTGGGAAAAAAGTCCTTCAACACATCATAGGCTAGGGATGCGATGATTAAGTAGGGAGAAAAAGTAAGGCATTCACGTAAATTTTTTTCAATGTGTAGCATTTTGGTATATTAAAAAAAAGATATAAAAAATCCAATATATGAAATAATAATAATAATTAATGTAACCAATAAGAATAATAATAACTGACCACAGATAGAGATAGAAAAATCAGTGCACAACACGCGATTGCACCATGACAATTGATTTATTTTTGTGATGTGCAGTGAGCGTAAACTTTTTTCCAATCAACCCATAACAATTATTTACGGATATGAGTTAGATGTGATTATGATAAATGTCAATTATTTTAATTAATTTAATGGTTGTGATTGATTGAAAATTTAATTTTTTTTACACTAATAGCATATATATAAATTAAAACTTTTCATCAAAAGCTAAATAAGTCGTTAATTAAGTGATTTTTTTATAATAAATATTATAATTATATAGTAAGATAATAAAATTAAGGGTAGATTGATTGTCAATGTAAAATATATGACTCATCTATATTTAATTTGATTGGTAAGCATATCGAATTCCATAATTAAGTGGTTAGTGGTTACGTATTTGTTCATTTATATAAAAAGAAATTGATTGAGTATGAAGAAATCACTTTTATGTGTTTAATATTTTTTGATTAATCTATGTGTTCAATATTTTTTAATTGAGATTAATCATTGTTAAATCACGTTAGATTTTTTTTTGTTTTTACAAAATCACGTTAGATTCTTAAAGTTGGAAGAGAAGTTAGAGCAAATCATGCCAAAGTGAGAAACTTCCTCCTTAGCAACAATTTAGAATATTCATGTAACGATGGTTTCTGTCAACAACTTTATGATTTGCTTTAGCATCTTTAGTTACTATGTTCTAGAAAAGTATTAAGTGCTAAATACAATAACAAAAGCGATATTTTGAGAATTACAGAAATATAGTTTTATATTAGCAGTGTTATTGGAACATACCAAAATGGAAATAGTATTTTGATTACGTATTATTAACTTTTTGTCATATCAAATCATTAAGTAATAATTAATAGTGATAAAAATATTGTCTCTACAATGATAGTGATTAATTAAAATACAGAACAAAATTAATAACACTTATGCGGATGAAAGGTTTAATGATTGATAGTTTGAGAAAAAAATAAAAATTAACAAAACAGAAATTAAGAAAAAGAATGATTAAGATTTTCAGCCACTCATTTTTACTATGTAATTATTAAATTACTATTTTAATAATTAAATTATTATAGTTACGCTAAATCAACATATTAGATTAAGACTAATCCTTGACTCAATTTTTTTATTAATTTAAACTGCAATTCCTTAAGTTATTTAGTTTGTTACTCAAGACGTGAAAATTTGTCAAACACATGTTAATATCCTATATTTTTATAGTAGAGATATATTGAAACATGAACATTAATTTTAAATCCAATTATTATTACATATTTTTTAATAGTAAAATAATTCATAAATTCAATTCGAAAATAGTCGATCAATAAAAAATATTAAAAAAGAAAATTAATGAATAAGAATAACAACTTTAATTACATAAAGAATAATAAAGATTGAACACCACATAAATTTAATATGGATCATCTACATTTTAATCAAAAGAAAATTTAACTGCACATAGTTTTTAACAAAAAATACAAAGAGATATAAAAATTACACATAAATAGCAATCAATTGAGGACAAACCACCTGTTCTTGAGTCGATACCTTTCATAACTTTCACAGTAATATTTTATTTACTTCCAACCATCAACATGTTTAGTTGAATAGTTGAAATAAAACAAAAGTACAACAAGTAGTGTATAGTTAAAGGAGAAATTAAAAGCATAAATATTTAATTAATTCAATAATCACAAGAGTACAATAAATTAGATAACTTATAAAGTTAACCAAAAACTTAGATAACTAAAATAAGTAAATATTTAAAAAACATTTAAAAAGATAAATGATAAAGAGTTATCACATATATTAATGAATGTGGAGGTTGGAATTAAGGCGGAAAAAAAAAACATTTGAAGAGAGAGAAAATATAATATAAAAACAGAAAAACATATAAAAATCTTGTGTTGTCTTATTAATAATAATATTTGTGTTTCAGAATCATTTCTCATTTTATTTTAAGGGATGTATATGAATTTATATACGAAAAAGGCCAAAAATAATGCACAAAAAACTACTACTTAGATATACATAAATCACTATCTAAAATGCCTAAAAATATGGTACAATAGTGCATATTAGAAATAATAGTTTTTTCTATGGGTGTTCAAATCTTCATGATATTTTCTTGTTAGCTTTGATCACTTAACTATTTAAAGGAGTTTTAACTTCATCAATCATAAACAATTTTTGATTTTGTTTGTCACTTTAATTTGTTGTCGTGCAACCGCTAACTCAAAGAGATCAAATCATATTATTTTTCATCGATCAAAATTGTTTTCGATCGATAAAATACACGAAAACTTTCTACTTCTATTTATTTTTAAAGTTAATTCATCTTTTATTAATTAATTATGTTCAATTCAAATATTCATATGACAAGTAACAATGAGTCATCTTTATATGCAAAACTGAATTACTAATTTGTGAATCATCGATTAAAGTACAAATTTTTGGAACCAAGTTGGTTCTTTCAATTAAAGTTTTGATGTTAACAAAAGTATTTTATGAAAATCATAATTTGACTTAGAAGAAGATATGAAAAATCAGAGGATGACGTCACCAAAAGATGATGTCACTAGAGGATGACGTCAGCAGAAGATATCTCCAAAAGATACTATTTGAAGCAGAAGATACCTCTAGAAGATACTATCAGAAGCAGAAGATGTCATCAAAGGATGACGTCACTAGAAGATACGACCAGAAGATATCACCAGAGGATACCAGAGGATACCTCCATAGGATACCAGAAGATACCTCTAGAGGATCCCATCAGAAGCAAGAATCAGATGATGTCATCAAAGGCAAACATCAGAGGATATCATCAATCAGAGGATATAATCAAAGGGAAAAAACAATGACATTATAAGAGGATATTATTCATGGCCCAGATCAGAAGAAAGCATAGTCCAAAAGGAGACTTGGCCTAGACCAGAAGAAAACATGTCTAGAAGGAGACTTGGTCCAGACCATAAGGAAACAGAGTTCAGAAGATAACTTAGTCTAGAACAGAAGACATGTTCCAGACTTTGTCCAAAACAGAAGACTTGGTCTAGACTTGGTCCAGACCAGAAGATAGCATGGTCCAGAACAGATCACATGGTTTAGATCAGAAGATCACAGGTCCAGATCAGAATATCACATAGTCCATATCAGAAGGTTACACTGTCCATATCAGGAAACAAAATGGTACACATCAGATCACATGGTCCAGACTTGGTCCAGATCAGCAGATCATATGGTCCAGATTTAAATCATGATGCAGATAAGTGAAGACTTAATTAAAATTCGAAGAAGACTTGATTGATTTTTGATAGAAATCTGATCAAAGTATTAAGGAGATTTGATTCAAAAATCATTGAAGACTTAAAGGAAATTCGAATGAAATCTAAAGCAAGATACAGTTCAAAATTAAAGTAAAACAGGATTGGCCAATAGAATTTTCAAAGGAAATCTGAGCAATATTTATCTCGAAATAAGCTTGGACAAATCCCATACTTCAGTTATAAAAAAAGGTTTCAGGCCGCAACATTAGGCACTGAAAAATACAAGAACTCAAGCTTACAATTCAAAGTTATCTGAGAGTTCAAAAGAGAGAAATACTTGTGCGAAAAAGAAATATGCTCTAAGTGTTTTCAGAGAGTAAGAGTCAATGTTATAATCAGCTTTCCAGAAGCAACTACTCAAGAAAGTCATTGCAACAATCGGCTTTCCAGAAGCAACTAAAGAGTGTGAAAGTCATTGCAATTATCAGCTTTCCAAAAGCAACATTGCAGAGTTCCAAACCCTTGTAATCAAACCCGATAGTGGTGTAGATTCCTTCTTCAATCTGGGGTTGTTAGATTGGTAGGAGAAGACTTGACTTGTAGGGTCAAGGTGTTGTTATCGTTCCTCAAAAGTCTGGGGTTGTCAGTCTGTTTGAGAAGACTGGCTTGGAGGGTCAGGTGTTGTAATTCAAAGTGTTTTGAATTAGTGGATTAAAGCCTTCGGAATGAAGGGACTGGATGTAGCCAAGTTAATGGTGAACTAGGATAAATCGATGTGTTCTTATGTTATTATCCGTTGTTAAGTCTGATTATTTATTCATCAAGTAATTCACATCAACATTCGTCAAAACAGCAGAAAGAATTCAAGTTTGGCAAACACAATTCAATCCCCCTTATCTTGTTTGCACCTTCAATTGGCATTAGAGCTCGGTCTCAAAACTGAGCAGTTTACAATGTTTGAGAAAAAGATTCAAGGGATCAACATGTCCGAATTCAATGAAGAAGCTACTGGAGGAAACATCAATAGACCACCTATGTTTGATGGGGAACGGTTCGAGTACTGGAAGGACAGGCTGAGGAGCTTTTTTATTTTACAAGATCCTGAACTTTGGGATTTGGTGGAAGATGGCTATACTGCTCCAGAAGATGCTGATGGTGTTGAAATTCCCTAAAAAGATATAGATGTTGACCATAAGAAGATGTTCAAGATGCATCACAATTCAACCTCCATTCTGGTGTTTGCACCTTCAATTGACATCAGAGCTCGGTCTCAAGACTGAACACTTTACAGTGTTTGAGGAAAGATCCAAGGGTTCAACATGTCTGGAATCAATGAAGAAGCTATTGGAGGAAACATCAACATACCACCTATGTTTGATGGGGAACAGTTTGAGTACTGAAAGGATAGGCTGAAGAGTTTCTTTTTCTCACAAGATCCCGAACTTTGGGATAGGGTGGAAGATGGCTATACTGCTCCAAAAGATGCTGATAGTGTTAAAATTCCCAAGAAAGATTTAGATGCTGACCATAAGAAGATGTTTAAGTTACATCACAAATCTAGAACGTTCATGATCAATGCAATTACATTCAAGGAGTTCGACAAGTGCACTAACAAAGAAATAGCAAAGAGCATCTATGATAGTCTGACTCTGACTTACGAAGGCAGCAAGCAAGTTCAAGAAGCAAATGCCAACGTTCTAGTCAAAAAGTACGAGCTGTTCAAGATGGAAGAAGATGAAGACATTGAGGCAATGTTTTCCAGATTCCAAACTCTGGTTTTGGGATTAAGGGTTCTCAAGAAGAGCTACACCATTGCTGACCACGTGAGGAAATCCTTAGAAGTCTGCCAACCAAGTGGAGACCAAAGATCACAGCCATATAAGAAGCAAAAGACCTGAACACTCTGACGCTGGAAGAACTAATCAGCTCCCTCAAGTCATATGAAATCGAGTTGGAAGAAGATGAACCCAAGAAGAAGAACAAAACCCTAGATTTAAAATCCAAACAAAAGAAAGCTCTAAAAGCAGAAGCAGAATCAGAAAACAGTGACTCTGATGACTAGAACCAGAAACCAGAAGAAGAATAAATTGCCTTCATAACCAGGAAGGTTCTGAAGATATGGCATAACAGAAAGAAGAAATTTCCCTAGAGGTATTCCAAGCAGTCCAACAGAGGAAAGGATGAACATGACAAGAAGAGCATCATCTGCTATGGATGCAATGAACCTAAGCACATCAAATCAGAATGCACGAACCTGGAGAAAGGAAAACACCAGCAGAAAAACACCAGATCCAAGAAGAAAAATATGATGGCAACATGGGATGATTCAGATGAATCTTCTGATGATGAAGAAGTAGAATTAGCCATGATGGCTCACATCAGTTCTGCCTTTGGATCCCACATAGAATCCGACTCTGGAAGTGAATTAGAAGAAGCAGAATTGGCTCTGATGACTCGCACTCATTCTGCCTTTGGATCCAACTCTAGAAGTGAATCAGAAGAAGCAGAATTGGCTCGGATGGCTCACAGTCATTCTGCCTCTGGATACGACACTGATGCTGACTTTGGAAGAGAATTAGAAGATGAAGAAGCCGAACTGGCTTTGATGGCTTACACCAGCTCTGCTTCTGGATCCAACCCAAACTCTGATTCAGGAAGTCAATCAGAAATAGAACTGGCTCTGATGGCTCACACAAGCTCTACCTCTGGATCCGATACATACTCTAATCCTGGAAGTGAATCATCATTGAAGGTGCAAACACGAGAAGGGGGTTGAATTGTGTTTGTCAAACTAGAATTCTTTTGTTGTTTTGTTGAATGTTGATGCAAATTATTGGATGAATAATTGATCAGACTTAGCAGCGGATAATAACAACTCAAGAACACAGCAATTTATTCTGGTTCACCATTAACTTGGCTACATCCAGTCCCTTCATACTGAAGGCTTTAATCCACTAATTCAAAACCTTTGAATTACAACACCTGACCCTTCAAGCCAGTCTTCTCAAACAGCCTGACAACCCCAGACTTTTGAGGAACTAAAACAACACCTTGACTCTACAAGTCAAGTCTTCTCCTACCAATCTGACAACCCCATATTGAAGAAGGAATTTGCACCACTATCGGGTTAGATTACAAAGGTTGGAACTCTGCAAATTTGCTTCTAGAAAGCTGATTGCTGGGATGATTCTTGCACACTTTTGTTGCTTCTGGAAATCTGATTGTTGCACTGAATTTCTCTCTCGAAAACACTTAGAATATATTGCTTTTGCACTTGAGTGATTCTCTCTTTTAAACTCTCGGATTGTGTTGAATATGAAGCTTGAGTTCTTGTATTTTCGATGCTTGATGCTGCTTCCTAAAGCCTCCTTTTATAGCTGCAAATAGGGCTTTGTCCAAGCTTAAATTCGAAATAGATCTTGCTTACATTTCTATGAAAATTCTGTTGGTCAATCCTATTTCACTTAAATTAAAATCGTATCTTTTCAGCTTCATCTTGCACTTGAAAATTCTATTGACCAATCTTGTTTCTTTTAGTTTCAAAACATATCTTTTTAAGCTTCAGATTGCATTCGAATTTCTTCAAGTCTTCAGTGATTTTTTGAATCAAATCCCCTTAATACTTTGATCAAATATCTATCAAAATTTAATCAAGTCTTCTTCGAATTTTAATCAAGTCTTCACTGATTTGCATCATAATTTAAATTATGGACCGTATGATCTTCTGATCTCGACCAACTATGGACCACGTAATCTGATTTGTACAATTTATGTGATCCTATGATCTTGACCAACTCTGGACCATGTAATCTGATCTGTACCATTTTTTGATCCTTTGATCTCGACCAATTCTAGGCCATGTGGTCTAATTTGTACCATTTTGTGATCCTCTGATCTGAACCATTGATCTTCTAATCTGGACCAGTGATATTTTAATCTGGATCAAGTCTGGACTAAGTAAGAATTAAATCTGGACCAAGTCTGGACTAAGTTTGGATTAAATCTGGACTAAGTCTTATGTTCTGGACCAGGCTATCTTCTAGTCTGGACAGAGTCTAGACCAAGTCTTTTGTTCTGGACCAGTTATCTTCTGGTCTTGACCAAGTCTAGATTAAGTCTTATATTCACGACCATGCTATCTTCTGGTCAGGACTAAGTCTGGACCAAGTCAGACTTATGTTTCTTTCTGGTTTGGAACAAGTCTCCCTCTAACAAGCTTCCTTCTGGTCTGGACCAAGTCTTCTTCTGGACTCTGCTTCCTTCTAATCTGAGCCAAGAAAGATATCCTCTAATGATGTTATTTTTCCTTCCTTTTGATGATATCCTCTGATTGATGCTACCCTCTGATGTTTGCCTTTGATGACATACTCTGGTATCCTCTTGAGGTGTATCCTATGGTGACATCCTCTAGATGTATCCGCTGATGTTTCCTCTGGCCAAAACTTCTGGTGACATTTTTATCCTCTGGTTGCTTCCTCTGGTGGTGTCATCCTCTGAGTTTGCATACCATCTGATTTGTTCTTCTAAGTCAAAATACAATTTACATAAAATATTTTTATTAACATCAAAACTTTGATTGAAAGAACCAACTTGGTTCCAACAATCTCCCCCTTTTTGATGATGACAAAACTTTGTATTTTTTATAACTATTTTTCTTTCTTTTGACTTTGACTCCCCATAAGACTAAGCTTTATTTTTACTTTTTCTCCCCCTAAGTATAATGCCCCAGATTCTTTATCAAATACATCTTCTCCTCCTTTGTCATCAGACAAAAAAGATTGAAGAAAGAAAGGAGATCCTCTGATTTTTTTTCCTCTTCTGACCTTTTTTTTTTTTTAAAAACAGTACACGAAAATAATAATAACATAAAAAATAAAAATTAAACTAAGCTATTTGGTTAGGGATGAAGATAAGGTTAAGGTTTTTCTTGATGAAGTCAAACCTATCTTCAGATAATAATTTAGTGAATATGTCATGCCATTGATGGTCAGTGTCTACAAATTGGATGTTGAGTGTCCCTTTTTGAACATAATCTCTGATGAAGTGGTAATTGATTTCTATGTGTTTGGATCTAAAATGAAGGATAGAGTTTTTGGTTAGGTTGACGGCTGAAGTGTTGTCACAATATCCACTAAGTTGATATGTAGGAGTTTCTTTTGTAGAACAGGGTGAGAGTGGTACTGCCTTTTGGCCTTAGTCATCCTTTTTCAAGTGAGCTGGTAGGGTGCATTTGAGTAGCCATAGGTTTGCAGTCACTCATCTTAAACTTCTTGAGAAGCTCTTTTGTATATTTTGATTGATGAATGTTTATACCTTTTTGATTTTGCTGAATTTTTATTCCTAGGAAGAACTTAAGTTCTCCCATCATGCTCATTTGAAATTCCTGTTGCATCAATTTAGAAAATTATTGGCAGAGAGTGCCATTAGTAGATCCAAAGATAATATCATCAACATAAACTTGAATAATTAGAATATCATCTTTTATTGATTTTCTAAAAAGAGTATTGTCTACTTGTCCTCTTTCAAAGTCATTTTTAAGTAAGAAGTTACTAAGTCTATCATACCATGCCCTAGGTGCTTGTTTTAAACCATACAAAGATTTTTTAAGTTTAAAAACATAGTTTGGAAATTTAGAACTTTCAAAACCTGGGGGTTGTTTAACATAGACTTCTTCACTTATATAACCATTTAAAAATGCGCTTTTAACATCCATTTGAAATAATGACATATTATTAGCAGCAAAGGAAAGTAGGATACGAATAGCTTCTAACTTGGCCACTAGAGCAAAAGTCTCAGTGTAGTTAATACCTTCTTGCTGACTGTATCCTTGTGCAACAAGTCTTGCCTTGTTTCTGACAACTTCTCCTTTTTCATTCAGCTTGTTTCTGAAAACTTACTTGGTTCCAATAATGTTCTTTTCTAGTTTTGGAACTAGATCCCCAACATCATTCATTTAACTCTTCTTGCATTGCTAGGATCCATCTATATCTTCCTTCTGATTTATCTTCAGATTTATCCTTTGAAGATTTCTCGTATGCTTGCTGGTAGCTTCTGCTTTTTCAAGTTCTGTTACCTACATCAGCTTCTGGTTCTGGTAGATCTGCATTAGCTTCTGGTTTTAGTAAACCTGCATCAGCTTCCTCTAGTTATGGTAAACCTGCATCGGTTTCCTCTAATTCTGGTAAACCAACTTCGGTTTCCTCTGGTTCTAGTTAACCTGCATTAGTTTCCTCTTGCTTTGACTTTTCAGGTCAAGCTATTTGTCATATAACATAATACAAATCAAATAATTTAAAAATGAACTCAATACAGCAAAACCATTAATTCTACTTCTGGTGGTTTCTGCTTGTTTTTGAAACCACTGAAATACTGTTTCTGCTGAAGTGTTTATATTATATGGATCACTTAATTCCTCTGACAGTTTGAGAACCTACAAAAACACTTATCTAGCTTTGATTTTTAAGATCAAGCTTCTTGTTATCACAATAAATATAAATATCAAACAATAATAGTATTTACAGCAAGATGTAACCTCTATGTCAACAGTTTCAGTTTTACTTTGAAAATCCTCTTGTTTCTGATTTTCATATTCTGAATTTGTATGTTCTATGATTAGATGGTTTGGATGAAGAGCTTTGAATTTCGTTCCTGGTTTGTAGTCTTGATGAATTTACTGGAGTGTTTGAAGAACTCTCTTGATTCTGATTCTTCTCTTTCATCTAATATATCAGGTTCCTCTGATAATTCTGGAACTGATGATAATTATGTTTCTTCTGGTAGTTCCAGTTTTGTTGATATGTATGATTTCTCAGTTTGTTTTGATTTGTGTGATATGTGTGATTTCTTTGATATTTCTTGTTCCTCTTATGATTCTGGTTCTAATAGGTATTGTATTGACCAGTTCTTCTTCTACCAAAGTCAACTAGCTTCTTTTTGGTAGATGTTGGACCATAGACCTTTTTCCCTTCATATATTGCCGGCATCCATTGACCACGCACCATGACTGGTGTTTCAATTTGGTTGCTCAGAACATGTGCAACATAAATAATTTTATCTTTGGGTCTAGGTTTGTTAGTCTTGAAAGGTTTCTTGTCTTTCCTTGATTGTATCATGGGACAAGACAATTTTGAGTGACCTTTCTTAGCACAAACAGCACACAACATTAGAGGGAATATGTTCAGTTACAGTTACATATTCATCAAATCCTAAGCCTTTTTTACCATTATTACTAACCCCATAGATCATAGAAGTATATATGCTTCTTTCCATACCTTAAGCAATAAAATCTTGTAACACTTGTTGATGCATATCAGAACTACATACAATATTTGATGTTGAACAAAGATTACTTTTTAGAGTTTGATTTTCAGATTTAAGCTCAGCAATATCAGTTTTAAGAGTTGCATTTTCTGTTTTACATTCTGCATTTTGATTCTTTAAAACATCAATTTCTTTGGTTATAATTTTATTTTCTTCTGTAAGTGTTTTCAGTTTTAAAGACAGTTTGTTATTGATAGTTAAAATATCATTCATTGCAATAATTAAATAAGATCGAGTGAGTTCAGAAAATACCTCTTTTTCATCTTTTGATGATACGTTTCCAGAATGAGATTCTGTATCGGATCTAGAGGCAGCGCTTGTGTGAGCCATAAGAGCCAGTTCACTTCCAGAATCAGATTCTGGGTTGGATCCAGAGGCAGAGCTGGTGTAAGCCATCAGAGCCAATTTTGCTTCTTCATCTTCTGATTCTTTTCCAGAGTCAGCATGTGTGTCGTATCCAAAGGCTGAACGAATGTGTGCCATCAAAGCCAATTCTTCTTCTTTTGATTTACTTCCAGAGTTGGATCCAGAGGCAGAATTTATGTGAGCCATCATGGCTAATTCTGCTTCTTCATCTTCAGAAGATTCATCAGAATCATCCCATGTAGCCATCAGATTCTTCTTCTTGGGTCTGGAGTCTTTCTTCTAATCTTTCCCTTTTTCCAGATTTTTACATTCTGACTTTATGTGCCCAAGTTAATTGCATCCATAGCAGATGATGCTCTTCTTGTCTTGTTCATCCTTTCCTCTGTTGGACTTTAAGGCTAGGGTTTTATTCTTCTTCTTGGGTTCATCTTCCATCTTTATTTCATGTGACTTGAGGGAGCTGATTAATTCTTCCAGCTTCAAAGTATCCAAGTCCTTAGCTTCCTGAATGGCAGTGACCTTTGGTCTCCACTTGGTTAGCAGACTTCTAAGAATTTTCTTCACGTGGTCAGTGGTGGTATAACTCTTCTTGAGTACTCTTAATCTTGAAACCAGAGTTTGAAATCTAGAAAACATTGCTTCAATGTCTTCATCTTCTTCCATCTTGAACAACTTATACTTCTTGACTAGAATATTGACCTTTGCTTCTTGAACTTGCTTGTTTCCTTTGTAAGTCAGAACGAGACTATCATAGATGCTCTTTGTTGTTTTTTTGTTAGTGCACATGTAAAACTCCTTGGATGTGATTGCATTGATCATGAACGTTCTGGATTTGTGATGTAACTTAAACATCTTCTTCTGGTTAGCATCCAAATCTTTCTTGGGAATTTTAACACCATCAGCATCTTTTGGAGCAGTATAGCCATCTTCCACCATGTCCCAAAGTTCGGGATCTTGTGAGAAAAAGAAACTCTTAAGCATGTCCTTTTAGTACTCGAACTGTTCCCCATCAAACATAGGTGGTATGTTGATGTTTCCTCCAATAGCTTCTTCATTAATTCCTAACATGTTGAACCCTTGGATCTTTCCTCAGACACTGTAAAGTGCTCAGTCTTGAGACCGAGCTCTTATGCCAATTGAAGGTGCAAACACGAGAAGAGGGTTGAATTCTATTTGCACCTTCAATTCTTTTGTTGTTTTGTTGAATGTTGATGCGAATTATTGGATGAATAATTGATCAGACTTAGCAGCGGATAATAACAACTCAAGAGCACAACAATTTATCATGGTTCACCATTAACTTGGCTACATCCAGTCCCTTCATCCTGAAGGCTTTAATCCACTAATTCAAAACCTTTGAATTACAGCATCTGACCCTTCAAGCCAGTCTTCTTAAACAGCCTGACAACCCCATACTTTTGAGCAATGAAAACAACACCTTGACTCTACAAGTCAAGTCTTCTCCTACCAATCTGACAAGCCCAGATTGAAGAAGGAATTCGCACCACTATCGGGTTAGATTACAAAGGTTGGAACTCTGCAAATTTGCTTCTAGAAAGCTGATTGCTGGGCTAATTATTGCACACTTTTGTTGCTTCCAGAAATCTGATTGTTGTACTGAATTTCTCTCTCGAAAACACTTAGAAAATATTGCTTTTTCACTTGAGTGATTCTCTCTTTTGAACTCTCGGATTGTGTTGAATATGAAGCTTGAGTTCTTGTATTTTCAATACTTGATGATGTTGCCTGAAGCCTCCTTTTATAGCTGCAAATAGGGCTTTGTCCAAGCTTAAATTCGAAATAGATCTTGCTCATATTTCCTTTGAAAATTCTGTTGGCCAATCCTGTTTCACTTCAATTAAAAATCGTATCTTTTTAGCTTCAGATTGCACTTGAAAATTCTGTTGACCAATCTTGTTTCTTTTAATTTCAAACCATATCTTTTTAAGCTTCAGATTGCCTTCGAATTTCTTCAAGTCTTCAGTGATTTTTTGAATCAAATCCCCTTAATACTTTGATCAAATTTCTATCAAAATTTAATCAAGTCTTCTTCGAATTTTAATCAAGTCTTCACTGATTTGCATCATGATTTAAATTATGGATCGTATGATCTTCTGATCTCGACCAACTATGGACGATGTAATATGATATGTACCAATTATTTGATCCTCTGATCTTGACCAACTCTGGACCATGAAATCTGATTTGTACCATTTTGTGATCCTCTGATCTGAACCATTGATCTTCTAATATGGACCATTGATATTTTAATCTGGACCATTGATATTTTAATCTGGACATTTATCCTCTGATCTGGACCAAATCTAGACTAAGTCTGAATTAAATCTGGACCAAGTCTGGATTAAATATGGACTAAGTCTTATGTTCTAGACCAAGCTATCTTCTGGTCTGGACCAAGTCTTTTGTTCTAGACCAGTTATCTTCTGGTTTGGATCATGTCTGGATTAAGTCTTATATTCACAACCATGCTATCTACTGGTCAGGACTAAGTCTGGACCAAGTCTGACTTATGTTTCCTTCTGGTATGGAACAAGTCTCCCTCTGACAAGCTTCTTTTTGGTCTGGACCAAGTCTACTTCTGGACTTTGCTTCCTTCTGATCTGGGCCAAGAAAGATATCCTCTGATGATGTTATTTTTCCTTCCCTTTGATGATATCCTCTGATTGATGCTATCCTCTGATGTTTGCCTTTGATGACATCCTCTGATATCCTCTAGAGGTGTATCCTCTGCTGACATCCTCTGGT
Organism: Cicer cuneatum; assembly: GCA_037974295.1. Classification (NCBI taxonomy): domain Eukaryota; kingdom Viridiplantae; phylum Streptophyta; class Magnoliopsida; order Fabales; family Fabaceae; genus Cicer; species Cicer cuneatum. Next base: position 59,840,681 of record JBBPBO010001984.1, read on the forward strand.
ATCCTCTTGAGATGTATCCTCTGATGACATCCTCTGGACGCACCCTTTGGATGTATCATCTGGCCGAAACTTCTGGTGACATTTTTATCCTCTAGTTGCTTCCTCTAGATTGTATCTTCTGGTGGTGTCATCCTCGGATTTTGCACAACCTCTGATTTGTTCTTCTAAGTCAAAATACAATTTACATAAAATACTTTTGTTAACATCAAAACATTGATTGAAAGAACCAACTTGGTTCCAATAATCATAAGATGAAAGAGGTATTTTCAGAACTTACCTGATCTGATTTAATTACTGCAATGAATGATATTTGAAATATCAACAACAAAATGTCTTTAAAACTAAAAACACTTAGGGAAGAAAATTCAATTCTAACCAAAGAATCGATGTTTTAAAGAATCAAAATGCAGAACGTAAAACAGAAAATACAACTCTTAAATCTGATATTGCTGAGCTTAAGTATGAAAACCTAACTCTACAAAGTAATCATTGTTCAACATCAAGTGAAAATGCTGTATGTAATTCTGATATGCATGAAAAAGTGTTACAAGATTTTATTGCTAAAGATACGGAAAGAAGCAAATATGCTTCTATGATCTATGTGGTTAGTAACAATGGTAAAAGAGGCTTAGGATTTGATGAATCTGTAATTGCAACAAAACCTATTCCCTCTAATGTTTTGTGTGTTGTTTGTGCTAAGTGTATTTTGGAGAATATTTGTAAAATATTTAATATATGTATATTTTGTGTAAATATATATATATATATATATTTAATTTTGAGGTTGAATTAAAATTATTGGATGAAGGATAAATTAACTTAATTACTAGTAATTAAATTATCGGGCAGTTAATTAAGAGGTTATCTGTTAATTACGACGAGAGTGGTTAAGTACTTGATGGTCAAGTAATATTATAATATTAATGTGGGGTGAGGTGGCACATATATGCCTATATATATGAGTGAGAGGCAAGGAAAGAACGAAGAAAACATTTTCCCTCCTTCCTTACTGCATGCGATAGTACCCTTCTTCCTCTCCCCATTCTGTTTTCTGTGTTAGTGGTAGTCAAAAAGTTGCTCAAACGTCAAATTACTTGGAAATCCAAGCACCGAACCAGCAAGTGCCCAGAACAAAAGTTGATCCTCTCCTCATTACGGAGCTAGAGAACCCACTTTCATAGCGGCGAACGTGAACGGGAGTTTCGCTGACTTTTGTCGCGGTAGCAAAAACGAGCAAAGAGAACGTAACAGTGGTAAGGGGCACCTTCCACTTTCTAGTTTGCATTTTAGGGCTGTAAATGCATGATTGATGTGTGATTATCTTTGAGTTTCTCGTTTGAAAAACGAAACTGTTGTGCATGTTGTTATAAAATGCGAAAAATGCATTATGTTGATGTTTTGATGATCTGTGATGTTTGCTGCTTTAGCTAATACAACAATGCTGTTTTGTTTGTGTGAGAAAGCTAAAAAATGCTTTGCATGTTGTTTTGGTTGTGTGGGAATACTGGAAAATGCTTTGCATGTTGTTTTGGGAATGATCAAAATGCAAACGCTTGAAAATGGCTGTTCTATTTTGTGGTTGACTTTCTGTTTTGGTGGTTAAAGCAAAACTGTGAGGTTATTCGGGTATTGGTGATTCTGTTTGCTGCTATGTTGATAACAATCTGGTGTTGATGATGATTTTCAAAATATAAAGGATTTTAAGATGGGTGGAGGTGTTCTGGAAAAATCTGTTGTGGTTGTGTTGATGCAAAATGTTTATGGGTTTTTTGTTTTTCTTTTCAAAAGAATGGTGATCATGTTTTTCTTCTGCTAAGTTATTAAAATTATGGGTTGATAGTGGTTTTCAAAGAAAAGGATTTAAAATGGGTGGAGGTGTTTATGGAAAATCTGTTATTGATGAAAAAATGTCTTGAGTCTTGTGGTTCAAAAGAGTGGTGAATCTGTTTTGGTGTTGTGTTGGTTTTTCCAAAGGAAAATAGTTTGAAAATGTGTTGAAGTTTCAGGAAAATTTCACTGAATTCGAAGGTGTATTCGAATATGGCATGAGTGTATTCGAATACAGCCTGCAAAGCTTCTATTTTCTTCAAATTTTTGAACTTGTATTCAAATACGGGCCTCTGTATTCGAATACAGATTAAGGATTTTGCTTCTGACTTAGCATCTGTATTTGGCTACGACCCTGTCGTATTCGAATACAAGATTGTCATTTTTGACACTGTATTCGCATCTGTATTCGAATACAACACCCTCGTATTCGAATACAGAATGCTGATTTTTCAACTGTTTTGGCTTTTGTATTTGAATACAAGGGAGCTGTATTGGAATACAGATTCATTTTTTTTCCATAAATTCAGATTTTAAACATTGTTTTATGAACTTAAAGAGTTGGGAAATACTGGGAAGGCTTGTGATAAATTAATATAGAGTTTTTGAGATAGTTTGAAGTGGTGATGATGAGGTTCTTGAGATATTTATTGATGTTGTGAAAAATGTTGATTTTGCACGGTTTTAGCTTATGTATTCGAATACAAGGAAGCTGTATTTGAATACATACTGTTCTTTTCAAAAATCTCAGTTTTAAACATGTGTTTATGAACTTTAAGAGTTGGGGAAACATTGGGAAGACTTGTGATGAATTAAAATGGAGTTTTTGAGATAGTGTGAAGTGGTAATGATGAGGTGCTTGAAATTTTGTTGTTGATGTGATGATAATGAAATTACTTGGGTTGAGCTGGTTTTGGGGAAGTGATGGAATGGCTGAATTTTGCTGATGTTTGCATACTGTTTTCAGTGAAGAGAAAACATTGCATGTCCATGCATTGCATAGTCAAGTGGTGACCGCGATGGGCCACAGAGTTGATGCGGTGACCGTGATGGACCGCGAAGTTAAGTAGTAACCATGGGTTATAGAATAGTTCCGCGTGTATTAGACAGTCTGTTCTATCCGGGGTCAGAGTAGTTCCGCGTGTATTAGACGGTCTATTCTACTCGGGCAACGGAGTGGTTCCGCGTGTATTAGACGGTCCATTCTATCCGTGCGAGGATTTAACTTCTGTATGTTCTGGCCTGTGAGAGGCTAACATACATGAAACGTGCTGGTCTGTGAGCGACTGCACTGGTACTGGTCTGTGAGCGACTGTACCTTGGTATGCGCAAAATGTGCTGGTCTGTGAGCGACTGCATTGGTGCTGATCTATGAGAGATTGTACAATGGTGATGTTGGCCACTAAAGTCTAACTTATATAAATCGTGCTGGTCCGTGAGAGACTGCACGTGTGCTGGTCTGTGAGCGGCTGCACCTAGGTTATTCCAAGAAGTGTGTACATTGGCATATACATATTGCATGGGGTGGTTGGCTGTGAGTCACATTTGAATCTGAGTTGATGAGTGGGAATCGATGTGTGTGAGTACCTTATGAAATTTGAATTTCTGATGAATTGGTGTGATTGCTGAATTGATATTTGTACTTACAACATGATTTTCATATTAAATTGGTTGCTGTTTGAAAAGGTATAAATGTCATGTAATTTCAAAATGAGCATCCTTTTTATCATCGTTGTTATATAATATGCCATGAACATGCTTGTTATCATTGACGTAAATGCTATGTGGTATTTGTTAATTTCGGTCGGTGACCCTTTACTATTATTGTGGAAAATTGGGCTTTGCCCTCAGATGATACCCAAACCCGTCCCACCGACGGTTACACTAACGACGGAGACGTCGTTAGTTTCATCTAATCTTCACGTACGGAGTATTCGTGGACAACGTAGAGGGACGGACCACTGGGGTGAAGACGAGACTGGTGGAGGAGGCGGTGGAAATTACTTGCTTCGGTAGCTTAGTGCATGATCAGTTTAGATTTTTGTATAAGGTCTTGATTCCGGTGGATGTAATCATTTATTTTGGGAATTATTGTATAACTTTTCCGCTGATCTCTTCCGTACTCTGATACTGTTTAGTGGGCCGCAGGCTTTATGAGATGATATGACACCGTCTTTTTGAAATGTATTGACTTTTATTATATTGCAGTATTAATTCCCAAAGTGTAAGCACTTAGTGATATTATGATGAAATTATTTAATTACGTTCACCAATTGAATTACGACGTACTATTTTATAAAACGAATTAATTAAAATTTTATTTTAATTCTTTTGAACTAATAATTTTGAAAATTCCTTTTATTTATTTAAAAAAAATACACTCGCGCTGTGTTTTAAACTCAGGGTGTTACAATTGTGGTATCAGAGCATTTGATTAAAGTTGAGTTAAAGCTCTGGTTAAATTATTGGTTTTGAGTCATTATCTAATCATGCATAGGAGCAAGTAGTTAAAGTGTCAAGTCTTGTGTAAGTTGTGGTGTGACTGAAGTGATGATGGTTTTGTAGGAAACAATGCCTCCGAGGAGAGACGACACTGCAAGAGCCAACGTCAGCCGGGAGGATAGGATGGCTGAAGCGATGGACAACATGGCTGCGTTTGTTGCTGCGCAGACGGCTGCAAAGACTCAACGTGATCTAGAGAAAAGAGAAAGAGAGATTTGTGCTGCTGAATCAAGAGGAATAGAGGATTTTCGTCGTCATAATCCTCCAAAGTTCAAGGGTGATGAGGGTCCAGAAAGAGCGGACCAATGGATTCAGGAGATGGAGAAAATCTTTGAAATAATTAATTGTCAGGCAGCGGTAAGGGTCAACTATGCTACATATCTGCTGATAGGGGATGTAGAGTATTGGTGGAGGAGTACAAGGCTATTGATGGGATCAGCTCATGAGGAGGTGAATTGGGAGTCGTTCAAAAAGAAGTTTTTGGACAAATACTTTCCAATGAGCACTATAACTAAGTTGGGTGATGATTTTCTGAAATTACACCAAGGAACATGACGGTGGGTGAATATGCACCTAAGTTTGAATCTTTGTCGAGGCATTTCAGATTTTTCCGTGAAGAGGTGGATGAACAGTTTGTGTCATCGTTTCCAAGGTGGGCTGAAGTATGAAATTCAAGACTCAATCTTACCATTGGGAATTCAACGTTTCCAAGTCTTAGTGGAGAAATGCAGAGAGGTTGAGGATATGAAGAACAAGAGGGCCAACCGAGGAGGTAACTTTAATTCAGGAGGGCCTAGACAGATGAATTATCAGAATCATAAGGGAAAGCAAATTGCTAAGCCATATAACCGGCCATAGAACAACAATAGAGGCCAGAATCGGCCGGGAAATCAAAATTTTGGAAGGTAATTAGGACAAGGGGTTCGATGTTTCCGATGTGGAAAAGAGGGACATTATGCTACTGCTTGTACCACTATGAGTCCTTCCTGCTACAATTGCCAGAAGCCAGGACATTTTGCTAGGGATTGCAAGGCTCCAAAGGTGGAACCAACTGTGAACACGACTAGGGCTACTCGTCCTACTGCTAGGGGCCGCGTCTATCACATGGGTACGGAAGCCGGGAATCAAGCTCCTAATTTAATCCAGCGAGATTGCGAGATTGCAGGTAACATACCAATTGCACTTTATGATTCGGGGGCAACCCATTCATTCATTGCTATGGACTGTGTGAATTGTTTGAAGTTATCTGTGTCTGCTTTGCCTTTTGATTTGGTTGTTTCCACACCTGCGAAGACTTTGACCGTAAATTCTGCATGTTTACACTGTCCTGTAACGATTCAAGATAGAGATTTTTGGGTTAATTTAATCTGTTTACCCCTACAATCACTCGAGATCATTCTCGGCATGGATTGGATGTCGTATAATTATGTAGTCTTGGATTGTGCTCGCAAATTAGTTCTTTTTCCCAAACCTGGAGTCGTTCAGTATTTGGCTGCTAACAAGCTCGGAGTGTCACTGAAAGAAGGAACTCAGGAATTTTTATCATTGGCTAACGTAGAGACCAAGATGGATGTGAGCATAGAAGATGTGGTGTTAGTCAAAGAGTATCCGGACGTATTTCCAACAGAAATTCTAGGATTACCCCTAGTAAGAGAGGTGGAGTTCTTCATTGATTTACAAACAGGAACAAGACCTATTTCAATTGCGCCGTATCGGATGTCGCCATTGGAATTAAGCGACCTTAAGGGTCAAATTGAAGGTTTGTCGGAGAAAGGATTTATCAGACCAAGTGTGTCGCCATAGGGAGCTCCGGTGTTGTTGGTTAAGAAGAAGGATGGAAGTTCACGCTTATGTGTGGATTATAGGCAACTTAACAAGGTAACTATTAAGAATCGTGATCCTTTACCACACATCGATGATTTGATGGACCAATTGAGAGGAGCCGCGGTGTTTTCAAAGATCGATTTGAAGTCAGGATACCATCATATTCGGGTAAGAGAAGGAGATATTCAAAAAACTGCTTTCAGGACTCGTTACGGACATTATGAATATCTCGTTATGCCATTTGGAGTTACAAATGCACCAGCGATTTTTATGGATTATATGAATAGAATCTTTAGCCCATTCCTGGATAAATTTGTTGTGGTGTTCATCGATGATATTTTGATTTATTCAAAGGATGAAGAAGAACATGGAGAGCATTTACATCAAGTTCTTGAAGTTTTACGAGAAAAGAAATTGTACGCCAATCTGTTGAAGTGCGAGTTTTGGTTAGAGAAAGTGAATTTCTTGGGACATGTAATAACCAAAGAAGGAATCGCTGTGGATCCAGCAAAGATTGAGACAATTCTTGCCTTGAAACAGCCTCAGACTATCACAGACATACGTAGTTTTGACGGAATGGCAGGATACTACAAGAGATTTATTGAAGGATTTGCTAAGATTGTAGCTCCTTTAACACAACTCACCAAAAAGAATCAGCCGTTTGCATGGACGGAGAAGTGTGAGGAAAGTTTTCAGTTGCTTAAGGAAAAGTTGACAACCTCACCAGTATTGGTCTTGCCACAGCCAGAGGAACCATATGAAGTTTACTGTGATGCATCTACCAAGGTTTGGGATGTGTTTTGATGCAACACAAGAAAGTTGTAGCCTACGCCTCAAGGCAGTTGAAAACTCACGAACGAAACTATCCTACTCATAATTTAGAGCTTGCTGCAGTAGTGTTTGCATTAAAGGTCTGGAGGCACTACTTATATGGATGCACGTTCACGGTATTCAGTGACCATAAAAGTTTGAAGTATCTGTTTGATCAGAAGGAATTGAATATGCGCCAGAGGAGATGGATGGAGACTCTCAAGGATTTTGATTTTTCGTTACAGTACCACCCTGGGAAAGCCAATGTGGTGGCTGATGCGTTGAGTAGGAAAAGTGTATCAGTATCTTCAATGATAATGTCCAGACAACAAGAGTTGTGGGAAGCATTTAGAGATCTACACTTGGACATAGAGTTTGCACCAGGAACTTTAAAGTGTGGAATGATAAAGTATGCGAATGGACTACTTGAGGAGATTGCAAACTTGCAAGATGACGCATTAATCCAAGAAAAGAGGAACCTGATAGTGCAAGGAAAGACAACTAAATTCAGGATCGGACCAGATAGTATTCTGAGATGTAATGGAAGAATTTGTGTACTGGCAGTTGCAGATATGAGAAGAATGATTTTGGAAGAAGCTCATAAGAGAAAATTGAGTATTCATCCTGGAGCGACCCAGATGTACCAGACTTAAGACAGAATTACTGGTGGCCAAGAATGAAGAGGGACGTAGCAGAGTATGTATCGGCTTGTTTAACTTGTCAGAAAGCGAAAGTGGAACATCAACGACCTGCTGGAATGTTGCAACCTTTGGATATACCGAAATGGAAGTGGGATCGCATTTCCATGGATTTTATAACAGGATTGCCCAAGACAAGGAAAAAGAATGATTCAATTTGGGTAATAGTGGATCGATTGACAAAATCCGCACATTTCTTACCAGTAAGGACCACTTATAAAATAGATAAGCTGACGGAAATCTACATTGCTGAGATTGTGAGATTACACGGAGTTCCATCGAGTATTGTATCGGACCATGATCCAAAATTCACAACTCATTTTTGGGGAGCGCAGCATGAAGCTTTTTGAACGAAACTGAAATTGAGTTCCGCTTATCATCCACAAACAGACGGACAAACTGAGAGAACAAACCAGTCCTTGGAAGATCTATTGAGAGCATGTGTGTTGGATGATAGAGGAAACTGGGATGAGGTATTGCCATTGGTTGAGTTTACTTACAACAATAGTTTTCACACGAGTATTGGAATGGCACCCTATGAGGCTTTGTATGGACGCAAGTGTCAGACGCCTTTATGCTGGTATAAGGACGGAGAAAGTATGATTGTTGGACCTGAGATGGTGCAATAGACTACAGAGAACGTCAAGAGGATACAAGAGAAAATGAAGATTTCACAGGACCTTCAGAAGAGTTATGCGGACAAGCGTCGCAGACCTTTGGAATTTGAGCAAGGTGATCATGTATTTCTAATGATCACGCCTACAACTGGAGTTGGCAAAGCTATTAAATCAAGAAAGTTGACTCCGAAATTTATTGGACCATATCAGATTACTGCACGAATTGGACCAATGGCTTATCAGATCGCTTTACCTCCCATACTGTCCAATATTCACGAGGTATTTCACGTGTCGCAGTTAAGAAAATACATTTCGGATCCGTCACATGTAATCGAACCAGACACAATTCAACTGAAGGATAACATGCCATTTGAAGTATTCCCTGTAAGAATTGAAGACAGGAAGATTAAACAGTTGAGGAACAAGGAAGTCCCACTAGTCAAAGTGATCTGGAATCCGACTACTAGAGACATGACTTGGGAACTGGAGAGTAAGATGAGGGAACAACATCCTCAGTTGTTTATTGACATGTAGTTTCGATGACGAAACTAATTTAAGGGGGGTAGTAATGTAAGACCCTTAAATTTAAAATTAAAATTATGGATTTAATATTAAGTGTATTTTGGGGAAGATTTGTAAAATATTTAACATATGTATATTTTGTGTAAATATATATATATATATATATATATATATATATATATATATATTTAATTTGGAGGTTGAATTAAAATTATTGGATGAAGGATAAATTAATTTATGAGTGAGAGGCAAGGAAAAAAGGCAGAAAACATTTTCCCTCCTTCCTTACTGCATGCGACAGTACCCTTCTTCCTCTCCCTATTCTGTTTTGTGTTAGTGGTAATCAAAGAGTTGTTCAAAAGTCAAATTACTTGAAATCCAAGCACCGAACCAGCAAGTGCCCAGAACAAAAGTTGTTCCTCTCCTCATTACGGAGCTAGAGAACCCACTTTCGTAGCGGCGAACGCGAACGGGAGTTTCGCCGACTTTTGTCGCGGTAGCAAAAACGAGCAAAGAGAACGTAACAAAGGTAAGGGGCACCTTCCACTTTCTAGTTTGCATTTTAGAGCTGTAAATGCATGATTGATGTGTGATTATCTTTGAGTTTCTAGTTTGAAAAATGAAATTGTTGTGCATGTTGTTATAAAATGCGAAAAATGCATTATGTTGATGTTTTGATGATCTGTGATGTTTGCTGCTTTGGCTGATACAGCAATGTTGTTTTGTTTGTGTGAGAAGGCTGAAAAATGCTTTGCATGTTGTTTTGGTTGTGTGGGAATATTGGAAAATGCTTTGCATGTTGTTTTGGGAATGATCAAAATGCAAACGCTTGAAAATGGCTGTTCTATTTTGTGGTTGACTTTCTGTTTTGGTGGTTAAAGCAAAACTGTGAGGTTATTCTGGTGTTGGTGATTCTGTTTGCTGCTATGTTGATAACAATCTGGTGTTGATGATGATTTTCAAAATATAAAGGATTTTAATATGGGTGGAGGTGTTCTGGAAAAATCTGTTGTGGTTGTGTTGATGCGAAATGTTTCTGGGTTTTTTGTTTTTCTTTTCAAAAGAATGGTGATCATGTTTTTCTTCTGCTGAGTTATTAAAATTCTGGGTTGATAGTGGTTTTCAAAGAAAATGATTTAAAATGGGTGGAGGTGTTTCTGGAAAATCTGTTATTGATGAAAAATGTCCTGAGTCTTGTGGTTCAAAAGAGTGGTGAATCTGTTTTGGTGTTGTGTTAGTTTTTGCAAAGGAAAAAGTTTGAAAATGTGTTGAAGTTTCAGGAAAATTTCACTGAATTCGAAGGTGTATTTGAATACGGCATGAGTGTATTCGAATACAGCCTGCAAAGCTTCTATTTTCTTCAAATTTTTGAACTTGTATTCGAATACGGGCCTCTGTATTCGAATACTGATTAAGGATTTTTGCTTTTGACTTAGCATCTGTATTCGGCTACGACCCTTTTGTATTCGAATACAGGATTTTCATTTTTGACACTGTATTCGCATCTGTATTCGAATACAACACCCTCGTATTCGAATACAGAATGCTGATTTTTCAAATGTTTTGGCTTTTGTATTTGTATACAAATGAGCAGTATTCGAATACAGATTCGTTTTATGTTTATTGTGATAACAAGAAGCTTGATCATAAAATCTAAAACTAGATAAGTATTTTGCAGGTTTTCAAACTATCAGAGGAACCAAGTGATCCACATGATGTGAACACTTCAACAGAAACAGTATTTCAATGGTTTCAAAAACAACCAGAAACCACCAAAAGCAGAATTAATGGTTTTGCTGTATTGAGTTCATTTTTAAATTATTTGATTTGTATTATGTTATATGACAAATAGCTTGACCTGAAAAGTCAAAGTAAGATGAAGCTGATGCAGGCTAACCAGAACCAGAGGAAATTGATGCTGGTTTACCAGTACCAGAGGCAACTGAAGTTGGTTTACCAGAACCAGAGGAAATCGATGCAAGTTTACAAGAACAAGAGGAAGCTGATGCAGGTTTAATAGAACCAGAAGCTGATGCAGATCTACCAGAACCAGAAGTTGATTTACCAGAACCATAGGAAACCGAAGCTAGTTTACGAGAACCAGAGGAAACCGATGCAGGTTTACCAGAACCAAAGGAAGCTGATGCAGATTTACCAGGACCAGAAGCTGATTTACCAGAACCAGAAACTGATGCAGGCAAAAGAACTTGTAAAAGCATAAGCTACAAGCAAGAATACGACAAATTTTCAGAGGATAAATCTGAAGATGAGTCAGAAGAAGGATATAGATGGAGTCTACCAATGCAAGAAGAGCTAAATCAATGATATTTTCGATCTAGTTCCAAGACTAGAAAAGAACATTATTAGAACGAAGTGAGTTTTCAGAAACAAGCTGATTGAAAAAGGAGAAGTTGTCATAAACAAGGCACGATGTGTTGCACAAGGATACAGTCAGCAAGAAGGTATTGACTACACTGAAACATTTTCTACAGTGGCCAAGTTAGAAGCTATTCGTATCCTACTGTCCTTTGCTACTAATAATAACATTTCATTATTTCAAATGGATATTAAAAGCGTATTTTTAAATGGTTATATAAGTGAAGAATTCTATGTTAAACAACCCCCAGGTTTTGAAAGTTTTGAATTTCCAAACCATGTTGTTAAACTTAAAAAATCTTTGTATGATTTAAAACAAGCACCTAAGGCATGGTATGATAGACTTAGTAACTTCTTACTCAAAAATGACTTTGAAATAGGACAAGTAGACAATACTCTTTTTAGAAAATCAATAAAAGATGATATTCTAATTATTCAAGTTTATGTTGATGATATTATCTTTAGATCTACTAATGGCACTCTCTGCCAAGAATTTTCTAAATTGATGCAACAGGAATTTCAAATGAGCATAATGGGAGAACTTAAGTTCTTCTTAGGGATACAAATTCAGCAAAGTCAAAAATGTATATATATTCATCAAACAAAATATACAAAAGAGCTTCTCAAGAAGTTTAAGATGAGTGGCTGCAAACCTATGGCTACCCCAATGCACCCTACCTGCTCACTTGAAAAGGATGACTCAGGAAAAAAGGTTGATAAAAAATCCTATAGAGGCATGATAGGATCTCTACTCTATCTCACTGCTTCTAGACCTGACATTATGTTTAGTGTATGCGTATGTGCTAGATTTTAGTATGACCCTAGGGAATCCCACTTAACCGCTGTTAAGAGAATCCTTATATACCTAAAAGGCACTACCAACCTCACCTTGTTCTACAAGAAAACTCCTAAATACCAACTTAGTGGATACTGTGACTCTGATTATGTTGGAGATAAACTCGACAGATAGAGTACAAGTGGAAACTGCACATTCTTGGGAGACAATCTAATATCCTGGTCAAGCAAGAGACAAAGCACCATTGCCATGTCAACAGCAGAAGTTGAATACATTTCAGCAGCCAGATGCAACTCTCAACTCATTTGGATGAAACATTAGCTAGAAGACTACAAAATCATGGAGACCAACATCCCTTTATACTGTGACAACACTTCAGCCATCAACCTAACCAAAAACCTTATTCTACATTCTAGAGCCAAACACATAGAGATCAAACACCACTTCATCAGAGATTATGTTCAAAAAGAGACACTCAACATCTAGTTTATAGACACTGATCATTAATGGACTGACATATTCACTAAACCACTACTTGAAGATAGGTTTGACTTCATCAAGAAAAACCTTAACCTTACCTTCATCCCTGACCAAATAACTTAGTCAATTCTTTTTTATATGTAATTCTTATTTTCGTGTACTTTTATTTAAAAAAAAGAAGAAGTTTCCTTCAATCCTTTTTGTCTGATGACAAAGGGGGAGAAGATGTTTTTGATAAAGATAGTATCTAGGGCATTAGACTTAGGGGGAGAAAAATAAAATTGGAGCTTAGTCTTAGGGGGAGTCAAAGTCAAAAGAAAGAAAAAGTGTTATAAAAAATACAAAATTTTGTCATCATCAAAAAGGGGGAGATTGTTGGGACCAAGTTGGTTCTTTCAATTAAAGTTTTGATGTTAACAAAAGTATTTTATAAAATTCATAATTTGACTTAGAAGAAGATATGAAAAATCAGTGGATGACGTCACCAGAGGATGTCATCAAAGAACGACGTCAGCAGAAGATACCTCCAGAAGATACTATTAGAAGCAGAAGATGTCATCAGAGGATGACGTCACAAGAAGATAAAAATGCCACCAGAAGATACGACCAGAAGATATCACCAGAGGATACCAGAAGATACCTCCAGAGGATACCAGAAGATATCTCCAGAGGATATCACCAGAGAATCCCATCAGAAGCAAGAACCAGAGGATGTCATCAAAGGCAAACTTCAGAGGATATCTGTTGGAACCAAGTTGGTTCTATACTTAGTATTGATGTTAACAAAAGTATTTTATGTAAATAGTATATTGACTTAGAAGAACACATCAGAAGCTGTGCAAAATCAGAGGATGACACCACCAGAGGATACATCCAGAGGAAGCAACCAGAGGATAGAAATGTCACCAGAAAGTTAGGCCAGATAATGCATCCAAAAGGTACCAGAGGATGCATCCTGAAGGCACCAGATGATACACCTCCCGAGGATATCAGAGGATGTCATCAAAGGTTAAATAACATCATCACTGGATATCTTTCCTGGCCCAGATCAGAAGGAAGCAGAGTCCAGAAGGATGCCTGGTCCAGACCAGAAGGAAGCTTGTTAGAGGGAGACTTGGTCCAGACCAAAAGGAATCATAAGTCAGACTTGGTCCAGAATTAATCCTGACCAGAAGATAGCCTGATCCTGAAATAAGAATCAGTCCAGACTTAATCCAAACTTGGTCCAGACTAGAAGATAGCATGGTCCAAAGCATAAAACTCGGTCCAGATCAGAAGAAATGATTGTCCAGATTTAGTCCAGACTTGATCCAGATCAGAAGATAAATGTCCAGATTAAAAGATCAATGGTCCAGATTTAATTCAGATTCAATCCAGACTCAGTCCAAATTTGGTCCAGATCAGAGGGAAAATGTTCAGCATCATGGCCCAGTGTTGGCCGAGATCAGAAGATCATATCATATGGCCCAGTGTTGGCCGAGATCAAATCATATGGCCCAGTGTTGGCCGACATCAGACGATCAGATCATGTGGTCCAGTGTTGGCCGACATCAGAGGATCACATAATTGGGGAAGATCAGATTATATGGTCCAGATGTGGTCGAGATCAGAAGATCAAACGGTCCAGATTTAATCATGATGAAAATCAGTGATAACTTGATTAAAATTCGAAGAAGACTTGATTAAATTTTGATATAAATTTGATCAAAGTATTAAGGGGATTTGATTCAAAAATTACTGAAGACTTGGAGAAATTCAAATGCAATCTGAAGCTTAAAAAGATATGGTTTGAAATTAAAAGAAACAGGATTGGTCAACAGAATTTTCAAAGGCAATCTAGAGCTAAAAATATATGTTTTTTATTTAAGTGAAACCCGATTGGCCAAGTTATTTTTGCAAGAGAACCTAGACAAGATACAACTCGAATTTAATCATGGAAGAGACCCTAATCTTCATCTATAAAAGAAGGCTCAAGACAGAAGACTTAGCATCAAAAATCAGTAAAAGAGTCATAAACTTCCAGAAGCAAACACTCGAGTTTTCAGTGAGGTTAATTGTGAGTATCAGCTTTCCAGAAGCAAGCACTCTTGTTTTCGTTCCCTTGTGTGAAATCTATATTGTTGAAGTAGAGTCCACAATCTGAAGAGTCAGAAGAAGTAGTAGGCGACTTAGCAATTAGATTCAAGGTGTTGTAATTCCTTCTACAATTTGGGGTTGTCAGATTGGTAGGAGAAGACTTGACTTGAGAAGTCAAGGTGTTGTGTTCCTCAAAAGTCTAGGATTGTTAGACTGTTTGGGAAGACTGACTTGGAGGGTTAGTAGTGTTGTTGTAATTCAAAGGTTTTGAATTAGTGGAAAAATCCTTCGAGGTGAAGGGACTGGATGTAGCCTAGTTAATGGTGAACCAGAATAAATCCTTGTGTTATTTATTTTACTTTATCCGCTGCTAACTCTACTTGATTATATTTCAGATTTCAAATAATCATCAAAAATAGAAAAAGAATTCATGTAGTACAAACACAATTCAACCCCCCTTCTTGTGTTTGCACCTTCAATATCATCAATCAAAGGATATCATTAGAGGGAAGAAACAATGACATTATCTGAGGATATTATTCATGGCCCAGATCAGAAGAAAGCATAGTCCAGAAAGAGACTTGGTCCAGACCAGAAGGAGACTTGGTTCAGACTTGAAGGAAATAGAGTTCAGAAGATAACTCAGTCCAGAACAGAAGACATGTTCCAGACTTAGTCCAGAACAGAAGACGTGTTCCAGACTTGGTGCATAACAGAAGACATGTTCCAGACTTGGTCCAGAACAGAAGATTTGGTCTAGACTTGGTCCAGTCCAGAAGATAGCATGGTCCAGAATAGATCACATGGTTCAGATCAGAAGATCACAGGTCCAGATCAGAATATCACATAGTCCATATCAGAAGCTTACACTGTCCAGATCAGAAAACAGAATGATACACATCATATCACATGGTCCATACTTGGTCCAGATCAGCAGATCATATGGTCCAGATTTAAATCACGATGCAGATAAGTGAAGACTTAATTAAAATTCGAAGAAGACTTGATTGATTTTTTATATCAATCTGATCAAATTATTAAGGAGATTTGATTCAAAAATCACTGAAGACTTGAAGGAAATTCGAATAAAATATGAAGCAAGAAGATACGGCTCAAAATTAAAGTAAAACAGGATTGGCCAACAAAATTTTCAAAGGAAATCTGAGCAAGATTTATCTTGAAAATAAGCTTGGACAAATCCTATACTTCAGCTATAAAAAGAGGCTCCAGGCCATAGCAATAGGCACTGAAAAACACAAGAACTCAAGCTTACAATTCTAAGTTATCCAAGAGTTCAAAAGAAAGAAATACTTGTGCGAAAAACAAATATGCTCTAAGTGTTTTCAGAGAGTGGGAGTCAATGTTATAATTAGCTTTCCAGAAGCAACTACTCAAGAAAGTCATTGCAACAATCGGCTTTCCAAAAGCAACTAAAGAGTGTGAAAGTCATTGCAACAATCAGCTTTCCATAAGCAACATTGCAGAGTTCCAAACCCTTGTAATCAAGCCCGATAGTGGTGTAGATTCCTTCTTCAATCTGGGGTTGTCAGATTGGTAGGAGAAGACTTGACTTGTAGGGTCAAGGTGTGGAAGCTCCTTCTTCAATTTGGGGTTGTCATATTGGTAGAAGAAGACTTGATTTGTAGGGTCAAGGTGTTGTTATCGTTCCTCAAAAGTCTGGGGTTGTCAGACTATTTGAGAAGACTGGCTTGGTGCTGTAGGGTTAGGTGCTGTAATTCAAAGTATTTTGAATTAGTGGATTAAAGCCTTCGGAATGAAGGGACTGGATGTAGCCAAGTTAATGGTGAACCACGATAAATCGATGTGTTCTTATGCTTTTATTATCCGCTGCTAAATCTGATTATTTATTCATCAAGTAATTCACATCAACATTCGTCAAAACAACAAAAAGAATTTAAGTTTGACAAACACAATTCAACCCCCCTTCTCGTGTTTGCACCTTCACGAATTGAGTTTTGACCATTAAATTTATTAGAACTAAGGTGAGAAAATGCAATAGGCTTATTGTTATTTGTTTTAGACAATCTCTTATGATTTGTCACATTATATTCTAAATTATGAAAATTGATGATGATTATGGTTAAAAATATATCTATTTTGGTAAAAATTGTATTTTGTTTTGTTTTCTTGTATAATAATTGATTAGTGTTAGATTTAATCGATTAGAACTACGTATTGAAAGAGATAAAATGATTAAGCTTAATCGAGTAGTAATAATGGGAAAATTGATTAGTCTAAAGTATAGATAACATAAAATAGATTAAATAACCGATTAAAAAAGAAAAGTAGGTACTGACTAATCAATTGTATTGTGACTTGCATTGTCGTAATTTGTGACAAAAATTACATCATCATCTCCACTATCTAATTAAGATAGAATAGTTTAAATATAATAATAAAAATTATTTAAAATTTGCACTGTCCAAGATATGTGTGACACCATCCAAATGTGCCTTTTGAATATACATGGCAATAAATATACTGCTTGCGCTACCCAATGCATAGAAATCAAAATCCCCACATGCCACTCCTTAATAACACCTCAAACCTTTCACAAACAAGAATCCACGCCCCACTCCTACAACAATTTTATTTCTGTAAGTTCATCTCAATCAATTATGTGGTCTAATTATAAGAAATGCTACGGAAAATGCATATTAGAGTTACCATGACTATACCAAAAATCTCTAGATACTCCTCTCCCCATAGGATATCTCAATTATTTGCTATATAATAAAGTCTAGGAAAACCATATTGCATAGGAAATGATAGCTAGTAGAATTGTGACCAAAGAATGCATTGAACAAGTAAAAAGTGATTGAAAAAACACAGTAGGTAGCTAATGAGATGAAAGCTGGACACAAGAGAAACTCTTATTTTTTGAGTTTGAAAAAACTGTTTAAAAATCACAATTTGAGTCGCGGATTAGGTCGTTCTCTTTAAGACGTTTCGCAGAACTGTCCAAATTGTGCAAGGCAGACTATCAACCACGACGTCCTCAGGATAAAACAGGTCAGATTCACTGTATCGGAGTTCCACTGCACCGTAGAAAACCGTTCTAGAATTACACCCTCAATATGGCTATTAAAGTCACTCTCAATATGACGGTTAAAGTCACTTTTAATAAGGCGGTTAAAGCCTCGCAATATCGTACTATGACCAGTCATAAATCAAAATGACTACACTCTAAATGATTGCGGCATAAAAACCACTCTAAAAAGATAGTGGTATTATGACCACTCAAAATCGACGGGACAACGGTATAAAACCGATCTAAAAGGATAGCGGTATTAGGATCACTCAAAACTCGACGGAACTACGGCATAACAACCGCTCTAAATTATCGAAGGAACTGAAAGAAAGAGGAGAAGTGGCTCGGTAACAATCGAGCAGAATATAAGAGAGAGAAAAGAAAAAGTTAGGAAATGCATCAAACTTTGGTGTATTTTTCACAATAAATTGACACTCTTTATATAGTGATGGAAGCAAACTCACATATGTTTTCTAACTAATATGAACAAAATTTTGGGAATATTTATATAGTGATTAAAACTATTCAAAATGAGAATTTTCTAATGTGGGACTTCAATAATTTTTAAATTCACACATTATATTCCAACAAAAACTAGAACAAAATATCATAAATAAAGAAACAAAAAATTAAAAGTCTAGAACATGCATCACTAGATACCACTTTCCTCATCTTTTACGAATGATTGAAAAGGAATCACAATCATGTGCTAAATTTCAAACAGCAAAGCACCAACGGAGAAATGAATAAAAAAAGTGAAAGAAAGAGGAATAAATAAAAATAAGGCTAAATAGCATCTCTGATCACTTAACTTAATTTCAATTAATGTTTTAATTCTTTATCTTTCTTTTTTTTGATTTGGTCCTTTATTTTAATTTTAAGTGACAATTTGATCTTTTATGTTTTAAAATATCAACAATATTATCCTTTTTTTTTTTACAAAAATTCAAAAAACTCATCAAAATTTTCAACCAAAACCATAAAATTAATTATATTATTTAATATAATATAAATTTCATCAAATTCGTAACTCAAATCTTCAAATAAACTCATACAAAAATTTCATCAAACTTTATTCTTTATTTAATGTTGTTAAAAATGGAAATATGAGTTTATTTGAAGATTTGAGTTTCGAATTTGATGAAATTTGTATTATATTGAAGAATATAAATAATTTTATGGATTTTTGTTGAAAATTTTGACGAATTTTTGTAAAAAAAAATGATAACATTGTTGATATTTTAAAACATAAAAGATCAAATTGTCACTTAAAATTAAAATAAAGGACCAAATCGAGAAGAAAAAAAAAAGATAAAGGACTAAAACGTTAACTGAAATTAAGTTAAGAGACCACGGATGCTATTTAGCCTAAAAATGAATATGAAGAGGGTTGAAGCTAGATAAGCTTATATGCAAAGACAAAATATAAAGAAAGCGGGGTGGGGGTGTGATAAGAAAAAAATAAAAGATGCTTATACCAAACATCACTAGATACCATTTTCTAATCATAATCATGTGCTAAATATGAGCGCGATGGAAATTGTTAAATAAAGCCAAAAGTAAATTAAGCAGGGAGTAAAGATCATATTTAGGGACAAAGCAAGCCATAATGAGAACCTCGTAAATTAGTCATTGAATTTGTTTGAATATCTCAATAAATTCTTAACTTTATTAAAATGTTAAGTTGGTCTCTATATTTATCTTTTGAATATCTCAATAAATTCTTAACTCTATTAAAATGTTAAGTTGGTCTATATATTTATCTACTTCCTATTAATTAAGTGCATATATTTTAACCATTTACTATCAACTTGGTTCTTATATTTAACCATTTACTCTTTGTCTTATAATATAAGCAAAAATAGGTTAAAGAAAATAGATGTATTTGATTCAAAATTTAGACTAAATACATTCACTTTCTTTAGCTTATTTTTGCTTATATTATGAGACAAATGAAGTATTATCAACTTAGTCATTCTCTAATTCTAAAGACTATAATATTAATGACTTATTTGAGAGTGTTATACAAAATTAGAGGCGAGGTTGATGGCTTACTCTCATAGTATTACCGAGAGACCTCAAGCAATATCACTGGGTAAGCCAAAACATTAAATTAATACCACACTTACATAAGTCATGAAAATTCAGTAGAGTGATCATTCCTCTTATACACATCCAATGTTGTTTGTACGCAATCCCCCGTCAATTAGAATCAAGTTGGTTTGATGAACTATAACGCTTATTTGTTTTGATGATAACAAAAATTATTTTGTGCGAACAAATTAAAACACTAATGCTTTATTTAAATGTGTGGTTCCCAGATCACATAATTTTATATGACTTGACGCTGCATCCTCTGATGTTTGGACAAGTTAAAGGAACATCGAGACTTTGCTCTAAAAATCCTTTTTAAAAGTCTGACCAACGCGCTCTAAAATGTGCCTCTAGTGATTCTATTGTTGCAAGCAATGCTCTGATAAGTCTGACTCTAATAATTATGTCAATCATATGATCGTCTACCTCTGATAATTGTGACAAACATTTCTTCGTCTAGTTCAGATAGAAAGTAAACACTCTGATAAAAAGTCATTGCTCTGATAAAAAGTCAACGCTTTGAAGAAGTCAAATTTTCTTATTTTCTACTCAACATCTTGAATATATTATTTGTCTGAAGATCTATGTGTCAAACTCCTATCATGATAACTTCTTTTTTGTCTATGTATCAAGATATGTAAAATCAATTACAAGGACAAATTTGGACAAGCTTTAATGGTGAATCAATCTCTGAAGATTTGATACAAAACTTTATGATACATGTTGATTTCTTGCAATTAGGACAACAGGAAGTAACCCTAAAGTTTCTCTATAAAAAGACGTACAACCCTCATTGAGACATACAACAACAAACATAATACAACCGTATTTGCACTCTTGTTCTTAACCTTATTTTATCTAAGTGCTGATAAATATTTCACTTTTTGAGAGCATAGCTTTGTAAACACACTCTTGTGAGAGTTATTCAGAAAAATCCATAAACACATTTTGTTTGTAACCTAGCCCATTAGTGGATGCATCCTTCAATAGTTTGTCTATACTAAGCTAGAAGGTTGAGAAGACTTGAACATAGTCAGGTTGATTAGTAGATGTTCATTGGACGTGTGATTCAGTTGGTGAATTAGTGGATTAAATCCTTCATATTGAAGGAACTGGACGTAGCTATCGTGTTAATGGTGAACCAGAGTAAATTGACTTGCGTTGTTATGTGTTTATTGTTTTATCTGCTATGTTTTTATCGCTTGTTTTAATCTTACAAAAAAACACTTTAAAATAAAACACAATTCAAACCCCCTATTTCTTGTGTTTCTTATTCTACACCAGCTATTTCAATATTGGTAGAGCTTGAACAAAAACTTTGGAGTTGTGAAAATTTTAAGTTAATAAACAAAACATAGTTATTATTGTATATTAGAATTTAAAGTTGCAAATAAATCATAATATTTTATTATATATCAAAAATAGATAGTTCGGTTGGTGAACTAAGAGACACTGAAAAAGATTTAAGGTGTTAAGATACATAAAAAATATCTCATTTCATTGATGAGTGATCAAATTGATCAATTATAGAAGAGAAAAAAAATCTCTAATCTTCAACAATGAAGACTTAGGGTTATAAAAAGAGGGGAAAATCAAGTAAAGAGAAAAATGAAACTGAGAATTAATAAAACCCAGAATTTTTCTAACCCTAAAAACTAATAATGAAAAGTATATATACTACCTATCAAAAAGGACCTAGACTTTTGACATAAATATAAAACTGCCACACATTCATAAGAATAGCTAAAGTTGACAAAAGAATGTTAAATATCATTTAACAACCCCTCTCAAACTTGAATGTATATTAAGCATTCCATGTTTGAATTCCAAATTATAAAATGGACCATGGTAAAGAGTTTAATTTTGGTAAAAATATCAGTCACTTGATCTGTCGAATGGATCAAAAGAAGATGAATAATTCCAGTTTTAATTTAGTCTTTAAAAATGTGATAATACATGTCAATGTGTTTCGTTCTCTCGTGGAAGACCGGATTTGATGCAATGTGAATTGTCGACTTGTTGTCACAAAACAGAGTTACATAAGAGGTATGTGGAACATGAAAGTCTTGAAGAAGGTGTTTGCGCTCAACAATGTCATTTTGTTGAGGTGTACCAACACACGACGTTTGGTGTAAAATCCCATGGGCAGCATAAAATCATTCAACAAATTTTCCTTGTTATTGTTTGTATCGTGACACTTATTATTATTTATATAGTAATATGAGACATTTTAATTTATTATGTGGATTTATTTAAGCATAAATAAATCTCTTAGAATAGTTAGTCTGTTTAATAGAACATTAAGTGTGACTTAATTGTGAGATCCTATTGAGCATAATGCTACTATTCTTAAACTGTCTAAAGTACAACTTTATTGTTAGATAGATGTGAGAGATGTAGATAAGATTCATCACACCTGCATAATAGGAGTTGTGTCTTGGGACTCTTGATAGAGTGATATGTGAAATGTGTGTGAGTTAATTCATTATCTTGGGACTCTTGATAAATGTCACTCATTGTTTATAATATTTAATATTAATTTAATATTTTACATTATTGTGGGAGTTTATAAGGTCACACGATAGAATGGTTAAATCAAAAAGTAAAAATTTAATTAAAGAATTATTTAATTAAATAATATTGATTAATAATTTAATTAAATGAAATGAATCGAATTGGTAGCGTAGAATCATTTTTATTGTGTCTCGTCCTAACCTAACCATAGAATCATTTTTATTGTAACTGTCAGTTAGTTCTGAGGCAACTGTTCACATAGACTGAGTCGAGACACTATCATATCGTAGTGCTGGTGATTTGTCCTCCTCAACGCTTCAAGGGATAAACATATAAATCTCATGTGAAATATTGTGTGTGTGTGTGTGATCCATGACAACGAGTAATTTTCGCTGTTGAGAATTATTTTAAAATATATCTCTTATACACCAACCTATTGTCATCCACATAAACACGTAAACATAATGCACATCGTTATCATGATAGAGTCATCACTAACATTGGAACAATTGTTGATATTTCCACTTGAATTTCTCTTGTAGTGAGGTGGAAATCCATGTTTTTGAAAACATACATCCATTGTATGTCCAGTCTTATTACAATATGTGCATACTTTGTTACCACGTCCATGACCAGAAAAAGATCGTCCTCCATTATCATGACCATTACTTTTGCTAATCACTCGAGAATTAGAGTAATTGGCAACAAGTTTTGAATCATCAAAGGAAGAAGGGTTCTGGCGTTCTTGTTAAATTAACATGGAAAAAACCTTACTAACGGTTGGCAAAGAATCCATTAACATAATATGAGACTGAACTAGAGAGTACTTCACATTTAAACCCTTTAAAAACCTAATAACATAGTCACCTTCTCTATATTTTTTAATTTGGAATTAAATTGCAAGAACACTTAGGATGACAAGTACAAACAAGAATATATAGGTCTAAAATTATCCAATTACTACTATAGTTTCTTTAAGGTTGTATAGTACTGAGTAATAGATTGATCACCTTGATTTAACATGTAAATTTCTTCTTGTAAATCAGAAATATGAAAAACATCACCTTGGTGATAACGCTCCTTCAGTTCTTTCCAAATCTCGGCAGCCATATCCATCCACATCACACTTTGAGCAATTTCAGGTTCTAAGGAATAATTAAGCAATTACATTATCATCATCTTGCAACGTTCCCACGCAAGCTTATTATTGGATCGAAGAGCCACCAACATTGATAGTTGGTGGTTGAAAGCGGTGGAGAAACCAAGGCCAAACTCAGGCTATCACTAGGATGCATAAAGTAAGGATCAAGCATATCCTATTGATACGATGAAAGATTTCAAAGACGATGGTGGTTGATCAGAATGGTGCGGTGAAGAATGATCATCACTACGATCGGAATCAGAATCATTGTTGACCAAAGCCATTGAAGAACACCAAGAACAAAGACGAAGGAGAAAGAATGAACAATTAAAAAGTGACGCAAACGAAATAATAATGTAAAGTATAATTATTTAAGAGAACGAGATACCGGGTCCAAAAAATAATAATTATGTTTTTTTTTTAAATTTCTTTTAGGTTTAAATGCAGATTTGATTTCTTATTTTAATTTGATACATAATTTTGGTTCATCTATTTTTAATTTCGTAATTTTAATCTTTTTATTTTAACTGATTCGTAATTTTTGTTCTACTATTTTTAAGGTTAAATAGCACTCATGGTCCTTTAACTTAATTTCAGTTAACGTTTTAGTCCTTTATCTTTCTTTTTTTTATTTGATCCTTTATTTTAATTTTAAGTGACAATTTGATCTTTTATGTTTTAAAATGTTAACAATGTTATCATTTTTTTTTACAAAAATTTAAAAAATTCATTAAAATTTTTAACCAAAACTCATAAAATTAATTATATTATTTAATATAATACAAATTTCATCAAATTCGAAACTCAAATCTTCAAATAAACTCATATTTCCATCTCTAACATCAAATAAAGAATGAAAATATGAGTTTATTTGAATATATGAGTTACAAATTTGATGAAATTTGTATTATATTAAAGAATATAATTAATTTTATAGGTTTTGATTGAAAATTTTGATGAATTTTTGTTAAAAAAAAAAAGATAATATTGTTGACATTTTAAAACATAAAATATCAAATTGTCACTTAAAATTAAAATAAATGACCAAATCGGAAGAAAAAAAAAGATAAATAACTAAAACGTTAACTGAAATTAAGTTAACGGACCTATGTGCTATTTAGCCTATTTTTAATTTCGCAATTTTGGTCCTTCTATTTATTAAAATTGAGACATTTTGCCATCCTTATCAATTTGACTATTAATTTTAATGATGTGGCTTAAATAATATGATTAAGTGAAAGTCGTGTAACATTTATTGTTTTTAAATTAAAAAAAACATTTTAAATAATAAAAAAAAAATCTCCTAAAACTTAAGCAAAACATGAAAAATATAAATAAAAAAAATAGGAAATTACAATCACAAATGAGAGGGGAAGTTGAATTCCTTTTCTGATAACCAATTTTATTCTTTTTAGAAATAATGAGTGTGATTGTTACTGATTTTAATTTTTTAAGTTTATTCTAAATATTTTAATTAAGTTTCAAAAATGAAATATTTTATTTAAAATGTATTGTTTAATTAAAAATTAACAAAATGTGGCATGACTTCCATTTAACTATACTAAGACAAATACATGTAAGATAAAATGTCTAAATTTTAAGAAATAAAAGAACCAAAATTGAGAAATTAGAAATAGAGACCAAAATTATGAATTAGTTAAAATAGAGTGACAAAAAATACAAAATTAAAAATAAAATGACCAAAAAAATTATAAATCAATTAAAATAAAAGACAAAATTATAAAATTAAAAATCAAAAATCAAAATTACCAACTAATTAAAATAAAAGAAACTAAAATTATATTTCTTTTATAAGTATTCGTGAAGATTCGAACGCATAAATCACATCATGTATCAGAACTAAAGTGTGTACAGGCTGTTTGATTCAAAACAAGTAGGTTACAAAATCTTACCCAAACTATATATTTTCAACATTGGATCATCTTTGAAATATTAAAATAATCAAAACGTTGAAATCTCATTGAGTTGGTTAAACAAATCAATATTGAATTTGCATCAATGTTTGGTTCCGAAATCCCAATCCACAAAACCCTACCTAAATAAAATAAAATAAAAATTATTGGATTTGACTCAGCTTTTGTCGCTAGAAGCTATTGTTGTTGTATTATATTGACATTAATAAATAGATGTTGATTCATGAAATAAAAGTGTCACATGGATTATTCAATTATACTTGCAATTAAAATTTTCTCCTTTATACCAAATAACAAAATTCTCTTGCCCAGTTTTTTATTTATTTAAAAAAGATAGATTGGCTTTGATTCTCTCACCACAGCTCAAAATTTAGTGTTAAAAAATTGAATTATAATAATACCAAGTCTTGAAGATTTTGGATTATTTTATAGTAGATCTTAGACCAAGTCCATAACCAAGAGAATGAATGGAAAATTTTAAAATGCTACTAGTTTTATGCTTTCTTCTATTCCATTTCATACCAAGCTTCAACACCTTACAAACCATCCTTCCAGGACAATCAATCAAAGATAATGATACACTTATCTCAAAAAATGAATCTTTTGAAGCAGGATTCTTCAACTTTGGAGACACAAACATCCAATATTTTGGTATATGGTACAAGAAGATTTCACCAAAAACTTTTGTGTGGATAGCTAACAGAGACACTCCAGTTGAAAACTCATCAAGAGTTTTGAATTTCACTGATGAAGGAACTCTTTTCATTGTTAATTCCACAAAGGGTATAGTATGGTCCTCAAACACATCAAAAAAAGCAATAAAAAAACCAATTTTGCAGCTCTTGGAAAATGGAAACCTTGTTGTGAAATATGAAAACAACCCAGATGATTTTTTGTGGCAAAGTTTTGATCATCCTGGTGATACTATGCTTCCAAGTATGAGAATCAGAACAAACAAAGTAACTGGTGAATATACAGGTTTGGTTTCTTGGAAAAATACACAAGACCCTTCTACTGGTTTTTATTCATATCATATAGATACTAATGGTTTTCCTCAAGTTGTTATTACAAAAGGAAACAGAATATTGTTTAGAATTGGTTCATGGAATGGAAATATTTTATCAGGAATTTCTTCTGACACACTCTTCAAATCCTTTAACTACTCTTTTCTGATTACTGATAAGGAAGTTTCTTATGGATTTGAACTTTTGAATGAATCAATTGTCTCAAGTTACATGCTTAGTTCGACCGGTCAAGTAACGCGTTACGTGTTGTCGGATCGGACGATGAGCAGTTGGGAAATTTTCTTTGTTGGTCCTACAGATCAGTGTGATAATTATGCTCTATGTGGTGATAATTCTAACTGTGATGTCGGTAACTCGCCCATATGTGAATGTCTTCAAGGTTTTGTTCCTAAAACTCAAGAAAATGGGAATTTTGATGGTTGTGTTAGGAAGGTGAATTTGGATTGTGATGGCAATAGTGATGGATTTTTGAAGCTTGTGGTAGTGAAGTTGCCTGATACATCAAGATCTTGGTTTGATAAGAGTATGAACCTTGAGGAATGTGAGAAATTTTGTTTGAGAAATTGTTCTTGTACAGCATATGCAAATTTAGATATTAGAGATGGTGGAAGTGGTTGCTTGGTTTGGTTTAATAATATTGTGGATGTGAAAAAATTAAGCTCTGGTGGACAAGATCTTTACATAAGAGTTGCAGCTTCTGAACTAGGTGCAAATACTTTATTTCCAGTTTACTTTTCTTGATTTTTCTTTTCCATTTAAATACAGAAGTAAAATATGAAATTCTATACCTTACTAAGATGCTATGCTATGAAGCATTAATTCAGACATAGACAATAGACACGACATTGGTATTGACACGTAGACACCAAGAATAATTTAAGAAAATAAAAGAGATTAAATAAACTGGATGTGTTGATGTCATGTTAGCATTAGACACTGGACATGTCTTTAATCCTTAGTATCAGTGGTTGCTATACATGATGCACATAATTTTTCATTGTGTAGACAATATTTGAGATTCATAGTTTGCTGTATTAAACTAACAGTGGTTTTAACCTATCAGACCATAACAATGGCTTGAACAAGAAGAAGCTTGCAGGAATTCTAGTAGGCTGTATTATGTTTATTGTGATCATGATAATACTTGGAGTGGCCATACATCGGATTCGCATGAAGAAAGGAGAGAAGCTAGGTAACCTTTTAGTCGTTTGAATCACCGTTGTCAAATAAAAGCTATAACAGTGATATAGAGCTATAGCATAGCTTATCTTGAATAAATTGCTATTGTTCTGCTCCACGCTATTTAGTACATAGTGTTGTTAAATAGCGACTCTAGCAGTGTTATAACACTGCGGCGTAACAGAATTTGAACAAATTTATTTATCTATACAAATGATTGTCCAACAATACTAAATATTCTCTATGATAAATTTTACAATGCATTCACAATCATTCTTCTATCTTTTCAGGGAAGAACCAAGTATTTAACTTGAAGAATCACAGTGACAACAAAGAGAATGAAGACATTGACATACCAATATTTGATTTATCAACCATAGCTAATGCAACCAATGACTTCTCCATTGATAACAAATTGGGGCAAGGAGGATTTGGGCCAGTTTACAAGGTAAATTGGAGCTAGTTTGGATACATTTCTCAAACCATGTACTTATAGAAAGAAAAAAAAGGTAGGATAATTTTATAATAACCATGAGTATTCTAATTCTAGCTCAAAACTTATAAGTTAGAAATCACACTTTGCACCTCAAAATTTTTATAAGCAATTTCATTTAACTTATACATAGAAGTATAAGCTAGAAACTAATTTCTAACTTACCAAATAATGATTATCAGGGTATATTGGAAAATGGACAAGATATAGCTGTGAAGAGGCTTTGCAACACCTCAGGACAAGGACCAAAGGAGTTCATAAATGAAGTTAAACTAATTGCCAATCTTCAACACAGAAATCTTGTGAAACTGTTTGGCTGTTGCATTCAAGATGATGAAAAAATTTTGATGTATGAATTCATGATCAACAGAAGCTTGGACTACTTTATATTTGGTTTGATATTTTATCCTCTATATCACTTGTTTTGATTTTATGTACCTTGATTAACAAGTTATCTTCTTCTAACTACGGTGAAAACTTTTATCAGATGAAACTAGAAAAAGTTTACTGCATTGGAGTCAACGATTCCAAATTATTTGCGGGATTGCTCGAGGACTTCTTTATCTTCATGAAGATTCTAGATTAAGGATTATCCACAGAGATCTCAAGACCAGCAATATTCTTTTAGACAAAAATATGAACCCTAAGATATCAGACTTTGGTCTCGCTCGAACATTATGGGGAGATGAAGCTGAGGGGGAAACAAGAAGAGTAGTGGGAACTCAGTAAGCATGCTTAAATGACTTGAATTTGTTTCTTTATAAAATATAAATATTCACTACTTCTTTTTCTAAGTCTGTATCTTTTTGTTTCAGTGGTTACATATCTCCGGAGTATGCAGCACGAGGTTTTTTTTCAATTAAATCTGATGTCTTTAGTTTTGGTGTTATTTTACTAGAGACAATTAGCGGAAAGAAGAACAGAGAATATTATGATTATCATGATCTTGACCTTCTTGGACATGTAAGTCTAACACTTAAAACAATTGTCATATTGAAAGAGTTGTGTTAACGCAATTCGAATACATGATTAATCACGTTCAGTAGGTGGTTAATACATATATCAAAGTGTAGCAACTCATTAACCATCTTCGGAATATAATTAACCACGATTTTGAACGTCATTAACCACAATTTCATGTGTATATTAGAACATAAATAATGGATATATAATTAATGAATGTCATGTATATTTGAAAATCAGCAAATCATGTATATTTGAACACCATTTGGTGTAGTTTAAAACCGTGGTTAATGTAGTTCAAAATCATGGTTAATTACGTTTAGTGAATGATTAATGAGTAGCAATACCTTATCATATTCATTAATCATCTATGAAACATGATTAAACACATATTTGAATTGCGTTAACCGTCTATTTTGATATTGAAAATTAAACTCACAATCATAATATTTCATGTGATGTAGGCATGGAGAATGTGGTGTGAAGAAACACCTTTGGAGGTGATAGATGAATCTCTAGGAGATTCAATTGTTATAGCTGAACCAGAAATATTGAGATGTATTCAAATAGGTCTTTTATGTGTGCAAGAGAGACCTGATGATAGACCAGACATGTCAAGTGTAGTTCTAATGTTGAATGGGGAAAAAGCATTGCCTAGACCAAAGCAACCTGCATTTTATCCACACCAATTTGGCACTTCATCAGGAACTAGTAAGATGCATTCAAACAATGAAATTTCCATCACATTGTTACAAGCAAGATAGTATTTATGAAACCAAAGGTCATTTCTTCTGTTAACTTTTGTGTACAAGTACTGAATTATATAAAAGGAACTGCTTTTGGCAAAAGACTTCTTTTTTGTCTTTGTACATTTTTATATAGTTTTCTTTAAAGACTATCTAATATGGTCATAGTACAACGATTAACCTCGTTATTTTTAGTAAATTTTAATGAAATATCATATTTGTTTTTTATTTTTTATTAAAAAATACTAAAATTTCACTCCTAAATCATTTTTTGAGAAGTTTATATTAGAGACACCATATTTTTAGCTCTGTTTAGCTTCAATATTTGAGAGTCTTATTGAGAAGCTTAATTATTTTGATCTAAGGCATAAAGAATTATTAATTGAACATATACAAGCAAAAGAAATAACAAACCAGTTATCATCATCTACAGTTATTTTATTTCAACACATTGTATTACATTGGCATTTACTAGTGTTTTTGGAAGAGCTCATTTGAGTTGATCTCACAACATAAGAAATTATATAGAAAATAATGTAGGATATGTCTAAAGTTAAAACACAGATCCAGAGTTATAATTAACTATATATTTTCTCATTGATCACTAAAATTTGATAATTGCATCAGCAGAATAAGATCAAGCATCAACTATGGCTACAAATAAAATAAAATATTCATGGTACTAATGGGAAGGAACAATGGCTACAAACCTGGTGCATATCAGCTTCTATCATACTGCCATAGTGATAAAGATTTTATGCATTTCTCATGACAGTTATACAAAATAATTTCACTTATATCCTACTCGCTAGTCGCTATGATGTCAAGATATGTAGTAGAGTTGGTGTTGATACAATACAATAATACGCTACACAGATATGTGAAATTTTTAAAATCTAGATATAATACAGTTGGATTATGAAGAGTCCGTAGAATAATCATATTGAGCTAAGAACAACCACACAAGTGGATTGAATATTACATCTTCACCTAAAATTTTAAGGTTTTGGATCTAGATGTTGTATAAAAGTTTGTTCTCGACACTTCCGCAAACTTCCTAACAAATGGTATTTGAGTTGATGATTCGACAATGGTGACCGACTCCTTGTATCAAAAGTATTTCTAACAATGGTGGTTAGGCGATGTGTCCTATTGATGTGAAATGTCAGCGGCGGTGTAAGTATATGTTGGATGAAAAAGCTTTTGCTTGAGGGGATCAAACCTAGATGAATAAATGAACTCACAATTGATGGGAGATTGTTGGTATATCAATTGTGAGGTTGGATGAAAAAATGGATGTTAAGCACTAAATAAGTGCAATGAACCATGTAACCCATGAATGCCTTAAGATTTTTAGAGAAGATATAGTCTCATAGTCTTTTGTGGTCTTGGAGTATTAGAGAGAGACAAATATAAATTCGACTAATAACATTTACATACAAATCACTTGTGCTAATTATCAGTAATAATTTCATGGTAGCTTCTTCTCCCACTCTTTTATGTTTTCAAAAGCCTCCAAAATATACCTTCGGATTAGCCAATCCAAAGAGCATTGGAGGTGAGAGAAGAAACTCTCTAATTTAATGAAATTTTTATTGCACACGTATAAGACTCAATATATTATATTCTGTAAGTTTTTAAATCATAGTTCAACAGATAAAATGCCGATATTGTTAGGTTGGACATCATGTTTCGAGTCTTCGCAATTGTATTTTCTGATGATAATTATATCATCTAATTCTATAAACACAAAAAATATATATTATATTGTACAAGAATGTGAGGATGTAAGTTCACCAAAAAAAAAAAGACCGTGGGGATGCAAAGAACAGAAAAGAAAGAAAGGGCCTTTGTTGGCTTGTCTTGGTGAGAGAAATCTACCTTAATCTATATTTTTCACCCCAATACATTTAAAAATATATTTTTACTCTTTTTTTCTTCACTTTTTTTCTTACACATTCAAAACTTTCAAAACCTCTAAAAAAATTTAAGCTTTTTGAAACTTTTGAAGTAGAAGTGAATTTTTCAAACTTTTTAATAAATTTGAAATATATGTTTCTAGGTTTTCAAAATATATTCAAAAAATGACGAAAACCATCAATTTATTGTTGTGACGTGCGAAAATTCCAACATAATTAAAGATAAATTACATATGCAAATCAAAAACTACATGTATCGGTTGGAGGCTAGGTCCTGGTGTTTGGATGGTCTTAACTTAATTTTTTAATAGTATGATAAATTTTAAAATTGTCTTTTAGTCCTAACTCAATTGACAAATACTAAAATTTTAAAATTGTCTTTAAATCCTAACTCAATTGACAGTTTGTTTATTGAAAACTTTCGATGAAAATGAAAATTTTGAAAACTTTCAAAGTATTCAAAATTTTCGAAATATATATATATATATATATATATATATATATATATATATATATATATTTGTATATAAATTATTGATATGTTTATTTTAGTCAATGACTAAGACAAGAGGCGTAAATGGAGAAATTATTCAAACTATCGTTTAGCGAAAGAGTTCCACCCACGGTATCTAATTGATGCATATATGAGGCTAATCGTTCACCTCGTCAATATCATCGTAGGCGTGGTTGCAAGTCTCAGGAACTTGACGAGGATTGACCAACATGAGCAAATGGACTATGAGGCAACGCAAGAGGATGAGAAAGTTGTGGAGTAGGCAGCCGAAGAGCAAGTCCAACAACGTGGATTCTCTGGAGGATCATTGGTCACATTGGTGTTGACACAATACGAACACCAAGTGGATTGTATGATATGGGAAGAAGATATATTTTAATTAAGAATAACTATATTATATTTAGTACATTTTTAAAATGAAATTAAGTACATTATTTTATTTATGCATTATTTTTATTTTTTTTTTATATTTTATTAAGAATAAGTATGTATTTTTCTATCACGCACGGCCTAAAATTGAAGTTTATTGAAGTAGAGGTATCTTATATTGTAGAGCATTGGACAAAACAACTATTGAAATAAGTTTTAACAAATGTGTTCAATATAGACTATAGTGGTTGCACGATTTATACAAAAGTTTCATCTTAACTAACCAGTTTGAGTGTGTTGCAAGAACATATATTTTGAACTTAGTTGAAAGCACTATTTTCGACAACAAGACTCACACTCGGGTTGAGGCAAAGTATGTTAGCGTGTTCACTAATTTGGAGTGTTGTCGCGACTATGCATGGGGTACAATTGCATTCACTGTGCTATATGATAACCTAAGAGATGGAGCTATTTATGACATGAGGCAGTTGAGAGGGTATATGGCGTTGTTATAGGTATATGACCCATATTAAGTTATGTTATTAATTTATTAAGTTGTATTTTTAATTTACTAAATTGTCTTTTATTTTTGGTGCAGTGCTGGATTTAAGAGCATTTTCCTAAAATCTGTAAGCGGGGGGAAAGTGGAAGGATTCCTTAACATACACCCAAAACTTGTAGGTGCACCTCCAAACACGTTGTCGAAGGTGGATTGATGATATACTAGCGGAAGCTTGATGCCATTTTGCTTAAGAATGTAGTGTTTACCCCATACGATGATGATCGGGTCAATCATCCTTTTGAACCAACGATGATGTAATCTGGTTACCTCTGTTGGGGTGGAGTTTCAGTCTCATATCTACTGGAACGATGCCTCGAATGTTTGGTAGCATTCAGTGCATTTCTATGTAATGTTCCTCTAGTGTCAACTAGTATAGATCGGGAGTGGCATAATACTTTGTGAGCATGTATAGCAACCCTTCAGAGTGTCTCACCTCTAGCGACGTTTCTTGGTGAGGTCTCAAATAGCTACTACGCTTGGTACTTATGTATTTCATATCCTCATATCCTCCCTAATGTTCCACCTACTGCTCTACATGTTTTATCATATTTTGCACAAATTGGTCCATTTTCTGCACAAAATGCTAGAGTATCTAAGCTTTTACCGAGGGCCATACAGATAGTAAATCCAGAAGGTGAAGTTCATGAGATATTATGTGAGTTACTTTGCATATTTCAGGGATGCCACTAGTAGATTGTGTTAATAGTTTCTAATATTTTGGAGTGTTGTTTTATTGTATGACTATTGTTTTATTTTGTATCATGTATATAATTCTCTTTATGGTTTATTTTTATTTTGGTTAATTATGCAACTACTATTTCATTTCTCCAAAATAAACAAACAACATACACAAAACTTCACAATGAAATTTATGGATCAACTAAAGTAGATTTATAGAAATTTCAATTCAATCGGTGCAATCTAACGCATACAAATTAATTTTCATTTAGCGAAACACAAGATGGTTTGATAAATGTTATATCTATGTGTTTCCAATGCTTTTGACATCTTGCATAGGGTATTTCCTATGCCTAAGCACCATCACTACAAAAGTATCTTTGTGTATGTGTGGTGGATGGAAAAGGAAAATCTTACTTCAATTTTACATGGACAATAAAGTATTAAACATTAGTTTACTATTAAAGTATTGAGTTTTACCATAAATTTGTCTTCGTTGACAAATCAAATTTCTATTAAAGAATTAAGAGAAACATCACTTGATGATGGTTCCTTTAGCAAAAAAAAATATCATTTTTTCAAATTACAAGACAGTGACACCATGACAACACTATATCTTGTTGTTATCACATAACCCATCTCTGGTAGAGTCCTCCATTTTTCTTTTTCTTGAGCACCCAAACTAGATATCTTCAATGGGTTCTTTGTGTTTTCGACATTTTCATAGAAAACATTGGAATAAGGATCCCAATGTAGATTGTGTTCTTTGTCCAAATGTGTCTGAACTAAAGGTCAAGATTCTTCACTCCTTTCGCGATAACCACAGTTTGTGTCAGGTAGACCATCTACTATATCATCAATGTTTCTTACATGATTGCTTTGAAGATCCTTGAGATGGTTGCGTTCCAGATCCTTGACATGGTTCTTTTGTAGAACGCCAAGATGATTGCTTTAGAGATCTCTAAGAAACATCCACATGCTCCCAATATGAAGGATCACGAGAAGCATCAAGTTCTTTTCACTTTTGATTTTTCTTAATAGCTTATTTGATTTTTACTTTATCAAGTGGTGGACGCATTGTGGTTGTATATGAAAATACAATTTGACGCACATTTGTCCTGAATATCTGTTAACCAACAATATCTTGTGCCTTTATGTATGATTTCATTGTCTCCCATTCTTTTAAGAAGTCATATTGTGATAGAGATTTTTCATCATTTAATTCATGCTCCATTTTTTATTTTCTCTAAAAAACATGAATGATATCTAAATGGATGAGAGTCCCAAATGTCTGCAAATATGCCAACTCACAAGCACAAGGTAACTTGTTAGTCGTCTTTCTTGAACAACCACATATTGATTGTCAATGTCTATCATTTTTACTCTCTTTAACTCTTATCCATTTTTTTTTAAACATTTCCTAGAGATAAAGTGATTTAATCTATGATAAAATGGTGAAGTATAGTCGTGCTCAATATCGATAATGTTTTCTGAAATGACGCTTTGATGCTACACAATTGGTTCTTTAAAATCATATTCACAACATCCTAACTTTTTCACAAGTCTCCATTATTAGTTTGCAACATTTTTTCAATCCACAATGAGAAGACTCAACCCCACAAATTAATTAAATAATACAAATTAAAACAAATCATATAAATGACTCAATCATGTTTATAAAACAAATTATAAATTAAAAATACTTGTTGGTCGTTGTATTCACTAAATGCATCACTCTATTGATTCAAACAACGACAAATCTTTCTTTGTAATGAGTGAAACATGAATATTTAACATAATAAAAAAAATTAATAGTATCGACTCACACTAACTCAAAGTGTTGCAAGTGATGGTCATACTCCTCCACACTAATTGAATAGACAATCTTTTTCCCTATGTCCCTACCTCATCTTGTCTATCCTTCTTCACATATTATTTGCATTTTGCCCAAATATTTTTTTTCAATACGAAAACGACATAGCAGATTAATTGAAGTAGGATATACGACTCCAATGGCATTCATCGTGGAAAAATCTTTACTGGTCACAATAAGTGTAGAAATTAAATTCTCATAGATGAACAATTATCTTACCTTTTCAAATGATTAGATGAAGTTTTCTTGTCGCTCATTTTCCAAGAAATCAAATGCTACATAAAATGTCAATCTTGTAGATGCTACGCCGACAATTTCAAGCAATGATAGCCGATATCTATTTATTTTGTATATGTTGTCACATATCAAAGCAAAACGAAACATGTTCAACAACTTTATGCAATTAGAATGCTTCCAAAATATGTCTATCAGAACATCTGAAACATTTCGTCTTCTTGTCCAATGCACATAATTTTCACTTTGTATTAACTTCAATAGCTACAGCATTTCTATGTACAAATCTCTCAAAAATGATTGATAAGTACTTTTTGTTTTATATATTTGAGTGGAAAATGTGAGATTATCTTTATTTCGCTCTTTCAACGCACTCACAATGAATCTTGGTGCAAGCTTATATTTTGTGATGTCATTAATAATTTTTCTCTCATCTTCATTTAAACGCCTCAAATATGATGATTGTCTAAAGTATTTGTTAAATCATGATTATGTGTTCCAAGTCGAGCACTAATTTTTCATCCTTCAACGGTGTAGATCTTAGTTTGAATGGACAAGTACACTTGTGAGAACAAGTTCATATTGATTTTGATTTTTCCACCTCTTTCACATCCTAAAATTAATTTGTTTTTTATTCCTCTTTTTCTGATAGTTGTTTCAAATCTAATGGTAACAATTATTATTCTATTTTGTCTTTCAATAGTTTTTGCCCATTCAATTATAGATTCTCGAGAAGAAAATATTTGCAAAATATTTTTAAGATAAAACATCAACATGTGTATACATTAAAGACAGATAATATCAAAATTATTAAGATTAACTGATCATTCATGAATTTATACCAAATTTTAAAAAATACATTAGTTAAAAAATATTCCAAATTTAATTAATATTTATATTATAAATACATTATTTTAAAAAAATTAATGTAATTATTTTGAAAAAAAAATACATTTTGAAATATTCAATATATCTCATATTTTCGAAACTTTCATCTTCGTTGAAACTTTTGAAAAATTCATGTTTCAAAGTTCCAAAAAATCAGCATTTCAAAAGTTTTCTTGAAGTTGAAATCTTCAAAAATATTAACACATTTATGAACTTTATTTCAAAAAATTTAAATTGTTGGAATCTTTCAAAGACTTCAAAAATCTGAACATTTCAAAGTTTTTATAATCAACTAAATTTTTAAAGTTTGATAAATTTTTTGTAACTGTATTTTACACAAGTCGAATGTAAATGTCAAAATTCAATAACATGTTTTCTATAAAAAGTAAAAAAGATTAAAAAAAAATAGGTTTATTGGAGGGGGAGTAGATTTTTTTCTTGGTGATTGTAATTAAATTTCTTGGGATATCATGGGGCTTTATTACGTCTTCTGGGCCGGCCCATATTTTCTCATACTTAAGTAATCTAATTTTGTCAAACCCTAATTTTGTTTTTTTTACCAATCCTTAATGTTTATGTTAAAAAAAGACTCAAATGGCTTGTTTATTATTATTTTTTTTTTTTTTGACTCATCTTGTTTACTAGTTCTTAACTAAAAAGGAATCTATCATTATCAATTAACCAAAAAAGAAGTGAATCCATCATTGTCAATTTAAAAGAGAGAAAGAATCCATCATTATCAGTACCTAAATATTTAATGGATTTAATTTAATAAAATATCATCGTAATATTTCATACTGGACGGTTCTACCCTTTTGAGAGCCTTCTACGAAATAACCGTGTTTGTCTCCGACCAAGTTTGTTCCTTATTTCACTTTCTTAGTTGTCTTCAATGAATCTATGTCCTCTCTCCTTCTTGGAAAAAACCACTCAACATTCCTCCCTCTTTCCTCTTAATTTTTATATACACACACAAAACATCTTAATTTCCTTCATCCTCATTCATAAATCATAACACATAATAAATTCTCTTTACTCTTTCTTTTCCTATGGCTTCTCAAAAACAAAACACCCAAGTTCCATTGCAAGACTCTTTACCCTTCATGGCCAACAAACTTGGTGGGGAAGGACTAATAAACGAGCTTTGTAATGGATTCAATCTTTTGATGGATTCTAATAAAAGGGTCATCACTTTTGAAAGCCTTAAAAAGAATTCATCTTTGCTTGGTTTACAAGGGTTAAGTGATGAGGATCTTCAATCCATGATTTTGGAAGGTGATTTTGATGGTGATGGTGCTCTTAATCAAATGGAATTTTGTGTTTTGATGTTTAGACTTAGTCCTGAACTCATGGATGGGTCTAAGTTGTGGTTGGAACAAATGATTCAACAAGAAATTCAAGATTTTATGTAATTTTTCATCTTTTTTTTCTCATTTATTTGTCATTTTGGACAATTTTTTCGTACACTCGCGTAAAAATAAGAAAAAAAGAGATAAGTTTAATGGTATGAAATGGAAGAAATGATTCATATGATGTTTGCCTCTTGTGTTTTCTTCAGTTCAATTCGATTATTATGCTAAAATGCTGATTAACTATTTTTTTTTTTTTTACTAGAAAAATTTTGATCAACCTTCAAACGTGGATTTGTTGTACCCAAAAAAAAAATCAAACTTTTTTTTTTTAACTTTAATTTGTTTTCAGTTTTGCTTCTAAGATCGTATTCTAGACTTAAACAAATTATGTGAATTGGTTGCGATTTAGTCTAATTTAGAGGCAACCTATGCCAATACTCATAGAACACGTTCGAAATGTATGTAAATTTGACAAAAATACATTCAGAAAGTTTTACTATTCTTACCATATAACCACATTATCCGCATTTTAATAGAAACTCTATTTTATCTTTATTTTAGAAATAAAAACAAAAATTATTAATTTTTCAAAATAAAATTTAAAAATTGAAATTGTTTTTAAAAAAATTCATTAAATTTAATTTACGGTTTTTGATACATAAACATATTTTAGAAAATTTAATAAATATTTTTTTATTGAAAAACAAAAACAAAAAATAAGTTACATAACCAAAAAATTTATCGGCATAGAAAAAACATATTCAAAACCAAAAAATTGTCAAATAGTGTGTGCCAAAAAATTTATTTTAAACTTTTCGATACTTAAATATATTTTAAAAAATATAAAAGTTGAATATTTTAAAACACAATTTTTTAAAAATTTAAACTCAATTTTTGAAACTTATTTGTGTTTCAAAAAATTTAAATTAAGTTTTTTGCTACACATTTATATTTTTAAAAATTCAAATTTTAAATTTTCTAAAACAAAATTGAAAATAGTGAAGGTGGAACACTTTTTTCTAATTTATTTAGTAAAATAAATAAATAGAAAACTTGTAAAAAAATAAGGAGATAAAAATATAATTGTGGGCCACAAGTGAAATTTTCGTATAGTAATAATGTGAATGTGGTTATGTTGAAATTTCAAATAGTACTTTTTGCAAAACTTGGTATACTAAAGTTACACAGAAAATAGAAGTAATACGAATTGGCCTAGAATTTAGAAAAGCTAATAAAATGAAGATGACTTGATAGTAAAACAAAATACCAAAAAGCAAGTATTTTTAACACAAAAAGGCGTTCACTTGTAACTATACACTATGGGTTGGGCCTTTGGGAAACTTTATAAGCTCGTGTGTGGGATTTAGCCTCTAAACCTAAGCCTAGTAAAGTTATTTTGGGTTTCGGCTCCCAATGCCCCTCATGTGCTTCATCTATTAGTTATTAGACTGTAATAGTTGGGTTACTCTTCTTGGGGATTCTTCTTTTCGGTTTGTATTGTAACATGGGCCTGGATTTTTGCTCAGGCCTGTTTTTCATATGATCTTCGTTTGACAAAACAAAATGGATCCTTTGTTATATGTTTGAGAAAATTGGATTTTGTATCCTTCAATTAGACTTATACCCTCCTATTATATAAAAAACTCAAATTTGTCCCTTTCGATTTTAATCAATCAAAAGTAAAAAAAAAAAATACTCCAAAATCTTACTCCCTCACCAAAATTTCCGGTAATTAACTTTTTTCTCCAAAAATCTAGTACACATTTACATTATCAGAAATTTCCTTTTTATAATTTTCGGTGATATAATTTATGTACTGAAAATTTCAAGGCACAAAATTTTCGATAGTATAAATTGTTTATCAGAAATTTCGCTGACAAAATTTCTATTACATTATTTATACTACTGGAAATTTGGTGTCTTGAAATTTCTGATAGTTACTTTTATTCTACTAGAAATTTGTGTCTTTAAATTTCCGGTAGTTATTTTTATTCTACCGGAAATTTGTGCCTTGAAATTTTCGGTACGTATTTTTTTTTAACATTTTTTTTTTTTGAAGTATGGATAAAAAAATATCATTATGTATAGATTTGACTGAAACATTCATAACTGATCAAATTTTTTGAGTCATGAGAAGTTGTCATATCATGGGCAAGAGAGGTTGACCGAAAAAATCAAGTAGTTGTTATCATTACTCGCTCTAACATAGAGACCAGAAAGAGATGAAGGAAGTAAAAATTAACTATTGGTTGTGATATAGGTGGAAAATATAAGTCAAATAAAAGTAACTCAATGACTTCAACTAAAAGATGTGGTTGTCCGTTTAAACTTATATCGAGACCATTGAATAAATAACGAGGGATGGATTATTAGTTTAATGTGTGGACTTCACAACCATGAGTTAGTGACTACTTTTGAGAATAATGCATTTGTGGGACGCTTAAAACAAGAAGATAAGAAACATGTTGACGAGCTCACAAAATATCACGTTGCACCAAGACACATCTTATCATCTATGAGAAATCGAGATAACGAGAATGTGACTAATATCTCTCAAATTTATAAGCGACGAAGCACATATATGAAGAATTTGAAAGGACATAGAATTGATATGCAACATTTGTTGAAGTTACTTAACACTGACAAGTAAGTTTGTTGGAGTAGGACGCATGAAGACTCCAATGTTTTGAGGGACATGTTTTGGACACACCCAGATTCCATAACTTTGTTAAACATGTTCCCTCTTGTATCGATCATGGATAGCACCTACAAAACCAACAAGTATAGGTTACTATTGTTTGAAATTATGAGTGTAAGTTCAACTTGGTTGACATTCAACGTTGCATTTGCTTATATGGATTGTGAGCGTCAAGAAAACTTTTGTTGGGCATTGGAGAAGTTAAAAGAGTTGTTTGTTTCAAATACCTCATTTCCTCAGGTAATCGTGACTGACAGAGAACTCGCTTTAATGAATGCAATTGAAGATGTATTTCCATCTTTAAAAATTTACTTTGTCAACTTCATATCAACAAAAATGTTGGAGGCAAATGCAAAAAATATATATTAAAGAAAGATATGCAGGAACCCATTATAGAGTTATGGAGGAAAATTGTTTATTGTTATGAAGAGAAAGAGTGCGAGGAACTTTTGCAAATGTTTGAGCAAGTATGTGTCGTTAATATTTTTTTTTTTTACTACGTTAGAAACACATGGTTGACTCCTCACAAGGAAAGATTTGTTAAAGCATGGACCAATCGAGTGTTGCATCTAGGAAATACTACGACTAATAGGTATGTCATTAACACTTTGCATTTTGTTTTATATTGATACTTATATATGATTAAACATGCATGATAGAATTTTTATTGAAATAATATCAAAAAAATTTATGTTTGAATATTAGGGTTGAGTGTGCTCATTGGTCATTGAAGAGATTTTTGGAACACGGTAAAAGAGATTTTTGGAAGACATGGGATTGTAGGAATGAGATGTTGAAGTTGCAAATTATTAAGATAAAAGGGTCATTTTAGATAAGTAAGGGTCGCAAAGAGTATATACACAACAATCTATTCTATGAGAATTTGACTTGGGTTGTATCCAAGAAAACTTTAGTTCATATTGTTGATGAATACAAAAGAGTCAGCTATATCGATAACGGAAAAGTTGTGCGTTGTTGTATACTTAGAAACACTCATGGATTACCTTATGCATGTAAGTTGGTACGATACAAGTTGGAAGGTATTCCAATCCCATTGGATGTTGTTTATATACATTGGAGGAAATTAACCATGAATAGTGGTCCAAAGGAAGAAAAGTTGAAAAATGATTCAGAGTTGGAGATTACATCATAGATGAATATAATTTGGAAAAAATGGAAAACACTTAATGTTGCTGGAAGAAGGGCGTTGAAGAGCAAGTTGCGTGAAATAGCATATCTAGAGACAACGTCAATGTGTGTGCCACCATATAATATCAAAATAAAGGGTGGTGTGCAGAGGAAAAAAGGCAAAACGCCGAAGGGATTTGACATATATCGCGACCCTTCATTTTTTGAGCATGTTGATGCATTTTATTCTGATAATGCAACTACCCAAGTCTCTCATCAAGGACCCAAGAAAGCATCCAACAAGTGTCACAGCAAGCATCCCAACAAGCCTCCTAGCAAGCATCCAAACAAGTCTCTCAACAAACACTCAAACAAGCCTCTCAGCAAGCACCATGAAGAGTGAAGTTAGAAAATATATAGACGAGTTTCTTCCTATAATTCATCCATATATTAAAGACATAGTTAATGTTAAAGCGGATAGAAATTGTGGATATCGTATTGTTGTTGCTTTACTTGGTCATAGTGAAGAATATTGGAGCATTGTGCGCGGACAGTTGTATACAAAGATTAAGTCCAAACATGATTTAATGTAGCATTATTCAAGGAACGATTGCAAGAAGTTACAAACTCTTTATTTGTAACTGATTTTGGAGACTAACCCAACTAGAAGTGGATGAGCATTTCAGATATGAATTACGTGATAACAAAAAAATATAATCTCATTCTTGTGACATTGGGAAAAACTTTTTCGTTGACTTTTTTTTCCCATTAAGGGGTGCACACAATGGAGACCTATCATGTGATTGTATTATCAGCATTGGTTTTGTTAATGAAACTCATTTGGTTCAAGTTAAATTGAAATCAACATGTATGTTGCCTCCACTTGCATGGCATTGGAAGAAGCACCGCAGTGATAAGTCTACATGATGGGCTATAGCTTATGCAGGACGTCTACAACATTGGGGTTCATTAGATTTAGAAAATACATCAGATTATATGTTTTTGGTAAATGATTGACACTTTTGATTTAAAATTTTATTTCATATATATGCAGTTTTCAATTAGTTAGTTTGTTTCCTCTGCACTTCACATTCTTTTTTGTAACAAAATCCATTCACATAATATACAAAAGATTAAATAAATCAATCAAGATAAGTCTAAATAAATAAGTCAATCGAGATAAGTCTTAATAAATAAGTTTAAATAAAGTCTAAATAATAAGTCAATCGAGATAAGTCTAAATAAATAAGTTTAAATAAATAAGTCTGAATAATAAAATAATATAATCAAAATACAACAATAGTACTAATGATAATCCCCTCCTCTAGATATTTGTAAAGCTTTCTCTAATAAGATATGTATCTCATCTTCAGGATCTAGCCTTTGTAAATCTAAATTATGCTGTATAAAACCACTCATTAGTTGACATCGTGTATACCATTCACCATGAGTAGTATCGGGACCAACATGACTAGGACCAAGACCATAACTAGGACTAGGACCAGCATCATGACTAGGACCAGGACCAACATCATGACAAGGAACATCAAAATATGGAGGTTCTGTAGCAAGGTAAGGGACCATTATAAGATGAGATACCCTATAGTACCACTTAATGTATCCCTCAACAAACTCGTGTGAATATGCAGCTGGATGCAATCTAGTACGAAGGGATCGTACATAATTCTTGTACATACTTCATTCAACATCAACATCACGTACAACGAGCATCGATGGTGTCAGAGGGATGTGTTGAGTATACCCAACTGTTGTATGCACCTATCTGGTAAATACGGTACCATCGTGGAACACCAACGAATGTACCTTGTAAACACTGACACAGACTGAAATTCTGTCGAGGAGTACTCATCGTAATTTGGCATCCAGATAATATCAATAGGTCCCAA
Organism: Cicer cuneatum; assembly: GCA_037974295.1. Lineage (NCBI taxonomy): Eukaryota > Viridiplantae > Streptophyta > Magnoliopsida > Fabales > Fabaceae > Cicer > Cicer cuneatum. Next base: position 59,884,472 of record JBBPBO010001984.1, read on the forward strand.
AGCATCTAACTTCGCTATGTAGTATGCAATGTCCCTATATGTTTGTTTCGCAATCCATCGAAACATCTGTGACATGGAAGATATAGGCTCAGTCATACCCTGCTTACAAATGTCATGGAAATGTTCATAAATCTATGTCTGTAAATAATAAAAAAGTACAAATAATTAAATAAACATTTTATCAAATAACAATATAATAGTATAAAAAATAATATAATAGTACCTGGAATAGAGATAAATATCCTTCAATCTGCTTCGTTGCAGACATGGTACCATATCTAAGATTGTAATATAAAACAACAAGAGCAGTTGATCCTCATGCTCATTTACTACAAATATCAAGGTATTGAAAAAAAACAAATATTTTGCATATACAAGGGTAAAACTTTTGTCAGCTAGTATGGTACACCCTAGCAAATGAAGTAGGTATGCCATCGCTGCACAGTCGAATCTTCCTTCACGGAGTTTCTTAAAAAAATATAGCTTTCAACCATTCAAAAGTATATGAAGCCCTTCTATTGACCCTAGTTTCATTCACAACTTCATCATGATCAACTCCTAATAACTCAACGGCAACAACAATGGCCAAATTTCCATTCACATTAGCGGGATGTGTGAAAACCATTCCAAAACATGGTATGTCCAAAAGACCCCAAACATCGTCAAGAGTAATAGTCATTTCACCAAATGGCAGGTGAAATGAACTGGTCCATGTGTGTCATCTGTCAGCAGAAGCATATATGAGATTATTGTCAATCATGTGCAAACTACATCATTATAGAGGACGTAACTCAGATATAGTAATCCATTGATCTATCTGAGTAGTTAATACATATTTGATATCAATGAATTTATCTTGTTTTTTTCCATTTGAAACAACTTTCAAGACAAGTCTATCATGTTTAATTAAAATAACACACAATAAATGATACGATTATTTAGTTTACTATATATATACTAAGAGATTTCACTATTGAAACAATTCTTTTAAAAACTAATTATTTAGTTCTCAATTAGTACATTTTATCATTTGACCCCTTTTCAGTAAATCAAATTAAACTCTAATGAGTTCTCAAAACCAATGCATTAGTAAATCAACTATTTCAAACAAATCGAGTTCCTAAAATCAGTTTTGTAATAAACTATACTACAAATATATTAAACTATACATATTATGCTATATTATACTATGTAATAAAATAAATTATTTACTAACATGTTCATTCCACACTCTAACTGCAATGTGGCTCTCATAGTCCTCAAATACGGAAAGATCGTAAGAACCTCTAGAAAATAGAGGTTGTTTAGGCTGCTCATGGTGATGCATGTTATCCTGGTGCTGTTGATACTCCTTTTGATCGTCAAACACATGATCTTGTTGCTCCTGTTGCTCAAACTCAGGCTAAATATAATAATTCTCCTCTTGTTGCATCTCTTTGTTTCTCTTTCTCATTTTTTTCAACGGCGGTTCTCCTATTAGATTGTGTAAGAGGTCGAACTCGAGAATATTCCACGGTGTTTTTCGCTCCACTGGTCTTCGCTGAAAAAAAATTGAATGAAAAAAAAGTAAAAAAAAAATAAATAACAAAACTTATATCGGAAATTTCGTGAACAAATAAAACTTTTGGAAGCTTCAACTAGAAATTTGAAATTTTCAGTAATTATTTTTCAATATCAGAAATTTTAAAAATGAAATTTCGGGGAGTTTCAACTGAAAATTTAAAATTTCTAATATCGAAAAATAACTACCGAAAATTTCGATAAGAAAATTTCAAAGAAAAAAAATTATGTTTTTCAAAAATTTCAAATTGTAGAGTAAGATGAAGTATTTTTATTTTTTTACCGTAAAACTTAATGGTATTCTAGTAAGTTCATGCATAAATTTTTTAAATGGAAGTACAAAATCTAATTTATGTTTGATATTGTGGTAGATAGTAATTCATTTATGCATTATGAAAATATGTGCTCAAACTGAGTTGTTTGGTTATATTGATTTTGTAGTTTATAAAAATATTATTCAATTGAGTCTTTGAAGGGAATGACTGACTCCGAGTTTGGGTTCGTTAAGATGGAGTTGATTGAAATTGCTCTATCGTCTTTATATTTAACGTTTTTTTTTTCTTTGGAACTTTTGTAATGTGTGTTTTATCTGTATTTGCTAATTTCAAGTGTTACTTGTGAGTTTTGTTCCTTTGTTGTACCTTACGTGAATTCATATTTTCAAAATGAAAAAGAAAAGAAAAAAATTACTTCAAAGAAGGGTAATTTCTTATCACATTCAAATAAATCACCGGCATTTAGTGAACTTCGCATTGAGTTAGAACTGTAACATCAAGGGGGTGTTACAATATTCAAGGAAATATAAATATTAATAAAGAAAGATTACACGTTTGGATATCTATTGAATATTGAATAACTTGTTCTCAATAATAAATCTTCAAAAACGAATGCTTCATGTGAGATAACTAAATTCTATAATAAATTAGTTCATGAAAATAGACATTAATATGAGATAAAAAAAATCATATATTCAATCTGTTTGTTATATTTTATTTTTTTATAATAAAAATTTATGAATTAACTATTTTAATTAACACATTATAAATTACAATTTTTAAGATATATTTATTTATTCGTAAATTTCGATAATTAATTTAACCTACTATTACAATTAGAATAAACTGGCAAATTAGTGTCAAATCTTTGACGTGTAAAGTCATTGATAAATTTTGTGTTGCATGTTTTCCATGTGTCCAAATGAAAAGACGTGATGTCTCGAATCTTCACATGGCTTTCTTTTTAAAAGAAAATAAACAAAGAAAATAAACAACACAAATATGAAAGTTAAAAAACTAAAGAAGAAAAATTTAAACCAAAGAAAACTTTTAACATTATCTTAAAAAACTGTTCCTGGACCGAAACATCTCATTATTTTTGTGTGAGTGTCTTTTTAATCATTTTTCTTTTTGAAAGTAAGCATTATTTTTTCCAAAAGCATGTAAATTATTGCGATGCCGAATTATTGCCTATAAGAGTCCATTGGTCTTGCACACTTCCCACTGGTGGTTATAAAAATATAATAATGTTACTAACTAAGTTGACAAAAATTTGTCTTTAATGAATGTTTTTTTTAAATTAGTAGATATATTTATTACTTATTTTTTAAATAATTTTCTAATTAATATTATTAAATATTTTAGAATATTAAAAATCAAAACTAACTATATATAAATTACGAATGGTATTTTAGATACATTAATACACAACATAGAAATATTTATTAACTACATTATCAATTTTTTTAATAAAAATAAAATATATAATTTATATTTATATTTAAAGACAGAAGAAATAATTAATATTAATTATTATTTTTAAGCTTTAATTGATATTACATACATAATTCTCGGTTAAGTATCTTCTAATAGTATTTGGCATAAATAGTAATACTGATTAAATCAATATAGTTAATAAAAATATATAATTTAGTAAGAGTATTTTTATCTTTATTTTATTTATATTTTTTTAATCTATATCAAATTATCATATGTATCACTTATTCTAGGACATATGCGTTTTGTTAGATAACAAAAAATATGTACTGAAAAGAGTATAAAGATTACTCTAACATGTGTACAACATGAATATTCTATTATATATTTTGCACTTAAATTCAATTTTGGCACACTAAAAATTGTACAATTTTAGTCTTTTTTTTTTACTTTTAGTTTTATCCTTTTAATTTTATAATTCCCTCCTTTCTCAAATTTATATTAAAGCGACACAATTAATTAATATCGCTTTTTGTTTCAAAAGCAAAAACAACTTGTATTAATATAAGTACACAATGTAGTGCGAAAGAATAAAAAATACAAGTTAAAGTTGAAAATAGTGATTTACTTCGTAAGTTGTGCACATAATCACGATAGATCTTATATGAAAAAAATAATTAAAGTAATGTTGAAACTTCACAATGATATTTATTTTGAGATAATTTTTGGTATTAAAGTGACATTTGTTGTGACACGGATGAAGTAATTATTTTGTTGTTAAAATAACATTTATTGAGAGATACAAGAAGTATTATTCTATATGATAAACAAAATAAGTATAACCAATCGATGTCTAATAAATAAGTCAAAAATACTTTTTTAGTCGTTTAAGTTCAATTCAATTATTACTAGGGATGACAATGATTAGGGTTTGAGTAGGATAATATAGTACCCTTCTGTATACATGCGGTTTAAAAAAATACTCATACTCGTGTTCGTACCTCTTAGGTATCAACTTTAATACTTATATCCTTACCTTTTGGCTACCTAAGTGCTCGTATCTATTACTCATGTTTTAACTTAGATTAATACATAAATGATATTATTGTGATTAAATTTAAAAATTATCCAAATATCTTAACTTCAATCGTAAAGTGTGATAAATCAAAATATTTTATAACTCAAAACATTTCAAATGAACGCATGTTACAATATACATTCAAATATCCATAATAATATTTTATAAAGTTGCAAGTCCTACGGCGGTATTATTCGATATCTGTAAAAAAATTAATAGGAAATTGCAAGTATAATTATAAAGTCATGAATAATAAAACATAATTATTGGTTATAATGTCACAATTATTTACCTATTCATTATAATCAAATTCTTAAAATTTTGCAAACATTTATATTTCGATTATAAATATTGTAGTTGTTCAATGATATCAATATATGTTATAACATAAATGAAAATAATTAATTAAATTAAAAAATAATATAATAAATAAATAAATAAATAATTGATATATTTATATAAGTGCGGGGCAGAGTGGGCACTATATCACTTGTATCTGCATTCATACCCGCTTAATTTTGCGGGTAATTATCTGTCTTTCGTGTCCATACCTATTATGCAGATTTTTATCCTATCTATTGTGGGGTTTTTTTTTTTTGCAGGTACCTAGTGGGTCTATATCTAATTGTCATCCCTAATTTTTGCTTAAGTTTTTTTTTTCTTCTGATTTGTTCCTTTAAGTTACATTCATTTGCATGATTAGCCTTTAAGATATATTAAATTAATTTAGTGTCATAAAATGTTACTTCATTCGCTTCACATTAGATGTCATTTAAGATTTTTACACACATATTAAAAAATACAATAATTAGAAGAAAGAGAGAAAAGATTTTACTAAATTGTCAATGTTAACAATTGGTGGATTTTTTATTATTATCGATACAAATTATAATAATATTTTAAAAGTTATATATATAGTAATTATTGAAGAGTAGTATAGAAAAAAATAATAATTAAAGTTGTATTGAAAATTATAAACTACTTTTATTTTGAGACAATTCATTCTAAGACGGAAGAAGTAAGATCTAATCGTAACACCACAACAAATTGAATGTCGAATCTACTTTGTATGTAAAGGAAGTTACAGACATTGATTATATAAATAAGACTTTTATTATCTTATTTTTAATGCTATACATATATTTAAATTGGTGTAAATAAGAAAATCAAAAAATATAAATCATTTATAAAATTTGATAATGTTTTTTTGAATTGAAGTAATTATTATTATCGACATTAAAATAAAGAACTAACGGATAACACGATCGTCACCTCGCTGGTCTATATATAAGCCACTCAACCGTCTCACATAATATATATCTTCTTTACTTTCCCTGGTTGAGAGTGAAATAATGGAACTTCAGCGCCTAGTTTTTCTCATTTCCCTTCTATCCGTAAGCTTTTGTGCTTTAAAAAACCTTTCATTTTTATGACCTTGTCAACGCTAAAAAACACTCTACAACCTTAGTTACCAATTTATTTATGTACTCTAAACTTAAATAACAACCAACAACATAAAATATATCTTTCTTCAGGAAAAGAAAAAAAAAACATAGTAAAATAGATCTGGTTAAAGGATGTGGGGGGTTGGATCTCCTTAATTATGTCGCTATATATTCACAATATATAATATTTATTTTGTTGTTAATATATTTTTTTTTATAATTATATTTTTATTAATCAATGTAGTAGTATGTTGTTGTGGGTATGCAGCTTGCACTTGCTGGAGAAAGCCACTCAAATGATGAAGAATATTGGAAAGCTGTTTGGCCTAACACTCCCATTCCCAGTTCTTTGTGTGAACTCCTAAAGTCTGCCCCTGAGGGTAATTTTTCTGTGAATTATTCAAGGGAAAAAAAAATTATCATTAATTTTTTCGTCACTAAGTGTTATATATGAATCTCTAAAAAAATGTTTCAATGTGGACCTTTACTCTTTTACATAAAAAACTTTTGGTTAAAAAATATATATAATATTTTAATAAACTTTATTGAAAATAGGAAGATTTACCTTTGGATTGGATCATGACCGTATCAACTAACAGCCCCAGACACTACATACATCCCAAATTATAAGCTCAATTTTATAAAAAAATTGTGTATATATATATATATATATATATATATATATATATATATATATTTTTTTTTTTTTTATTTTAAATAATTTGATATATGTATTATGTTTTCAATATTTTTTTATTAATAGATGAGATAATAAATATTAAGAATTTGAATTTAAATTTAATACAATACATTCAACTTAATAATATTTAACATTTATCGATTGAATTCAAACTTAGAACTATTAATATCTTTTTAGAATGAAATATCATGTCTAAGTTCTCATCTTCCAAAACACTGGTGCTATTATTTTTTTCAGAATCAAAGGAAATATAATATTGCACGAGAGTATAATTTTTTTAAGGAAATATAATATTGCATGAGAATATAATTTTTTTTAAGGAAAAGTTGCACAAGAGTATAACGAATAAGAATGTCGATGTATATTAAATTGAATATTTTATGTAGAGTTTAAATTTAAAACCCCTTCTTATCTATAGGGAAGACTTCATTTAATAGCCCTGAAAAATGGTGGGACATGTATCCAATATCCATATAGCAAAATTAATATTAAATTTAAATTACTTAAAAGTAACTAATTATAAAAGAAATAAAGTGCCTTTAAATATTTCATTATAAAAGAATAAAGTGACTTCAAATTCCAGACAAAATAAATTAACTTCAAATAATTAATTAAGGATCAACCATTGTTTTAGTTCTCGAAATTAGATAGTACTGTCATTTTTGTCTTTACTCGTCAAACACTCAAGATAAAAGATAAAATAATTAAATTATATACATTTTTATATAAATATGCCCAAACATTTATTATGTTTGTGCTTAAGTAAATTTTTTTTCACTTTCATAGACTAAAATAGTAGTTTATTTAATTAATTATCGAGTACTTTTTCTTGTCTTAAATATAAACAAAAGTCAAAATATATTTAATTTAAAAGAAATACTAACAAAAATGTCCAAAAAATACCTCTTATACGATTCTTAATTTCAAGGTTTAATTGCAGTTTTAGTTCATCTATTTTTATCAATCACAAAATCAACTCATCTATTTTAAAATCTGATATTTTTTGTCTCTCATTCTGATTTTTAAACTAAAAAAATGATAATGTAATATGTCTTAAATGATATGACATATGATACAATGTTGTAAAATAATTAACACTCATGAAATTGCAATAAAATGCTATAAAAATTTAATTTTCAACTTTGAATTTTTTATTTATTTTTGTAATTTAAATAATAACATATGAATAATTAATGTATCCTTGAATTAATAAAAATATATGGATCAAAATTACAATTAAATTTAATTTCAATAAAAATTAAATACATTTTCATTTTTGTTTACATTTTAGATCATTGGAGTTTTGTACTCATCGAAACTTTAAAGCATGATAATAGTCACCTTAATATTTTATATCCATATATTATGACACATGCAGGTGTTGAAATTGATGACCTTCCCATGGAAATTGACGACACACAATACCCAAAAACATTTTTCTATGAACATGAACTTTATCCAGGCAAATCAATGAACGTTCAATTCAGCAAGCGTCCTTTTGCACAACCTTATGGTGTTTATTTCTACATGCGTGACATCAAAGACGTTGAAAAAGAGGGATACACATATAATGAAGTATGTGTAAAAAAAGGACCTTCCAAAGGAGAACAAAAATTTTGTGCAAAATCATTAGGAACATTAATTGGGTTTGCAATTTCAAAACTTGGAAAGAACATTCAAGCACTCTCAAGTTCTTTCATAGATAAAAACGAACAATACACGGTAGAGTCGGTCCAAAATCTTGGAGACAAAGCAGTGATGTGTCATAGATTGAATTTCCAAAAAGTTGTATTTTATTGCCACGAAATCCATGCAACTACGGCTTTCATGGTTCCATTGGTAGCAAGTGATGGAACAAAAACTCACGCATTAGCTGTTTGTCATGCGGATACTTCGGGTATGAATCAACATATGCTTCATCAAATTATGAATGCTGATCCTGGTACTAACCCTGTTTGTCATTTCCTTGGAAATAAGGCAATTTTATGGGTGCCCAATTTGATTGTGGACCATGCTTATAGTACCGATGATGTTGTTTAGTACTTTTGTCCTACGTAGACTGGGATTGTGTACCATAAATAAATTTTATGTTTGTAACATTTCTAGCTATAGCTAGAATATGAATGAACTTAATCGAGGTACTTTTGTGTGTTGTGTAGTACCTCAAAGATGCACGATCGATCCTGTTGTTGATGTACTTTTATGATCATATTATTATAATATAATGGAAATGTAGTGTGCCTTATTGTAGATTAATTTCTTTCTTGAAAAAGTAGCTAGATGATTACCCAAAATTGCTTTTAGTTTGTATTTCTAGGCTTGTATATGTTTGTTTTGTTATAGGATGTATTTAGATTTTATTTTATGAAAATCACTTAGATCGTGTAGAATTTCAGATAAAAGAGGATATACAGTTCAATGTAGAGAAGAGTTCAATGTAGAGAAGATCCATTATTCTAACGATTAGGCTCAATGAACACTAACAAATAGAATTTACATTAACTTACAACTTATATACTAACAAAGTCAATAGATCGAACTCTTAGAGTTAGTAGGTATATTTTTTAAATACAAACTACTAGACTCTTAGCATTGACCAGTTTTTTATAATGTCCTTAAGTTTTTTTTTATCACTATAATTATATTATATTTATTTTTAGTCTTTTTAAAAAATTTATTTAAATAATAGTCTTTAAATTTCTTTTGAATGATTTTTCTTAATCATGTTTAAGACATTATAAAAATATCTCTTACAAAAGTGTAGAATTTTTTGACAAAGAATTATTTAAAATGAATTCTTAAATTTTTTACGTTTAAAAATTTATATTTAATTAATCTTTTGTTAAAAAAATTTAATTTTTGTAAGAGAGATTCATTAAAAAGATTTAAATGGTACCCATTAGTTAACTTTATAGAAAGAATAAAATTTATTAAAAGAAAACATTCGACGGACTATTGTTCAAAGAAAAACTCGAAAAAAATATGATATATATATTTATTTACAGAGACAAAAACTTATTTAACCAAATTTATAATTAAAAATATTAATTACTTTATCTCTATCACTATACTCTATCTCACTAAATTTCTTACTCAATACTCAATCCACTCATTACTATACTATTTTGGCACACGTTAACTATTGATTGTTGATTGCTTGACAATTTGTGTATATTCAAGGATGTTTTTGCATTAGATTGTGTCCAATATCTGGTTATTTGCTATCTTGTTACAGAAAGTTCTTGCAATTTAATCTAGTTTTAAATACTTGAGCAAATGAGTTTTTTCCTCTCTAACTAGACAATTGTTGGGGCATGGGGCCAACTAGTAAATAATCTCACAATTGTTTAATCTTTCCTTTTCTCCCTCTCGTTTTTCAATCTTGCAAAAATAGTTTTGAGGCATTTCTTTGTTGTGAACAAGAAGAAAGATAAATAGTTTTTTCTCTAATGATATGTTTATGATTGACAAAGTGGCCCTTTATGTTTGGCTTGAATGTTTGTCAGCATTTCTTTTTCCTTTTTCGTTTGCGATTGTGACATATCATTCTTGAAATTCAATGAAAGAACGTACAATCTTCTATTACTCTTAATTGAGTCCTAAGCTTTCATTTTCAACGTCAACATTATCCTTTCCTCCTCAACCCAACTCCACCGTCTAAATTCTTAGACCATATATTTAATTAGAAGTTGATCAAGCATTGATATTAATGCATTTAATTAAAAAAAATATAAAATTATATTTAATCTATAGCAGTATAAAAGAAATCGTTTATTTTCAAATGAATGAATTGACATTATACAAATGAAAGATTATTAATATTTTATAAAAGCAATCCCTAGCAGTAGTGTTTCCAATTACAAATGTAAATACATATTTAAATTTTCATTTATAAATAAAAATAAAATACATAAAGTGAACCCATAACCCATAAATCCAACCTCAAAACCAAATATTGATCAACATTTAAACTTAAATTTAAAACCTTTCAAACTCATATCTAACTTAACTCCACACTCATCTCTCACACCTCACTACTATGACACCAAGACCCTCAATTAATTTCTTTAAATAAGAAAAATCTTCATCTTTCCCCCACCCCACACACCCAATAACTCTCACAGTGTAACCGAGTAATTTTTCATGAACCTTAAGTGTGTATTTCAATTTAATTCACTGAAAATCAACTTCTAATTAAATGTATGGTATGATAGTTATTGTTATGATTAGTTTATGTGAATTGGGTAGGAGAGAGAAAGAAAATAAGGAAGGTGAACTGTTTCTATTTTATTTTTGTTTATACATTATTATTAAATAGAAAGTTAATATTAATGAGTCAAATAATAAAATTGACACATCACTAAAAATAGAAAAATATTTTTTGTTTGTTATGTCATTTTGTCATATCATTATTTTTTTTTTATGAGTAGACACCATTAAATAACTAAAAGTGGAGGTATAAAAAATTCCAAAGACAGAATTAAAAAATAAAATTTTACAGGTTCCGTTAAAAAAATTACATGCTAAAACTTGATTAGACCAACATTACTAAGACCAAAAACATTATTAATTCTTAATTTAATTTGAGATTAAATATTTTAATAAAAAATTATATAAAAATAAATTTTTAATTAACAGTTATGTAATTTTTTGGATTTGTCATATCAACGCTAAAATGATCACCAAGTAAACATATTTTAACGGAGTTGGACAGAACAAAATTAAATACCAATTGATACGTTATCTATTTTTGTGAATTGGGTAGGAGAGAGGAAGAAAATTAAGAAAGTGAAGGGTTTCTATTTTATTTTTGTTTATAAATTATTATTAAACAAAAAAAGTCAAATGATAAAAATTGACACATCATTAAAAAATAAAATTTCTTTGTTTGTAATATCACTTTGTCGCATAATTATTTTTTTATGAGTAGACACCATTAAATAATTAAAAGTGGAAAAATATAAAATTACAAAGAATAAATTAACGAATAAAATTTTATAGATTCTGTAAAGAAAATATAAATTTTACAGACTAAAACTTGATTAGACTTACCTTACATAGAACAAAAATATTATCAACCCTTCATTTAATTTGAGATTTATATATTTTTAATAAATAAATTATTTAAAAAATAAATTTTAATTAACAGCCACGTAACTTGCTGAATTTACCACGTCAACACTAAAATAGTCATGTAAATATATTTTAACGGAGTTAGTCCGAATAAAAAAAAACAGTGTACACATTTTGTTTTATGATTTAATTGATCAAGGTGTTAAAAGAAGTTAAAAACTGATCTGATATAATAAATAATTTAAAGAATTGTATATATTGTATTTTGCTGGCAAAATACTACCTCAGGTTCTTAATACAATGAAATTATTTAATTTTATGAAATTATAATGTTATTTCAATCATATCTATAATTAACTTCAATATTTTGCATTTTATTATGTAACTTTCTAATAAATATAAATCTCCCTTTAAATAGAAGTGTAAAAAAATTCTAACAATTAATACACTTTACAATGTGTTTCTTTTCTTTATAATAATATTAGAGTTAAATAAAATTTCAATCTCAATAAAATTTTGAAATGTAATTTTTGTGCGTACAAATTCAATAGGTTAAATAAGTTTCAAAAAATGACTAAAACTATAAGATACTATTAAATATATTTTTAATCTCTAAAAAATCACATTTCTTACATTTTTTGTATTTACAACCACTACAAAAGGACACTTAATTTGTGGTCAACTTAAAAAATATTTTGTGGCAAAAAAAATCTTCACAAATTATTGAATGAAAAAGTCCTCACAAATACTAAAATTCAAATTGGTTGTTATTGTGTTTGAATATGCTCTCGCAAATCATAAATATTTTTTTGGACTGATTGTAACATTTGTGCCCGCAAAAAACTATCACATAATTATTGAAGGAAAAAATTATTTGAATTTATGGTGGCCAATACCCTCACAACGGATTTGATTGATTAAAAGTATCAGTAGAATTTTGTGGAGGCATATACCCTTACAAAATCAAAATGTTGGAGCATTGTGAGGGCTTAGGCCACCACAAATCAGCCCGTTGGAGCATTGTGAAGGCTTATATCGCCACAAAATCAGCTTGTTGGAGCATTGTGAGGGTATTGACCGCTACAAAGACAACCTTTTTCGACTGCGTAGGCCACCACAAAAGTAATAGTGTTGTTGGCATTTTGTGGTCGCTTTAGCCGCCACAAATTCCTTATTTTCTCCATATATATCAATCTTTCTCTCATTTTTCATTTTTACATTATCCTAAATTTTCTCTCTATCTTCTTTCTGCATATATTTCTCTTCAACTTTTATTTTTCTCCAACTTTTCTCTTGAATTTCGGTAACTTTTTCTTTTATGTTTTGTTTTTTAATATTTTTTTAAGTTATTTATTTAAAGAATATTATTTAATTTTTATTTTAACAGTGGTGTTATGAAGAGTTGTTTGTGAGCAAATAAGACACTACCCTACATCAAGTTATTATTTAATGTATTTTAAATATAGATTAGTAATTTATATAATTATTATTAACAAAAACTTATATGGTTATAAATTATTTTTAGAGCGTCAATATTTTATTTTAGAATGTATAATATATTATCTTTAATAGCAGTTTCCTCAACCTCAAGGAGACCAAACTTCATACTAACCACTTATGCCAACAATTGGCTTGGATCAGATAGATTTAAATCAATCTCAATCAGCTATGACTCCATCGACTAGTGGTTGTGTATTCGAAGATAAAATGCAATTTGAAATCATGTTGTCTCCAACACCAATTAATAATACTTTTTAGATACTTTTGTCGTCAAGTAATATTTCATCAAATAATAATGGAGGCAATGGAGCTAATGATTAAATGAATTATTATGATGATTGGTGTGTTCGAATAATAATTTCTATTTTTATTTTTTGTTTGTACGAATATATTATACATTATTATTTAATTATGGTGTTTTTTTAATTTGTATGATATAATTTATTAATTTTAGAATGTTTTATTTTGTTTGGTTGTAATAATTTAATTAATATTATATTTTTATATATAATATTTAATTTAAATTTTCAATTTTTAAATTATATATATATATTAATTATTTATATATAATATAAATAATTAATATTAATTTCAAATTTTATAAATTTTTTTTTAATAGTGTTATCCATTTGTGCCGGCTAAAACTGTCACAAATGGAACATTTTGTTGCGGCTTAAGCCATCACATACTGTATTTTTTTATTAGTTTTATCTTTTGTGGCGGCTTTAACCCCACAAACTATAAACTTTTTTTAATTAGCTTCATCCTTTGTGGCCGTCTAAGCCCTCACAAATGATAACAAAAAAATAAACTTTTGTAGCTGTTTTGGCCGCCATAAAATTTTGTGATTGTGTTATTTATAAATGAAGAGTTTTCTTACAGTGAACCTATTTTAGTTATTGGTGGAACAAAACATTCTCCAACTTTTAAATTTTTGAATTATATTTTGTAAGCATGTTTATGATATTTTTTAACATTCATTCAAATAAATTTAAAATTTTTAACTTAGGAGAAATTAAATATGAATATTTTAAATAATATATGTTTGAGATAAAAGTCTTTAAGATTTGACCAATAAATTGAATATTGAGCTTATTTTTTGTGGAATTTTTTATAATGATGTAAATATATATAAAAAAATTCAAAAATATATGTTAATATTTCAACAAAGACTAAAATGATTGTATAATAATTTTCTAATGACTAAAAAATATAATTTTTTTTACAAAGATAGGAAAATATAATTTCAAAATTTTATAAGATTAAAAACTTATTTAACCCATAAAGATAAAATAATACAATATGTTAAAATTCTTTAAGCATGCTTATAAGATTAAAAACTTATTCATCCTCACAAAACGCATAGAGGTACAAATTCTTTAAATTTTTTGCAAATATATTATAAAAAGAAAATAATTAAAGAAATAAAAAAATTATTTTAAAAAATTATCCATCTAAATTTTTAATAGACTTTTTATTATTGTCAATATAAAGTATAATAATATTTTAAAAGTTATGTATATATTATATAAAAATAATAATTAAAAATTATGAATAATATTCATTTAGATAATTTTTTTTCTTTAAAAATAATATTTATTGTGAAATGGAAGATGAAAGAGTAACGTGTGTGGTTTCAATTCATTTTTATCTGACGTTCCTTTTGGCTTGGATGCAACTTGCAACCACATGTAACATCACAATTATTATGATGTCGATTGATTACCTAACGATTTAGTCATTAGTTGTATTTCAAATTTGACGTAGGAAGGTTAGCGGCAAGAATCGGGGAAGAAATGGTTTTGTGGGCAAATGCAGTGGGAAATGCGGAAAACGATCGTCCAGTGTCAGATTGCCTATTATTATATCTTTCTGAAAAGGGAATCGCGTCACAAACACAATTCATCGCTTCGCCATGATATATGGGCTTCAGAATCGTTTTGCGCTCGTCTTAGGCCTCAAAAACAGGCGTTTTAGTTTTTCCTTTAATTTCGAGCTTTTTCTGTATTACATAATTTTCGCACTAGGGTTTCTATTATGTATTTAAAGACTTTCTATGATGTAACAAAAGGTATCTTTTAATAAAATAATTAATTTTGAGAGTTTTCTCTTATCTGGTGGATTTCATAACTTGTTTTTTTTTTTTTTAGGATTAGCGCTTGCTAATCTTTTATGATTCTGATTGCGTCATAATTGATCGAAGTTGATATGCTAATATGAATAAAATGAACACCGCAATAAAACGAAAAATCAATGAACACTGCACAAAGACGAAAAACTAAACAATGTCAAATTGAGATGACAAAATCACGAATAAAAAAAATACTAAATTAAACATGATGAATGTGAAAACCACTTATATAAATTAAAATAGGAAAAAAGACGTACATGACTAATTCCGAGTCAAAAAAGACACAAAACCACTGATTTTCCGTTGAATGAAAAAGCAGAAAAATTAAAAGAAAATGAAATTTTTCTCTCTAAAAAATTAGAGCCCACAATTATTTTCTCCTTTTTATTTTATCTTTTTTCTATCATTTTGTGAGTCATAAATATAAAAACAATTTTTATGAATTTATATAAAATAAAATTGAATTAAACAATATTTTTGTATTTATGACTCTCAAAACATGAGAGAAAAGAATTGAGCAAAATGGAAATAATCTAAATCCCATTTTTTTTACCAAAGTTTTGTGGTCATATATATTACTTTTGGATGACAAAATATTTCATTTATAATAAATGGTGCATGGTACACAGATAATTTCAACTTTTAAATTTTATTTATCCACCCACTTATAAAATGATGAATCCACCTTGAAGTCAATTAGGGGCAGCTACTCCCACTAAACTATTTATTTTATTGTAATTGATTAAATAAATTCTTTTTTTTTTTATTAATAGTTAAGCATTGTCTCCACTAAGACACGAGAGATAAATTGTAGGATGACCGTGGTTATATATATAGATAAACATATTTTTGATACGCATATGTTTAAATTCGAATATGAGATTTTCAAATTTTTTACATTTTAGTATAACCGATAAACTACTTGACAAATATATATGTTATTGTTGAAAATGGAAAAAAAATAATGCCAAACTATTTTAAAATAAAAATTACATAGAAAATAATTATAATTTATAATATTTGAATATTTATTTAACGATAACAGTATCATGATTTTCTCACTTATACATTGATTCGATTTTCATAAAATATCTATAATATTAAAATTGTCCCTTCTAATTGATCATCTCGACACAATAAATATATTTTCTTCAATTTTACTGTTTTTTTCTCGGTCAAAACTGTCAAGCGGGACACCAAATGAATCTTTGCAAATTTGACATTATGATTTAAATAACAACAAAAATTTAAATACAAAAATAGATAAAATCCAGTTATATTTTTTCTGTTTTAATTTTTGTCGTTATTTAGATTTTTTCTAATTATAGATAATGACACTAACAATTTCTTTTCTAGATATATACTTTGATTGAGAGGAAGAGTAGTGGAATTGTTAGAATAATAATGTGTTGTATGTTAAAATTATTTGAGTTTTAGATATATAACTATAAATGTTAAAATTATTTGTGCACTATGCACTTCTTATTCCACTTGTACATGTTAAACATGACCAAAAAATATATTAAAAGGAATATAAAAAATTTCAATAAAAATTTAAGTGGGAGTGGGAGTGGGATCTCACGTAATATGCAGATGAATAAAATATTTTAGGGTATAGAATATCTTTGTGGTTTTGAATGGTAACTCTATATTATCTTAACCCATACAACAAAAATGCTTGGACAAAAACTTACATTTAATTAATTTTATTTACTGATTAAAGACGTGCCAATTGTTTGTGTAAAAGACCAAATCATATCACATAAAATATTTATTATTATTATTATTATTATTATTATTATTATTATTATTATTATTATTATTATTATTATTCAATAGTGGTAAAGAATCGTCATTTTAATCCTTATAATCATATAAATCAAGCAATTTGATCATCTTATTTGACCGGTTCATTTTAACAACTCTATAGAAAGAAAAAGTACCATAAATGATTAAAACAAAATAATTTATCTTTCATATTTTTTATATATAATTCTCAATACACTATTATTAAAATATAATTATTTTGAAATTAAACACATCATCATATTCCTCTTTTATGAATTAATAATTTTGTAGACTAAGTTGAATAATAAAAAATACATTTAAAAACTAAATTAATCATGAAAGATATATTTAAAGACTATAATTATTAACAAAATAAATATTTAACTAAATTTTTAGATAACAATTATTTAATAATTAGCTTATCATATGAAAATATAATATTTAATTATATATAACATAAAAGAACTTCTAATTTGGTAGAACTGTGGCACCGTCCCCTCTCTTTCCGCCCATGCATATGTTAACTATGTAAGTTAAATAGCACCCGTAGTCTCTTAATTTATTTTCAGTTAACGTTTTAGTCATTTATCTTTTTTTTTTCTTCACGATTTGGTCCTTTATTTTAATTTTAAGTAATAATTTGATCCTTTATGTTTTAAAATGTCAACAATGTTATCTTTTTTTTTTACAAAAATTCAAAAAATTCATCAAAATTTTCAACCAAAACCCATAAAATTATTTGTATTCTTCAATATAATACAAATTTCATCAAATTCGAAACTCAAATCTTCAAATAAACTCATATTTCCATTTCTAACAATATCAAATAAATAATGAAATTTGATGAAATTTTTGTATGGGTTTATTTGAAGATTTGAGTTACGAATTTGATGAAATTTGTATTATATTAAA